>OX031036.1:13693750-14924166 GCA_943735995.1 Sesia bembeciformis | reverse complement strand
GTTTATGATCACCAGTGAACCTAAATCTAACCCACCTTTGAATTTGCTGCCATCGAATTGCTGCCACTTTCAGTATTTCAGCTCCTCGTTTAATTATTTCCCCGTTTATTATTAGGAACTACGAATCTAGTGGTCGTTTATCAACGCTTAAATACCATTTTATAACTGTCTTAACTGCTCGCCATAAACTGGTACGTACTATAGGCCATAAAGGCACTCAATACCATAAATAATGCGTTATCAGCATCGATAACATATTATTACGTTATATATTTTAACGTTTAACATTGCTTATTTTAATTTAAGCGTGTTAAGTCGGTGAAACTAATCTAATCTGAGGGCTATTGTAATCATATTGCTATGTTAGTTACCATGTAAAGAGATTTTATGTAAATTCCAAAGTACTCAAGACACTGTTCTTTTCAAATTTAAATTAATTTTTTAAATCGACAATCAAATTGTTCTACAAATATTAATAATTAAACTAATTATTAATATTTGCTATTAATTATTAACGAAGTTAACGAGATTACTATGCGAAATATCCTCTATGTCCGACCGTTAAGCATACAAATATAAATAGTAAGATAATATAATATAATAGTATAATAGTATAACTATGTATAAATAGACAAATATATGTAGTAAACAATGCAATCAGCCCCTTCAGTATCCACTGCAGGACCTTATGCACTATGTGTCGTGCAAAAGGGATATATGGCCTTCAAACGCCACGCTGATCAAACGAGTTGGCGAGTCAAGTTTTTTGGTGGTGGTGTAGTTCCTCAGCGCTTTAGTTAGCGGCTTTATTGTCTCTTACGACACCCGCGGGAAGAAATAGGGTGCTTTATTATCCCTTAGTCGTCTCTTACGACACCCGCGGGAAGAAATAGGGTGCTTTATTATCCCTTAGTCGTCTCTTTCGACACCCGCGGGAAGAAATAGGGTGCTTTATTATCCCTTAGTCGTCTCTTACGACACCCGCGGGAAGAAATAGGGTGCTTTATTATCCCTTAGTCGTCTCTTACGACACCCGCGAGAAGAAATAGGGTGATGCTATTCTATAGTGGGCCGACACCACCCGGCACATGTAGTTATTAATTATTAATTTTGAAATTTAAATTATTAACCATTATTATTATTAATTATTATTATCAACAGTTCTATAGAATAGAATATATCTAAAAATAACGGCATTTACAACCTATACAGCTCGACCTGTCTTAACTTCATAATCTAGGTACTTCTCTCCATGTCTTAATTATGTTTTTTCAACTACTCCATTTAAACCCGTTGAGCGCACTCGACTGGCCACATTACCCCTCACACAGAAGACTACCTTAAAATGTACTGCATTTCCTACTTTATCGTATTTCCCCAATGTACGTACCAGATTCTATAGTGAGTGAGATATGCCAGAGCCCATTATCATACTATCCTATCCCTCCCCATTTTAGGATTTTGCAAGGTCGGCGGCGCGCCCGCATGCCCCCTGGTGTTGCAGGTGTCCATGGGCGGCGGTAACACTTACCATCACGTGGGACCGCTTGCTCGTCCGCCCTCTAGTCTATAAAAAAAAAAAAAAAAAACAACCCTTTCTCCCAATCCATTCTTTAATCTGCAAAGGTAAGCACCGCGTCCGGGAGCGTGCCAACGCTTGCCATTCTGGACTGATGTTGGCACGTATTGCGTATGTCTATAGACGACAGTATCCACTTACCATCAGGTGGACTGTATGCTCGTCTGCCGCCTTTTTCTATATAAAAAAAATACTCTTACTTTGATTTTTTTACATTTTTGAACTATGTTTTATATTATTGCATATATCGTAGGTGTTCACGAATGACATTAACTACTTACTATCAGACGGCCTGTCAGCTCAATTATCAACTTCTTTTTATAAAATAACTAGCTTTTGCCCTCTATATACTCTATATATCTATATTTATATCCATAAACTATTTATACATTGGTGGTTTAAACATCCCTCCCTCGCCTGAACTGTATTATGAATACCGCGGGAATTTGTAACAGTTCGAAATAATACTCGTAAGTGCCTTATAAGCTGATCCAGGACATAAACTACCAGTAGGACACAAAAGGCCGAAACTAATCTCTTATAAAAACTCTCTGAAGCGGCAACGTTGTTCCAGATGACATATTACCGCCGTTGCTCCTTCACATAATCATAAAATTATTACAGGATCCATAAACAAAATTATAAAGTCCATGTTTGATCACAATTAAAGATAACATTAAGTTCAAGTTATATGCACTCGACAATTTTGTAAGCCGAAGCGTGAAACTACATGCGTTTTTGCACCTTTGCGATTTTTTAATTAAAATGTTCCATTTTAATGGTATGATAGTGAGTTGAATGATTGTGTAAGGAAGTAGTGAGTCAGCAGAGCGTATAAAGTAAATAATTTTTCACTAGCAGTTGGTACCGGCTTGGCACAATGCTATTTCAAACTTTATTAAAGTTTCTCTTTATAAACGAAACTAATATCACAGACCAGCTAACGTAATCTTTACAAATTAGGCCAACTATTGCCTGCATCCCTAGGATTTACTTCTTAACACCGTACATATACCTATAACCTGTACCTGTACATAAACCGTACGTACCTTAGCCTACGGTCTCATAATATATGTCTTTTCCAACCACACACCATCTTCGGCTCTTCCCATCCAACCACCAACGGCGAACTTCGTCAAAACGTCGGTCCACCTAATGTCCCACACTGCGCTACTCGGTACGTAGCCTCCATTCGAGGACCCCCTTTACCCAATCTGTTGTCCTATGGGTGATATGCTGCAGTGGGATTTTAAAGGCTAATATTAATCGACAGAAAACCCACTCCCTGGTAAACGTGCACATACCCAAAAAACACATCAACCATAATACTGAGATGTAGCAATACGGCACTAAAAGTTATTTATTTGCATTTGCAGGCGCTCAATAATAATATCACTTTTTTGCATTTGCAGGCGCTCAATAATAATATCACTTTTTTGCATTTGCAGGCGCTCAATAATAATATCACTTTTTTGCATTTGCAGGCGCTCAATAATAATATCACTTTTTTGCATTTGCAGGCGCTCAATAATAATATCACTCTTTTGCATTTGCAGGCGCTGTCAATCCAGTCTGCTAAGTTTTTTCGGCTATAATTGATATACAAAAATAAAAGAAATATATTTAGAAAAATATCAGCTTGGCAGGTCGATTTATGTTATGGCATGTTGTGCATTGTATACGTTTTGCGTTGAGAATATTCAAGCATCCATATGCACATAATATTCAAACTTCAGCATGCATATGAAGTGACGTTCGATTGAGTTATTATTATGGGAGGGGGAGAGTGCACGCTGCAATATCTGTGATTTTGACCAAGTTTGATTTCATTAAAACAAACCTATTTTAAGAAATCACTGGTTTAATAAAAATACTAATTAATTTTAATTTGGGAGGGGGAGAGTGCACGCTGCAATCCAACAACCGCTGGGCCGCTCGACTGGCCACATTACCCCTCTCTCACAGAAGACTACCTTGAAATGTACTGCATGTCCCACTTTACCATATTTCCCTAATGTACGTACGTGTTTCTGTAATGAATGAGATGTTCCAGAGCTGCATAATGGGAATAGTCCCATCCTATCCCTTCCCATTTTCCCAACACTTTCTCCAAATCCATTCCTACATCTCCAAAGGTAGGCAGCGCATCTGGGGTCGTGCCAACCTTTGTTATTCTGGACTTTGTTATGTTGGCATGTATCGCGGATGTCTATGGGCGACAGTATCCACTTACCGTATGCTGGACCACTTACCGACGGTGGACTGTATGCTCATCTGCCGCCTTTGTCCATAAAAAAAAAATACCTACTGTTACATATAACTCATCTCATACTTGGCAAGCACAATATAACAGTAAATTTTCTTACAATTTCTCCGTAATATTGACACTTTTATTCTTAGAAGAAACCTTATTCCTAGAACGTCGAAACTAAAGTTATCACTGGAAAAATAACGCAAGGAAATTCTTGGAATCTTTACATATTTGCATCTTGTCTCATCTCACTTTCATGTGCATCCACACGTAAAAATGTTTCATTAAATAAAAATGTTTTCTTTGTTAGCGATAGAAATCCTTCCCTATTTGGAATACGTCGTTCTCGTAAAGGCTATTTTCATTTCTGCGTAAGTGAGTAAGCGAATTGCAATGATTTTACTAATTGTTTGTATGCGTTTTAAACACAATTTTCATAATAAAAAAGTACAATTTCTGTTTATTTCTTCGGGCTATTGTCTCGGGTAGCATTATAATTTCCTAAGGTAATCTATTATTAATCGTCCTAAATGTGAAAGAATTTTGCAAATAGGCCCAGTAGTTTTTGATTTACCTCTTATACAATATAAAAACAATAAAACGAATAAGCTCACAGTCTCTGCTTTTTAATATTTATATAGGTTGAGTTGAGTTGATACATCGGTTGAGATCGTATACCCATACGTAAATAAGCATTTAAAAAATGCATATATATGTATATATATGTTATGCTTTTTCTGGACGAGAAATCGTAGCGTAGCGAGAATCGTAGAATCGTAGTTCATAAACGAAACTCTACTCCTTATTTTCATTAATCAATCATCATATTGCTCGTAGCAAGATGGGTAAGCAGATTAAATAAATCGTAATAGTTGAGATAGTTATCTATCTAAAGAGCCCTTTCGTGTATGAGAATTTCTTTGGTAGTTTTGCAGCAAAACTGCATCGATGCGTGCGCATTACGCGTAACATTTCTAAATCTTGTTGCGCCGACATAAAATTGAAATAAAATGGTGCATCGCGGTTGATTTTCTGTATTACCTCATTTCACTGCGCTTTAGCGGTGGTAGTTTAGGGATGGGAATCCATTATCGACTCCCATCCGTGAAATCGTGAGTTCATATCCTCCATACCACAGAATTTCTACTAAAGTACGGTTTTTTAAAAAATATCATTAAATGATGAAGGAAAACAGTGTGGGGAAAATACGCATGTTCGAAAATTAAATGAAAAATCTGGTCTATATTATATATATCCACAAACCGCGCTGGGGATTATGGGTCGAAAACCCCAGTTGGAAAAATGTGTAAAAATGGGTCGAAAAATGAGTTAATTATACCAAAAGATTCGGCTTTTTGAGTTGATGAACCGTTTCGGAGATATTGAAAAAAAAACCTTTTATTATTTTATTTTTTCCTTAATTCTCAAGTTCTTCGGCAGTTTTTGGCACATATAAAATTTTATTAAATATTCTATTCACACTGACTCATGGCGTCGTAAAAAATCAATTCCAAAAATTAATTACTAATAAGTAAGTAGTTACGCTGGTTGCGAAACTTTCAAATCGGGTTTTCTCAAAATCATGATGTCATCAGATAATCGGTTTGGCACTAAAGAAACGATATCTTGTGATTGACAATAAGTGCAACAATACATACAATACAATGGTACACACACACACACACATACAATAGTATTTACTCGTACATATGTTACGTACATAATCCTCAAACTTCATTCCCCTAACACAATAAAAATCCTCAAGATATAGCACCCATTTTACTGTAAGTTATAAACAGTATAATTGAATGCGTTTCAGAGGGGTGTGATCCTCGTTACAACTGCATTACGATATCGATACAATATTTCAACTTTTACGATCGTTTACGATAATAAACGCATAATCAAAATTTCATAGTAATAGTTAATGCGTTCCGTTATATATCTTTGTTTATTTCTATTACACGCACGTTATAACCGTTATATTGTAATGATTTATTCATACATTCGTAGTGAGTACTCTGTTTAATCGTATGTAAGTTATAAACGATAAATACATCCAGTTTTTAATCTGTAAAGCGCGACTTGAACCAATTGGACCACTGATACACAAGTGAACAATTGAACGGTTAAAGGTCATCTAGCTCCATAGGTCACATGCTTCATCTTGTCAATGTTTAAACAAAAGTTTTAAAGCTTCACGAGTCCTATTCAACGACATATATGTAGTTTGTTGAATTGATATGATAAAACCGATCGATAGTTGCAATATATACTGAAATAGTTGGAATAGTTTGGAATCACTGAACCGATTTGATAAGTGGCCGTGTAGTGCGGTTTGATTCGCCTAGTGTGCGCCTAGGAGCCTGCGCGAGTATGCTCTGCGCTGCGCTTGGCCAGGTCTGCGCCGACCCTAAAGGACAACGAAGCCGCTGCCACAAGCCCTGAGTAACTACATCACTTCTAAAAGAGTGGACTTGCCAACCCGCTTGGCCAGCTTGGCGTTTTAAAGCTATAAGTCCCTCATGCACAAGACAGTGTGCTTTAGGATGTCCATGTCCAGCAGTGGCTTTAAAGAGGGCTAGTGACGGAATAGGTATAATAAATAATAGGTTTTAACGTTTGAAAATGATAGACACTTACACCCGCAGCTCAGTTAGTATAGCATACTCGTATGTTATATGCGCGCAGTAAAGTCACGGGACCATCTCAAATTATCGTGACGTTGTCATACGAGACGTGTCGGCATAGTAACGTGCGTGAAATTCTGCGCACGACATTTATTTTTATACCTCGCGCACAGTAGTGATAAGTAACATAAAGTTTATTATAAATTTGAGCTATCCCGACGTATATTTTAAGTGAGAATTCATTCCACATTCCTAAGATGAATTCATTTGCTTTGAAATAAAAGATTTGGTTAATGGCCACTATTTCGTCCCACGTGCTACGTTCTAAAGGAGAATAATTATATAGATACTAGCGACCCGCCCTCACTTCGCTTCGGTTTATTAAATTTGAAACAATCGGAATAAGATATTTTCCTGCGGTAAAATGGAGCCTATATTTTAAGTTAGACCTCTAGCAATACATCGGTGAAAACTGCATTCAATTCCATGCAGTAGTTTTTGCGTGATGCGTGTACAAACATACAAACATACAGACAGACAGACAAAATTTCTAAAACTGTTGTTTTGGCTTCTGTTGCACTAAAAAACTAATATGGCGGTATTAGTTTTTTTTTCAATATCTATAATGTACAGACATCGGCCTGTTACAATTTTATTATATTTATAGATACTAGCCGTGCCCGTGACTTTGTGCGTGTAGAATTTAGAGTATTTGTGGTGCTCTAAATCTATATTCTACACTATATAACTATATAATTAATTGTACTGGATAAAAAGTATCCTAAATGTTAGTTAACTCTGTATTTTTGTCGCTTTGTGGTCATTTAAAGTTATCCAGAACGCATTGTGAACGCAGAACCGAAATAATATCTCATTTATCTCATTAATACCGTTTGGACCATCCAAAACGCGTTATGAATGTTTTTTTCGCTCATTGGCGATTTCGATGTTGTAACATACACATATGTAAAGCTCACTCGATAATGAATTTAAAATAACCGAGTTAATACCGGTCCCCGTATGTTGTAACTATTTGGTCTACCCCTTAACTGGTAGTACCTACGTAATTGGGCCAGGAAGTCGGGAATAGCCGCCTGAGTCACAGCGACTTCGTGATTGCCGCGCCGCCCGCGCCGCTGTGATGGATAGCACACACTACACACATATTATGTGCAAAATACACAAATGTAGGTTTTCTTTTTTTGTTATTTTAATAATTGTTTTTTTTTTTTATAAAATTGTAACCTATAATTGCAAGGAGAAGACTGTCCTGCAGTGGGTGGTTACATGATGATATTGATACATTGTGTATTGGACTTATTATATAATACGTTGATCAATTTTCAAAAATCATCAAAATATCCTTGCATTCCGTAAGTACTTGAAATAAGTACATTTGGATAATATGAATTGAGACAACTCATAATGCACGTGTGGCGTCGCGTGGCTTTAGAACAGCACCAGCCCATCTATTCCTGTGGGTGTTGTAACTAAGGTGACTAAGGGATAACAAAGCCGGCTACCAAAACCCCCTAGGAACTATACCACACCTAAAACAGTAGACTCGCCAACCGCTTGGCCATCGTGGCGGTTTAAGGCCATTCATTCCTCATGTACAAGACAATATGCACGAGAAGGCCCTTTTCCACCAGTGGGGAAAAAGGCACACGTCATTGTCTCATATGATACCATACCATCAGCCGACGTATCTCCTGGAACGTACTGCTGGAAATAGGCCTCTCCCAAGGCTCGCCAGCTCTTACATTCTTCCGCTTTTCTCATCTAGCCAAGTTCCATATTTAAAGATATTTAAATAAGATATATCTTGTATTTATGTACTAATGAAAATGTTATTTCGTAATTCTGTACAGATTTTATCTGAAATGTTACTACTTGGTTCCAACACTACGTAACCAGCTGACAGACTTACGACCTTACGTATTTAGATTTATAACGACAGGCCATTTTCTTTTTTAGCGCGTAACACATTTTTTTTCTATCGTATAAAAATGAATGGATTCGAAAATTATCCCGTCTCAATGTCATGCCATGTAAATTTGGATGATCGTGCCAATTTTTTGCACGATACTTACGTTTTTGGGGACATTGTATGTGTGGGTTGGTGATTTATTTCCTGTAATTTATTATAATCTAAAAGAGGGTAGGATTTTATTACAAGATCAAAAGTAGTTGTGTTTTTTTAATTACATGCTAGGCCACAAGGTAGTCGAGCAAGTTAAATACTCCCGAAATTAAAGTTTTTTGACTTATTCGACTAGAGACTAAGACAAATCCATATGGAAAATAATTTTCCAAATTCATTAGAAAGTTAACTAGTATACCTAATGAGCTTGAGTATATCTGTGTTGAGTACACGGTGCAGAGATATTGCCAGCCCTACACCCTGTCACCCAAGCGTGATTGTAGAGAAAAATGACTGAGATAAATGGATTGATTTCTAGTAACCGTAACCAGCCCTTTTTTTCGTTCACTACTCGATATGGGCCTCTTCGGGCACATTGTATTGTGCATGAGGGAGGGCACGGGTTGTCGAATCCACTCATTTAGAGGTGATGAAGTTTCTCAGGCCTCGTGATAGTGGCTTTGTCGTCCCTTAGCCGCCTTTTACGACACCCACGGTAAGAGATGGCCTGCCGACACCACACGGCCATGATTTCTAGTATCTTAACTACTCACACAATTTTTTAATTTATCTTTTACCTTTTCTGTTACCGTAATGTGTAAATAACAATTAATTTATGAGTGGTTAAATCGTCTTTTTTCATACTAGAAACCGTTTTCATAATGCTAGCTAGCCCTTATTTTACTCGATTTAATTTTAGTGGCCCCATACGAGTCCGCAGTCTATTCTGAAATTGTTAATAATAACCGTGATCCTCATGTTCCTATGTTTATCAGATTTTCTCCAGTAATACCAGAACCGATGCAGAGTCCTACCCACAATCTCTCGTGAGTCAATATTAGTTAGACTATCACCGTGGGAAATTAATTTATCTCATGCCCTACTACATCCGAGAGTTGTTCAGTGAAATACCACTCTAAATTTAGAAACACAATCACTGTGCAATATTATTATTAGACTGTTACATATGCCAAGATGCCATTGGTACACGACACTGCCTTGAAATAGCTCCTTGATTCATTGTCACACGAATTGTGCAATTTATGAAAGGAAAATTACATAGTTATATCTCATACGATTCTCGGCTCTTCTCATCTAGCCAGTTTTTTGTCGTCGATCGTCGTAGAGGACGTCTTATACTGTGCTTCCCATTACGTGGTCTTCGTTCAGAAAGTCGCCTATAGTGTTGTGAAAACGAGCGTTGAACGCTCGACGCTCGAGCGCTGAGTGAACGCTAATGAACTTTTAAGACTCGAGCATAGGGACTAGTGAGCGTTAAAGTCCAAATTTTTAATGTTTGATGGTTTTAAACCCCTGTGGTTAAAAAAAAAGCGATTGGATAATGATACTCAATATTTCTCATCTTTCCTAATTCTTCTCCCAAATACGAACTTCAAAAAATGTGCCAATCATTTTTTACAGACGCCACATTACGCTTATTTATTAAGACTTATTTTTTATTCTGCCAACTTATTTGTACTCTTATAAAAATCATAATGATAAAAGCAGGAAATGAAAGGAAATCCCAGACTAATTTTTTTTTAATGGACGAAGGCGGCCGATGAGCATACAGTCCACCCGATGGGAAGTGGATACTGCAGCCCATGGACATCCGCGGTACATGCCAACATTAGTCCAAGTGACAATCGTTCGCACGTCCCCGGATGCGCTGCCACCTTTGAAGATTAGGAATGGATTTAGTGAAAGAGTTCTGAAAATGGGTAGGGATGGGATGGGAATGGGCTCTGGCATATCTCACTCACCACCGAAACACGTACGTCCATTGGGGAAATATGATAAAGTAGGAAATACAGTACCTACACTTCCAGTAGAGCGCGCCCAGCGGCTGTTTTATTGCAGCGTGCGCTCTCCCCCTCAAATATGTATAATACTTATAGTTTCAATTATTATTATACGTCTCTTTGTTGTTACTGACATTTTCTCTACGGACCGTCACGGAAGTTATTCATATTATAAGTTAATTGACATAATTGTTACGACTTTATTACAGGTAACACAATTACGATATGACTGACGTCTAGGTGTGGTGACTAGGTGTCTAGGCGACTGACGTCTTGACCTATAGTATAATTACGATACAATAACAAGTACCTCAATATTAAGTGACTTTGCTCTTTATACTGATTAAGTACAGTATAAATCAGCCTGTGTCTCTCCACAGCTGGATATAGTAGTAAAACATTTTGTTCTTATTTTAAGATTTCACTGAATAGTTTCAACATCTGGGAGACTAGACCAAACGATGAGTAACTAAGTACGTAGGTACATTATGGCATACCAAAGAAAACATAATAGTGATTCAAAAGTTTAAGTAAATGGTAGGTCGCTAAAGCAACTACTCCAGGCAACCTTTGGGCGGGAGGAGATGTATTGACATGGGATGAGGTCTCATGCCGTGATCCTGCGTGCCCCGTGAACACCTCTTTAAACTCACAGTCGTTCGCGAGCGCTGCGAGAGCGTTCGTAGTACGCGTCCGCGAACCCTTTAACGCGGACACCGCTTACCGACTCCGACTAGGATACAAAAACAAAAACTAGGAGAAGTCAGCATCCACACCACACTCCACAAAACCATCCACATTCGCGTTCCCGGCTATTCACGGGGCTTTACGGCATGAATATAGAACCGGCTTTACATAATGTCACATATTAGTTATTAGGCGTGTTGTACAAATATCATTCATACTACTTTGCGAGACTATTTATTCTGGAAACCTGCGCTTTACCATATTTTACTCATACTGAGTTATTAAATACAAATACATTTTACAGTACCGCACCGTAACCATAGTTCACAACCGTGTATTATCTAGGTACAAACATACTTCAATAATTTTCCTCAACGGAATGTACTATGAATAATTAGTGCCTTTGTCATAGTACTCAGAGTAATTTGTGCTGGTTGTGCGATCACGTGAGGGCGAAATTCAAGGTTGTCACGTCGAACTTTTGGAAATTCTAACAACAATTATTTGCAGTTTTAGTTCGACCAAAATTAGAGTTAAAATTAAAATGTCTCATAAAATTAGTTTTGTCCAAAACAATGTTAATACGTGCACCAAAACGACGAATGTTCTTTAATTTTTAAAATGTTGTTAATAAAACAATGAAAACAAAAACAGGTTTATTTATGAGTTGAAACGAAGTGTATCGTGAAAATAGATATTACACTCCCGGACACCTGATTCGAGCCACCTTGCAGTTTTCTTTGACCTATCATTATTTTTATATTTCACGCCTTATAAAATAAGGCATACGTACAAACGCAGGGTGGCTCGATTCAGATGCCCGGGAGTGTATAATGAGTACTTTTAGAAATACATTTAATTAAGCAGTGAATTATAAGAGTAAAATACTTGTACGTATTACAATGTAAATCAAGATTTTTGATTTATTAAGCTGTTTTATTCTAATATTGTATATTCTATATTAAATTTAGTATCCATCGATACATTCCTATAACATCCCAATGTAGGACGCAGGTCTCCCTATGCAATTACGACTTTTCTGGTAATCCACCATGAAGACCCAGTGCGGATTCATGATTTTTTGTATAATTATATTCGTGTATAATATATGTATTTAATTATATCGTAAAATAATTAACTTGTAATTTACAACTTAATTATCATTTGGTTTGACCTGAACATAATTTCACATTTACGTTCAGATCAAACATCAGCCCATGTCTCTCTACTACAGGCCTCGTCCAAGGCTCGGCACAACAAACAATTTCCGCTCTTCTAATGCAGCCATTACCCATAAACTTCTTCATAGTAGATCAGATCAATTTTTTTTTATAGAAAAAAGGCATCAGACGAGCATACAGTCCACCTGATGGTAAGTGGATACTATCGTCCATAGACATCCGCGATACATGCCAACATCAGTCCAGAATGACAAACGTTGACACGCCCCCGGATGCGCTGCCCACCTTTGCAGATTAAGGAATGGATTGGGAATGTGCTACAAATTGTAACTTTACTTTATTTATTCTTTATTGCACAGAGTGAGAAACGGCGGACTTAATGCTTTGAAACATTATTTCCCAGTCAACCTTTGGACTATGCAGAGATGCAGTGCCGGCTTTACCTATGGTGCAGGGTGCGCGGTGCACACGGGCGCAGGGTTTTAGGGGGCGCCGAGCGCCGCTCGCGACGCCTCCAAAGCGCCTACTAGAGAGCGCCTGGGTATTGATTGACGGGCGCAGGGTTTTAGGGGGCGCCGAGCGCCGCTCGCGACGCCTCCAAAGCGCCTACTAGAGGGCGCCTGGGTATTGATTGACGGGCGCAGGGTTTTAGGGGGCACCGAGCGCCGCTCGCGACGCCTCCAAAGCGCCTACTAGAGGGCGCCTGGGTATTGATTGCACCCGGGCGCTACATGGCCTAAAGCCGGCGCTGCAGAGATGGTGCGTTCGGTGCTAAAATTATAATACTAAATGGCCGCATGTCGTATAACAGCATCATTCTGGTATTTCGTTGTTGTTTCAAAATCAATTTAAGTTAGTTAAAATTATTCGTCGTCCTATGTATTGTTTGTTAATCATACGATCTTTAGAGATCACATATCACATTTCAGTCCCGTCTAGGTGATAAGTTTGATAACCCTAGCGGCGTCAGCCCTGCGTTGCGTCATGCCCGCGTAGGCGCCGGCGCCGCCGCCCGCGTCAACGCATCTCGGTCACTGTGCCAGCGCGCGCGCATATCACGAGGTGCGAGATAGATGCGAGATATGATTATGGATGTGTAGTTTATACACTGGATTTCCCACACACAGTGATTCACTTGCCGCGAGGAAAAAATGTGTGATTTTGCGTACACTGGAAACCGTACATTTAATTAATAAAGATTTAATACGAAAATTAAAATAAGAGATTAAGTATCATAACATACCATCAGCCTATAATGTCCCACTGCACAGGCCTCCCTCACTGGGGAGTTTCAGGCCATAATCCTCCGCACGGACCCAGTGCGGATTGATGGATATACTTACTCCAGATTTCATTTACCTCGAGTATGCGGGTTTTTCACTATATTTTCTCTTACCGCCGAGCTCGGTATAATTTAAAAAAATCTGTAGGTACTAAGTAGAAACTGTACCATTCAGTACCAAGGATTTGAATCCACTATCACTCGAATGTGACTTGAGTATAGATACTCCCAGGCTATCACCGCTTCTAATAAAATACTAAATACGTTAGTAAATAAATAATGAATGACTATTAAATTAAATCCATAATAATTACATATTTACATTTAATAATTATAAATCTTTATACTAATACAATTAATCAATCTATTACTTATAGACATATCTACTAAACATATTAAAAATTGTTTTATAATTTGTAATTTACTGTGTACTTTAAAGATAGGTTTAAATGTAAATATGATGTATTTTTATTTAAAATGACCTTTATTGTTACACATTGTCTACATAGAATTTTCTACATTCACACGAGCAAATTAAAGATAAATCATAACTAAATCGTGAATGATCTATAACTGCGAGTGTTGCTGTAATTAACTAGAGTAATTCTATCGTGACTACAGTCTATACAATTGTACCAAAATATTGGTTGTTTACTTAGCGAATAAAGTAATACATATTGCATACACTTTACCATCAGCCTATGTAGATAATGTATGCTGAATGTAAAAGCCCGTCTCTCTCAGCTATCGCTATCTATTAAAAAAAAAAAACTAAAATAAAATACTTAAACGTAAATATAAGGGCAGTAAGAAAAAATGTTTCACGTCTGTAAGGGTCAATAAAGCTATTATAGGGCGCTGCGGCCGCCATTACCGATAACTTGGAGGGAGGCGTGGTACGGTGCACATGAGTTTAGTGTAGGTTATAAAAGTAAAGAATTAGATGCTCAAAGAAATGTATATACACATAATAAAATCATAACAACCCGTGTTATTTATATTTAAAAAAAAGTCATTGCTCTACGTTATGTATGATATATAATCAAAAGCCACAACTTTTGGACTTTCTGTTTTTTATTTGTTTATCTGTAAAATTTACGTGACAAAATTTCACGAAACTTAGTATAGTTATTCATAGTGTATTCGTATGTTTTGAAATAACATATACTCGTAGAATACTTTTGTCTAGATCCGTTACAAAGTAGCCATAAGAATATTAACGAAATCTATACGAACATAGTAGCAGACGCAATCGCAGCGGCTTTAAAAATCAGAGTCTGTTTCATTAATGTTTATTTGTTAACTGCACTACTTATTAATCTTATTTCGCATCTCACTGGTGGGGAAAGGCCATCCTACCTACCTTCCTAATTCCTTAATAATTAATACTAATAATACTAATTACCAATTCCTTAATAATTTATTAATTTCCGTATTTTTATATAATCTTTATGGCGTATGACAATGAGGAACTTTCTATTTATAATTTCTTCGGTTTACTAAGTAGCTTAATTTAACCCATGTTGCTAAAACAACTGTTGCTAACATGACATGACGATGTCGATATGCTAGTTTCATAAAAGATAATTGACAGTTTTATATGGATCTTTAAAGAGATTTATAACCGTGTATTATAAGTATATATTCCATATGGTCAAATGAAACTTACCTAAAATGAAGCTAAAATATCCTCGTTCATTTGTTTCATTATCCATCTAGGAATCTTATCTACTATCTAGATATCTATTTACTTTTTATTTTCAGTCAAAATCTATGGTCACTGTATTCGTCTAGGGATGATAACACGACCAATTTGCAGATCTAATATCTGTGGTCCCGCGAAATTGTACCCACCCACCGAGGGAAAGTTGACTGATCCATATGGGCTCTCTTTACGACGTCTCTTGCATTCCGTGCCACCCCATACTAATGCAGTTGGCGGTAAATGACCACCATTATCTTTATAAGAATATTACACAACTTTTATATTGGTTTTGGCGGCGATTTGTTTTGGTTTTTCAGATTTTGTTCTTATATTTTGCTATAATACGAGTTATATTAAACTAGGTAGTTAATATACGTAGGTATAAATACTTAGGTACGTAGGTAGGCATACAGCACATACTGTACATATACAGTAGCTACACTTTATTCTTAATTTTTCGGTGTTATAATACTGTCACGTTTGATACGTAACGCGCTCGAAAACTAGATGATAGTTGTTTGTTAATGAAAACCGCCCTGCGATGCGCTTCGCCTGATCTGTGCCAGCACAAACGCGCATGTTAGTTGTTGCAATATTTTGAAAAAAAAATATATAAAGTCAAACTTTATCATTGACAGATGATAAAGCAGGAAATGACAGACGGGTACAGTGCAGATTGACACTTCATCACAAATTGCTGACAATGTAAAACACTGCAAGTTAAAAGACACTGAGACAAAAGGCAGCAAAGACGATTTGTATCTATATCTATACTAATATTATAAAGAGGTAAAGTTTGTAAGTTTGGATGTAGGAGGTAATCTCCGAAATTACTAATCCGATTTCAGAATTTTTTTCACCATTTGAAAGGTAGGTAATGTACCTACCATCCTCCAGATGGATATAGGCTATATATTATGTGCCAAAAAATTGACGGGCATGCAACGCATGCCGGCCACAGCTTTTTCTATATATTTGTATATTCGTTTCAATAACTATCTTCAGGTTCACTGTCGACCATTAAGCAAAGGCTATTATCGATAGCAGAAAGCAATTTGCCGGGGATTTATCAGCGGAAGGTATCGCCGCATCGTTTGCTAATGACAGAAAGGGTGCGTCGCGATCCAAACAGATTGTACTTGGAAATGTAGCTTGACGAAATTAAACGTTGATTTTTTTTGTTGCTTTTTTTCTTATGAAAAGAAAATAGCAGAGAATGACTGCACTTGGTGGTAAATGAATACTGTCGTCCGTGGACATACATGCCAACATTAGTGAACGACACGCGTTGACATGCCCTTAGATGCGCCGCCTACATTTGGAGATTTAGGAGTGGATTTCGGGAAAGGATGTTAATTATGGGGAATAGAAACTATAAAGGATGAGGAGTTTTCGTAGTCATGCCATGCGCCTTAGATGGGGCATATAGCCACTACCATCTATAACCGTATTAATAATAAATATATATATATAAATCCATAATCCATGTATAATAAAATAATGACTGAATCTAAGCACCTGATATGACTATATGTATGTATATTTCGCATGTTGTATAAATTTGGTCTCTGTGGTAATATGGTAGAGATGTTCGGATCGTCACCTACTGCAGATTTAATTTAAACACTTCATTGGCGGTGGATTTTGTTTATAAAAACGAACGTCCGTAAATGCTATTGGTATATAATTTTTATTACTACCTTCATTTTCGGTACGTCTTTGGTTTTGTTTGTATTATTATACAAACAAAACCAAAACCAAAGAAGTGAAGAGTCGATCATTATAATAATTACTATCATTCTTTCGCTCGTTTTGTATTGTGATGACTATTGATGACACAACGAGTGTTGAGTTTTAATGAAGTTTATTACACTTTACAAAAATGGCTCCACCAAAAAAATCTAACGTGCTTTTTATTTGTAAAAACGGACACTGGATAGAAATGTAAATTATGCCACCTTGATGTGAAAATGAAAGGAAATACAATTAATTTGGCTAAACATATCAAAAGATACCATAGTTATACACAAGCCCCGATGAAAAGGCGGCCGTTGACACGAGTGATAAGTGCTCAGATCTGTGGAAATTTCACAGCCATATAATATCGCAAGTTGCAGCTAATACACCAAGAAGGCCTCAATACATTTTTTATACAATACCTATCATAGCCATTATTAGATCGAAAATCTGATCCAATAATGTATTGGTCAGTCAGAAAAGTTGTTCGGACTTCATTGAGCGATATCGCACTACGCTATTTATCCATTGTAGGAACGTCTGTTCCGTCAAAGCGTCTCTTTTCGTTGGCCAATCACACTTTAAACGAAAATGGGAATCGCCTGGATCGAGAGCGGCTGTCGAAGACATTATTTATTCGCAGCTTAAAAATTAATCATTGGCAAATATGACAAATACTCGTGCGTGTTATATTCGGTGATAAGTTGAGCAACTATTTTGTATCTATGTATATTGATATTGATCTGTTATCTTTTGTTGATAAAAATTAAACATTTAAATTAAAAAATCTTTACTTAAATACCTGATACGATCTCTTGGATCGTATGAAATTGTCTAGATCGATACAGAGCGACACTATCCATTGCGATTCAAAATATTGATACAAAGTACCTACCCGGAGAACGAGTATCCCTATGGTAAGGTACACAGCATGCTGGCAGCATTACCTCGCTGGATTGCGAAGCCGATTCGTTGCTCGAGTTAATGTTCGCCAGTACTGTCGACCAAGGGCTTTGAAATTTTTTAAAATTACAAATCTAAATAACATATACATAGTAATAAGTTAATAACTAAAAAGTAAAGAAATTATAATAACACATTAAACAAACTATGGTAGATATTAAGCTACTCCAAATGTTTATACGTAGTCCCCTAAGTATAAACGAGTTTACTATCCCCCAGTTACAATTAATTTTCTAACGAGCGTTCCGGTCTAGACTTCGGACACTCGAAACTTGAGTGGACTTTGTAATAAACTTGGTGATTCATATAATGAATGTTACGAATCGCTTTGGGAGACCTTCCCGTTGGGTTAGGGGACGATAATCTCTGTGAAAGAACTTTATATAAAGTGACTGTGATTTCGGGCACTACATCATAATCTAATCCTAACTATAATATTATAAATATGAAAGTCTTTTTGTTTGTTTGTTACTTAATAAGTCTATAACAGATGAATGAATTGCAAACGTTGGTATTACATGTAGTTCGTGGGATGGATTAACACATTACGACAATTTTTATCCCGGTTATTGCCAGTGCAGCTACGAGCAACAACTAGTCAAATGACAATTGCGTCTATCTGTGTATATGCGGCGATATATTTACTAGACAATATTCGATGGATTTTGATTCAGTATGAGATGCCTTTTGTCTATACTAATATAATAAAGAGGTAAAATTGTGTGTTTGTATGCTGGGGGTAATCTCGGGAACTACTGAACTGATTTCAAAAATTCTTTCACAAATAGGAAGCTACATTATCTAATATATCTAATGTAGTCTAATATAGGCTATATTATAATGTGAAATTTTGAAAAAAAATATTAGAAAACCAAATAAAATTATAAACCGCAGCGAAGCGAGGGCGGGTCGCTAGCATGTAATAAGTTCTTTTCCGCGCATGGCAGTATAGGAATTGTTGGAACTATTGAAACTTGGAAATATAGAACACTTACCATCACGTGGGACCGCTTGTTCGTCCGCCCACTAGTATATAAAATAAAAAATCTCTAGCATTGACATTTTGCATGTACCTGCTCATACTTCTGTCAGGAAAATCAGAATGTATGCATTATCCCTTTCTTAAAACATACATTATTATAATATATTAGTATCCCGCTTGTTAATGTTTATGTAATTTTTATGTATTCACATGTAGAATTATACTGTTTGCGACAAAATAAAATAAAAGCGGGCTTGGCTTAAGCGCTCCCTAGTTATTTGATATTTTTCTAAATGTACTGCTTGATGGCATATAATACCAGCTCTGTCGTCAGTTGTGCACCAGCTGACCAGCAGCTTTTTCTCGGTAAAATAAATTGTGTATCCAGCTGATTGTTAGAGGTGCTTTATGGTAATGCATTATGACAGGAGGCGGTGCAAAGCAACTAGTTTAAATGTGTTCCAGCGTGTTCCAGCGTATCTCTGTTCGGATCTGAACTGGAGAGAATGACAGCCTTGTGTGATTTACGCGCAATTTCACTATTTTTAGTTTGTGGCTTGAGTTGCAAGCGTGCGCGAGGTTAAACGGAAAATTGTTCCCATTCGCTCCAAGTAGTTAGTGAAAAAAATACCCCACTAGTCTGATCATCGAACTTTTCAATCCATAAAACTATTATTAGTCCTATTATTTACGAGTAGATTGTAATGGGGCTTACCAATATTTATTTTGGCCTTTCACATAATATTTATTTCACATTTTTGGCCACGAGTTATTATTTAAGGATGAACCTTTCGATCATCAACTAGATCTGAGTTGTGAAAACCAGCGTGCCCTGAAATCGGTAACGGTGTGGTTTTTCGGAGTTCCGAAAGCCGTCGTGACATACTTATTATATAATTATTCCATTTTTCACGTCAACTTCTAAAGTGACAAAACTGACAAGAATAACGAAAAATATGATTTTTTGTTCGGCCTATATTCGTTTTGCTGAGCTCAGACTCCAATCTGAGGGAATTTGACTCTTTTTGAGGGAATTAGAGTTTGGTTTAGACGACACTGTTCCGCTAAAATCTCATCACTTTTCACCAGTAAATATTCAGGCCGAGTATTACAGGCCTTGGCATGCAACCGCTTGCGGTCGACCAATAAGTTGGTTTTGTCTTCATCACTCCTATTTACATTCCACTAAGTATCATTTTGCAATACCACAACTACGTAGATCGAGGGTAATGCGATAGTAATAACAGGAGTATTGTGGCCCAAGTACAAATCATTCATGTGTTTGTACATTTACAACTGTACAGTTTGCAGGGCGTTATGGATAACAGTAGCGAGTCTTATTGGTTTGAAATATAAGCAAGAATTTTACAAGATCATTACGTTTTTCAATCAGCAAGTTAAAGTGGCAGTGTATAAGCCATATCTGTCGCAGGACCGATAACCGATGCGATAAACGAATTCTGAAGACTACGTAACCGGAAAACGCAGCGTAGGACGCACTCTGATAAAACAGACTGACCACTTGATGAAAGTCGCCGCCCGTACTCCTAATGCGTTTTAGAATTTTTTCAGATGTAATCCAAATCTCAGGTTCTCATGAAAACCGCGTGCGGTTGACTGTACTCTTTGTTTGTTTAACACGAAACTATTGCGTTTCAAGGTGTGTTTGGATAGACGTACGAGTACAATGTTTTATTATTACCATAGTTTGTTTACCGATAAAGTACTGGGAGGTGATGAAAAACGTAAAAAGGTAATGAAGTAGACACAACTGTATCAAGTTTAGACATTCAGCTATCAGTGGCACACCCCAGCTTGTCGTACAATTTGTCATATTTCACAACACGTGATTGGTTATCAAGAAATACACTCTAGGTATAGCGTACTATCCTCTTTTTCCTCTTCTCATCCAGTCACTATCTTTAAGTCTTCAAGTCGTCAGTTCACCTGCACGGAGTTCAATGTTTTCCCGGTAGGTAGTCTCCATTTGCCCAGCTAATCTGTTATCGGTTTTGTCACATGACTTGCCCACTGCCAGTACAATTTGCTGATACTTTGAGCTGTCAGTAATGTCTCTTCGGCTAAATCATCGCAACTTCAATAGCAACCATATTCATTTTATTCGTGTTATAAAACTGTAATTATTATCTTATTAATTTATTTATGTTGTATCTGCTCTTTCTCTTTCTCTGGGTTTCTCCAGGTTGCGTCTTTCAAGTTTTTCTAGTACAAAGTTCTGTTCTGTTAGTATATCCCTTATTATTTCTGAAATGTCTTGCTTATTTATTTAATTCAGAAATCTCTTTGATTCGAAGCGCAATTGCCGCAACTTCATTTTGGCTGTTGCATTTTGAACTGAATATGGCGACGTGACTTTGTACTAAATATATGGGCTATGTTACATTGATATTCGAAAAGCGATCGGGAAAACTTTGCGGAATGTACAAGGGACGTCATTTGAGATACTTTGTAAAGTTGAAATGCATGCAAATTGGTTAAATTATAATGACAGACTCGTAGGTACTGAAGAGGATACACATTTGTATACAGTAAAAATAAATACCTGCAATTTTTTAGTTTCTCAATAATAAAAGACCAATTGGCCCTCTCCTGCGATCATATATCAAACACCAGTTATATCATGTAGTATTTCAACACGAAATACGTTAATTAATTGGCGTAACTTTCCCGTGTGATGCTGCTCTTTGTTACACATATACATATACACATATATATATATATATATATATATATATATATATATATATATATATATATATATATATGTATGTATGTAATGTGTGTATGTATTTGTATGTATATGAATATACGTATATAGGTAGGTATATATGTTACGGTATATATGTATACCGTAACATATATACCGTGTATATATGTATATAACACATATATATATACGTATATACATAAGTACATATATACGTTTTACTTGCACGTTGTTGGGAAACAAAGTCGCCTACCGCTATATCTTTATTCCTATGCCCGCAGTCCAATTCTTCCCTTTTCTTTATCTGCATTCGCGCCGCAAGCCGCGATTGTAACTGCAATGAATAAATAAGCTTTTGATTTTAAATCTGCGGACCGCATGAAATATTAGCATGTTGCGACGGTTTGGCAACATGCGCATGGCAGCATGCATTTTCCTCAATGTTGTGTAGAAATTGGACGTTTTAGGTATGCTAGTGCGGTTCCTTTGTGTAATAAGTTGTTCAATTTATTCACGTTGAAGTTGTAATGTTACGTGTAAGTTGGGCGTATTCCGTATTATATTATTTTACGTGTCCCGGCTGCGCGCGGGTGAGACACGATTTTTCACGATGTCGTTATTGTAGCTTGTCCCAATGTCGTCAACGTTAGCCTAAAAGGTATTATGATCGCTGTGTTTTTCGATCTCTTTCACATATATCAATTAATTCTACGCCGCCATGTATCGTGTATCAATGTATTATTTTTTAAAACTATCCAGAGAATAATTGCCAACTAACGCCGTAAAAATGCGCTGAATAGTTTTAGAGTTTATCGCAAAAATACAAACAGACACATTTTGGGGACTTTATACTATGTAGTGAAAAAAATTCTATTTTACAATACAATACCTACATACATACATACACTCTGACATGTTTTTCTTCCTTAGGGGTATGCAGAAACTACAAATCACCACTTATCGCTATCCTGTAACCTTTTTCCAATTCACAGTCGCATACATCCAGTAGTACTTTGCTTAATGCCTAGTTGTAAATAAACAGTAAATTAGTATTGAATGTTGGTAAATATCATCTATCAAAAAATAATAAAAGCATGTTTGCATTAAAGGTTGTAATCAATTGGAATTTCCCTATAAAAATCCCAGATTCCTTATAGGGCAGTGATTCTCAAAGTTATATGAACCGCGACTCACCTAAAAAAATTACAAAGTTTGGGACCCACCCTACGCCTTACATGAAAATAGCATTGTGGTCGCTACTGCAGCATGTTCTCGTTTACGTAGCGTAGTTATGCGAAGGGTTGTACAATTAAGAAAATAAGAAAAAAATCCAGTATCCAGTGATGATCGAAATTTTTAATAAGTAAAAATAAGAAATAAATCAGAACACTATACTTAAACGTAGATTAAATTTATTTTTTTCGTGGCCCACCCAAGTCGCGACCCATACTTTGGGAATCACTGTTCTAGGGTATTGTGTTTTAATGTTAAAAATAAATGTTTGCATATTTATCGCAACCGCATTACAAGTACAGTCAAACACATCATGTGTAACACTAATAAGTATTGGTAGGTTGGAATAATGGCGTACATAGAACATAAACTTTATTCTAATGTACACGTCATTGTTACAGTATTTTTGCTTTTAAACTATAACATATTAATGACACTTATTCGGGGGGTTTCCCTGTGAAAATAGAGCGAACGTAGCGATAACTCCTTTCCATATTTTGTGGTTTAATATTGTATACATAGTTTTTGTATTCATGCCGGGATGATTTCAGGGTCAAATTATAACGTTCTCTGACGTGTTACACTAGCCCAATCGGTAGTGCGCTTGTTTTTATTATCTGTGGTAGTGCCTTTAATAGCTGCTTAGTCCCCGCGAACGAAGCCGCGGGCAGAAGCTAGTAATAGGTATGTATGCTAATTAACAGTATATATATGTATGTTAATCATGAACAGAATTTACTCGGTCAAATCCTGTAGGTATGTTAATGGAGAGTTCAAAGAAAGAATATCAGTGAAGAAATCTGTTCAGAGATTTTGAGAATATTTTGAACAAACACACATTTCTTTGTAATAAGTATAGGTAAATAACAAACCGTGTCGACTTGGGGTACACTCGCTTTATAAGTTTTATAGTTATTTTTAGAGTTTGCATTACGAATAGCTGCTCTGGAATATAATGCAGATTCTAATGGTATGCAGGTGGTATTTGACAATAATGAAGCTTATATGGCCACAACAATTACTTGAAAAAAAATCTCCATTACTCAACACCACGTTTAAAAGTCAATAACTGTAACATTATAACAATTACTAATTTCACACGAACCGATTGTGGTCCATGATCATACAATTAACAACGCGTTCAATGTACTTAAAACCATTCCATCTTGGCCCTTATTACCACCGTTTAAAGTGCTAATATTTGTATGTTGATCGCACAAATTGTAAAGCGTAAGAGTACGTCAGTGTTCGTAAACCTGTGCTATTTTAGTTCTTATTTCAAGCATTTTAAGGTACCTCTGTGTCCAGGACGTGGTGTGTAACTGACATTAATCATTGTAAACGTAGGGAAACACCCTGAAAGGACATAATGGTGGCTAAATCCGCTACTTATCGCCGGGCGACAGGCAGCTCTACTCTACTTTTTGTAGCCAGTCTAAGTTGTTGGAGCGGAGCGGTGGCGGTTTCATAAGCGATCGAGGTAAAGATTCCGCTTTGAATCGCTTGCTACTAAGTCCCATTACCGTACAAAGGCCATTTTCTTTTCTTTTCCCCCATTTTCTTCCAAATTGTTTTGTTACTCCGGCCATCTATCACAAAAGACATCTATTGAACATAGATTATCTGGGTTATCTTCTCCATTGAGAGGTTATTTTTGTTCATCTCTCTGGATGCATATGACGCATATGTTCCGCCGAATGCCGCCTATAGATTATCTTGGTTATCTTCTCCATTGAGTTTACCCCTTCCAACTTAAATACATCATATAATAAATAATATTAAAATGTACATTATGTAAAGCACTATATGTGCCTGTGGATAGCGTGTCGTATTAGAATGATCGTAATTTACGGGTGTGAGTGGTGGGGGGAGTAAAAGTAATTATGTGGAGTGTAAATTAAAATTGAACAGTCATCATATTTATCAATTTAAACGGGTCTCAACGCGAATATTTATCTTATTTATTTTACTCGATGTTTCGGTTGGGTTGCACCAATCATGGTCACGAGTCGACTGAAGAGGCGGGTAGTCCACGTCGACAGTTGCGAGCAGTTTCATTAACTACCCGCATTTGGTCTTCATAGTTCAGAAAGTTGCGGCACACAACACACACAATATCAGAAGTAGCGTCAGACGAAAAATAGCGAGGTTTAGTTTTATTAATCACTGGATTCCATATCGAGGACAATTTGTATCCATCTTCTCGATTGAAATTTCTGTTTTTGATTTCAATTGCTTCACTCATTATCCTGGAGAAATAACGGCGATCAGTGGAGAGGATATTTGGACTATGGAGTTCTATCCAGTTATTGATCCCGGCATTGACTATAATGATCCGTTATCGCGATCGGTTGGTGCAACCCAACGGAAACGTGAGTAGAATAAACACAGTAAACGTTTGCGTTAAGACCCGTTTAAATAGATAAATATGTGTGAAAAACGGGAAAATCTCAAATGTTATATTGTAACGTCTGTTTTCTAGTTCAAATTATAAATTAGTTCTCAGATATTATAATAGTTACAATAATTTATGTCAACCGCTTTCGTTAGCACGTTGTAACAAACAACATTATTCACAATTCCTGTTGCGCCCCTCCAAAAGAGGACTAGTGACAAATGATGGTACATAGAATATTGTAAAAAACATAGCCATTGTCACACAGTATAACCGAAAATCGGCATTTGTTCTAATAGTTTAACGCCCATTTTTTTCTTGCTTGCTTTTTTTTAATAAGTACCTAAGTAACTTTTCGGATATATTTTGTTGTGTATATTGGTTTTTTGGTCTGTATAAATAAGCAGTTTTGTATTTCTCATTCGGAACTAATCGGTTATGTAAATCTATAATTTATCTATTCATAATTGATTAGGCTTATTATTACTAAAATGTAAACGTGTAGGTTTTGCTTTAGGTAAGCATATTAGAATCGTACCGATCATTCGCTTCGCCCACACAAGTGCTTTTCAAATGTCGCTATAATAAACTAGGTATTAAAGCGACTGCATTTTGACCCTTTAATGACAACTGCGTGGCACCGGTGTCACATAAAAAGATGATAATATTTATCGCATTTTGTGTTGAAACACAAAATGTCAGGACGCGGTTGATAATTCTTGTCAATTCTTGAGCATATTGGAATGATACTCTCACAGACTGTTTAGAATCGCCCAGCGTCTGAGATGTAGTGTATCCTGCATTTTCTACCTCTTGTATATTGGGGAATGGTTTGATGAGCTTTTTTAATTTACTCCAACTCGGGTCTATATTAATGCACCTTTCGTTACCGAAGGGCGGTTCATCCACACTACCTTGAAAGAAAGCTAGTACACAGTTTGTATTTGCACGGTCTTCAATTGACTTTATACCGCGAACCCGAAAGTTCTGGAATGAATTGCCTACTGAGGTTTTCCACTGAGCTACAATTGGCCTGTGAATAGGATTCTGCAAGGTCGGCTGTGCAACTACATTCCCCTGGTGTTGCAGTTATCCATAGGTGTCGGCGATGGCCACTTGCCATCTTGTAGGCTGCTCGCCGGTCTGCCACCTTTTCTATATAAATATATCTCGTTGCTATCAGTTAGACTGTCTACTTCTCTGCCACTGTCTATATATAAAGAACTTGAAACTTCTGAAAAGTTGTCATTTTGTAGATTCTACTTTGTTGTTAGGAGGGGGGGGGGGGGGGGGGGTGATTTATTAACACCACACTTATCACAAACCGCGTCATATCATGTTTCACCCCACACCCCACGGATTACATTAAATAATGCGTTTCGTTATAAATTTCCCACATTTCGCTATGACGTATGGTTGCAATTTTTGTATGGGGGCCATGAGTCATCACTCGATGCATGTTTTAATTGTCTTAATTGGAGTGCTCTGATAATGCTGGGGCTATTAAGATTATTATCGCTGTTATTATAAGTTCTATTATGCGAGGACAATTGCTTTTTTAGCAATTTTTATTTGTGTGGACATTTCCCATACCACTATCAGTCGCTCTCTCTCCACATCTGGATATGGGTAATAAATAATATTTCTAAATGGTTTATAAGGCTATCATGATTCATTAGAAGTCTGTATATAGACAAATGGGTAATTGACTGTTTTTTGGGATATCATAGGTTAAAATGCCAGAAAACAATCTGAAATCAAAATAAGAATATCTTGAGAAATGCTTAAGATGCCTAAATGACCAAGCTGACGAAAAGCCATCAAGCTAATAAAATACTGCAATATAACGTTATTCTTTTAGTACCATTAATATAACGTATTAATATAACGTATTAATATAACGTATTAATATAACGTATTAATATAACGTATTAATATAACGTATTAATATAACGTATTAATTTTGGGAGCTGTCAACTACCATATTTCATTTTTACAAAAATCTAAATTTGTTTGTAACAGGTACATTTATATAACATTATATTATAATAGCTTATATATATATTTATATATAAAAGAGGATGTTGGTATATCTGATGTTAATAGACTTCGACACCGTTTGACTGATCACCATGAAAGTTGGCACATATATGTGTTTTTTCATGGAGAAGGTTTCTATGCTATCCACTTTGTTCTAACTCTCCACTAGATGGCGCTGCAGCACATCAACTTCTATGGCAAGACAACGTCTGCAGGGTTTTGCTAGTAGCTTATAAGATTATAAGATACCAGTGAGGTAGTGAGGTCCAAAAGTTTCTAGCCTGACATATTTCTAGATGTCAAAAAAAAAAATTATAAGTACGTCATTGTAATTGTCATTTATCCTGCTGATTCGTGTATAATTCTTAGAGTCCACCCCTGGTTAGTTTCTATTCATCAACAACAAGAGGAAGTCGCAAAATCTTTAAAATGTTTAAACTGGAATATCGTTCCGTGATTAAGTTCCTTACCAAGGAAGGTATTACCCCGACCGATATCAAACAAAGGTTGGATAATGTGTACGGGGATTCTTCTACATCATTTTTTATGAATTATGCATCCATGTTATCTGATAAAAAATAAATAAAATAAATAAAGAGATTTGCATTCAATGCCTTCAACTAAATCAATAAGATTGTGGTGCAACGTTGTTTTTGCGGACAGTTTCGCGTGTCCACCTACTAAATGCGTTAATAACGAGTTGCAAACGGATTTGCAATTTGCAATTGTATTATAATATTAGTTATTACAATTATATACTTGTAGAACTACTTGTATTTATTATACCATCAGCCTGCGTCTCTGCCTGCGTCCTCCCTGTGCGACATAGGTCTCTCCCAAGGCCCGTCACAACACATGATCTTCAGCTCTTCTCAAACATTATAAACTTTATAAAAACTCGTGTAACTCAAAGCACAAAATCATTTGTTAAAACTTATCCTTTATTAGGGATAATAAACCTGTAATTGTTATACTAATTCTAAACTACAAAAGAATTAATTTTAACTTTCTTGAATTATGCGGGCTCCAATACAATACACTTCAAGCCGTCGCGTTTTAATGCACTTTAAACAATGGGATTAGCCAATGGAAATTGTCATTAAATTCTCTAATCCCCTTCTCCCCTCTGTAAAGTTAGGGCTCTGTTACACCAAGAGCAACAAAATTGGTACAATAAGGTACATTGAAGACTGCCATAAAATTATGTAGCAACGTCTTTCTGCGTCAGTGTGTGTTGCTATTACTCATTTTTTCTTTAATCTCGTTCAATCGTATTCCAACATTCGCCATTTTTGACTGATGTTGACATGTATCACGTAAGTTCACAGGTGACATTGGCCGCTTACACTCGTATTTGCTCGTCTACCATATACTTTATATAAAAAAAATCCCAGCAAACTGCGTTTAAAGATATAACATCTGAGAATTCCAACTCATTATTCTAACTCAGTACCTACTATAATTTAATATACTTATATGTATAGGTAATGCAATAATAATTTTACCAATCCAAGTCGATATCTTCACCTTTATGTTCCTTGGCCAGATAGCCCGGATTGCCGGTTGTTCCTTTGCCTGGTCGAAAAATTTGTTCATTCGCGTCTCTTGTTGACCTTCTCCTTCCTGTTGCAAATGCCAAACGCTCTCGTATATGGGTTTACGTCATTCAGCCGTTTGAGTTTGTGTTTGTGTTAAATGTTGCCTGGAAGAGATCTCTTTGGAGATAAGGCCGACTGTTGTACTATTCGTGTTACTTACTCAAATTGTCTGTTTGCAACATATGTTTGTGTACAATAAATCTATCTATCCTCCACAAGCTCTCCCTTTCTCAGGATAGCCATACCTAAGTTGTACTTGCACTTTTGACTCGTCCAGGCATTGTGCATTAGTACAATGTAAGGACCTCTCACCATGAAAACCTTGACGATATTTAGTTTCTTGTAAAGCACATTGATTGTATTTTGAGTGCCATCGACTTTCGCCTAAAACGGAACCAAAAATACGTGTCAGTTTTTCGCTCAAATACTAACTGAGCGTTTTTCTCTTTCTTGCCGAGGACTCGAGACTCACAAGCCGTAAGTAAGCATAGAAGAGTCTTATAGTTTCAAATATTCCTTATATCATCTGACTAGTGTGGAACAAACCTTACAATACAATAATACGGGACCATTTCTGAGTGACCAATAGCTATTAAGTCATTATTATTAACAAACGCTATGCCCGCATATGCGCACGCGTCTGTCGAACCCCAAATTGAATATTTTTACCCCTGTACAAATCTTTGTTTAGTGTGTGGGCACACTTTGGTTGTGAATTTTAATAAAAACTGGTTTTTCTATGCTCTTCCGGAGGATTAAGTATTGATTCCAGTTTAAACCAGTTCAGGGCTGATTGTTACGTAAGAAATAACTAGGTTAGCAAAAATTTTGTTGTTGCTATGCAGGAACTACGGAATGAACATTACAGTACCTTGATATGACGTAGAAATACTCATAATTTAGTAGCTACCAGATTTACATCTCGCTTTTGTCTGATTAGTCAAAATAAACGAATTTGTGGTAGAAAATAGCGGTTAAATAAAACTAGTGCAAGAAAACTTAATTACGGTTTACCGTTTTGTTAAACACTGCTTCCAATACCAGCCTGTGTCTCTCCACTGCTGAATATAGGCCTCTCCCAAGGACCACCACCACGCACGGTCTTCTGCTCTTCTAACCCAACTTCTAAACGCTACGTAACATCGTTCTACGTTTCCGGCAGTAATAATTAAAAAAATTGTCCCATGATCATGATCTGAATAGGGAAGGCAAATCACCTTGGCAGACCTTAAGAGCGGCCTATCTGAGCAGTGGACAGACTCAGTCTAATAAAAAAGAACCTTTTGTATCTTGAACCTTGTAGAGAAGCAAAGCTCACTATTTAACTACTACTTACGTGTATTTACGCTAATGCTGTGAGCGTTCGCTAGTGACGTTATTGCTCCTGACATTTTCTACCACGTTGCATTGCAGTTGGCGCCACCTAACCGCCTATTGAAAATGTTAATAATGAGCTGCAAAAGAGTTTGTAGACTTCTTGGTGGGAACTCTAGAAGTGGAGTTTACTTATTGTTTGGTTATTGTAAAAATTGTGTATTAGGCGTTTTGTGATGTAGAGACCATTGTGTGGAGTCGCCCACGTTACATCCTACAAGAGGTGACGGGCGGCGACAGCCAGTGTCTGATGTAAAATATGTGTGTGTATATATATATATATATATATATATATATATATATATATATATATATATATATTGGAATATATATATGTGGGTGTGTGTATGTATGTATATATATGTGTGTACTTATTATTATAATGATAGTTTATTACACTTTAAAGTATTTTTCTGCGTGGTGTTTGTAATAATCAAATAAAAGCGTGGGACTGCGTTTTTCGTCTACTTGCAAGGAGTCCTCTTCTGTTCTCAGTAAACCTACTATCGTATTACTGAGCGACTCGTGACTTTCTTCGAATGAATTGGACATTGATAGGATAAGTTTTAGACTTTGAAATTGTTTATTACGAAGATAACTTGACACTGGCAGAATTGCAGATAATTGCACCATTGCCATATATGAAGAAAAAAAACAGATTGTATTTGTTCAAATATGCGTTAGTAGGTACATGTCAATGTTACTTTGGTTATATTTTTTCTCATTCCATAGTATAGTATCATTGTCTCTATAAACAGCCCAGTCACGTGTAACATAATAACAAAACGTATTTTCTTTTTAATAGTTAAGTTATCGGCCCAGTGGGATTTTTTCGGCGGAATCGTGCTAAAACGTTTCTTGTTCGCATTTCCGAATATAAACAAACCCAGATTTAAAAAAACCCGGTAAAGTGGGAGACGGATTAACGCGTGGAGGGCTCCGTTTACACTATAATTTTAATTATATTTTGCTTAAATCTTAAGAGCGCACTATTTATAGTTCTTTAATCTTTGTTTCGGTTACTTATACTACCTTATTTACTGACTGTGATTGGTTATCGTAGTATATATACATAACAAGTTATTCCCTACAACAATCAGGTCCTTTCACTGATTGGATACGGTATCTACAAGGCAGAAGACCACGACATTATTTCTTTTAAATGATGTATCAATATCCGAAACTAGAATTGTCGGTTCTGACTTCTGAGACATACACAATGAGGAAGAAAAATTACCCAGACACAAAAAAAAACATTTGTCTTTAAACAATATTTGTTCGCCCGAGAAGTATGCCTTAGACCTTTTCACACAGCAGGTAGAGGCAAAACGAACTGCTAATCGGTCGTCAAGATTTCTGAAAACATTTTGAAACTGACAAAAAATATAGAATACTCAAGTTGAATTCTATCACGCTACAACAAAAAGCGTTCGACCAAATACAGTTTGTAATTGACATATGAAATCGAAATAGAAGTGACAAGATAGAAAAGGAGCGCACTACTATATCGATGACGTTATTAATACATGAGTATCACATCACATAAGTGACAGATATAGTGATAACCTCGCACCTCAAATATTTTCAACCACTTATCTACCCATATCTTATATATTCCCATGCATTTCGTAAATTCTTCTTAAAATATTTTTTTTTTCATTTAACTTGATTGAATAAGTAAAAAAAATCAGTTTTAGGAACAGACTACTGTCCTGTTACCTTGATCAAACCTAGATTGTCGTTAATATTGATTAATCGAATTAAACTAGTGTTCGAATGACGTGACCTGTTTTTTAATATCGATTTAAACTTTTTAACATCTTTATATTTCAGTTTATCTTTTACTTCAATGTTTAAAAAAATAATTGACTTGCAATGATAAAATTATGCAATAAATGATTGTATGTATGAGTAGGAGGTTATGGTATAGGAAATGGGCATATCTAACTCATTCCCGAAACACGTGATTACATTATATATTCTCCCGAACACGTACATGGAAAAGGAACCTCTCTGAGGGTCCCCTTTTCTATTTCACCACGGAACGCTAATACTTGTAAGCCGGAAACGTATGCCACCCAGTGTCAACACGGTCCTTCTGCGAACTGACTAATTAGTACTACCATTATCCTCAGCAAATAACGTTTGAAACTAACACAAAGAAATTCGAAAAACGTTAGTTTTAAATGTATGAAAAAACTCTGGGGAATAGTTTTGGTGTGCATTCTTTTAAGAGTATTTAGCTTTTTGTATTTAGTTTGTAACATGTGAAAGGGAACTACCATTCAGTCGGTGTACATAAATAATACACTTTTGTCAACATTTGAAAATTGCTAGAGCGCAACGCAGCTGTTTTTGACGGTTTACGTTCAATGATATATACTCGTAGGTACATATTTATCCCTCGAGCACTCACGACCTAAAATTTAGTGTGAAGTTAATAAAAATCTTTATAATATTAGTTAGCAGAATATTAGAATATTACAATCACGTAGGCCGCTTGCTCGTCCGCCCGCTTTCTGTAAATAAAATGTCCATTCTAAAGCAGCCGATACACCGGCTCTATATTATTGTCTACGTAGTAATGAACAGTTAGCTTTTACATAATTCTGCTATAATCATTATAATAATATTTTTTGCTATACTCTTGATTTAAAATTTATTTCTTTTTATCTTCAAAATTTTTTAAAAATGTGGCGTAATCTTTAAAAATGTTACGGTAATTTGTAAAATTCCGCTAGTTTATTGCCCAGACGTCAAGCATGATGACCTTCCATTGCGGCGTTTATCAGTAAGGTCAGCACGACGAACGCGACAAAGTTTCGTCACACCTTATTACACCTTATCTGTTAGCGTCTTTAAACTTGTCGAAGCTTCATAATGCACCATCTCAAAAAGCGATTCAGTAAGGTCCTGACGACATAGACCGTCGTAGACGTGAAGCGCGACTATGACCGTAGACCGAGCAATAAGACGATTGCGTTCTACGCAATTCGCATCAACAGAAAATGGACTACTGATTATGCAAATATCGAAATCTAGAATTCCAAGACCTTCGTTTTTATACCAAATTCGTCTTAACAGACCATAAGGAACAAAGCAACTCTGTAACAGAAAACAGTGTTGTTAAATATATTTTGATACATAAAAGTAAAAATAGATTCTTGTCAGTTTTTAAAACCTGAACCGGGTTTTCATGAAAGAAAACTAAACATACTTTCTTTGAATTAACTGTCTTCGTTACGCAGAACAAGAATAAGTAAAGCGTTAGCGAAATTAGGTAATAAGCAAATTAAAATTAATTTATTTGTAAATCAGTTGGTGGAAAATCTTTTTGACAAAGCTCACCACGTCCTTCTGCCGTTTTGGCATACAAATATGTATAGTTAAGTTAAATAAAAATCTCAAAATCAAAAATGTCAACTTGAATAGGAAGATTTAAAATCACTTCCAAATAAACAATGTCAAGATAATGGAAATTAGACAGGTTTCTCCTTGCAATTTCTCAGTATTGTCGACTAACGTCGTATAAAGCAGCGCGACGTAACTCGCGGACATTAATCATCTTTTGTCGTTCCGCGCGACACGACTTGTAAGATAATTATGCTGCCCTCACAGCATGATACCGTTTCTAGGTGACGACGACCGATAGGATGTGTCTTCGTAATGATAAAATTGATAACCGCTTTAGGCACAGAGAAAAAGAAGATTGTACACAAAATGCGATAATTAACTTTATTTTCACGTATATTTATTTATAAACTACCATTTTATCAGCGGATTTTTATTCGATACATACAGACCTTTGAGATATCAAAGCTTGCCATCACCCCACGTTCAACAGCTCCTTTTCCTCCAACCACTACCGGTGAACTTCGTACGTATTATGGGTTATTATAATAATAAATGCATATTTATACCTTTCGCACTGTCTATTAATATTTGTCTGCCATTTTATGACAAAATATAATTAACTTGATATGATCAAATGATCCTTGTAATTAAATAAATTCACTTTATTTCGTTTCATACAGCGTCTGTGTAATTAATTAAATTAAGTTTATAATGCTCCCCCTACTTATATTTGTCACGTTATTTTTGTAACGAATGCTTTTCTCCGGCGAGCTTACGGGATCAGTAGTTCAGTGAAAATGGAGGACATTTATTCTAGCTCGTGTTTATCTTAGGGAGATAGTTTATAATGACACCTTTAAACCACCGTACATTTATGAATCGGCTTCAAAAAGTTGTTTTTCATTCTACATCTGAATCTGTAGGGGGAGAGTGCATGCTGCATTCCCACAGCCGCTGGGCGCGCTCGACTGGCCACGTTACCCCTCTCTCACAGAACATTACCTTAAAATGTACTGCATTTTTTACTTTATCGTACTTCCCCAATGTACGTACGTGTTTCGGTAGTGAGTGAGATATGCCGGAGCCTATTACCAACCCATCCCAATAAAATAGACAAAAATCACGCCTGCTTAATAGAAAGAAAGATGTGTAGAAAACGAGAAAACCATAAAAGTTAAATTTTTACGACTTTTTTAAATTGCCCATGATTTGCCCCACTGCTGGCGCCACCTTCGCGTAGTAAAGCTGCGTTTTTAAAACTAAACCTTTAAGGCCAGGGTCTTCTTATAAAAGCAATTACATTGACTTGTCTTACACATCTGTAATAATGTTCTGAACGACATATCAAAAATCGACATTGTTATCGTGTGTGGGTTTTGAGATATTCAAGGTCAAAAGTCACAAAACACAGTTTTTCAAGAAAAGCTCGCTTTCTTAGGCTCAGAATTCAGTGGAGGCTATTACACTAATTACAAAAATTGTAGATCGGAAATTTCCTATAAAAATGATGTAAACATTTATTATGTAGAACCCACCGCTGTCGTCGTAGAGAACAAAACTCGCCTACGCCAAAATTCAGCTAACTGGGCTTTTTGGGAAGATGATGTAAGGGAAGATGATATTACTGGGCTAATAGCTGACTCATTTCAAATTTTCCACAAAACTTGTTCAAGGTTTGAACTACGATGTAGTTCTGATAGAAACTCGAATTCAAAACTTGGTCACACAGTTTTATTTTATTTCACACAGTTATTTTATTTATTTTTTGTTAAAATTTCAAATGGAAATATGTATCAATAAACGGCTGAAATTCAATGAATTTACATAATGCAAAAATTAACGATTTTATTCATTTTCAATATGTTCCATTTGAGTAAATTCAGCATATATTTTCGATCAAAGTTGTTTTCATGACCTTATCGCTTTTTCGTCTTCTAGAGCACCTTTTATCGATGCGCCGCACGCCTATAGGTGTTTCTCGGCGTTCCCTGGATGCATACGGCACATATGTCCCGCTCACTCCCACTTGAATTTTGCGGTCCTAATGCCTACATCTATTATTTGAGTTCTGGAGTTCTGGGTAGTGTTTCGAACATGATCTCTTGTTTTTATACTTAACTACTATACTCGTTGGTAAACGTATAGCTACTCGTTGGTAAACGTATAGCCTGGACTTCTAATTTATGGTAAAGTACTTCTGAGTGCGAACATTGCAGATTTTTTTATTATTGCTAGTAAGTACATACGATTGTCAGGGTTTTATCTATCCTTCGCCCTAATGTTTTTATCTTATCTATGTTACAACGGTTATTAAAATATGTATTAAACATTTATCAGGTGTTATTACGATTATTCCGGAATACATTATTTATCTAAATTTATTGTATTAAAAAAGAGATCTAAGAGCGATGATATCTATTGTTAAATTACATTCGTGAGTTCACATCACAACCCGTACAACCGAGTTGTTTCCTATGTACGGATTTTTCAATCAACATTAATTTGGCGGTGAAGAAATACAATGAGGAATGTCATGTATTCCAGAAATAAAAATACCTGAAGCATGTTCAATATCCACCAATCGAAATCGGGCCCGCGTTGTGAATTATGGTCCGAAGATTGAAGGCCCGAAGATTTGAACTAACAACTTTATGAATGAGAGTCAAAAATAGCTTCTCCGCTATTACGGCACTCTCTTTATAATATTAATATGGATTTAATCCGGAAAATTTCTTTGTAATGTCTATTCACTAGGTTTAGAAGTTTAGAAAATACAGCGAGGTTTATAACTTATTATAAGACAGTCTGATATAATTTCTAGACAAAATCTAATTTTGAGCGTGCATAGTCAAGAAAAAAGTTAGTGAATGATATAATCGACAGGTGTCAGTCAACCTCCAATTCATCTTCAAGTCACGCCCTTTAAACAAACCCCTTTCACTTTTTAAACTTTAAACAACTTTTTTAACTGTCTTCTAATCATTTTAAACAAAATCCCTTTCACGAAATCTCATTACGATATTCTTTAAATTTGATCAAACTGAAAGCCGTCTAAAACCCAGAATTCTGACTCAGAACGTTTTCAATTTAGGCCTAGACACAAGATAGCGATAAAATACAGAAAGTGCTCCGAGGACAATTCTGCCGTGCAAATCATATAGCGCCGTAATGTAATAGCAGAATCGCGCTTTCGAGGATAACTTACAAAACGTTGGATAAAATTACTTTCTTGTTACATTTGATATTTTTCGATGGAATAAAGAAGGCATGTACGTGTAAAGATAATAAATATAAATATAATAATGGGATAAATAATTAGGACAATTTTTTTAAATCTTTTACTGCTACATCTATTTTTGGTGCAAACAGATCAACATGCAGCGTCTACACACACTGCAATCAACCGCACAATATTATTTGATTTCACAGATTAAAACACAGTATGTGCTCTATATTTTTGCATTTAATTTTTAGTTTGTTTTCTATAGCGCTTTTTTAATCATAAAATCTATGAAATTACTCAGTGAGGATGCACTAAATCGCTTAAAAGGTTACTGCATTTTAGTTCTTTATCTTGAGGTAAAATTTATTGAATAATGTACAGTCTTAACTAAGGATAAATCACATAATATTTTTGTATTAATTGTTTTTACCGCATTGTAATTGGTATTCCTCAGAATAAAAGCCTCAGAATGATCTTTTACTGCAATTATTATATTTACACTACACTTACATTATTATAGTACATTATTTACATTATTATAGTTACACTTGTAGCTTACATGGCGCTGATCACGGTTCAATAAACTGCTCAAAAATGTCTTAAGTGCCATTACGGCGGTTTACCGTTTGCACGGCAGCATTGTAGGGGGAGAGTGCACGCTGCATCCCCACAGCCGCTGGGCGCACTCGACTGGTCACCTTACTCCTCTCTCACAGAAGACTACCTTGAAATGTACTGCATTTACTACTTTATCGTATTTCCCCAATATACGTACGTGTTTCGGTAGTGAGTGAGAGCCCATTCCCATCCCATATTATCTCTCCGCATTTTCCCAACCCTTTCTCCCAATCCATTCCTTAATCTGTAAAGGTGGGCAGCGCATCCAGGGGAATGCCAACGTTTGTCATTCTGAACTGATGTTGGCACGTATCGCGGATGTCTATGGATGACAGTACCCCGGATACCTGATAACACGTATTACTCGTCATTTTGGGCCTGATCCATAAGTCCACAAGTCACTCGACGAGATATAGAGAGAGCTATGCTCAGAGTTTCTTTGTGGTATAGGATCCGAAACGAGGAGATCCGCGGAAGAACTAAAGTCACTGATATAGCTCGTAGCATCGGCAAGCTAATGTATCAATGGGCAGGTCATATTTGCCGTAGTACCGAATCCGAACGAGTCATCGAATGGAGTTGGTCAAGCCGATCTCTGCAATTTGCTCATGTATTGCTACACTGTATAAACTCTAGAGAAAGTAGAGCAAAGTTGACCCATTATCATTGTTCAAATATCATAATCATATGACCATGACCTATGACCAACTGATACACGGGTTAGTCAATTAATGAATTGTAAACTCCAGTATTTTGTGAGTAAATATTTAACCTGATTAGTTAGTTAATGTTCCAATTGTTAAATGCGAGTTGCCATGCGTGCAGTAATATATTTCAAACACTTTCCGCATATATCACAGAATGAGACCAATGTACACAATATATATTTAATAATAAGTAATTTGCACATATTTGTTATTTAGTTCGTCAAAATCCCTAGTATGCTATAATAAATTCGACGCATCATGTGATTAAACTTTGGATCGAATGTTTAAGAATTTTAGCTTGAATTTTTAATGAATTAAAATCCAATGCGATGATCATACTTATCCGATAATCACTGTTAAGCACCTTCCCTACGATGAAAAAGGAAGTCGTATAAACAGCACGTCTGTAGATTTGAGACGAATTTTCTACATTTGTGTGAAGATTCTCTACTGTTCTTTATATCTGTTGTGCCTAAAGTAACTACAAATTATGTCTTTGCTTTATCCGAGGCAAAATTGCTTGTCTAATTTAATGAATCTATTTTCACTTATGTATAAAATTTGAGTTTAACATATGAAATTCAATTGAAATGTTACCTCGTGTAATAAAATTAAAAACACGTTTATTGATCTTACTATAATATATATTCAGAAACTTTATCGCTGGATTGTCACCTTTATAACCTCAATAATCAAGCACAAGACAGTGTTATTAAGACGTCAGATTCTTATTTAAGACAGTATTCATACCTAATACCTTTTCGTAATGAACGAGTAACTGAGCCGAGTACATGCTCACTGTCTACTGAGTATGTAGCGTCTAATTAAACTGTTTGTATAGTATATACATACCTATTATATAAACTGCCGGTCTACATCAAACAATGAATCAGTCATAGATACGGTGTATATGAAATCAATATTCTTATAGTCTACTATAATATAACAAAGACAGAGTGCAAATTTTATGGATTTGTGTGTACATATGTGGTGGGTAATCTCCGGAACCACTGCACCTATTAGAAAAATTCTTTCACCATTTGAAAGGTACATTATTCCAGTTGGACGTAGGCTATATATTATGTGCAACGCATGCCGGGCACGGCTAGTATATTATAATTTTACATATAATGATGGCGACCGTTGTATTTAGTAACACTTTTAGTTTCTACAAAACTTAAGCAGTGGGTTACTTTGCTTAACTCTGCTTAAGGTAATGTGTCTATCTGTAGTGAGTCGTCTAATCTCCTAAATCAGGCTCAGAACTAGGTTGCTGGGATAGGGCAATGGCAGACAAAGTCACTTTTATTCGCCTTTGAAATGATGACGCAAACAGAACTAAGGATTTTGTATCTTATTCGCGGCGATCTGTCTCTCAGAATTATAAATTCTAGGAACAGGAATTCTAACAGATTTATCATGGACTAATCATTTTTTTATACTATATATTTGTGAACCGCTCGGCCCAAATTCTTGCAAATCATAAGACAGCATATTTCCATTTGCTATTTTAGTCTCATAAAAGTGAAGTAATTTTCAAAACCGATCCTTTCTTTTTGAGTTTAAAGAAAGAACAAACTCAGTCTTTCGTTGTAATAATATGCTATACTCGTGTACACCATTTTTGACTGACGTTAGTGTATATCGTATATATTGATATATTATGCCTATATACGACAGTATCCACCTTCAAGGTGAACTACTACTTGTATAACACTTTCAGTGATGTTAAGGTAAATTACGCTGGTGTTAGTGTTTATTAGCAAAATGTTTATGTCATGGAGTTAACCCCTTCTTTTTCTTTTTAACCCCTTTCTTATGTTTGATTATTATCTTTGCCCTGCAGTGGGACCTTATAGGCTTATTATATTACAATAAGCAATTTTGTATGATTAATCCAACATGATTATTATCTTAATAATCTTTTTTAAAAAAAATCTTAATCTTTTTAATTGCCAATTTCAATAAACAATCACGTACCGGGATATGTAGCGTGGGGCGCCAGGACGACTTGAAAAAAGTTGCCAGTGTGCCTAGATGAGAAAAACGGAATATCGTGTGTTCGTTTGCCTATATCAGTGGAACAGTGGAACAGTATAACAGTGGAGATATAAGACTGATTGATTGTATAGATTGTATGACTGAGTACGAAAAAAGATCTCGATGGGAAGTTTTATGCAAATTTTGAACTAGGAACGATACTTATCACGTTCTGCGCGGGCGCGAAATAAATTGAAACGTCGTGTGTCCGTGCCAAAATACGCAGCTTGCTGCATATCATTGACCTCTGCGCTATTTACGCTAAAAACTGTACATGTATTGTAGAAGTAAATATTTAAGTCGTTAAGGGTTTTTTTTTTTTTTTTGCAGAATTTCTGTGTTTAGTGTTACCTGCCCTTTTGTCGTCCACTGCTGGACATGGATCTCCTCGTGCACAAGACACAAGACAATCCATAGCCTTAAAACGGCACGCTGGCCCAGCGGGTTGGCCAATCTACTCTCTTAGGGATAGTCTAGCTCCTCAGGGCTTGTGGTGGCGACGTTATTATACTTAACAAAGACGACTTTGGCGACTAAGTGATAGCCATTTCTCACGTTTTATAACACCCACGGGAACAAATGGGATGGTGGGGTATTCTAAAGCAGGCCCCACACCACATGGCCAATACATTATTGTGTAATAATTATTACACTACTTAATATATGTCCACTAAAGATTTAATTTTTTATATCCAAGGAAGGTGGCAAAAAACAGACAATCCACCTAGAGTTATGTAATATGCCGACATCAGTCAAGTAAGATGAACATCACCACGTCTTATGATGATGCATCGTCTACCTATGGGGATTTAGGAGTGAATTTGGAAAAAAATGTGTATCTGAAGAATAGGGAGTATAACTAGACGAGGAATCATGAGGTTTTCTATATTTCTATTCTATATTCCACTCTCAATTCGTCCTTGGAGAAAGGGAGTAAAGAGACACGTAAACGCAGCAAATGCTAGATTTTCTGTGCAAGTTGATAAGAACGTAGCACCAGTTTATTCACGTCACATTTTTTCTAACACTACCAACCTTGTTATTCTGTTATCAATAAAAAAAAAAGTTTATCGAACTGTCCAAAAATTGATAGTCTGAATAAAAGTGACAATCATAAAATAATAATGCGCATGTATTGTTTACTTTTTATTTATTCCGTGCGTCAATTTCAGAATACGCATTTTGTTTGACGTTCGTGTGGAGTCGTCGTTTTGTTCTTTAATGTTAATTTTGAAGATAAATCCATTTTCTTTAAAATTTTTTTTTAAATTCAATTCCTTGGGATGTGTAAATCATTAGATTATACATAAACACATTTGACTTGTCTGTCTACTGCTGAATATAGGCTTCTCCTGAGGCTCGCCGTCATATTATACATATGTACTTTTACATGCAAAAACAACTTAATAAACATATTTTATTATAGAAAGACTTGTATAGAATATATATAAATATATGTGTGTGTGTGTGTATAATAATTAAAGTATTTTGTTTTCCTTTTATCTTTACATTAATTTACTTTACTTTAAAAATAACAATCATTTTTGCTGTCTCTATTCTATTTAACAATATCACTTACCGTTTTAATATCGCTTGTGTATCTTACTCAGTCGCACAATATAAGAACTTAACGATATGTGGGCTATTAAATTATAATTTGTTTGAATAAAAATCAATCTCTCAATGCAATTTTAACACGCCCTTATGGACTACTGTTACTAACGGATACTGTAACTAACGCTATTGTTAGGTACTAATGGATGTTAATGTATTATAAACCAGCAACTGGTACTGTTATAGCGATCTGTCAGAACTGTGCAGTGGCCATCATCTCATCGCTTCTAGGTACATACTTCACTTGCCAGCAAAGGTATAAGATGTTGATTAGATAATACCATACCGTCAGCCTGTCTTTCCACTGCTGGATGTAGACCTTTTGGGAATTCAACATTTTGGAAAATTAAAATTCAACATTCTGAAAATTCAACATTTTAAGAAGTCGACGTTGTGGCTCTAAAGGCTTCCAAGGACCGCCAGCACATACGGTCTTCAGCCCTTATCATCCAGCCACTACCGGCGACTTTCTTCAAGTCGTCAGTCCACCTGGCTGGAGGGCGTCCCATGTTACGTTTCCCGGTACGGGGTCTCCATTTGAGGACACGTCTCTTTCATCGGTTATCGGTTCTGCGGCATATATGGCCTGCCACTGGTGATTCTTTGACCTATGTCGGCAACTTTAGGGTCTTCGTCGATTTTCTTCATCTTTGTTCGTTCGTTCGTTCGTCCAGCCAAGAGACTCCGAGTATAGTACTTCCCATTGCCCGCTGAGCGACTTTGAACTTGTGAACGAGTCCTACCGACAGAGACCACGTTTCGCACCATACATCATTACAGGCAAGACGCATTGATTGAGACTTTCATCTTAGATAATAATGATTAGATATTAATCTTACAAAAACAGGCGAGTGTAAAAATATCGACACTTAAATATAGACTCTTAAAGCATGTCTCTTAGGTGCCCGGTCGACCCTTAAAAGTTTTATGATCCCTTATAATAAGTTGGCTATCTGTACTCATCTGCCTTTCTATAAGAAATTACATCACACTTTAATTGTTATAGTGGTTACAACGCACACACACTTAAAGTATATCTTTAAGTACATTAGTAATTTATGGAAACTACGGGTTTGACGAGTTATATCTAAAGTGATAATTCTCTAATACTTAATTACATCCAAGCAAACGACAAACGTCCAGTACTAAATTTGTTCAAAATGAAATATGAATATTATCCAAAATAAAAAATTACCAATACTTTGGGGGGGCGGTTGGCTTACTTAGGACCTCATGTTTTTTATACTTAAGTTCACATAGTATATAACTATCGCATTGTTTAAAAAAAGAGTAAATATCATAGAAAGAAAGAAAGATATAAAAGTTTAAAGAAAAATTACAAAATTTCTGTGATCTGTATTATAATTAAGAAAGAAAAAAACAGCTGACACTAATTGAATAGATATAAGATGAAAATTGTTTGCGGTTAGTTTGCAAATCTTTTTTTTCCTAAATACTACATTCGTTTCAATCAGTTTGTTTTGCTAACGCCAGCCACGCGAGCTTGCCAAACTTTTTTAAGCTTTTTCTCAGAAAGAAAAGTTCAGTTACCTCAGTATCGCCGTTTTGTGTAGAAATTAGATTTTTCAACTTTACACATAAAATCGTCTGATGTCTGTGTTATTAGTCGTTCTACGAATTTACTGTTATTGCGCTTTGCATGCAACATTGTTTTGTTTACAATGCATATTAGGCGCAAAATTACTGTTATTCTACCATTACCGTTTGATTAGATTGTTTAGGACTGGCTGACTTTATTCTTCAGGGTGTGGACATAGTGAAAGTAAAATCTACTAGTGAGTGATCTGCTTTGTTGTCGCAAGATTTGTTTTGCTCGCCAGATGACTCCGAAACTCGACTTTGCTCGAAATATGGACGACTAAGATCCCAAAACTCAGATATAGAGAGGAATGTTCTGAAATCGAGGTGCCACGACAAATGGAGCTTTCTTAGCGGTGAATGCACAGACTTGTATCTTGCTGGACCAGTTAAGTTTACGATTTGAGATTCGGTCTAAGGACTTCTCGACTTTTGACACAACAGACAAGGGACTTTTTTGACAGTACCCCAGTTAAAGTTTTAGGCTATCTTCCTTGCACTCCCGACTTGGCACTTTGTGACTTTTTTATTTCCTAAAATAAAATCCAAAATCCCAGCTGAAAGGGAAGCAGTTTTCGTCGCTGGCAGACGCGCTGGCTACGTTCGAAAAGGCTGTGAAATAATTACCTGAGGAATAGTGGACGAAACAAATCTAAGGGACTACGACTGAGGGATAAATCGGCTGCCACGGACCCTGAGGAACTACACTACCTCTAAAAGAGTGGACTCACTCGCCAAAAGTCCAGCAGTGGATACTGAGAGGGCTTGTCGCATTATCGCATTATTAAATATTTACTCCATCGAGTCCCTTTTGTAAAGGGGATCATTTTAAAGAATCAGTTTCATCCCCAGTAACAATTGACTCCAGAAAAACGTTTCTGTTTCTCTGAAAGGCCTCCATAAGTGCCTTAGAGCACACTACTCGTTCATACTCATATCCTTTCCCTCCTCTACTGTATAATCTTTAATAATTTATTTAGAGGGGTAACGTGGCCAGTCGAGTGCGTCCAGTGGCTGTAGGAATGCAGCATGCGCTCTCCCCAGTATGTATATATATGTGTGTGTATGTGTATTGATATGTACGTATTATATGTAATTTATGTATACTGTACACCAACTATTCTGTGATTATAATTTTCATTTCCTCTTTACCCAGTAATAAGATTATGCAATTCATATGTTAGAATGTCTGTTACTGTCTTGTGTTGTTTCGGTGTGCAATAAAGTGTTTTATCTATCTATTTATCTATCCGTATGCCGTACAAGTAGCGAAAACATGTGTTAAATTTTTTCGAAAATAAAAATTCATACGCGCTCGAACGAATCACTTTTGACACTCAAGCCAGCTATTACCGAAATTCCTTACTTATCCCACCCTATTTTTAGAATTTGGGTGGGTGGTATGTGAACTGGACTAATTGCTATTGCGATACGGCCCGCAGGCAATGCGGTGGCGGGACGCGCGCCCGCATCACCCCGCGCGGCCCCAACGATTGACCTGTCGCGATCGCTCAGCGCACCAACTGTTAGGTTTTTAAATTGTTGTGTGGATGTGTATTTATTCTCGACTCATATTCATGTCATACTGAGTTCGAACCCCGGTCCATACTACTAAGTTTCTACCATACCATATAGATACAACACCCGCGCTGCAATCGCGTGGTTGATTATGATCCATACCATAAACTTGCGTCTCTTCACTGCTGGGTGTAGGGTAGGCCTCTCCCATGGACCGCCCGCCCTATCTTCTGCTCTTCTAATTCAGTTACTACCAGCGCCTTTTTTTAAGTCATCCATCAGTCCACTTGGTCGGAGAACGTCACACACTACGTTTCTCGGTACTATTTATTTGGTTCTATAATTATTGTATTTATTATAACTGTGTTTTTGCAACGAATAATAAGTTGTTGCATCAGACGCTCGAATGCGTGATCTAAAATAACTTTTTTGACATATAATCATTTGCTAGTTGGGTGAGTATCGCCAGAGACTTAACATGCCCCTTTTCTGCTTGGATGACCTTTAAGGAATTTATCTGAGAAACTAGAATCATAAACGAGGTTCATTTTCTCAAATAATGTCACCAATTTAAAGTGTCGCAATTTAAAATTCAAACTATGCCAAATTACATTTGGATCGTTTGAGTAATAATGCGCCTTCCGGCTTATCTACACTTCAGAACTGTAGGTAACTAAAAATTTCTCAAGTGAAACTGTTAAACTGAATATTCGTTCCCTCTCTTCACTCCACCGTCAAGCCGAGAGAGTTAACAAATCTAGACATCAATAACCCTTACACACGGAACTTTGTCGTGGCGCAATACATCCGCACTGCGCCAACGGGGTTGCAGCGAGGTGCACCGCAAAATGATTATTTTTACCGCCCATTACTGGCAGTTACCTTTTTGCAAATGCACTTTTTTAGGCTTCTTGGTAAGATCTTGGTTACATTTGACTTAGTACGCAGGTTAATCATATTTCACTGAGAATTTTGTGTGAATTTAATTGATGACTCAGTAAAATTCATCATAATATATTCAATGAATTAAATTAAATTGGTAACTATGTGCATTTATAGATAGATCGATATACTTTATTGTACATCAAAACAGAGAAATAAATACATAGAAATTAGAAATACAACCCGCGGCCTTTTGCATTCCAGGCCACCTTTGGATGGTAAGAAGTATGTAGACGAATAAAGGGACTGTGAATCTTCTGTGAGGGGTAAATAAATCATAAATGGAAATAGAATCAAGACAGTTTTAATATTAACACGTTCTTCTAACATAGTAATGTATTAAACACCTCTTAAATAAAAAAAATCGAACTTAATAGAATAAAAAAGGGTAGATGTACCAACATACGCGTTTAAAGTCCTTAATAATACATAATTAATTGTCAAGACACAGTCAGCGATATTTGTCGGTTAGTGGAAAAACACGGTTAGAAATACAAACAACGCTACACTTTATACAAGTACGAGTCATAAAACGGATGGTCGAAGGAAACTTCCTATCTATCTGGACTGTGTGAACTCTCTGATAAAACTTATCGGACGGTTACCGACTTTAGAACCGTGATTTTTAACTACTCCAATGACTTATTATAGTGATTTTGATATTGATTTTTGTGTGAAATTATACATATAATATAAATGTCATTGGGTTTTCATAAAATGTTTAAATACGTGAATTATAAATGAAAATGTACATTGAACTATACAATGCACACAAAAAAGTTATTTTATTTTATACAGGCTTAAATAAAAAAAAACTGCACACTTATAAAAAACTAAATTTCGTGAAAACTAACAAGTATTGTTCTACGACTTTTTCATACAAACCACTCACTCTCAACTCGCACAGCGTAGGTATACTCGCATCGCGTAGGTACACTCGCACAGATTTACATAGATATATTATGTAGGTATCTAATAGCAATTAGCGACTGTTTATGAATGGAGTCTGCGGTGTTGCCGTTCGTAGAGCGTATAGTAAGAATAACAAAAAAATAATAACTGAAGTTATGTAGTATAGAATAACAACGATAGACTTTTTTTTTGCGCAAAATATCAAGTGCAGAAAAACGTCTTAAAACAAAAATTACATTAATTCAGCATTAAAAGGCTGCAAGATTTTTTTACTTAGCCCGTGTACATATGTGATTTAAAATACCTACTGCATAAGCAGAGATCTAAATCTTACATTCGTATTTCCACAATTACCCTCATCAATTCTTCTATTAACTTTCTATTAGGTATTCAATGTTAATCTACCAAACTGCAGGTGGATTGTGGCCTCAAATTGCCATCGTGGTTGTAAGCGGTGGCCTGTTCTCTGCGATGGGACGTTATAGGCTGATATCAATTCAATGTTAAGTATCAATAAAATAAATATTGGGTAACAGTATCTCTTTGTACCAACTTTTTTTTTATTATTTTTATAGACTAGTGGGCGGACGAGCAAGCGGTCCCACGTGATGGTAAGTGTTACCGCCGCCCATGGACACCTGCAACACCAGGGGGTATGCGGGCGCGCCGCCGACCTTGCATAATCCTATTCAAAGCTCTCTTGAAGAACCCCATATCGTAGCTTAATGGAAAGACCTCTTGAGGCAGTTTGTTCCACAGCCTACGGGTTCGCGGTATAAAATAATATAAAACAATAACTGGTTGCAGTGCAGTGATATACAAAATTACGTGCAAAATATATTTAATCAGTGCTTATAATAGGGTTGGCCACGTTAATTCAGAGAAATATTTATAATATTTTGCAAATAATTAAAAAAATATGTACACATAGCACAGCACATAAGTGAACTAATAAAATAAGGGTTCTAATGAAGGCAAATGCACTAAAGAAAATATACTAACATTTGAAAAAATACCTAATACCTAAGTAGAAGATACCTAATAGTGTTGCCAGGTAGTCGACTTATGGTCAATAACTTTTATGTTTATACTCGGTACTAATATTCATGATTTTTAGTTCGTTTTTCGCTGAGGTTCTCGATGTTTTAGATGTCTGCCCCGTTTTTTCCCATGCTATCCCAGTTTTAATACCGCCAAAATTAAAAAATATATTAAAAGTAATTGAATAAGATATACTTAAATGTAATAGAATAGAGTATTTTGCGTACTATTTTATATTTAAAAAAAAAAAAATCTAGTTTATTTTATGTAATTTACGATTTTTTATTTTATGCTTAGCATTTTGCCATTGTGTCCGTAGTATAGTCGACAACCCTAGCTTATAATAATGTTAGACTTGCTTGTTACAGATTCCACGGGTTCAGCAGACGATAAACTGCGTCCTGATAACGTAAGTACATAGTAATAAAAATTGCTAAAAATAATTTTGGCGGTTGTCATGCGGCTGTCGCGAAAATACTAGGTAGATGTCTATAGAGTACCTATAGATAAACGTAGAATGACTAATACATTTAGTATGTGCGTGTCATTATATTCAGCGTTGTTTGATAAACTGAGCGAGAACATTTTTCTAGCAACGTGGACTTTCATTTTAAACTAGTTTTTAAAAGAGCAGCGTGATATAGGAAAGATGCCAATTGCCAATGTATCTATGTCGTATTTTGTCTTCAAATACAGTATGATATTTTGCTTGACATCACGGCAGGATCCAGGTTAGGAATCATTTTCTACCAAGGAACTATGAAAGTGTATCAATTTTTATTGTGTACGAGAAGCTTGACTCTATTACGGAAATAGCATATTTCATTTTGGACAAATTTAGTATTGTTCTTTTGACGTTGCTTGGACGTAAATAATTACGTATTGGACGATAATTTGACATGTCGCCAAACCCAAAAATATCACCTTTTTTCTTTCTGATTAAGATTGGGGTAAATAGGGTGTTTGTATTAACAAAGGTCTTAACAGTCCATTAATTTAAAAAAAAAAAAACAAATTTCTGTACATTTCACTCATAAAATGTCTAGCACGTTAGCGGAAATTGTGAACACGTTCGGTCTCACCGATGAGCGACATGCCCACTCTAAATTTTGTGTTTATTTCTGTGTGGCCGCCAGTGAACTTAATAAAATAATTGTTATGTAAACGGGTTACTCACGATTTATTATTTATTTATTACTAGCGAACCGCCCTCGCTTCGTTTCGGTTTCGTTAAAACAATATTAAACTATACGTATAAACCTTCCTCTTGAATCACTTTATCTATTAATGAAAACCGCATTAAAATCCGTTGCGTCGTTTAATAGATCTAAGCGTACATACAGAGGGACAGACGGCGGGAAGCGACTTTGTTTTATACTACGTAAAGATAGCCGATATATTATGTATTATAGCCAGTGAACTTATTTTTTATGACCTCATAGATTATATAAAATACAAGAAATCAAAAATATCATGCCATTTTTGATAATCCAATTTAGCAAACAAGACAATCTTTGTATATGTGAAATAGTTTATTGCATTTATGTGTGAATTTAAATTTACTCTGTTTATTTTAAGGATAAACAGATTGGGTAGGTTATCTCTACATTTTACCCGATTGCGTATCACGAGGGGAGATATGTTTTTTATTCCAGGATATCTAGCTATTATCGACAGCTATTATCATTGGCCATCATCCCAAATGTGCATCCATGTTGCCTTTGTGGTCTGCCTCTGCATCGATATCCAATTTGCGATACTTCCTCGTTGACGATTTTAGTTGATAAAAAATTATAACGGTCTCAGAGACATTCTAAGGGAACAAACGTGTCGATTCAGTGAACGATAATACGGGCAGGTAATATTTCGTAATAGAGCCTGTGTAAACGTCCCCTTACACGCCCAATAAATCTCTAGCTGCTCCGCAAAATTACTTAATTATTATTATATTGTCGGACTTTCTCACAGGATGCAATGGCAGCAGTAGGACTACTCACGTATGCACAAAATAATTTTAATTTCGTGTATGCGTGACTTGAAGAAAGTTCCAGTAGCGGCTGGATGTGAAGAGCGGAAGACCGTGTGTGGTGGCGTTCTTTAGGAGAAGCCTATATCCAGCTGTGGAGAGACACAAACCAATGGTATGGATTGCGTTTGTATAGCCTCCTCACCACTGCTCGTTATCCACGCCTTTCGACTGCAAACAATCGCCGGGATGGTCAATACCTTGCGGATGAGATAATATGCTATAGGCCAATCCATGAAACTTTTATCTACATTTCACTCTACACATCATCGTTTGAGTAATAATTATTGTTTTCATGAGCTTATGCGTATGTGTGCGTGTGCTTAACTCGTAATTTTCAGTTTTCTGAGTTGAGGTGAACTACTGTTTTGTATTGATTCTACTATAGCCATACTTTATTTTATCGATAGGATCGCGTCGCCGTTATCGAGTGTGGTGGTGTAATAAATCAGGGCGGCTGCAAATTTTAACCGTTCGCAGAATTTGCCCATTGTTCGGTGCATGATGGATGATGTCGGTTTAGGGGGCCAAGGATCAGGGTGGGGTGGTTGGTGTGAGTCATGAGAGATGAGAAGGTACTAACTTTCTCTTCTTTAATGAGATGATATCTAAGGTTCATTAGACTTAGAAATATCATGAATGGAATGTTCACATTACGTACGTAGACGTCCTTGAATGGTGTAAGTGTAAGACGCTCTCCGGTAATGACTGAAGTGCCGCCTAATCCGGTCATGTATTAAAGAGTTTCCTCGGTATCCGGATGTCCCTGAACCTACGACACAGGGAATCCTAGTGTATTGACTGTGTAGCGTTACTACATATTTTATGATCCGCAACCTCTTATAACTCGATTTATATTTTCTTTAATATCCAGCTGAAAGTTCATCTCTGTGTCTGTTATTAGGGACGTGTTTCTAAAATCTATTTCAGAAACTACTACGACTTGTTTTGTGTATGTATCTATAAAACAAGCCTTAGAATAATGCCCCCTCAATGCTCTCTTTTGTTCTCTCTTCGTCGAAAATACGTCTGGCCGTCAACACAAACCTCGAAGAACAATTCCTTTAATTTTCAAATGTATTGTAAACGGGCATCAAAAAAATATTAAATGGGCAGCAAATCACGGTCATCAAAACAAACTAATAACTGAAATGAATAATTTTAAATCACTAAGAATGTAAAGAATGTCGACGGGCACTCCTGTCTTTGTTGTTACCAGAGAACCTAAGTCTAACGCACTTTCAAATTTTCTGCCACTTTCGGTAGGTATGTCTGCTACTTATTAAATTATTTCCCCTTTCAAATCAGATTCAAATAGCTCATCAGGTTCGAGTTTCTCCTTAAGTACGGATTTTTCATTATTACCAGATTGACGTTGATGAAAAAAAAATATTGTGCGGAAACCCGAATATTCGAGATTAAAAAAATCTGGAGCATCCGTCTTATATCTACCAAACTGCACTGGTCCCTTGGGATTTCAACTCTCTCTAGAAAAAGGGAGACGTTTGGTTACAAGGAGAGGTCTGAGGGACAGTATAGATTGATATCAAGCGGAATTCGGCATATTAAATTAATTTTCAGCCCTTAATGTGCCCTCGCTTCGTTTATTTTATAATTGTTTATTATCGTACCACATTGTAACTTGATGCGGTGATAATCATCTGATCTGATCTGATCTAAGCGCGCTCAATTTCACTCGTACCTTGACTGAACGGTCCATGTATTATATACTAAGTTCTATTTGAAACAACGGCATAATATCGTAAATACACCGTGTAGTAAATAGTAAAATATACGTTGCTTATTTACTGCCGTAGTAAAAACATCGTAAACATTGTTGCGTCTCCATTGTTTCAGAAATAGCATTGTCCGTTTGTTGTTTGCTTGTATTGGATCATACGTTGGACGTCATTTGTTATGTTGATATAGCCAGCCAGCATTGAATTGAAAGAACCTTTTGCAAAACTGTTACCGCAATTTTTTTTTTTTAATTACAGTAGGTTTTGAAGAAATGCTACAGGCTATAGTACAATGTTGGCCGACAAGTCAATCGCGATTGACCGGTCAATCGCCGAAGACAGAGCGGTCGATCGCAAAGGGATTTTATTTATCGGTATAGAATTTTTAATGTTAGCGTTATCAAATTTATACTCCTGATTTTGTTAATTTGATAGAAGACATGAAATCACAGTTCTCTTTTTTTTGTTACCTATTAATATTAATTTTACATACATATTAATAAATAATATAAAAAGCTATTTAAGTAATTTTAGTTTTAATCATTCCAGATTTTTTTTAAAGTAGAACTGTTCTGCACAAGTTGGCGACCCCTGCTGTAACCTAGCCGTGAACTTGTTGGGGATTGAGACAAATAAGATTAATAAGACTTAACAGTTTTGGTCAAGACATCTAACATGTTTGGACTGATAAAGATTTTTTGGTTTGCTGAAAAGGCACATAGTCCACTTGATGGCGTAGCGTAGATGGAAGGGAAGGGTCCTTCAGTTTCAAGTGTATATACATATTATTTTTTACGGCAACTATATATGAAGTTGTCCCCCAAACGTCGCGTAATCATATTATTTATTTAATTTGTAATAATGAAAGAAAAAAGATATTGTAGTGATTATTGAAAAAATCCTACTTAACTAGAAATTTCGTACTTAAGTAGCAATTTAAATAGAACGAGTCCTCGAATCGAGAATATCTTGTTAGGAAACGTAGCGTGGGAGTCCCTCCGGTCAAGTGGATTGCTATCTTAAAAGAAAATATGATGTGGCTGAATGTGAAGAGCGGAAAACCGTGTCGTGGGAGCGACCTATCAGTAGAGAGACGCAGGCTGATGGTAAATAGAAAGTCACTGGTAGGTGCAGGGATTTGTACTTTCGGTCTCACGAACGAGTGTCGAGAGTAAACCTTATGTTTTTGTCATTTATGTCCAAAATAAATGACAATTTGAAAATATCGATCAGTCACTACAAACAATTGTTGCAAAACTAAATAAACCCTGGAAATGGTCGCTTTAATACAGTTACATTTAGTTTAGTTGAATATTTATTAGTTACAGAGACCAAAGCATTTGACAATAGTATCTAATAACAATTTGAAGGTACTCGAGTTCATTATAAACTTGGACGGTTCCCCGTAAGGGACAATAGGGAAGCCAAGGGCGGAGGGCTCACTTTGTAATAAATCTAAACTATAGGTACAAGTACATAGTAGGAGAGGTAAAGGATACTACATTTGGCATTTGAGTTTAGTTGTTGATCATAAGAATAAATAATAGTAAGTTATTATTTATTCGTATTCTGACGTAAAATTGTCTGGATGGAGAGAAAAAGTAATAATCCAGGAACTGGATTCATCTTCTTTTTTGCTTTCTAAATACATATATGAGAACTGTCAAAAGTTAGATTACGTATTTACTACAATACCTATTAATGTTTATCTTTTTGTATTAAAAAAATGTTTTCTGTTTTCATATTTTCTTCCACGTTGATCGACATAAAAGCTAGTGTCTGAAATCGAAGACTCTTTAGATCTAGTCTCGATCTGGGGTTCTCTGAACCTAGTGGATTTCAACCCCAGTAAGACGCAAGTCTGTGCATTCACCGCTAAAAAAAAACCCTTTGTCGTAGCACCTCGCTTTCAGAGCATGCCTCTTAAGATCTCGGAGAGTATCGGGATCCTTGGTGTCGACATCTCCAGCAAAGTCGAATTTAGGGGTCATCTGGAAAATAAGGCCAAAATGGCCTCCAAAAAGCTCGGTGTGCTGAACAGAGCGAAGCGGTACTTCACCCCTGGGCAACTCATGCTTTACAAAGCTCAAGTGAGGCCCCATATGGAGTATTGCTCTCATCTCTGGGCCGGCGCACCGAAATACCAATTGGACCCATTTGACTCCATCCAACGACGTGCTGTTCGTATTGTCGACGATCCCACTCTCACGGGCGGTTTAGAACCCCTCAGCATTCGGAGAGACGTTGCGTCTCTTTGTGTGTTCTACCGTCTGTACAATGGGGAATGCTCTGAGGAACTGTTTAATATAATTCCCACCTCGGGTTTCTACAACCGCACCTCCCGTCACAGAAGTGCGGTCCATCCGCATTTCCTCGATACGGAGGTGTCGCGCACTGTTCGCTCCAAAAATTATTTTATACCGCGAACCCGTAGGCTGTGGAACGAACTGCCTCAAGAGGTCTTTCCATTAAGCTACGATATGGGGTTCTTCAAGAGAGCTGTGAATAGGATTTTGCAAGGTCGGCGGCGCGCCCGCATGCCCCCTGGTGTTGCAGGTGTCCATGGGCGGCGGTAACACTTACCATCACGTGGGATCGCTTGCTCGTCCGGCCCTCTAATCTATAAAAAAAAAAATATTTTTTAATCCGTCCCATGAACTGCCAAATTTAATATTCGTTTATTTCGCAAACCATTTTTCGCGTTTGGTTCTAGAGAATCTAAACATAGCCAATGTTTATGCATTCGTTTAGCTTAAGTGAAAGATTATTCAAAATCATGTCGGTAGTTTTCAATTTATTTTTTTACAAAAAACAAACCCTACAATATTGGTATAGATAGTTTTCAGAGTGCAAATATTGGTATTAGCTACCCTATTTAAATGTTTCGCCGTACAAAGCATCAGGTAACAGGAATTTCCATGGTGTCCGTAAATTTTGTAATTTCCCTTTTAAATTATGTTTATTCATTTGCGAGGCGTTGCTAAAAAAACAAATGAACGTATTAAAATATGATAATGGAGGAACATGATAATATTTGAATAAATGAATGGTTAATTCACAATTCTTAAGGTCGCGGGTTCGATGCCTAACAATAGGGAGGGAATTTTTCGTTTACTAACAAGCTTTGGCATTTTTTCATGGACAAACTTTTTTCTAATTTGCATATTTTTAATTTTTGCACCCTGTGTTTAAGGTGCTGTTTAATAATTGAGTGTCTGTTTGTTTTTATTTTGTTTATTAATACCTATAGTAAATTGATTAGCGGTCGCCTTGGTTCTATGAATTCAGATTCAAGTCTTCAATTTGCGAGTGAAAATTGGATTGTAAAAATATCTTAAGGAGGAAGAGACAAACTATGAACATGGCGGCTTTAATGTCGTACTATACACATATACTATATACTATTCTATATACTTTAATGTTGGATGAACGGGACTCATGTTTTGGATGAGTAGGGAATTTTTCGTAGTTATATGAATAACAATAATAATCTCATCCAGACCAGAACAAATATCAAATCATCTTAACAAAAAATGTATAATATAATTTGTTTTATACATTGATGCTTGCGTTCTAAACATTGTTAATATCAAACAGTTCAGCTACATACCTAATTGAAAAATAATTGTCTGTTTGTATAACTTGGACAGCACAGCACACATTATTATATGTAATCGAGTGACAGAAAAATTACAATAATAGTTGATAAATTAAAAGGTGCTATTTAATAAGCTACGAGCGCTGCGAGTAATAACAAGGTATATGACAAAAATTGCTACTTGTAAAGTGTTTACACCTATAATTATGGCGCCCTAAATTTGGACATTTCTCTCTACACACGTTGTCATCGTCATTCAATTTTGAATTTAAAGTTATGCATAGAGGGCCGATAATAAAAAAAGACTCGCTATAGTTTAGAAGTGTTCCCATTTGGTCAATTTGTGCTTTCAACTTAAATACCTCTGCCCATTATTTATTATTTCCAAACGCTTTTCATTCTTAAGTCTTGGACAGAAGGGTGTGTATTAGTTGATATGAATTATTAATTTTGTTTGTTTGCGGGTCAACTAACCAAGGGCACGTGTGGTATTACGTTTTAAACAGAAGTTATAAAATTATTGTTTAAGTAAAAATGCGTGTAAGCTCGCGTTTCGACCAATTCAATCTATATATGCTATATATACGCTACCGACTTTTATTCTACGCAGAATAATATAGTAAAAGTAATATCGGCAATATTATCTCTTTACTTCCCTTTTAATTTTACGTAATAAAAATACTTTTCCATATGCCCCTGTCTGAATTGAAATTCCACCAGCGTGGTATTACGTTTTGATTATGAGTAGATACTTACATATTTTGTATGTACAGAAATTCATTCACTCTAGATAGACAATGTCTTTCGGATATAAAACGCGCTTATTGTATTTCAAAAAGGATTCAAAGTTTTAAAATACAGAATGTCAAATTTTGTATGATATCACTTTCACCAATATCTTGGTATATACATATTTATCAGTTGACCAGCTAAGTGATGTTTTATTCTGTCTGCCTCGGAAGTGACGTTATGTAATACAAATAAATATTTCTTTCTCCCGTGTCACGCCACAAATACAATTAAATCAATACGAGTGAAGCTATTGGCAGCATCTACTAAAAATGTGTTTCAAATTTATAATATCGTTGTTTCAAATTTCTTTTCAAGTACGAGCATTTTCTTACATCTGATTTTTAAGCAATGAATATGTGCTATTTTTTAAGATTTCGCTAGTTCAAAATCTGGAAAACCACTATCTTTACTAATATAATAAAGAAGTAAAATTGTGTGTTTGTATGTTGGGGGTAATCTCTGGAACTACTGAACCGATTTAAAAAAATATTTCACAAATAGGAAGCTACATTATCCGTGTCTAATATAGGCTATTTATTTTATTTTGAAATTATGAAAATAAAATTGAAATAAAAAAAATATTTTAAAAACCGAAGCGAAGCGAGGGCGGGTCGCTAGTCTCATATAATGTGATAAAACTTTGAAATTTGCGTAAGCAAAATCGAATGCGTAAGTTTGCATTTCTTGAATGTTGCGCATGTCGCGAAATTTTTTTATATCCAAAATAATAACTAAAGTTAATCAAACTTAAGCCGTAGTAACTAACACTACCTTACGAAATCTATATCAACTTTTATACTTATATGTACTTCTAAAAAAAAACCCAGTGTAATTGGATTTCAAATTGATTATCAGCAACTGGGTGGCCTCATTGTTACCGATCAAATTGATTTTTTATCTCCCAAGTGTTTTGTTCGATATGTTTATCTTCTGATTATCTGTGATGATTTTACCATCATTCTCTATAATTAGTTAATCGGTGAGTTCTGTAATTTGAACTCTTAATCGGATACAAAGGATTAGGTATATGTTTTATTCCTTTGATTTTGAATAAAATTAAACAAATAAACAATAAAATAAGATACAATACGTCAATGGGGTCAATTATAGGTGTGCGTGCGTGATATGTTGCTTGCTTTTTCATTACAGTTATTTTTACATGGTTTTGTCATTGTTGTAGTCAATTATATGTGAAAGAAGGTCAAATATGTCACAGAAAATCCTGTCTATGCTTTTGGTAAATAATAGTTTTATAACAAAACATCATTTTAATCACTAACCGTAACCAGCCCTTATTTCATCCACCGATGGACAGAGGCCTCCCTGTGCACATTGTGTTGTGCACGGGGGATGTATGGCCTTAAACCGGCACGCTGGACAAGCGGTTTAGCCAGTTCACTATTTTAGAGATGGTGTAGTTGCTCAGGGTTTGTGGTAGCGACTTTATTATCCCTTAGTGACCGACGAAACGAGATGCTGTGGGCCCATTCTAAAGTTATTAAAAATGAAAAAATGTCCAAGCTTTCTAAAAATCCTTTCATTATTAGCAATATAAAAAGTATATACTCTCTTTTGAAAAAAAATACAGTATCAACGGTGATTTGTCAGATAAGATAATGTGCAAAAATTCTCAGATTAGGTTTTTTTTTCTAAATCAATTTCCTATCACGATTACACAGATTAAAAGATAATAAGGTTGTCACTTTTACTATATTCTTGATAATTTAACACTTGTACTCTTATCGGTTGCTATCAATTAACTATCTAAATAACTAATCTGTGTCAACTAATGGTGTTTGTAAGCAATTTTCAATATTCGCGAACCAAGCATAATGGACTCGCGAACGCATAATAGCCACACCTCCTGTACACGTCCTTAGGCCGGCCCCTGATCTGTACAAGTATTTCTACAAATACTGTCGAAACAAATTGGTTATATCCGTCTGCATGTCACGGAGCCTTATAAAAACATGAAAATAGTTCAATCGTAATGAACGGTTTTAATTAGACATCTAACAAATTGCATTCTCTAAGTTGTCTACCAGCTATTATCACAGTACGTAAAGTGTACAGTAACGGACGATAGCGCTCGACATATTCTGATCGAATTCAATGTCTTGTCTTTGATGACATCTTATCGTAATTGATAAGTATCGTAATGACAAGAATTTAGTCGATTCCATTAATCGACTTCCATAAAGGCGGAATATTCAAACCACATTACTTATTTTTTCTTCATATATGGCAATGTTGCAATTAGCACATTCCACCAGTGCCAAGTTTTCTTCGTAATTTCAGTGTCAATTTCAAAGTCTAAAACATATGTCCAGTCCCGTCGAAGCAAGTCCAGGAGTCGCTCCGTAAAGCGATAGTACGTTTACTAAGGACAGAAGAGGACTCCTTGGACGTACACGAAAAACGCAGTTGCACGCTTTTAAATATTTGATTATTACAAACACCACGCACAAAAAAAAAACACTGAAGTTTAATAAATTATCCATATTAAACTACAAATCGCCTGACACAATCTTTACGATAATCAAAGATAAACTCAACTTCACTTTTCGAGTTCCCGTGAAAATGTAAAAGAAGAATCAGAATCAACAATTGATATCATTTTGACTTCTTATCGTCTTCTTTTTTTATAACTTATGATAATTAATAATTTATTTACTTATAATCAATTAATAAGTTTACTGCAGCACATGTACACATATCTATAACTAAGGAAACATAATAAGTTCATTGGTATCCTGTATTATGGGGTACCAATGGTCGCCCTCGGAACTGCATAATCTGCAGTATACTCAGTTTCATTACTCGCATGTCAACTAACGCGTTTTAACTATTTAAAATTATTTAAAAATGTGTGTGTATGCGGGTGAGTGGAACTTCTTTCAATGAAACCTCTTTCTGTACAGGGTGACTTTTGGCTTGAAACTTGAAACATGTTTTCAAATATAACTACGACTAGCGACCCGCCCTTGCTTCGCTCCGGTTTATAAGTTTTATTTTTCAAAATTTCAAAATAAAATATAGCCTATATTAGACACGGATAATGTAGCTTCCTATTTTTGTTAAAGAATTTTTGAAATCGGTTCAGTAGTTCCAGAGATTACCCCCAACATACAAACACACAATTTTACCTCTTTATTACATTAGTATATGTAGATTGAATTTTTCACATACATTCAATGGCAACGCCGTCTACAAGTTTAGTTGTAAATTATTGAAATTTTAAATACTTAATGTTGAAAATAGTGCACAATTTTTTTTTTTATTTAATTAATCTCCAATATTTAAAAATGACGCTATCGAAATCGTCTAGGACCTCGGATGCCATGTCAGGTCAATTGGAGTGTTTACACTGAGATGAAATACTACTCCACCTATTTACTGTGTCATCGTGCTGCTATTTATGCGTTTGCACCTGTCACGGTGCAACAACTATGCAACTATGTTAATGCAACTATGGGTACAAAAAGATCAGTCAAGTACCCACTCTAGTCACCCACGTTGTAGATTCCGTAGTCTATTGTCCATTGACAGGTATTATTTGATGGTAAAGATCTTTTGTGTCACCACTTTTGTATTTAGATTGTCAGTCACTAGGTTTTTCGAATATTCGCTTATTTACTTTCTTTGGCTTTAAAATTAATGTTATTGTTATGTTTTTCGGGAGAGTACCTTTCAGCGCCTTACACGCATCCCCCGGGTGGTGCTAAGTCGGCGATGGTCAGACACTTTTGGCTTTCTAGGGTGGTCACCACAAAACATGTAGTCTAAATTATATCAAAAAGAGTGATCTCGCCTACTCGCGGTATTATATCAAAATTACTTTACACCGCGAACCTGTAGGCTGTGGAACGAACTGCCTCAAGAGGTCTTTCCATTAAGCTACGATATGGGGTTCTTCAAGAGAGCTGTGAATAGGATTTTATAAAGGTCGGCGGCGTGCCCGCATACCCCCCCCCCTGGTGTTGCAGGTGTCCATGCGCGGCGGTAACACTTACCATCACGTGGGACCGCTTGCTCGTCCGCCCACTAGTATATAAAAACAAAATGCAGTACATTTCAAGGTAGTCTTCTGTGAGAGAAGGGTAATGTGGCCAGTCGAATGCGCCCAGCGGCTGTAAGAATTCAGCATGCACTCTCCCCCATAAGATAGCAATAGCAACTATTTACCGTGAAGTGGACTGTCTCTTCGTTTGAAACCTTTCTACGCATAAAAAATAATCACTAATATAAATCTACCCGATTTTCCGTTTCGAGTTTTTGTCACAAGAATAATGCAGAGGGAAAACAAAAAGGTTTTACTGGTAATTATTATGAAGAGGGAACCCTAAAAAGAGAGCAAAAAACGAACAGTCAAGTAGGTGCACATTAAAAGAGACATCGGGAGGGTATTAACAAATGTTTAGGGGGTCATTAAGAGGCGAAGGGTGCTGGTCCAATTTAAGATCACCTGTCCGGAAGGTCGGATTTTATTATGTTAGATTTATTTATTATATGTCAGACATGGTGAGTGTCCAAATGAGTTTTTAACCTGCTATATCTCAGACATTTATAGATATTTCCTTTTATAATTTTTACTGGTTAATCTTCATACCATTCTGAAGAAACAAGACCTGTCCGAACTTTCTGAACCTTTATTTGCCTGATTGGTGAATTTATGACGACATCATGAGTTTTTAAATACCATCACAAAATCTGAGTTACGAAGTGTGAATTTCGTGTTATCACCTACACAGTATTCAAATATAATAAGATAAATAAGTTTTTTGGAAACTTTCAGATCTTAGTATGAAATATAAAAAATGATAAGCGTTTTTATAGATCAGTGTTAATAATTAATGTTATAATAGCGCAGTATACCGTAGTAAGCATATCGGGACACATATATGTAAGAGAAACATGTGTACCTATGTAAGTATTTTGTGGCAAGGGTTCTCGCTTGACCATGTTTTGACAGGTGTCAGAAAACAAAGCTGCATACACACGGTGGTCCCAAATAACGATGGTGACATTTTATGCATCTTATCTTACTTAAATTGTCATTTAAAATTACATCTGAAGTTAAAGGTCCTCAAAATTGTCGCCCTTTTGTATTTTTTATCTACCTAATAAAATCGTAATGACCGGCTTGAGGCGTTGCAGTTTAAAAATTGCAAGATTTAACTTAATGGTATTTATTAATCCGAAATGTATCTGTAGTTTAAATGTATACCCAATGGAAATTAAAAGGAGATCAGATGAATAATTCTTTATTTCTGAGATTATTATTTGTGATAACATGGATACAAAGATATAAAATAATTACATATTCCGCCGTCCACGGTGTGCAAATCATCTGTACTTAACTAGGTGAACCTACATTGGAATCCTGTAAAATATACTACAATTCATATTATAAAGCACTAATGTAAGAATAGTTAAAATAAATGGTCAGTTTAGATATTGATTGAATTAAATGACAATTTTATCGAATTTAAGTATTTATGAGATTTGGACTATTTGATATTGTAAATGGCAATATAAAATTACAAATTATTTGATTTTTATTGTCTTTGTCATTATTATTTCCTATTAATATCAGTATTCAATGAATTTGAAGTCAATATTAATTTAATGAAACCCAAATGAATATCATATTTAAGGTTTTAATTTTAAATTGTTTGTGGTCACACAGTTTTATGGATACCTACAGTAGTTATTTGTTTATGTAATCAAAATCATAGACTCTCGATGCATTACATAAACTTTTTATGTACCTAAGTATTCCTTTGGTCTCCAAAATTGATTAAGCTGTAATATTTCTCTACTGTAGACCTAACATAGATAGACAGTTATTGTAATTGCAATACTCGTAGCTGTAATCTTCTTAAATGAAAGTAAATGAATTAAGTACCTACCTAACTCTTTTGGTCCAAGTATCTTTAATTGGTCATATGAATTATAACGTCCTCCTTAAATAACCTAATTAGAAGTAACGTCACATAAAAGTCGCTAAACAAAAGCCGACCCATCACAAATGGACAGAGGCCTTGAAAGCATCAATTTAATGTGACACAACCCAAGCGATCATCGGAGCGAAGGACCAAATTTGTAACAAGGAAGCGGGCAGGTGGTGTCAATTGTAAATAGATACAAATGTTGAAACAAAACCACCTACAACTTAAAACACCTTTGCCACATCTGTCGTTGAAAAAAAAATTGTCATAAATGAAGTGTCAAACAATGTAATACAATGTTATAGACAACGGTCAACTTGATTCTATGTTAAATATTACGTCCGGCTCATACCCGCCATAAATTCCGTTTCATAAATGCAACAGCATAGTTCACAAAGAACCTCTTACAATGGGCTTGGCTCTATTGTTCTCCCCCATTTGAGGGTGGTAGGAGAAATGGACGCATCCTCCTGGTGAGAGGATTCGTTTGTTGTTTGTGATAAATAAATTTTTACTATTTACCTTGAGGGAACAATGTTCGTCTGACAAAGCCTTTGGAAAATGTGGCGTGCTAAAGTAATGGCTTTGACGGTGTATGATTGTTTTCGGCCTTTGATTGAGGATGGTATTCTCTCGAGGAAATTTAAGACTTGGTGTCCGGTAAGTACAGGACAAAGAAGAAAATTGCAACATAAAACTATTTACTTATTTTATACAGATTATACATAATATTATTCAGAATGTTACAAATGAATTAGCTCTGGAGGGAAAGTACCTAAAATTTTACTCGAAGGAATGTTTATTTTAAATAGTTTAAAAACTACATTCATAGATTATTATAAAAAAAATATTTTTTTCACAAAATTAATAGTTTACTGTCGCTAGATTAGCTCTTTTAGCTAGCTAAAGCGCGTGCCACGAGCAGGAAAAATTTTGGCCATTGAAATTACGGCTCATCCGTAGAACAAAGTCCCATCTGCAAGATGCTTACTTTCAGGAGAGCTCATTGAAGATGTAAACGCGTCTATTTCCTATACTCAGAAACTTGGAGTTTTGAATTTTTGGTATTATGTTATTGAAATTGGTATAGTTCTATATCCTTTCACACATTATCCCACGTGTATCATCTTGCAAGACAGTGGGCCTGATTTTAACATGGGACGTTTTTGCTCTATGATCATTTCGGACTCTGTTCTACGGATGAGTCGATTAGATCAGGCAAGACTAGACGAAAAAGTTATATGTATGAAATCAATATGTATTAAGGTTCAATAATATGAGGGGTCTAGCTAGTAAAGTGGTCGGTGATCGACGATTTCATACAAATCTCTTTTCCATCCGTACAGTTTTGGCTGACCTCATGTCAATGGCCGAAATTCTTGCTGCTGGTGGCGTGCGCTTTAGCTACGTTCCTTAACTAATGAACTGTTCAAAAAGAGATCCATTTTTGAATGCAAAGATTTATTATTTTAACAAATTCACTGCGTGTCGCCTTTCGTGTCGCATAATGGTGAATATTCAAAATAACAATTTGAACTCCAGTTTTTAATACGTGCACAGACTCGAGAGTATTATGCCACCTAAGCGACGCTAGGACGCATCTCTAGTTACTCAAAAAAAGGAGATGATGATTTAAAATTAAATCTATACCACTATTAAAACTGTAGTCGTTTTAAAACTTCGAAGGACAAGAAGCCTGCGGAGAAAATTTCAATCGCTTAGGTAAACAATAAAACATTTACTGTAAACAATAAAAGACGTCGACGGAACATCTCTAACTTAAATACAGTTTTTATCACCAAGCTGCTTTTGGAATCGATCACGTGAGAATGGAAGTGCACAAAAAATCCCAAAAAGTTACAAAAACCTCCAGTTATCTTCAAATTGTTAAACTTCGAACAATATCAGTGCATCGGCTCGTGAAACTGTTTGTCGGACACAACTAAGGTTTATACCTTTTTTCATTCATGGGTCGGTTCTAAGAAATGCGGCGGCCTTTTGGCGCCTTCCAAAAAAAACCTTTTTTTAATGCAGCGCAAATGCTTTTATGGACCGAGATTTTTTACAAAACATCAATATAAGAATTTTAAAGTATTCGCTTTTTTGTTTTTCACTTGCTACATAGACCTTTTATGATTTACCTTGATTTGTTGTATGTAACAATATCGCCTTTCGTATGAATAAAGTTAAAGCTTGAAACTTGGAAATGCCACCCAATGATTAATAACTCCCGGGACTTGGTAAAAAGAAACACATATCCGTATGTTTCGACAGATGGAGCACTTTGATCGAAAATTGATGGGCAAATAATTGCAGGGTCTGAGATTGAACCGCGATTTTTGGCAACCTATGGCCCCAATTTTTTCAAGTCAATCACCCTCAAACAATGTTCGACGGGAAAATGTTGAACAGAATGTTCGCAATTTAATTAGAACGTTAAACAACAGACGCCTTCGCCATAATGACTTCCGGACTATGCCAAAATTAAATTATAAATTGGCAATCCTTGGCGAAATTAGCAGTTAGTCAGCTGCTATTGAAACTCAAAAATTGGAAATGTTTTGTTTTGGAAGCCATGAGAGTACGGAGCTGGAGTAGCGAAGACCGATGACCTGGTTTCGTTTTTAATTTGGGAACTGGTTTTAAAAGCCAAATTGTATATCACTCATCATTGTTATACTTGTGTGAAAAATGTCTAATGTAACAAATAAAGGAAGAGGTGTGTAAGAAATACCTTCGACACACACACACACACTACAGACGTATATATTATTCAGATTAATTTATTTGTTCGTGAATATCCCGTCCTCCCCTACAAATATAAGCATACGAATTTTACAACGAAAAATTAACAAAAATCATGATAATCTAAAATCCCATATTTTAGATTATCATGATTTTTCTTAATTTTTGTTAATTGTTAATGTAATTTACATAATTATATTATGACATGAATCGAAACAAATTAAGAAGTATTAAGAAGTATCATAGACATTTTAAAAATAATACTTATAACTAATGCCATTATATAGGCATTAAAAACGCAGAGATTTAGGAATTTTGTGAAATATTTTCGCTGCCAAACAAAATATACTTTTACTTAAAAGATAATGCATTAATGCATTCTTAAAATGTTTCATATTTAGTTTTTGTGAAGTAATTTGAAAAGTTTCCAGTACGTCTATCTGTACAAGAAAGCAAGGGAGAACATTTTCTAGAAAAGATATGTTCTCCAAAATCAATAGAAGAATTAACGCAAAAAACGAACATTACTTAGCGAATTTCGCAGCGATTAAATCTCGAGCTCTCCTATATAATTTCCCGCTTTTTTTCCGTTCGACGTAACAATACGGTGATTAGCAACCCTTAGGCTAACCCTCCTCCCTTTTTAAGCGGTAAAAGAATTACTTCTTAGAAATTTGCGATGTTTTGATAACCGAAATGGTTGTTTTGCGGCTAAAATCTTTCTTTGAACGAGCTGTATTGTTTTCTCGCTTCCATTTGGTTAATTTCTTACTAAGCATTGAATTTATTTTAATTATCTTTTTATCGACTAAAGGTATCTTGTCCAAAATGGATTGCTTTTATGCGATTCCTTTACACGTATAGTAAGAAGAAAGAAAGAAATGAATTAGTGCCAAGTAACACTATTTTTTAATAATAATTGCCAGTTGATACTCGGTCTAGCGGGCCACAACTCAGCATGTGCTGCGGCGGAAACTGCAGCGTTGATTTTCAATTGTAATCGCTTGCAATGACCCGGGGACTGTCCACACTGTAAGATATCTTACGTATCTTACACTGTATAGTATCTTATCTTACTGTATAGCAGTATCTTACACTGTATAGTATCTTATCTTACAGTATAGCAGTATCTTACACTGTATAGTATCTTATCTTACTGTATAGCAGTATCTTACACTGTATAGTATCTTATCTTACTGTATAGCAGTATCTTACACTGTATAGCAGTATCTTACACTGTATAATATATTATCTTACTGTATAGCAGTATCTTAAACTGTAACTATACAGTGTAAGATAAGATACTATCTTATCTTACTGTATAGCAGTATCTTACGCTGTATAATATATTATCTTACTGTATAGCAGTATCTTACACTGTATAGTATTTTATCTTACTGTATAGCAGTATCTTACACTGTATAGTATCTTATCTTACTGTATAGCAGTATCTTACACTGTATAGTATCTTGCCTTACTATATAGCAATATCTTACACTGTATAATATATTATCTTACTGTATAGCAGTATCTTACACTGTATAGTATCTTATCTTACTGTATAGCAGTATCTTACACTGTATAGTATCTTATCTTACTGTATAGCAGTATCTTACTCTATATAGTATCTTATCTTACTATATAGCAGTATCTTACACTGTACAGTATCTTATCTTACTGTATAGCAGTATCTTACACTGTATAGTATCTTATCTTACTGTATAGCAGTATCTTACACTGTATAGTATCTTATCTTACTATATAGCAGTATCTTACACTGTATAGTATCTTGCCTTACTATATAGCAATATCTTACACTATATAGTATCTTATCTTACTGTATAGCAGTATCTTACACTGTATAGTATCTTATCTTACAGTATAGCAGTATCTTACACTGTAACTATACAGTGTAAGATAAGATACTATCTTATCTTACTGTATAGCAGTATCTTACACTGTATAATATATTATCTTACTGTATAGCAGTATCTTACACTGTATAGTATCTAGTAAGATAAGATACTATACAGTGTAAGATACTATACAGTGTAAGATACTGCTATACAGTAAGATAAGATAACTATACGGTGTAAGATACTGCTATACAGTAAGATAAGATACTATACAGTGTAAGATACTGCTATACAGTAAGGATACTACTATATAGATTCGGATTGGAACAAGGCGGATAGGCGACTGGAAACTTGGCAATGGTTAGATGGGGAAAATGGAAGTGCAAGTGTACCTATATAATGGAGTCGTCTCGCGATTGATACATCTTTTTAAGATTTATATTCAGCAGTGGATAAAAAAATTACGATAATGACATCATCACCGTAACGGGTGTTTATGATGATTCTTATGGGTTTGTGTTACTAACTTAATTTTAAAAAAAATGTAATTAATTATTATGCTATCATATTAATACGTATATACTCTTATTTCTGAGATATTTATACTTTACTGAGTTATATACAGTGTCCGTCGTGATCTATGACATTCCACCATCACCAGGAAGAGTAAAATATTCTTTACTAACGTCTAGATATAGATCGATATTTGTTTAAACACTACATAAGTCGCAGTTACACAAAAACAAGGTAAACCCTTGAATTAGGATTTCCGGTGAGGTTTGTAAGTATATGGTTGTATACTTCTGAAGTATTATCCATTGAATTATAATGTGATGAATGACGTACGTGCATAATACCTCAATGGTATTTATTATGTATGTATCTTTTCTAATATTTGCTCTTCCTACAAAGCCTAAAAAAGCGCCTATAAATTTGAAAACCAGACCTGGACTCCTACATTATTACAATCATTGATAAACTAAACGTCGCGTCGGGCGTTCACCGTCTGCATTCCAGCTTCGGCCAGGTCAAGGTGAAGTCGGACTGCATAATTAACTAATTTACCAATTTAAAGTACCCCTTCGTGATTAGGAGACCAGACGGTTCTTATTATAGACGATTTTGATAAGGGCACCCACCTTTTGGGTTGAAGACCCCAAAACCACTTGCGTTTGATGGTATGCCACGAAAACGAAATTAACCAATTGCGATTACAATATGAAGAATCAAATACCGTTATGCATAGAGACTGGATATAACTAAAATATTTAAAGCAATTAAGAAAGAGTGTATGGTAAGTAAGAAAAGACTGATCGAACCAAAAACTGGAATTTTCCACATACTTGACAAGCTTGCTGTGTTCCAATTTTCTAATTGAGACCATTTGCAGTGTTAAAATCTATAAAACGGTAACCCTACTTCGTAGTAACCGTAACCAGCTCTTTTATCGTCCGCTGCTGAACACCGGCTTCCTCAAATACATTGTCTTGTGCATGAGGGATAGATGGCCTTAAAACACCACGCCGGCTAAGTGGGTTAACGAGTTCATTCTTTTAGAGATGATATAGTGCCTCGGGTCTACATCACGTTTTTTATCTCTTAGTCGCTTTTGATGACACCCACGGGAAGAGATGGGGTGATGTTATTCTAAAGCCGACTATCACCACACTACTACTTCGTGGTACTGGTTTCCAAAAGTGCACAAACCTTATTGGTAGATGGCAGATTATTTAACTCATTTTATGAGACTGTCGAATGGTAAAGTTGGGATTTAATTTGACTCTGTCAACAACGTTCAGACTCGTCCACAAGAATACACACTTAATAATATAACAAGCTAAGTGGACAAGTGGGTTGTTTAAACTAATTGACAAATTAATAGTCATTGGACAAGACGGATAACATTATGCATCCATTTATCATTCAGTACAGTCGATGTTGCCATAGTACCTATTTACATTGTGATCGAATGAGTCATGGGATTGTCATAGTCTTTATATATCTTTTAATTTAACTATTAAAGTTGCTGGTGGTCTTGAATGCAGAAAAGGAACAGGAAGAATCATCGAAGTTATAAGTAAAGGTTGAATGAAAAGAAAGTAAGACGAAGTGGTTAATGGATTCCCAAGTCGGTGTTTAATTTTTGGAATTACTATATACATTTCTTTAGGCGTCACTTCGCAATTATAACTTCTCGCCTGTACTTATAAGGTAATCATATATAACCATTGAGATTTTTCCATAGCCCTTTATGATGAAAGAATAATAATGGCCGAAGAATTTTCGTGTATGATCACACTGTCTATAAAGAAATGGGTCCACTTCAATAAACGGACGCCAATGTGACGTCAAGGCACAATTTCGCAAGAATACATAAAGGTTTCATTAGAAATAGCTTCATAAATCATAACGAGCTCTGAAGAAATTTATTATAATTTACAGCCAATTAAGACGGACGGTTCTTCACAAGTTCAAGTTTCAAAGTGACATAACTTTTCCGCACCATATAAGTCAAGTGTCCTCACGATTTGTGGCTGTCTCCGTTACGGTGTCAGTGTTGGGTGTCGCTTGTCCAGAAATATCCGGCGATTTACTATCTTCGAGTGTTACACCGTGCAGTAATGAAGGGCGGATTGTCCTTCAAGGTTGTTTAAGATTAATATCAGGGAAAAATTAGATATAAAAGTTATAAGTTGTAAAAATGGACTTACGAATTCTATCAGTCTCTAAACCGCTTGTGATGAAAAGATTACAATAATGCTACTTACTGCATTGTGCCGTTCAGCAGTTACATGTGTTCTGCTATTGTAGAGCTGAGAGTCATTTAGGAGCCTTATCCGCGAATCTGATCACCAGTAGTTTTCTGATAACGTTGGTTTCCGTAGTTTCATCTGATGGAAACTATACTTCAACTAGAAAGTCTCATAACTTTATAGTAAGAATTATGTTTTGATTGGTTTCATTAGAGTTGAATCCTTTACTAATGCAGTTGAAAATCTCGAAGGCTCTAACGGTTCGCCTGATTTTGCACGTGCTTCATGTCTCGCTTCGTTCTCGTGTTTAAATCGTTTTGTTGGTTCTAGTATCACGTGTACATTTCATGTATGATTTCTGATTCTCATTCTATAATTCTCATTCTTCTATCATTTTTAGAAATGGTCACGAACTAGACGAGCGAAGCACATACATAAACTTATAAACAAGTTTGATAAAAGTTTCGAGTCACCTTTGTCTTGAAAAACAATTCTCAATCTATTATGCGCTGTCTTGACCACTTCGATTAGCGTTTGTCATCAGCGATTCTACAATGAAACGACTCACAATCAGAACTTAACGCATCTTAAAATATCTCTATTCTTTCTTCATTTCCCTTGCGATAATAATAATTTCGTGGCTCACACAGATCTTTGCCAAGTTTTGGAATGACTCACGCATTTCATCTGCAATGCACTGTTTAATAATATTTATTGCATGCTTCTAGTACACGTCACTGACAGAAATTCGGGCGTAACGTATCCGTAAAGTTGTACGCTACGTCGACGTGTCCATGATGAATAGACAGCTTTGAGACTGTAGTAAACCTACTACTGTAATCTGTAGTAGATGATGTCTCAATGATTTCTGTTTTGCAATATTTGAAGAATTTGTGAGAAGAATGCCGAATCGATCACATTTGCAGTTATTTCTTGACTTATATACCAAAACTACGTACGTACGTAAACTACTTTTAGGTTATCTGTTTTTATATTATAGTTTAGTATGACTAACCCAGACAACTTGGGAAAGGAATATGTCTAACGGGGGATATACACTAACCTAACCCTTTTTCTAAATCCATCCCTAAATTTCTAAAGTTAGGTATCTCAGCCGGGAGCGTGCCAATGTTTCTAATTCTGAACTGATGTTGCCATGTATCCTGCATGTCGCAGAGGGACAGCATTCACTTACCACCAGGTTTAATATATGGTCGCCTGCCGCCAACTTCCTTTAAAAAAATAAACACTGGTTCATCAACCATAACATACGATCGTATGTTATGGTTTGCCATGTATATCGCCGGGTATTGTAAATCAGTTTCAGGCTAAACGGGTGAAGTTGCGAGCAGAAGCTAATTCTATAAATGGCTACGGTGTAACAGTCTGCCTGCTTAGTCGTTTAGGTGCATCTGTCCCTGTATACTTTTTGTCCCGGGACAATTCTAAATCGAGCTGGATCGTTGTCGATCTAATTCGGGACGCCTATCCTCGCCGTTTGTGGACTTCCTGTTATGTAACCCGGGAAGACAATTGGTTTATGTTTTCCAACAAGAAGTGTACGTAAGGAACTTATGGCAATATCTATAGTGATAATTGACACTGTTTTTATGTGTTGAAGTGTTTGCAATGTTGTCCTTTGATTAAAAAGCAAAGAAGATTAAATCTTAGACTCTTTTATGTGTAACACATTATTTTACCTTGAGATACTTACTATATTTATTTCATTGATTAATTTGCTAGCTGTTATCCGCGTGTTCGCCCTTATTAATCGAAATAAAAACTTTAATGGTAATTTGCTCCATGAACTACAAATATCCTAAATTTAGTAGCTATTGTTTTAGATTTATTAAGTAACAAACAAACAACCAGTAAATATTTTTACAATTAACGCTAGCTCGGTAATTAAATAAGACATTACGAGAAAGTTCGCATGCCTGAATATTAAAGCTAAACATCTTAGGCATGTGTCAAAAGCTTTCCTCTCCCTTCCATCCACACTGGGTCTGCGTGGTACTTAGATCATGGTCTAGAACCCCCGTTACGATTATAAGGAGCTTACATGACTAATATTGATCGATTAATTATTATTTCATAATATGTATATTAATAATTTCATACTTTTATTTAGTAAATCAAGATATTCACACTAACTATTACTCAATAGAAGTTACCTCGCAGCCCTTTGCACGTGTCTCTCGGGCAATAATACACGTGCTTCGCCGAATATCGGACAGCGACCATCCGACCTTACTAGAGCGGCTACGACAAGTCGTTGCACCAAAATAACCGCAAAAGGACTTGCCAAGTTGCAAGGACCACCGTGGTCTGTTTAAGGCCTTTAAACCCCCTTCGAGAGACAAAAGTAGACTTAATAGGCTGATATTGATTGATTGATTTATTCAAACTAAGAGGCCTCATACCTGTGTTTCTCTGTATCCTTCTGACCGAAGAATGAACTCTTTGATAGCAAATTACAACTCATATTTGCCATACGAGGAGGTATTATATAACTCTAGTTAAAATCAACTTAAATAACAACCAAAACGGAGCATTTCGCCTCGGCTTATTGAACCATATCACGCGAAGTTAGAGCAAAAAACAAAGTTAATTGACACCTCAGGATGCACGTGTAACTCATTTGGTTATACACGTACAGATTGTTAGATAAGATTCGTCCGTTATGATAGCAAAACGCGGCATCACCGAGGCTCTTTTAACAAAGTCCTGCAGCATACTAATAATAAAATGCAAGCATAGACCAACGACCTCATCTAATTTTAATTACAAAATGCCAGACCGGGAAGCGAACCCGGCACTTCACGGTCACGAGCCGCCCGCACCTGCGCGTGCCATAAAGTAATTCAGTATGAAGTTATAAGCATATATTTTGCAATATGGTTCTGGGGTGCTTGTTAAATTGATGTTTAATGATTTATACTAAAAGTAAAAAAACGCCAATGGCAAGGGCCAGTCTGAAGGGAGATATCGCTATTTTACAAACGTTTTAAAAAATGTTTAAAGAAAAGTTTCAAAACCTTAGGAGCCTTATCCAACGCTTCAATATAATTACCGTTGCATTTTTTTTAAATGTTTGTTTACTCAAGAACGAGAGTCATCGACATAGCTCACATAATTAGCAAGCTGAAGTGGCAATAAACAGGATATATTTGCCGCAGAACCGACGACCAGAACCAGCCCTTGAATGGGGACCAGGTACCGGGAAGCGCACTGACGTGCTTTAATGTCGAGAACCGAAGAAATTTGATGTTTTCCGGCAGTGAGGGAATGATAAGAGTGGAAAATCGTATGTTGTAACCAGCCTTGGGAGAGGCCCATATTCCGCAGTATAGAGACAGACTGATTGTAAGGTATGGCTGACATGGCTCGATTAAGCTCGTAACCAAGGTTGTTATAACCCAGCTGTAACGTCAAATAAATAAATAAGACAAACATACGCGGTAAGACCCGTGAAAAATGCAAATGGTATAGTCGCAATTTTACGAAAAAATTTGAATGTCCCGAGCCCATTCTGCTACATGAGTGAAGTCAGGGCGGGTTTTTATATATATTCATATGTTTTTGGATATTCATTCTAAAATTCAACGATGATGCAACATGCTGTCAATTTCGTGATGTTTCGTTCAAATGTGACCATTTTAGCCGCTATAATCCACAAACGTGATAGGGAGTGTCAGTATTTTAAAGCTTATGAGCATTTTTATTATAATTTTTGCCCTTTTTAGTAACGGAATGCACTTTAACATTCCCCTCACTTAACTAGCGCCGTATCAAGACTAGAAATAGTTTTATAGGAATGTCGGGCTGTGGTCACACAGCATACAAGCGCAAAACATACATATAAGCAACTTCCTAAAACACATGTACGACTCCCGCCCTTTTCGATCAATTGAATACATGTGCCACATGTCATTTGGTTCTGACACTTTCTCTCTTATCGTGAATATATTACGGTTTGAATTTTCACACACATATTTTGTTAATTTTTGCGATTTGCAAAATCATGTAAATTCGCTCTATTTATTGAAGAGATAGCAAGTAGAGGTTTACTTGATCGCAAGTGGTTACCGCCGCCCATGCACAAACGCAACACCAGGAGGGATGTGAGTGGCCTGCCCACCCTACAGAATCTTATTCACATCTTTTTTGAAGATTCTCATGTCGTAGCTTAGTGGAAAAATCTCTGTAGGCAGTTCATATTTTCGTGCATATTGCCCGCTGTCAATGTGACAGTGGTCTTATGGCGGCCATCTTTGCCAGCACGCGCCGGTGAGCGCCAGCTAATTAATACATGCCCTTCTAACTTTTCATTAGAGTGCAGACGCGTTTTTGCTGCGCGTGCGCGCTTTTTCGCGTCCTGCCCATGGCGTGCGCTTTACTGATATTGCACGGTCGAGGAATAGCATTAGAATCGTTATTACTTTTTATACAGATGACAGTTGTATTGATTCGATATAGGCTTTTTCCGCTGCTTCGTGAGTGAATACAGGTTTTGCCAGCATAATTATTCTAATTTTTCACTTTTTAACGGCCCTATTCAGGAATATTGATAAGCCTTGTATCCTGCACTCGGTTTGATTTATAAATAACGCTTCAATTTCCTCAAATACTACCAAAGGTTCGAATTAATTAAAGGGTTGGAATTTCATAACCGTAACCAGCTCTTTTTGTATCCACTGCTGAACATTGGCCACCTCATGCACATTGTCTAGTGTTTGAGGGCTGTATGGTCTGAAAACTGCATGCTGGCCAAGCGGGATGGCCAGGCCAGTTCTTTTAGAGGTGGTGTAGCCGCCTGCTTACCCCAAGGCTTGTGGTAGCAGGTTTGTTATACCTTAGTCGTCTTTCGTAATCGGTTCTTTAGACATGTTTTTAGGAACTTGTTTTCAACCTACAGTGAAATCAACCAGATATTTGATTTGGTTAAACCAGATACCAGCTTCAGCTTGGTTAAGTCCACACCGATAATGTACAATTCAACATTGGACAACATTGCACAATTCGCCACCCACTCACCCAAATGCAAAGCTCATGTCTCGTTGAAACAATCGGATTGGACAATTTGGCACTCACTCACACAGATGCAAAGTTCAAGCTTCGTTACGAGAATCGGACCATTTAGACGATCGGATTGTACAATTCGGCACCCACTCACACAGATGCAAAGGTCCTGTCTCATTGCAACAATCGGATTGGACAATTTGGCACCCACTCACACAGATGCAAAGCTCACATCTCGTTGCGAAAATCGGATTAAACGATTCGGTACCCACTCACTCAGATACAAATCTCATGTCCCGTTGATTTCACTGTAACTTCTCCTAAACCATTTTGAAAACCAAACTTTAAAAATAAGTCGCTATTTTCGACCATAAATTACAACTAACAAAAATATCCTATTAGTAATATTAATTTGGATAAGCTTCATCGTTGAGACTGCTTTTCTGTTTCTCAGTAACGTCGTCGTTAACTACACTCATAGTTATTGTTTAATCTTAGCTTCAGTGTTTTAACTTTTTACGCCATAACGCCAACGATTTTGTTCGTAATAGTGTATTTTTATGATTTAATGACGAAACAATTCCGAGTTTGTCATTTCCTTAGTTTTTATATTTTGTACTAAGACGCTATTATCAATAGTGATATGTTTTTTTTTAAATTATGTCGTTTATCATAACAATCCCTTTTATCGTCCACTGCTGGACCCATGTCAATGGCCTCCTCCCGCCTGCTCATGAGCCTGACGCCCATGACTCCTGCAAATGCAGATTGTCTTGTATATGAGCCACGCTGCCCAAGCAGGTTGGTGAGTTCCAGTCTGTTAGAGGTGGTGTAGTTCCCACGGGAAGGATGGTCGCCACCACACGAGGCCAATATTTGTTTAACTCATCAACCTATATGACCTTCGACATTATCTTCTTTAATAATAGGTTTTAGATGCCAAATATTTGTTCCAATACCAGATATAGAATCCTAAAAGAGAATCCTCCTCCAAGAGTCTTTAATGTTAATTATGCTAATTATTGCATGTAACTCTAACCCCAACTGATGGTCTAAAATCGACATAGCAGTTTTGGTATGTCTTCAATGACCATCATTTAACACCTACAATATAACAGATCGCTTTCAGATGAGCGATTAAAAATCGACTATAACGTAACGCATACCGGCCAGGTCCTCGACACCAGCGACCATTACTCGTCGTTTCTACTGCGATTGGACCGCTATAGACTTTTTTCCCACCGAGTTTATCGGTGATAACTGACGACATACACATGTATATTTCAGTGGCAACCGTTAGAAATATGAAGTTTCTTGAACTCATTCGGACTACCGATAAATTAAAGTGTTTAAATTAAAGGCTCATTCAAATGAATGCATAAAAATGCATCAATTTCTTTACTATTGAATATCACCACACCGAACTGTTCCCACCTCGGGTTTCTACAATCGCACCTCCCGTCACAGAAGTGCGGTCCATCCGCATTTCCTCGATACGGAGGTGTCGCGCACTGTTCGGTCCAAAAATTATTTTATACCGCGAACCCGTAGGCTGTGGAATGAACTGCCTCAAGAGGTCTTTCCATTAAGCTACGATATGGGGTTCTTCAAGAGAGCTGTGAATAGGATTTTGCAAGGTTGGCGCGCCCGCATACCCCCTGTTGTTGCAGGTGTCCATGGGCGGCGGTAACACTTACCATCACGTGGGACCGCTTGCTTGTCCGCCCCCTAGTATATAAAAAATATATATATATACTTGTTGATATTGAAATAATTAACAATAAAATTACACAAAATTTTGCAGAAATCTTTTGGAAATCCACGAAACAGTAATATAACTAAATGCTTTAATTAATTAATATTATAATCCACCAACTTCATCACCTTCGGACGGCAGGAGGTAGGGAGATATCGCCTTTGAAGTAAGAATTATTAACAATTATTGTTATTATTAATTTAGTAACGGTAAACATAGCCGATAGTAAGAACAACGCACAGTGTTAGCATTCATAGTTGTCAAGCAACGCGTCATGCTACCGCGCGAAACCATGAATTTCGTCAACGAAGATTACTATAATTTCAATGCGGATGTTTCTATACATTTAAAAATTTAATACACATAGGTACGTGTCCAACTTTCAAATTGCCTTTTTTTATTATAATGAAGTAGGCGGACGAGCAAGCGGTTCCACGTGATGGTAAGTGTTACCGCCGCTCATGGACACCTGCAACACCAGAGGGTATGCGGTTGCGCCGCCGACCTAGCAAAATCCTATTCTCAGCTTTCTTGAAGAACCCCATGTCGTAGGTTATTGGAAATACCTCTTGAGGCAGTTCATTCATTTTTCGTGGATAGGTACTGCAAATGTAGCAACGGCCGTGCCTGTAATATTGGGCTGTATGTTTCCACCGTCTTCTTTCGGCATTTGAGAGACGGACGGCTAGACAGCACGAAAGATTGCGAACGTGATATAACGTACGTTAGTTTTTGGTTATAAACTTAATGCGTTTTATATGTGTGTGTACGTTTTGTGAATTACTGTGTGTATTTATTATCAATTAATTATAATATTTAATAGGAGAAACATTGGTTGATGAAATGATATTGTATAAAATCTAATGTTGAATCCAATCAAAATTAGTTTTTATGGGAATAAATTATTTTATATAATACACATACCGGCCGAGAAAGTTTATGAAAGTATTGTTTATCATTAATTATCGTCATGTTTTATACCGATGTTTAGTGCTTATGTTTCAAAAAGCTGTTAGGTTTTAATGACGTCTTCGCTATACGGCTCTTTATAAGACTTGTATCTAAGAAAGGCCTTTGATTGTGAATAGTGAAAACGATGGTTTATCTCTTACTAGCATCATGATGTTTCTAATTTTATTACACATAAACAATCGTTTATGTATCTAATTTTATTACTCAATTTTCATTTAACATTAGGTGATATTGAAATCACGTAAACCTTTTTTCATAAAAGAAGACATCAAAGCGAGTGAGTGGTAACTGAGTATAATTTTGGTCGATTAACAAAAAGTAACATTCTACGCATGTTTAGTAACACTTTTATAATCCATTCACGCACATGCGTGGGAAACTCACGTTCGTTCCACTACTAATCTGACTTTAATTGACAAGAGTTTATTGCAACAAAAACAATGGCACGTGTAAATCTTTTGGATATCAGTGCAAGGTCGGTGACCGTAGCACGATTGATAGGTACAAAAGATATCGTTAGAATCGAGACGGACAATAGACTGAAATGTGAGATCAGCTTTCGCTAGGGTTGCCGATAATGAAAAAAGTTTTCCTGATCCTTGTTTGATGGGGATTTAAGAAAGGAATAACAGCTGTTCCAATAGTACTGCAATACGACATTAACATTAACATTCGAATTTTCTTAATTTGCGTCTAACCTTGCGTGTTTTTAAGCACACATTTAATATTTTATGCTTTTGCAATTTAATGCTGCTTTTGGTGGAGGTTACTATTTATCAAACTATTATTATCATTTTCGCCTTAGGCTATTTTTACAACGAGAAATGAATCTATCAATCAATGACATTTGACAATAACGCAATGTATCGATTAATGATTGTGTGTGTTTATCATTTCATCATAAAAAATCACTCTGTGGTCAAAATATAGAACCCTACTTTTTACATTCGGCACACGCTCAACAAATGGCTAGTATCACACGAACAATGAATCTCTATTGTAGTTATAAATCACGCGTGACAACCCTAAGATAACGGAATAAGTGCAAAATCACGACGGGCGGGCGGCTGGGAAATGTCAGCGAATTTGGCCGGTGCTCTAACACTGAGCTATTGAAAGCGAAGATTTTGTTAAACAGCACTTAAGACGGAAAGGTCTATACCCCCGACGGCCAACGTAGAATACGCTCGATTTACTCGTATATTCGAGAACCGACAGAGATTAGGATTACTCCCTTAGAATTCATACAAGTCTTGTAGAAATTTACTTCATTAGGTTTTGATCCATGAATTTCAACGCTAAGGTGTAAATTGGATTTACATGTAACTGACGTTACTGTCATGATAAAAATGAGGGTTGAATATAAGCGACACTTTATGTATTCAAATCCATGCCTAAGATTGGAATGAGTAAAAACAAATTGACTAAAGTACTTTAAATTCCTCTTTGCCCATTTTTATACGAAACATAATATACAATAAAGCTACTGACTGAATTACTCATTGTCCTTAACTTACGTAATATCTTCCCGGTCCTTATATGTGTATGTCTGAACATCCTCCAGCACAACTATGTCGTGGAAGTGGACTTCCGTTCACAATAGTTGTGTAAGGCTCTATAGAGGTTTATGGCATCGTACGTGGGTAAATTATTGTGACACGCCGTCGGTGTCAAGGTTAAAGCTTTGTCAAGGTCACTGCTCCGTCTTTGCGGATTTTGATTATAAACAAGAGTGGCGTGAGCGAATCGCTTCTTTATGCTTTTTTACGATTATAATACGGTTTGCGTTTGGGAATACATGTTTATACATGTTTGTAAGTCTCACACAAAATTTTATGTAATCTAAAAATGCTGACAGTTCATGCACATTGTACTAAGGCGTTGATAAAAGTGAGGAAATACCATCACGATATGTCTAATTAACAAAGTGGATAAAGATCACAACACACATCACAGATCTCGCATTTCGTTTCACATTTGTGTACGCTTTAGAAACTGTGTTTCAATATACTAGTTTGTCTACAGTGCATAAAGATCTTAATGCAATAAGATGAACCTATTATATCCTAATGAACTTTCAAACTTTGAGAACATTTATCTGTGTTCTAAATACCTTCTGCCCTATTCTAGTCACCAATTTCTCTATTGACTTACCAAATATGTAGTAGTAAAATTGTGTCTTCAATGTTTTGGCATCAAATTACCGACCTGTCGACTGTCCGAGTAATTAAGAAGGCATACAACGTAGGGCGCGTAAAATTGCACCTATATCACTAAGTAACGAATATTTATTTATTTACTTATTTAAACATCATTGCACAATATCGTACAAATGGCTCACCTTTTGTACACATTGAGCTCACTCAATGCCTTATTGAGGCATTCCCTACCAGCCAACCGTTGGGTTGAATAGAGAAGTTCAATTTGGAGGAATAGTGTCTTTTTTACGAAGTTATTACGTGTTACGCATAATGAATGACGGTTTTATACATCAAGCACGATCGGCGGACATGCACGAAATTCGCGAACGTATGTTGCTTTCTTCGAATAGGAAATTAATAATCGCGTCAAGAGATTTCATACTTAATGTATATAAATATGTAATTTGAATTTTGTAAATAGCTGTAAATTATTAAATGGAGAGGGGGAGAGTGCATGCTGTATTCCCACAGCCGCTGGGCGCACTCGAGTGGCCACGTTACCCCTCTCTCACACAAGACTACCCTGAAATGTATTGGATTTCCTACTTTATCGTATTTCCCCAATTTACGTATGTGTTTCGGTAGTGAGTGAGATTCCCTCAAGTGAGAAGAGTGAGAATGAGTGAGTGAGTGAGTGAGTGAGGGAGTGAGAGCCGGGGTCCATTCCCGTCCCAACCTATCCCTCCCCATTTCCCAATCCATTCCTTAACCTGCAAAGGTAGGCAGCGCATCCGAGGGCGTGCCAACGTTTGTCATTCTGGACTGATGTTGGCATGTATCGCATGTCTATGGACGACAGTATCCACTTATCATCAGGTGGACTGTATGCTCGTCTGCCGCCTTTTTTCTATATAAAAAAAACTTTGAGTAAAAGTAGAAGGCAAGGAATCACTACATAATAGAAGATGTCTGAGTTATTAAATCTGTATTGAAATGTTGCTATAACTCAACTGGTGTTATTGCCCGCCCGTCACCAAAATTCTAACACAAAATACTAGCTAAAGGGGTCTTTGCTCTATTTTAATATATTCCTCTTGAAGGTTCAATGTATCATTTCCATAGCGACCTTGGCAATGAAAAATGTACGTTTATAACTGGCAGCGTTGATATCGATCTGTAAAGCAACGATACACTAGTCTCCATGCTAAGCTAGGCTATCCAATAAACTTATCTAGCACTCCCTTACCTACTAGTACCTTCCTAGTACGTACTAAATACCGATGCAGTATTATGTACTAGGAGGGTACTGTTAAAATAAAAATTAGTAAGTTGTTCTGCAATACCCGTTCAATAACGGATGCAGCGTAACTATGACCTCTTTCTTCTACGAGCTGTTCTTCAATTTTACCCATTGTTGTAAGTTGGAACAGAAGAACCATCTTTTCCCTTTTTGATGCTCTGTGACAAGTCGCACTGTTCATTTACGCTTTGAAGAACACTTTCATTTATAATCCTGTGAACCCAACTAATGCAGAACAACTTATCATACTTAAACGTAACCGTAGACAAACTGCTGCTGATCGTCCACTGCTGGACATGGGCCTTCTCATGCACATTGTCTTGTCTACGACGGATACATGACCTTAGAACGCCACGCTGGCCAAGCGCGTTGGCGAGTCCACCACTCTTTTAGAGGTGGTGTAGTTCCTCGGCGCTTGTGGTAGGTACCCTTAGTTGCCTTTTAGGACGCCTACGAAAAGAGATAGGGAGACGCTATTCTAGTCACAAGGTCAATCAAATTACAATCAGTTATTACTGTCAAGGAATATTAATTTTGTCTTTCATTGTGCTGAGCTGGATATTGGAGACTCCAAAAATTCTGCCCCACACACATCATCGGGTCTTTTCATCTTCTCATCCGGCCAATACTGCCAACCTTTTGTAATACGTAGGTCTACCGGCCCAGAGGGCGTACATTGCGTTCCTCACCTATATCCAGCAGTGAAGAGACTTAGGCTGATGGTATAGTTGCGCCGAACAACTATGTATTACTATATTCTAATTGATTAGTTTAGTTGTATTTGAACCTCTCTCATCTAAGTCCTAGCTTGTTGGTGGAGCAACCCGTTCTGCGGGTTCAAGGGAGGTCGCGAGGGGGTTGATGCGAGTGTCATTTGTTATTCACAAACCCCACCCTGTTCTGAATAATGAGTTTTTCTCATACTTTGTACGTGTGAGGTGTAGTTAAAAGGGTAGTTACATAGCTGTGTCTAGGTAGATAAGAATCGATAATGAAGGCGCTGGGAATGACAAATAAGGGAATAAAGTATCGTGAATGATGTCAAGTCAAATTCGTAGAATTCGTATAGTACACTAAAATGATACTGTTTTATGTGTGTTGGTGCAATCGTGTCGCTGGAAAGCGGCTTGAGTGCAAGCTATATGTCTGCCTGCTGTGTACACAATATATGAGTGAGAGAGCGAGAGAGACTATACTACTAACCCTTTCAGTATCCACTGCTGGACATGGGCTTTGTCATGCACATCGTCTTGTGCATTGGGAATGTATGGCCTTATAACGCCACGCCGGCTTAGCGGCATGGAGAGTCGCCTCTTTTAGAGATGGTGTAGTTCCTCTGGGCTTGTGGTAGCCACTTTGTTTTCCCTTAATCGTGTTTTACGACACCCACGGGAAGAGATGGCTTTGTGCTATTGTATATGAATATAAAATGTCATTAGTCTCACAATGTCGTCTCTCGAAATGGCACATTAGAGTGCACAATCCAGGCTGATAATCGAAACCAAGCCCTTTTATTGTATACTGTTAGACATGAACCTCTTCATGCTCATTGTCTCGTGCATGTGGCCCGTTGGGCCTTTTAACGCCGTATGGCAAATAAACAAACTATGTATCTCTTTTTTATAATATGAGTTTAAATCGAAACCAAAGTGAAACGTTCATACCTATTTACATATAAATCGGTATCTTTCTGTATAAATAGGTTATTCGAACACTCCTTTTCCTTATAGGTAAAACCGTAGCAGAAACCTTAGATACTCGTATTTTGAATTTATATGAACAATGTGAAGGTTCAATCAGTTTCAAACAAATTTATCGATGAAAAAATCACACCTTAATGTTTCCCACAAACGAGTCCTAAACCGCATTTTCTGAGAAAAACCACGTGAATCTATTCGCGCAGTAACTAAATATAAGTTTTACGAAGTGTTGACCCTGAGGGCGCACGGTTCACTGCCAAAAATAATACTTGACAGCACAAGCGCACGCAGGGCGCGTAAGCAAATTAGGGGCCGCTAAGAACGCATTTTTGGACTAATGGAGAAGTTCACCGTTTTTTATTTCTTACCTAAAAAGGGTTTAAAATATTACAAAAAAAATATTTTTAGACAAATATAAATTCAGACCCTTTTACTATTTAAGGTGTGTATATAAATATGTATGAAAAACGAAACACGAAAACCTCAAGTTACAGTACTTTTATATTAAGTTGCCACTAATTAAGTACTAAGTCGTAAACATTAACGAGTGTTTCGGGAACATTGTGAAATATTTTGAACATGGACAATAGATATTTATAGACATTGTGTACAATATTTGATGTGCTCAATATTTCGGTGTAATATGTAATAACAGAGTCGTTTTTAGCTGAATATTCAGAAAAATCAATGAGAGTAGGGAGTAATTATTACACGCGTATGCAATCGTTTGTCGCTTGCGCAACTTATTTTTCGCCGCAAATCAAAACGTCATTAACAATTCAGTCAGACAACATTGCGTGGATCGTGTGACAGAAATGACTGTTTTCTGGTACTTACCATAGTTTAGACGTTCATATTATTCGTATATTATTGTTAAGGTGTGGATTTATGTTTATACAAAATGAAAATACATAAATTAAAATATAAAATGACTTAAACTAGATTTTTGTGTTCGGTAAAAACATAGTAGCAAAAAAACTATTTCTGTGTTAACTCTTTGTTAAGAAAACTCAAAAAGACTGGAGTAAACTGAAAACATGGAATTATAACTCCATCTTCTTCATACCTTCTTCCAAATTTTAATAAGCCTTAATCTTCAAAGGTAGACTGCATTTATACAACTGCATGGATACACGAACTTTTGTCACTTCTGACCGATGTTCGTATTGTAGGTACGCTTGAGTCACAATATCCACTTACAGTTAGGCGGACCTTTTTTTTATAAAAAAAATCTTATAAATCGTACACCAACTTTATGTTGTATCTTACTCTGTTCACCTCGGGTAATTGATAGCGAAGGCTAGGATGATAATGGAAATGTGATTTATCAATAGTTTATACAAATCATGGCAATATGAAAGAACCTATAGTTTCACAACTGAAAGCAACATTTTACAACACCAAGCCCCTGCCAACTCTATATCTTGAAGGTTCAAGGTCGGTCGCGTCACAGCTGAATTATTGCAAATGTTCCCTGGATTTGGCTTCATCCTCCCGAATGTAAAAACACCCATTCTGTTCGTACTCGCTACTCCCTCTATACCCACGTTATCTCCCAGATTTATCTAATTTATAGCCGGTGGTATACACGATTTATTGGTGTTTATACTTATTTAGGCCTTTTAGGGGCGTGAATTGCAAGTAAAAGTTTTCGGGGGTGTTTTCTTATGAATTTTTTTTCTATGAAGTTTGCAACAAAGTTTGCACAATGCTGAAGTCAACGTCCTTAGCAAAATAAACGGAAAAATTAATACAATTTGAGACACGAACTTACTACACACACGCGTCATTTCACCCACTTCCGTCCTCATTTTTTGTTCTATTTTCCATTTTGTAAGCGGAGGCAATTATTTCTGGTGTATTTAAAATCTTTGCATTTTACCAGTGAAAGTTATTCATATTGAGAATTACTATCAGTTTCAAACAGTATTTTTCTATATCTATACTTAATATAATAAAGATGTAAAGTTGTGTGTTTGTAGGTATGTTGGGGGTAATCTCGGGAACTACTGAACCGATTTCAAAAATTCTTTCACTAATAGGAAGATACATTATCCGTGTCTAATATAGGCTATATTTTATTTTGAAGTCGAAAAAATAATTTTGAAAAATAAACTTATAAACCGAAGCGAAGCGAAGGCGGGTCGCTAGTGGGATATAATTAGGTTTAGGTTCTCTGGTGACAATAAAAATACAGTAATCCCGGAAGCGGGACCCCGATGACTTTGTGTTAACATTCTTAGTACTTTCTTTGTAAAGCACGCTGCTATCGCTACCGAAACACATACGTATATTGAGGAAATAGGATAAAGTGGGAAATGCAGTACATAAACGTTTATAAGGTAGTAAGGTAGTCTTATTCAATAAACGTATATAACGCAAATATAACGATGTAGAACAAATTTATTCATTGTGAGCAACGAACTATTCACGTGAAACCTTGTCTTCGTTTTATTGACACTAAAAACTAAATTAGCAATATGTTCATCTGCAATTTGCTGACAATGGAAAAGCAGACGGCAGCATTTTATCCGATAGTATTTCCGATCTACCCAATCCTTTCTTCGAAGAGGACATTTGGGTAGTCATCTTTGAATAATTATGTAGGTAATTATATAACTGAAGATTCTAGAAATTGGTCCGTGAAATCAAAATCAAAATATATTGACAAATGACCGACTTTATAGTCAATGTTTGAAAAGGGCAATGTTAAACAACGTTAGACACTAACGAAGTAGTGCCATTACGTCCTTATGTGAGTGACAGAGGTGGGACCCCCCACCTTAAATATTTTCAAGTTAATATCATATGTTATTTTCTAATGAATTCCGAAAATTCATTTTAATTGCGGAATTATTTTCTTCACCAGTTGAAAATAAACCAAGAAATACATCAATATCAAGTATGTACTTTCTGGATTTTTTATAATCCAAGGGTTACAATACCGCGCGACAGCGCGGTCGCTTTAGTTTTTTCGTTTGATTATGTTAAATTAAATTATTTTATATACACAAGTATATCAATTTACAATAACAAATATATTGCGTATTATTGGCAGAGCGTGCACTTGCCAAGATTTGTCAGTAACAAATATGTTTACATTTTGTGTTTACGCTCGTGATAAATTCGTCGTTCCATTCCATCCAAGTAACATCAATTCATAGAATGAATGAACTGCATTTTCCCCGTTTGATTTTAATTTTATTTTTGTAATTTAAGGTATGTAATTCAATTTTAATTAATTATCTATTTACTGGTGGATCATTGGATGAAATATAGATAGAATCATTGAAATTTTTTTTTTTATATACTATTGGGCGGACGAGCAAGCGGTCCCACGTGATGGTAAGCGTTACCGCCGCCCATGGACACCTGCAACACCAGGGGGTATGCGGGCGCGCCGCCGACCTTGCAAAATCCTATTCACAGCTCTCTTGAAGAACCCTATATCGTAGCTTAATGGAAAGACCTCTTGAGGCAGTTCATTCCACAGCCTGCGGGTTCGCGGTATAAAGTAATTTTTGGACCGAACAGTGCGCGACACCTCCGTATCCAGTTTACACGTCGTATATTATTATTTACGAATTATATTGTGGTACAATCACAAAACTGCTTACTGGATTAAGTGTCAGGTTGGTAGTAAGTAATAAATAACCTAGTAAAAATATTATAGTAAATTCGTCAGTAGGTACTGTCTGCTCGTCTGTCACTATAAAAAAATAGTTGTTATAGTTTGTTTCTATAAAAAATATAAATTTTAATAAAAAATCTAACCGCAATGGAAAGCTTTTTTCTTACTTGCGTATATATATTTTTAATTATGTAGTCGTATGTGGTAGGTTGATGAGCAAAAAACTCGAGTCAATGCCTCCGAGCGTGTTCTCACATTTAGAAGTCAATAGCGAATAATCTAAGGATTGTGCGCAACACATTATGATAAACACTGTTTGTTTGTATGTTTAATATTGTCCTCTGCAAACTTTTTTCACTTGCGGCACACTTTATTCTTTTCAAAATTTGGCGGTACACCCGAGTCGTGAAGTATAAATATAATTAAAAATATTGGGATTAAAAAAAACTACGTGCATTCTACTAATTTACAAATTTAAAAGTCAAAAATCACCAAATAAGTGAAAAAGTGTGAAAACCTGTGATGTATGTTGGAAATTTGTCACGTATTATATATGCCCTTAGTTACACTTCCTGTTGGGTGATTCAGATTACACTGCGGCACACTGCGTGGTCTCACAGAACACCGGCCGCGGGATACTGCGTTTAAATATGGAAGGTCTTCAGAAGCTTGATGAAGTATTTGTAAGGTAGATTACGATGAAATCATTAAACATTACTTCGACCTATCGCTTCCGAAAAAATCGAAACATAATGGAATTCAACACGAAATCAAAATTGTTGTTTATGTTTGTGCCTTGGTAGATAGACCATTTTTGTTATTTGTTTTTCTAAAACTCCTTTTTCCAATATACTCTTGACTTCCCATCCCACTCCCTCTCCTCCCATCCCACATGGGGTATTGGGATTGTAATAGGATGGAAATCTCCTCGTACCGTTTTACTTCCTATTCCTTATTTACTCAATCCTTTCTCCAAATCTATTCCTAAATGTCAGCGCATTCGGAGACGTGCCAAAATTTGTCCCGGAGTGATGTGAGCATATATCACGGATGTCCATGTGTGACCACCCGGTAAACTTATCTGCTTTCTATAAAAATATGCAAAGGTATGTAACTAAAATATATTTCACTAGAAATACAAAATGGTAAAGTACAGTAGAATATTATTAGATTTTCTTGTGCCTTTTCACTCTTTCTTAATTCATTTTTTGGTTATTTATTTAAACTTAGTTTAACAGTTTTATAAATGCCATCGTGCTTTTAGATAAAAAGAGATTACCAATGGCTTTACTAAAAAGACCTATAAAAATAGCAAGAAAGAACCGAAACGCGTTTCTGTGTAAAAATATCTGGAAGTATAATGTCGATTTCTAGAATTTTCTTTCCGTTGGGACTGATTTCAATCTAATATTGTGTGTACTATGTGAGCTTGAGTCGGCTGCCAAACGAAGAGTTCCCGGTTCATGTCTCGGTTTTCGGTCGTGGATATTTTCTATTGTGCTTGTAAGATCGTACTTTTTTTCCACTTGAACGTTTGAGGAAATCATTTCCTAAACTGCTACTCATTGTTTAAGTTCAAGGACATTATATAAAAATCACCCTTCGGCAGCATTTACCTGTTCTTTAACCTTTTAAGAACGTTAGTTTTTTGTGATCTAACTATTTTGTACTTTTGCTTAGACAAAACCGGCTTACTGAAGCATATTTCAGTGACACTCGTCATTTGTCATTGAAGGGAATTTTTCGAGTAGTCATTAAGATTTAACTTAACGTATACGTACGATAGGTCAAACTGAAAGTTCTTAGAACTGGCTACTGTAAAATGCGATAGAAAAAAACAAATTCTAATTTTGAAAAAGTCTATGCTTGTCAAACGCCATTCAATTTTCAAAGCTGTCATTTGTTTTTTATTTCTGGTGGCAATTTGAAAATTGTGTTTCCGGAAAATGAATTTAACAAGAGAACATTTTCGTTCAATGATTTTTTATGACTTTCGTTGCGGTCTAAACCAGAATCAAAGTTATGAAGGACATTTTATGTTATGTTAACATTACAAAGTTATGTTAACATTTGGTGATGAAGCCCCATCCAGTGCCACTGTTTATAACTGGTTCAATGAATTTAAACGTGGTAGTACCCACCTCAGTGTCGATGTTACAGAGGGGCGACCTGCCACGCCAGTGACGGAGGAAAACATTAAAACTGTGCGGCTCATGATTGAAGCTGACAAATGAACGGCAGTTACGGGCAACATTAGGTATTAATATGAGTCAAGTTCACGATTTTACACGATCACTTATGGATGCGAAAGCTTTGTCCTAGATGGATTCCTTACAATTTGAGCGAGGCTCAAAAACACCGCCCCGTGGGATAATGTCTAAAAATACTTGAAAAATTCGAAAATGGTCAAACAAATTCTTTTTTCGATATAGTAACAGGTGATAAAAGCTAGATCTACTACTCGCCGACGAAAGCGAAGAAGGGACGGAGTGCTGAAAAGAAGATGATTGCCCCCTTCTATGGCAGATCGGCCCACTTTTCTCCTGTGACCTTAAAATATAAAAGAACAGTAAGTGCGTACTGGTATTCGTAAAAGTCAAAGAACGACGCCCACGCTGCAGAATGATCGTCCATCGCGACAAGGCCGCTCACTTCACCAGACAAACGAAGCAATTTTTGAGTACTGTAAATGCATAGTTAATGGGTCATCCACCATACAGCCCTGTCATTTTTATTTATTGCCTAAAATTAAGGATAAACTCAGAGGAATAGGTTTTATGTACGCAGAAGTGACAGTAGCGGCCTTCCAAACGGCTGTTGAAGAGGTTCCTAAACAAGGGTGAGCTGAATGCTTCCAGCTGAATGCTGAATGAAACAATGGTTTCATCGCATGAAAAAGTGTATCGATTGTCGCGAAGAATACTTCGTAACAAAGCAACTTCCATATTTGTATAATATCTGATTTCGTTTTTAAGATTCTAAAACCATTCAGTGTATTTGCATTTTTATGGATAAAGAAGCGACCTTCTGAAGCGTGTTTATTCGTCGTCACGTTTACCCATTATGCCAACACCTACTTTAGCACCTTCAAGTTCACGGGTACAGTTTGGGTACGGCAGAACTCTGAGGGTTACTATCTTCGAAACCCCCAAAATATGACGTATTTCCGCTTTGACGGTTAAGGAAACGATTTATTTTATTCGGTGTCACGTCAGTCCACTACACTGGCACATAATGTAAAGTTCAAGGGCGTATCAGTGGAAAATAACTCTGGTTGTGCTAAAAAAAATTACGCACCTAATTTTATACTACCTTTTCGCTCCTAAGTTTGCATAAAAGGAAGTGGCTTTTAACAAATAAGAGAGTTTCTTGTTGGATGCAATTTCTTTTTCCTTGACTGATGACTTTAACTTTTCTGGTGGTGACGAGCAGTAGAGAAAACCCATATCCAGCTGTTACATAATTATGATATTGTATAGTGGAGCACTCTTACATTATCATCTTGTGTTTTTGCTTCTATAGCTCCTTATGCATCTTCTATTCTTTTCGCGAACCCTTTCCAAAACATTTCTTCTTTCGTCACATGAATCCTCAACTTCAGCATTTACCGCTGAGCTCAAGACTATACCAATTGCAACAGCAATTGCGATCAATTGCGACCCTTCAGAATACTCCCGAACGTATTGCGTATTTCCTATGTAGTTTTCCGTTCCTACAGTGAAGGAAGCCACTTCCTGAAGCGTATTTATTCGACGTCACGTCAGTCCAGTACAGAGGCACGTGCTGCCAAGCTCAAGGGCGTGCCGGCGGTCGTTACACTTCACTTTTTGCGCGGCGTGCGTAACTAGCCGCCCAGACGCGGGAGAGGTGACTAACATGGCATGGTGTTTAATTGGCGATGACGTTGTGAAGCCGTGGTGGGTGTGAAAAATGTAGTGATATCCCACTTGGATTAGAAAAGTACTTTGAATGATGTGGAGTGAAAAGTTCGTATGTGATCATACAGATACAAAAGATCATACAGATACAAGAAGAATGCATTTGAACTGTATCATTACGTGTTGACTGGTAGAAAATGCCATGTCCCGTAAGTCCGTCATTTCTACAAATATCTATCAGATTTACTTTCTCACACTAAACATTTTAAGGAGATTTCGAATAATCTTGATTCAAATTAAAAGCACAAATAGTTTAGATCTCTATCTCGTTAAGTTTATAGATAGACAAATCGGTTCAGTAATTCCAAAATTACCAATATTCATTGCCAATTTCATAGAGCTCGTATAGGTCTACAAATTTTTTCTTAACATTTATTTTCTAAACCGTACGGAAAATAACGAAATCCCCATTCCGACTGGCTTATGCCATCTGGTTACTTTTCTTTCTACTCCGATTTTAACACAGTGTATGGATACCGTTTATGCCGTGTGGTGTCAGCTGGCTATAGAATACCACTACCCCATCCCGTGTTTTAAAAGGGGACTACGGAATAACAAAGCCGCTGCCACAAGCGCTGAGGAACTACTCCACCTCTAAAAACATGGACTCGCCAACCCCGTTGGCCGTGGCGTTTTAAGACCATACATCCCTCACGCACAAGACAATATACATGACCTCTATGTCCATCGGTGGATACCAGCCCGGTTGCATGATACCGTTTTGTATTTTATCTAAATGTCTGGGTGACTAGAATGGGGCGCGGTGGCGGGTGAGCGACGCAACGCCACCGTAGTCGTTTCAAAACATAAATAAACAATTTGGCTGTTTGTTTGTTTACAAATATATACTACTTGTCTGTGAAAACGTTATTATAATTTGTATTATTATTCAGTTGATTTATTAGTCGTCGTTTTTTAAAATTTATAATTCAATTCATTTATGAAGGAAACTGTATATTTTTCAATGGATGTGTGGTAGATAAGTAAAGATACACGTTCCTTCAAGGTTGACATATTATTTGTTAAGCGAGCGAAACCGTCGGCTAAACTTTACTCCAAATATTAATAAAAACGAATGGCGACCGTTGACATGGATTAATTTTACATGAACGAATTTATGAAAATTAATTCATTTCAACGAAATTTGTATTAATTTGAAAGAATTTTGGAGACATTTGCTATGTAGTTTTTATTCTATATTTGTAATCGTGTAATGAATTTCAATCCAAGTTTTGATAATTACATTACACGACGGATTATATTCGTTATTTCAATATATAATGGGCTAAATTCATATACTGTATACATATTCATATACTAATTCATGGGTAACTGTAACCGTATCCAACTCTTTTATCGTCCACCGCTGGACATGGGCCTCATCAGGCACATTGCCTTATGCATGAGTAAGGTATAGCTTTAAAACGCCACCCTGGCGATGCGGGTTGGCGAGTACACTCTATTAGAAGTGATCTAGTTCCTCGGGACTTGTGGTAGCGGCTTTGTTATCTCTTAGTCGTCTTTTACGACACCCACGTGACCCACGGAAAGAGCTATGGATAGACCAGTGTAAACACGTATATTGAAATGCTTAAGATAAATTTGGCAAAAAAATGAAAAAAGAATGAATTTTTCGCAAAGAGAAATATATAAAAATATTTCGTGTCAATTGAACCCATAAGTCGACATAAGAGTTGTTAAGTGTAATCAACAATACATCTGTCACAACTGTCATCTGTTACTGTATATCGCTCTGAACAGAGCCCACAAGAAAAATGTCTGTTATATTATTACAGTATATCTTTTTAAAGCATAGACAGATAAAAAAGGCGCGCCTCGAGCAATGCCGCGAGGCAAAAGGGTATTGTAAACTAAATTAGTATAATTTTTATAAGCCTCCATACTTAGGCACTTGTTCCACTGGCGACGAGTAGCGAGGAATAAGTGTGTAGCGCGAGAATTTCTTGTTTATTGTGAGTGAAATAACATCGTTAATAAAATAATGTATGTAGTGTCATTTTCTATGATATGCAATTAGTTCTTTTAATTCCATTAAAAGACGTATGTAATTCATACGTGATTACTTGATTAATTAATTCCTTTTTTATTTATTTAGAGACATGCTGTTTGTTACGAGAAGCTATAATGGAAGCTAAGAGAGTTAGGTGTATGGGTGAGAGGATGGAATGAACACATAACCTATCGCCTATAGACAGGTGTCTATTGCTAAGGGACAGACACCTGTCTATAGGTATCAAAAGATGTCTATGGCAGGTGCCTTACTACTTTTACAGACTTACAGATCAGAACCTATCTTGACATGAAGTGGAAGCTACTGAGAAGTCATTCTACATATAAACCTCGAGTTCGCGAATCTCATATCTAATTCTCCGATTGTCCGATTTTTTTTACACGACATCATACGTAATCTGTGCGTTTTTTGGGCGAGAAAGCAGTTGATCTCTTGTCGTCGGCAATGGAACGAGTTCCTAAAACTTATCATTTCGCTTCTAACTAATTGTTTAATTAATCAGATAAAGTAACTTTATTTTAATTGGTTCTCATTAGGTAACTGTAAAGTAGCAATTAAAAATATTTAAATTTAAAGGTACTGTTTTAATTTAAGGTTTATTTTATTAGTCACGATTAAATCGAGATTGCTTATTATAAAAGAACATGTTCTTTTTCATACCAAGGCTTAAAACCGATTTAAAAAATATCGCTTAATAAAGGTTAATATCGGTTTAACACAATGATTACGTTCGGTATATAAATAACACAATGCGTGGAAATGTTGCCTGTGTGGTGTCGGCCGGCTTTAAAATAGCACCAGCTAATCTCTTCCTGTGGATGACGACAACGGCGATTAAGGAATGACAAAGCCGCTACCACAAGCCTTAAGGAACGGAACTACACCACCTCTAAAAGAATGGACTCGCCAACGAGCTTGGCCAGCGTGACGTTACGGCGTTAATCCCCCTTGCACAAGACAACCAGGCCCGTGTCCAGCAGTGGATGAAAAACAGGCCTGGTTACGGTGGAAATGTTGACTTTTTCAGATTTATTAAATTATTTTTATAGACAACAGTTGTTGCTTGTAAAGTAAAAATGGAAGGGAAGAAATTTGAATTAAATCAATAATAAAAATGATTCGTTTAGAAATTGAACTCACTTTTTTATAAGAATCATACATCTCAAATCTTATATACATTAAATTCTTAACACTATAATTATACATAGGCCACAAAACTTCAACATCTAAAATACACAAGAAATCTGAACTGGCAGTGGTTTGGCCATATATGCCGCAGGACCGATAACCGATGGGGGTGGTGAGTCCACGAATGGAGGCCATAGACTAGGAAACGTAGCGTCGCACGCCTTCCGGCCATGTGGACTGACCGACTTGACGAAAGTCGCCGGTAGTGGCTGGATGAGAAGAGCTGAAGACCGTGTGTGGTGGCTGTCCTTGGGAGAGACCTATATCCAGCAGTGAAGAGACAGACTGATGGCATGGCATGGAAAACGTTCACTATATTTTTCTAAAAATAAAGGTTGATATTGCATTTAGGATATTTCTCGACGGTACCAACACTAATTTCGACAGTGGACAAGTCAATTTTACTTTGATAAATAATTATCTGTAATAGTTTTGCTTACATTATTGGAGTCTTTATCAAACCAGAAAGAAAAGGCAGTCAAATGTATTGGCAGAGCCCTGTCCATTCGTTGCGGTTTGATTATTATAATATAAACAATCGGGTATTTCATTACTTTTTTCGATTTTGTAAAAGACTAGAAGTATTTTGAATTTATGCTTTATGTTTGATACTGCACTCCGACAGAATAGCAATCATTATCCATATTCTTTTGTGTACGACGCAATTTAGAAAAAGTATGATAATCGAATAAATTACCGTAAACTTTCCATTAGTTTATTTAAATGTGCTTATAGTTCATTTTTTTTATATAGATTGCTAAATGCATTCATGTGTGGTGGCGGGTCTTGAAAGAGGCCTATATCCATTAGTGGAGAGACATTGGCTGATGATATGGTATGGTATTCAGAGTGTAATCGATTTGATTTTACAAACTTTAATTAACACGTTTATCACAATCGGGACGGGCGCGCGGTATCTGCATTGCTTAGTCGACGCCTAGATGAGCTGAATCGTAATGCGGCACATCAAAGCAACATCAAGGCACATCACATCAAGACCAAGCAAGAGTTGATTTCGCGATTAAATGAACTTTAAAAAAATGATAACGTTTATTGGCAGAACCGCTTAAATATCGATTTTATACAATTGAAATCGAAACAAAACGTTCTAATGTAGGTTTAATGTGGACAGAAAACGAAACGAAAATCTAATCGGCTTCATATTTTGTCTCATAAATTATACGAGAATTTATAAAATGTGCTACGGTCAATCGCTTCAATGATCGGTCGCTTCTTCTTCTTAAGGTGCCATCTTCATTGTTGGCGATCATTCTAGAAAACATTGCAGCTCTTGTCACAGCATCTCTTAAGTAATGAAATGCAGCTCTAAGCAATGAATATGCTTTTTTAAACCATCGACGAAGATTTTTAAGTCAACATGTTCTTTTTCACCCCCATATCCTCTTTCTCTGGATCTTCCCTTGGATAATTATTAAAACATCTTATGATTAGAATATGTTAAGACGACAATAAGTATGTGCGTGTAGGTAGACGACTGCAGTGTTCTTTTATGAACCTTCATAACCGTAGTGGACTCGAGCTTTTAAAATGAAGGATTTAAGATAATCGAACGTTAAATACTTGACGCCAACTATAACGCTACATATCATTTAACGCTCTAGTCTTAAAGGTTCATTAGCACTCACTGACCACTTGAGCGACGAACGCTCAGCACTCATTTTTACAATACTAATCAGATTCGAAGTCGTTATTTTTCTTTCAAAAATCTGTTGTATATATGCACATCTTACGGAGAAATAACCGTTCCATTCTTATTATCATAGACAGATCAATCAACTTCCTTAAAATATACGACATTCATCAATTCTCATAATTTATCTCAAACCGGTCATTAGCGTTGTCGAAAAGCAAAGAACCCTGACCCCAACTTCCGCGGCCTATCGTTCGCAGCGGTACTATGCCACTTGCTTTATACACCGACCTTTGAACTCTGATTCAAGCGATTCAAGCTGCTACGAGGCGGTGGACGCCGACGATCACCGGACGTCGAGATTCCGAGAAAGGATGTCTGAGAGACGGTTGGTGAATAATGAATCATTTGTACGCTACTCATGCGTTTATAAAATTACGTGCGTTTCCGAGTCCACAGCGTATCATTACAGAGGAAGCTCTGACACCTTCTTTTAAAACGTTTTAGAAAGAGACAGTTGAAGGAATTACATTTTTAGCATCAGGTAACACCACAGTCCACAGCGTATCATTACAGAGGAAGCTCTGACACCTTCTTTTAAAACGTTTTAGAAAGAGACAGTTGAAGGAATTACATTTTTAGCATCAGGTAACACCACACCTTATCAATAATGATACTTAAACCATGTAACACAAAGGTGTGTATTGCCACGGGGGTTTGTCGCAACTCAGCATGTGCTGCAGCAAACACTGCAGCGCTGATTTTCACTTGTAGGCGTTTGCAGCGACTCGGCGACTGCCCACACTAAAGAAACTCATGGCTTACTATTTTCATTACTATTTTCCAATGTACTTATCTACATCTTTATATTTTCCAAATCTGAGTAGTTGAAAAAAAACGATTTCTACATTGAATACGTTATAAACAGACAAACCTATTAGATTAGATACGCTTAAGGTGACACCTACTCCGCTGTGTAAGAACCCTTTAATTGTTTTTTTAAAGGTGACAATCGAACAAACGGTCCACCTGGCGGTAAGTGGATACTGCCACCTATGATTTTTGCAATACATACATGCCAACGTTAGTAAACTGATAAGCTTTGGTGTGCTCCCGGATGTGCCGCCTCTCTTCGTTGATTTAATATTGATATGGATGGATTAATAATGGAATGATTAAAATATACATGTCGGAAATTCACAGCGTTGGCGTAACGCCATCGAAATCGCTTATAAATACACAATTACGCCAGATCTACCAATCACTTTCAACTGCACAGCTGCACGTAGTAGACAAACTCATCTGAATGTATATGAGTAAGTCTTTCTCTTCACAGATGATCTCTATAGCAACTTGTGAGCACAGGTCGAAGTCGTAATGTACATTCAGCTTTATGGCCGTATAGTCCCCGGATTTTGAGTGTTGGAATTTCTGTACAAATTATAATTTATTTACTGACCGCCATAAAAAACATTCAGAATATTCGGATGTTCGGTGTACAAGCGCTATTTGCATTTGGTCTAGCTTCATTCTTGTCTTCATTTATTATTCATAACCACAGCATAGAACAGATAAAATAAGTGCTAAGAGTCAATATGATTTACGCTGAAAACCTTTGCTTTTATTCTAGAGCCAGGTCTAACCGTTTGTTCACTGCTTATCCCAGCTTCATTACCTTTTCCATAGCGGTTTTAGTCTATGCTTCTTAATTGTAGCAGTACCGAGAACGTTATGTAAAAGTAGCTGTTTGCTGTACTTCCGATTTCTTAATCACAAATGCTTTTAATTCGAAATTTTTGTTAAAGGATCCAAAGTTTAATGGTTGTAAAGAAATTTTGAGTGTATTATTTAAAGATCAGTTCGTTTATCTGCTGAGAAATTCAATTTCAAATTGTCTTTATTTGTGTAAACTTTTACATATCGATTTAGATGGAGTCCTAACACTCAAACTGGATTAAAAATTTGTATCTTAAAAGCCAGTGTCTACCCTTCTCTAATTTAAAATTGGAAAATTAGACATTTTAGAAAGAATTTTGAGAAATTTGAAACCAACTTCGACGGCTACTGTTTTCCGCCACGCAAACACAAGTTTGGTGACTTGTTTAAGTCGGATTTACTAAATTATTTAAACACAGTGTCATTCGGAACGGAACATTCGTGATCACGTAGTAGGCGCCACGCATACGGAGTTTGGATTTAAAGTACTATAGTTATTACGTCTTACAAATCGCCTTGACATCAGAAAACCCCAAATATGGCCTCACACGACTCACAGACCGCTCTATATTTAGGCCGTGAATGAGGGTGCCATAAAACTTTGATTGGAGCGAATGATTGAGGTCTCGAGACAACCTTGCGAAGACTGTTTAGGACATTTGATGTGAATCACACGCCTACATGGAGTGTGTCGGTTTACGGTACAGTACTCGTGAAAATATTTCAGGTTCTACTTTGTTTAAAGGCAGTAAGCCCAATTGAAGTTTCCTCGGATTCTTTAGATTTAAATGTCGATCGAATGAAGTCGATTCTTATTGGTTGACAATTTAATATGCATATTAAATAAAAGAGACAGAAACTGGTCAAATAATAAGGTATTTATTATCGGCACAGCTTGGAGTAGTTATGCTTTGAAAATGTGGTTTGATGATTTCAAACGAGACTAAAATAATTTAAGAGATTAAAATACAATTAATGATACGATCAGACTGATTCTGACTACATCATACTGATGTTATACTAATGTACAGACTCATTTAAATATTTATATAATATGTACTCGTAGCAGATTTGGTGGCAAAGGAAAAAAAATCAGAATTTGGCATCACATACGAATATAACACTCATCAACCAATACTAGACTATAATGAACGGGAACTTGTTTCGTGGAAGAGTCTGGTATAACTGAATCGGTCATTTCAAAAACTACATACCACCATACCATCAGCCTATGTCTCTCCATTGCTGAATATAGGCCTCATCCAACCATCACCTGCGAACTTCTTCAAGTGGTCGGTCCACCTAGCCGGAGGGCGCCCCACAGTGCGTTTCCCGGTACGTGGCCTCGAGTACTCGTCTACCCCATCGGTTATCGGTCCTGCGGCAAATATGACCTGCCCATTTTCAATTCAGCATGCTGTGACCTATGTCGATGACTTTAGTTCTTTGGCGAATCTCTTCGTATCGGATCTTAGCCCGCAAAGACACTCCGAGCATAGCTTTCTCCATAGTTCGCTGAAGAGGCCACGTTTCTGTACCCATACGTCATAACTGGCAGGACGCACTGGTTGAAAACTTTCGCCTTCAAGTACTGTGGTGTTGGCGACGTGAAGAGCTGTCAACATTAGAGGTTAGAGCTTATTTCAGAGGCCGAAAAGTAAGTCACCTTATTCCTTAAGGTTCAGTCAGAAAGGTTAATTTCAAAAAGAACATTAGTCAATGACTTATAGTGATTTAACAACCGCTCAGTAAATGTTGACAATGGTACTTTCTACTACGAGTAGCTTAATGCAACGTTTCGCAAGTTATGGTACCCATTCAAAATTTTATGCAAAATTTGTTACTACCAAAATATTATTTAGTTACGCCATTCAAACCGTTGCGCGTTGTCTCATTTACGACAGCTTCGATCATAAAAATCTTAACATATTTTTTTTTAAATTGGCATAAACATATCACTAATGAAGCACGAATGTAAAGTTTACGTCACATATCCATGGCCTCTCCGAAGTCAGTTTTAATTCATCCTTGTCTACATTTGATTTGGCTTGAATGAACATCGTAACGAAACCTAAAATTAAATTGTATAAATGCTTCCAAACAGAATGATCTATGAATGCTTGCCTAACTTCCATTGGCCTTACGTTCAGTCAAGTTCACGGTCGACCAATAAACTTGATCCGACTTATGGAGGCTACACACTACTAAAAATAGAAGCGATTATATACAAGTAAGTTTTAATTTGAACGCCTCTAGATTATCAAAGTATTAGTGATGACATGCACATATCAGGAAGAACTGCGCAGTTCAGAATCCTCTAGCAAATCGCTGTGATTTTAAGTAGTGTGTAGGTGCTATAACTTCAAGTACTTAAGACATGTAATAAGGATAACCGATTGATTAAACTCGATAAAATCCGTCAATGAGCACTACTTTTATATATAGCTCTTTATCAGTAATCCTGCGCTGGGCGCATGATTAGGTTTCCATGAATTCACGTTATGCGAGTTGCTTGCTGCGTGACTCACACCGACAATTCATTAAAAGTATGCTAAAATAAGTATGACTCAAATGTAGCTCATTAATATATTTTACTTAGAATCCATGATCGTAAATGATATGCATCTAGATTATTTCGTCTTAAATGCAAAAGGACTTTTAGAGGAATGTAGTTAGGGGGAAATACTGTAATAAATCTAGGATATATCTATAATAGGTAGTGAATACATATAAATATAAAAATTAAGCTAACCACAAATATGTAAATTACCAAGTATTGACGTCAAGAAAAAGATTATGAATAAAACTGCCATCAAAATATACGACACAAACGGTTTTAATGTATACATGAGTTCAACTTATACATGAGTATATCGATAGATGCATTCGGCTCGGCTGGGCAGCATTTGGGAAAATGCGTCCGCTCTTCTCGTTACCTATACCCCAATGCTTGAACACGAAAGTTTTCGATCAGTGCGTCTTGTCAGTTATGACGTATGGTGCAGAAAGGTGGCTTCTGACGGTGGGCCTGATTCATTAGTTTAAAGTCTCGGAGAGACCTATGCTCGAGTTTCTTTGCGGGATAAGATCCGAAACGAAGAGGTTCGCCAAGGAACTAAAGTCACCGACATAGCTCACAGAATCAACGTGCTTAAATGGCAATGGGCATGTCATATTTGCCGCAGGACCAATAACCATTCAAGACGAGTGAGTCCTTGAATAGAGGCAGTGTGGGACGCCCTTCGTTTTGGTGGATTAACGACTTGAAGAGTTGATGGTTCGCCGCTGGTGGTTGCATGAAAAGAGCCGAGGATCGTGTGTGGTGGCGAGCTTTGAGAAAGGCCTATATCCAGCAGTGGAGAGAGACATAGGCTGAATATAGACTTTTTTCACGGCTCGCCACCACATACGATCTTCCGCTTCCAGCCACTACCGGCAACTTTCTTCAAGTCGTCAGACGACCTGGCCGGAAGGCGTCTCCTGGTACGTGGTCTCATCTGCCACATCGGTTTACTATAATATTTGCTATCATAGTTTGCTGATTCTTTGAGAGCCAAGTCATTAACTGTAGTTCTTCTTCAAATTTCTCCGTATCTAAGTTAGTTTAGCAAAGAGACTCCGAGTTCTTTTCACTTTTTCTGAACAGAATCAGCTGTTAGATTCAGTGTGAACTTATCGTAATTTAATTTATTTAACAGAATGTCTTTAACAGAATAAAATGTATCTGAAATAATTTTTCATCAATTAGCATTTTAGCATTGATTATATGGATTACGTTTTGTAAAAATGTTGACCCAGCCATATTTATGTTAATTTACTAGGAGTGATTTACTAGGAGAGGCCTGTGCCCTGCAATGGGACGTTATAGGCTAATACAAATCAAATCTACAATCTGCATATTTAGAACGCAACCATGTTAGAAGCCACCTTAGAATGCAGTGCCCGCGATTTCGTACTCATGGACTTTTGGATTTCAATGTGTCATTGTATTATTAACATTTTCAATAACATGCCACCGTTCGTCGTAGTCATGTTATTATGTATCGCAGATGTTCATTAGCAACGGCACCCATTTACCACCATATAGTCCGCTCCTCTGCCACATTCTATCTCTATAAAAAAATACTACCCATTGAACAGATATTTGTTTAAAGATAAAAGTTTTATTTGCCTCTGAATAACGTTTGCCATTTTGTGTTTTTTTGGTTATAAATACACAAAGTTTGCCTTTGTGTGTATCTCTGGGTCCACGACAAACGGAATCCAAGTGAATGTGGCATTCTTTATCTGACCATTGAATATGGCGTCATTTATCTCGGCTTATTATAATTCTATACTTTATATGTATCATGAGCTAACGACTACAGAGCATTGATCGCTCGTGTTTTTTGTATATTTTTTGCCGGTTTATCGCCGCGGCATAGGTTCGCCTGATATCTAGCAATTATTCTTATAGATAGCACTTAATTGACTATGCATTCTATTTTTATTAGGTTTTCTAATGGAATTGCCTTCAATAAATTATGTTCCGACATTCCAGAATATTATTGGATGAAAACAAGTGTTCACCTAATTAGTGTAGAAGTTTTTTTTTAATAGAAATAGATGAACGAGCACAGAGTACATCTGATGGTAAGTGGTGGTACCTGGTGGTCCTTCTCGCCCGTGGTCTTCCGCGATACATGCCAATACCAGTCCAAAATCTGGTTCAAATCAATATCCAATGTCTCAGTATCTGGGAAACTAAAACCGACAATAAGGTCCTTTTTCTCAGATAATCAAATATTTTTGTAATGATCTGTAACCAGTCTTCTTATTGTCCCCTGCTGGATAGGAGCCTCCTCATGCACATCGTGTTGTGCATAAGGGATGTATGGCCTTAGAATGCAACGCTGGTCAAGCGGGTTAACTGGTCTACTCTTTGAGAGGTGTTGTAGTTTCTCGGGGCTTGTGGTAGCTACACGCTTTGTTATCCCTTATCACCTTTTACGAAAACCACGGGAAGAGATGGGATGGGATGGTGCTACTTACTGGTGTTATTCTAAAGCCAGCCGGACCACCACTCGGCTATTGCCCAAATTCTATACTTAAAAGTAGAACAACAGCATTTATTTCTTAGAGTAGATGGCCACGTTATCACAAATAAATAATGCATAATTAATTACATTACAAAATGCAACTGCCAAGAAGTAGACCTCATCAAACAGTATCGCTAACATTTCATAAAACCTAAGAATGTTTACTTTTGCTTGCAGATTAAACAGCCGACGGATTAATAATCACAAAGTGAGTGAGTTCTTTCGTTTTACATCTTTTGATATAGTTCTCCTGTTTTGCATATAACTTCTCTTCTGGGAATTGGAGAATTTCTTGCCAAAATCAGCGCTTCGCTTCGCGTTAAGACAGTTTTATGCGTCTCGAAATGTAGCGGCTACTAGATTGATCGATTTATTTGGATATTTTAATTGCTGGAGTTTTGAAGGCAAATTGACATAGGAGCTTTCATAAGAAATCCAGAGGAACATAAAACGTATTCTCATATAGTATGTCCTATCTACTTTTGTAGATTTAGTGAAATAATTAAAACAATTTAAAAACGAGCAGGATAATTAGTTGAAGGAACGAAACTGATGTGATGAAAGACAGTCCCTTACCTAGCACTTCTTACCTGCATTTCATTTTACGACATGATATTCACGGTACACATACCTACATGTTTCTGTGTACTGGCTTTTGTGGATTAAGTCAACCGGCCGCACATGCGTAGGGGGTGTACAATGTCGTCTTCCCTTGTATAAACACTATATTACGTCGACACATTGTGTTGTTATATACTTGTATCATGGCAGTGTAACATGACACGCCTTGATATGCGCAGTCGAAACGATACGACGAATCAGATGAGAAGTTTGATTTAACATCTCATCTCTTTAGATACCTTCATCAAATAATTAAAAACATCACGGCATCAATCAATTCGCGGCGTAACTTAAATATGAGTAAATTCAGTTAATATGTTTCATTTAGTTATGGTATTTTTCACTTGAGTTGTCTACTTTAGGTACTAATTTTGTGGCACATACTATACCGTAAGCTTGTCTCTCTACTGCTGAATGCAGGCCTTTCCCAAGGCTCACCACCACTCAAGATCTATCGCTCTCTTATCAAGTTACTACTTGCAAACTTCTTCAAGGTCTATCCGGCCGGAGGGAGCTACACACTGCGCTTTCCGATACGTGGTTTCCATTCATGGAGTCTTCTACCCTATCGATTGTCAGTCCAGCGGCAGATATGGCTCATCTGTTGCCGTAACAGCATATTAATTCTATGAGTTATGTTGGTGACATTCGTTCTTTAGCGAATACCTACGTTATCTTATCCCGCAAAGGAACTCCGAGCATAACTCTCTACGTAGCACCCTGAGCAACTTAAACTTATGAATCGGGCCAACCGTTGGAGACCACACTTTCGATTTCTAGCATTGTGCTATAAGTTATGCGGAGATACATTTAGGAAAATGCGTTAACTATTTTCTTTTCTTCTCACATCATCGCCGCGTGGTGCCCCAACTATGCTAATTTTTGCCAACCTTTTCAGCAGCCAAACAGTTTAAAAAAATCTGAAATTTACTATCAAAATAAGATATACTATATTTGAACAGTCCTCATCGGGACAATCTCTAATGAACTTGCACATTTGTAGTCCTAATTGATTATTATTTATTTTATGAGTCACTTAAACAGATTTAAAAAGGACGAACTGCAGTATCTTCATCGTCAAATTCATAAAGCGTTCAAAGTTATGCATCCTGTGTTATTTGCGCGTGTGGGCGTGTTCCCGAGTTCCCGCGAAATTAATAACCGAGCGTAGGACGAAAAGGACAGTCTTTTTAAACTTTACGATTATAGGAAGTTGTAAGTTGGATTTTATGTAATACTTAACCTCTCATACATTTTATGTGTACATATATTCTGTATCATAAAGCCGCTACCACAAGGCCTGATGAACGTCTCTAAAAGAGTTGAGCTGTCAATCCTCTTGGTGTGTTGTTTTAAGACTATACTCGTATGAATACCTCATGCATAAGACCGATCAGAACGCGTTATGGTAATTAACAACAACTGCCAGAACGCGTTCTGTACTACTTTTTCGCTCAATTACTATTTTTGAACTATGATCGTTAAATATTCCTAGTGACAAAAACAATTGTTTTCGAAATAGTTGTTTTTGTCTGTTATCGCACTTCGTAAAAACCAATGAACTAATTTCCACGAGATTTTAACTCGTATATTATTTATTCATAGCTTTGTGTCCAAGATAACAACAACAGATTTATATTTTATTGCCGTAGGTCAACCGACCATTTATTACCGCAGACCAGTAGCTGTTTGAGAATTTTACAGAATATCGATTTTTAATAATTAAATAAGCAGCAGAAAACAAGGAGGGTTAGGGGGGTTTAAAGATGGGTTAGGTTTAGGCTCTCTTGTGGCAATAAAGAAATAAAAGCTCCCGCACTCTGTCCACTTTGTGATGCTGATGGCATTCTTAGTATGTATTTCTAAATTCTTTCAGATATTAAAAAATAGTTTGTTTCGTTGATCATGATTTTCTGTCCATTCAATAAATAATTATAAAACAAACTAGTTAATCATAAAACACTAACTTTGATGTTTATATGCGGAAAAAATCTCGTTGTTTACTTATCGCCCTTATCAGCAACTTTATCAGACCACTGTCGACATTTGACAGTCGATATCGATAACCCTCGCTGCTTCGCCGAAGGGCAACCCTAGATAATGGTCGATAAGAACTGAGATAACCTCTTCAAATTATTTTGTGAATGAACTCGTAGCCTGGTTGATGTTTCAATTGAACCGTAAATGTGTTTATTATTGTCCGTGACTTCTGTTTATTGTGAGTTATGTGCGGCTACAGCAGAGGATTTAATAAAAAATCAATTTTTGATTTTATTTATTAAACTAAGATTACAATTTATAATATTACTAACTAAAATGCTATTCTAAAAGTATACGTCTTGACCGATGCTAGGTCTAAAACGAAGTGTCTCTACATTTGAGAATACAAACTAAACTACTAATCTAAACTACCCGTCTTGACCGATGCTAGGTCTAAGACAAAGTGTCTACATTATAAAATACTACAAACTAAAATACTAACTAACTAATCTAAAAATACACGTCTTGACCGATGCTAGGTCTAAGACGAAGTGCCTTGAAATCCGAGCCATTCGGAGCTGCTGGCGGGAATTACGTCATTGCAAACAGTGCCGTCATTGTTCGATTATTGAGAGCGCTGTTTATCCATAAATCTTTAAGTTTATATAAACAAATAAAGCATGTCGCGCGGTGTCAAGTGTCGTTCACAGGGCCGTTATTGTTCTGAGGGCGATTACATAACATGTGCTTAAAAATAATGGTTTATTATTATTTATGTTTATTATACTATCGTAATTTGGATACCACGTTACTGTTATGTAATTTTATAGATAGCCTAGCCTATACGGTAGTTGAAGGACGATGGGAAAAATGTGCTAATGTCATTCCAACCCACCAGCAAACGTAAAATGGTGACAATCTGTTTGTTGTGATCTACCATAATAGTTATAAGAAATTGTAACTCCTAAATAGATGGGGAATTGTTTTTACTATGAAAGGAAATAGGAAAAAGATTTTAACAAATAAAAAATAACTACTATTAAAAAACGGTTTATATCATATCATGTTTCGCCTACGATTTTGACATTGACTTGTAATTTTTTGGGTTAAACGCGGAGCTGCCCTACGCCATATTCAAAACTCGTTTCAACACAAAAACTCCTTGTCATTCCCGGTTTTTTGTTTTTCGTCCTTTTTCTATTTAGTAGTCCCTCCGACTTGTTTTTGTCCCGCTATGCCCAGAACGCCGTTATTGGCGTTTTTTCAATATCTTTTGGGATTACGGTTACTATGTCGTCGGACGGAAGGGCGCAAATAAATTAAAAATACATCAGAAGTGATCTTTTGTTTCCTTGGGGACTTTTCTACTTGTTTTGACAGATGGTTGTTTGTGGAGAAAGGGTATAAAGGACCCTTATACCCTTTCTCCACGCCGCCACATCCTCTATGCTTCCCAAATTTTGACTCCCCAATGCAGGCAGTGTACTTGTAGCTGTTCGTAATTTTTGACCGATGTTGACTTGTTGTATCACAGATGTCCATAGGCGGGGGCTTACCTTCAGGCAGATTGTCTGCTTGACTTACAACTTATTTCTATAAAAAAATTCTAACATTTCTTTTAATCTTTGTCATTATATTTATTCCAACAATAAGGTTATTTTTTTTATTTAAGACATTTACATATTTTTTATTGCATAAGTTATTGTAATGTATTCGTATTAACTCCCGTACACTGTCCTAGTGACTCTACAGGAGGACCGATACGGGCGATAGACTGGTCCAATTTTTTATAGGAATAAGACGGCAGACGAGCATACAGTCCAACTGGTAGTATGTGGATACCGTCGCCAATGCCAATACCAGTCCAGAAACACAAACGTTGGCACAGCGGTATTTGCGTTCAGATACAGACAAAAATTCAAAAAATGGTTTTTTTTTGACTTTGTATCACATGAATCACTGCAATTATTTTTTCAAAAATATTCCATATGTGTCTGTACACGGGTTTGTTGCGATTTTATTATACGAATACATACGAGTATGTATAAATACAATAAATATAATTCTTTATAAATGCAATAAGGAGCAACAACAACAACAACATATTAAAATATATCTAAACAAAATGGATTTGATTGTAATTTCTTACTACTAACTCTGTAGTATTGAGTCGTCCAGCAAGCTCAGTCTGTTGATAAACTCACCACTAAATGTATTGTGACAATGAAATGCGCTAATTTGAGGACGGGGAAATATCTGTAAAAATAATCATGATTTATTAAATATTTTACTCAACAATTAACCCATGTTTTATTGCAAGTATTTATTACACCTGTTACAATAAAATTAGTTTTACTAGCAATCTTGAAAATAACATAAAGTTCACATGGTTTTTTTTTATGATCCACCCCCGAAAAGTATGAGTCAGTGATACCACGCGTTCAGGTTAGCAGTGATTAAAGGATTGTGACGTCATCGGGGAAACTTCGAATAGACCTCCTACGCACTATTTCACTGCGAATCTAGGTTTAGGACCAGATTTTGTCTATGAATCACGTTTGATTCGATGTGTAATGTACTTTTGCAAGAGGCTAAGTTATTGGCCAACTAGCCGTTGGAACGATTACAAATCCAACTTATTCAATAAGCGTCTATCTATGTGATGCCAATCGTAGAATAATTTTGTAATACAATTTTATATTTTCAGTTTAAAGTATCGAATATAAGCGTTAGTCACCTTAAATAAATTGTTTACGAATCGCAAAAAAACGTTGTAGTTGTTTGGAGGCTTGTTATTCCCGGTATCAAATCGTCTTGTAAAGGCCCAGTGGTTTAGGGTGAAATGCTTTGCAAAATGTATGAATTGTATTGGGATTATCCTTGTATAGTTTTTTTAATAGAAGAAATGGTATTAAAAAACGTAGAAAACACTGATTGCTTTTGCCGGTCGAAAACGCAGATATTGCTATTTTTCGAACGTTTTAGAATGTTCTATCATTTTATCGCATCGTAATTTGGAACTACTGTGCCGATTTGTATCATCTATGAACTTAACCGAAACGTAGACATAACTATTTTTGTGTTGAATTTAATCGGTGAAATGTGTTGTCCAGTTGGACCTTAAATTTCGTCGTATCCAATACAATCTATAGGAAATATATATGGACTTGTCAAATAATGTCACGTAACTAGCAATATTTTTCCGTCGACTACTTCTACTTCTCAGTACTACTTCTCGTAGTGCTGCTACTGACCGGCTTAAAACTGGCTTAAATCATATGTACTAATTGTATACTGTTGTATACTTATTGTAATTGTTTACTGTTGTAATTGTATACTAATTGTATGTATCAGCGTCTGTGAATGCGTTAGATAGAATCATGTATGACGCATATACCAATGTTGTATACAAACACTACTATGCGTCACATCTGTGTTTGAATCACTAAAATTTGTGGTGAGTAGTTATTGCTTATTTTAGGTACCTACATCTAACATTTATCCTAATTTTATTCAATATTTTTATAGAAAGACAAATGAGTATGCCCGATCATAAGCGTTTGGTTTCGCACACAGATATCCGCATCACATAACGCCAACTTCCGCAAACACACATGTATGTAATTTTCAGATTTTCTACAGATGCTTGTATATTCTCTTATATATATATACCTGTATATATCTTTCATACATAAGACAATGTGAATGGGGGGACCCATGTCCAGCGGTGTACGATAAAAGGGCTGGTGAATGTGGTGACGGTGACTTATATATTAAATTATTTGTATGTATAAATACATATTTTATTTTACTCGACGTTACGGCTGAATTACATTCATTGACCGTGGCAAGTAAGCTCTCATTCATAAATATATATGTATATTAGCGACCCGCCCTCACTTCGCTTCGGTTTATTAAATTTAAATCAATCGGAATAAGATATTTTCCTGCGGTAAAATGGAGCCTATATTTTAAGTTAGACCTTTAGCAATACATCGGTGAAAACTGCATTCAATTCCATGCAGTAGTTTTTGCGTGATGCGTGTACAAACATACAGACAGACAGACAAATTTCTAAAAACTGTTGTTTTGGCTGTCTAAAAATTAGTTTTTTTTCAATATTAATAATTTACAGACATCGGCCTGTTACAATTTTATTATATGTATATATATATATATATATATATATATATATATATATATATATATATATTGATATAAGATAAATAAATATATGAAGTTTACAATTTTATTTTCCGAAACTTTTTACCTCAAAAAAACCGCAGCGATACCAGGAGATTATACTATTGCGGTTTGACATTTAGTATGTAAATAGCCTATTTTGACAATTACTTGCTTTTATAAATATATAAAAATACAGTCGTTCTGTCGTACTGTATGGGAATGCTTACAGACCCGTGTACATTTCAGAAAGTGCATAATGTGTAGAGGGTTTGAAAGCAACGTGGAATTTAAATATTAATCGTGCTGTTGCAAATTCCAATCACCCATTTCCATTGATAAGCCGTGCAGTTGATAGCGAAAATCTGTTCTATTATAGTTCTTAGTACTATAATATAATTTTAAAGTATCCTTTATAGCTCGTCGTGTATCGTCATTATAGCTCGTTTATACATCTGTACTTAGAAACCAACACTCACGAATAAATAATAAAAACCTGAACAAATATGTGTCTTTAGACAAACGAAAATCTGAACGGAAATTGAACCCAGAAACCTTTGCATAATAGGTAGGCACTATATGTATATGTAAAGGTATATGTGCTAATTGGTTGTTAACTCGTTATGTGGATAGTTAACAATTAACGAAACGTTTCCCTTATTTTTCTTCTGAAAACCAGAAGCAAGCATCGCCGCGGGCCAATCGCTAGTTCATTGCGGGTAGGTGTAAGTCATTATATTTTATCCTCGTAAGACACGAACAACGTAGTTTTTTGAACACGTTAATACCCATGACATTTCGTAGTAATCAGGATAACAAGTTGTACACGGCTTTGTCTACAAGTTTACGTGATATAAAAATAAAACTGTATACACACTCGGTGTCGTTAAAAGTCATTTTTGGGGGAATTATACACACAATGTGTAATTTATGAACTCTGAATCATGAACGGAATCCATGGTTTCAGACTTCGATAAAGATTCGGACGCAGCCTGTATGTGGCGATATCTGAGCAAAAGGACCTTATTGTCGGTATGGACTTATTGACTTCGCTAAAGATTTTCTAACTTAAACAAAAACATAATCTAAGTCAAAATATTGTAATTTCCATTACAATATTATATTTGTAATGTAAGTCTAAGTTTACGTGTCTGTGGTATAGTGGACTCCAGCTTTTAAATGCTAATCTAATAAACCGACTTAATGTACTGAATCAGAAAAATGCTTAATCTATTGTAATAATAGAATTGCCAAGCTAAGTGGGTTTAGGCCGGGATGTATGCGTTTTGACGAATCAGCAGTAGCAAACACGATCATGCCACAAAAGGACATCGAACTTAAAGTACTGCAAGATATTGATATTTTTCTCGAACAATCATGAGAGATAGCAAGATTGGGTGAAAATGAGAGAATTCTACATATAAGATTAAGTCTGGCCCTTGTACAAGAAAGGGAAATCTAAAATGTCTACTTGAAGACGCTAAAAAACTAGTTAATATAAGTGAAGTCTACATAAAGTTTAACAGTCTTATGACTGGTCTTTTTATAAGAAAAGATATAGTAAAATCTCCAGCTGAAGACGCTAAGATACTAGTTGATATGCATATGGATGCAGCTCATTGTACTCAACCGTCTGTAGCAAGGTCGAACATCTGCGCGACCGGCCCGACCGGACGCCGGCTGCTAAATGTTAAACATGCAAGGCTCACATACGCCTAGGATTCCTAAATTTAATTAACTTCAATTAAGTTCAGTTGAAATGCAGATTTGAATCTTGAATCGATATCAGCTTATAACGTCCTTCTACAGAGCATAAGCTTCCCTTTGTAACTTCGGGGGCGTTTTGGGCTATAAATGTATCACGTGATTTCAATGATTCAAGTTCGATTCAATTTCGATTTGGACTAATGTTTGGATTGGATATCCGCTGGTTACAGTATCCGCTGGATATTCTGGACTAATTTATGTCTCGCGGATGTCTATGGGCGACAGTATCCACTTACCATCAGGTGGGCTTTATGCTCGTCTACCGCTTTCGTCCATAAAAAAATGCGGTTTGGTGAATGTTATACATGTCCTAAATTGTTGTTAAGTTTTTGGGTTTTGTCCTCATCACATTTCTTTCAGATCACTTTAGATGGAGCTCACCGGTACGAACCGTTGTACTAAGTACATAACGACTCCACCAATGTGAGTCCAAAATAGATATTACTTGATTACATCGATATGGGGATATAGCATATCGATCTCTGGACATTAAGTACTAAAAAATTACTAGACATTTAGTATCTACTATGGTGATGACCCGTGATGACATGAATATTATATATTTTACCCTTTTTAACTCCAGCAAATTATTTTCTATTTAATGAATACCTTTACATGAAGTTTTACATACACACTATACATATACATGCATATACTGTGCACATACACTATATTCAATACACTATGGTCACAGTAAGAAAAAGTACACTATTAGTGTCCCGTGTGTCACCCCACAATATCATTATTAATTAGTTACGCAACTGTTGTTATTTAGCCTATACTTTTAATCATTATGTAACAAATATTGGGAGAAGAGCCTGGTTACCCACAGTACAGAGAATTTTAGTGTGGAAACCAGACTTCATATGTCAAGTGTAAACCCTATGTTAAAATTCAAAAAATGAATAGCAATGAGCGTTCTAAGTCAGTATGGTTCAGATTCCTATTAAAAACTTCTTAGAATAATTTCTTCTATTATTGTTTTTATTTTTATTGTTTTTATTTATTATTAAAAAAAACAATTGTCTGCAAAAGGTTTATTCAGAGATACGACCGCCTTTGTGCATTTTATATTTTGTTTTGGAGTGCAATTAAGCGTTTTATCTATCTATTACTCTTATTCTGGTTTCTTTACTCCATCCCTTTCTCAAATAGCAAAATGTTTTTTTTAATATTGTATTCGCTTTTCAGTTTTCTAGCAAAACAGATTCATTGGACTTTATATTTGACACATCAAATTCCACCTCATATAGCCCCTCGCTAACTTGCGTTCGTGCGAACCGGGTCACTGAGTACAGAGTCATGTCCCGACGGCACTTCGCGCTGCAGGGGCGATCTCTCCGCATTCAGACGGTAAAAATGCATTTGCAATTCAAGCGCATCCTCACAAAAGAAGTCCGAAGTCACTTTTTCGCGGAACAAAAGTTGGGAACTGGTCAGTTTCACTGAAGAAACGAATAAGGAACGCAATACTGGTCTTTCTTTGTTAGTTTTGATATTTACATATTGATGTATCTTCCTTTTCCTATTTCGTACCGTTACCATAAAAGGATATACATACTTATGTCTTTAGATTTAGTCGAATGTCGATGATGATTCAATTCATACGAAATGCTTGATTTTTTTTTTTTTTTTTTTGGATATTTGGGATGACGTCACTGTGTTGTTATCTGATTTAATTGAACTTGTTGTATGCAGATGTTCTAACAGTTGTGCAATTTTTTGACGCTGTCAAAAACGATTTCGCAGAATTTCTCGCTATTCACAATGAACAATGACTCGTACTTCTGTTTGAATAACGCCACATGCCAAAACCCGATGTCCTCTCTGTTGGGTGGACTGAACGACTCACACTAGTCGCTTTTGTGCGAATAGAAAGACGCGATTTTCTCCGCTTCACATGTATAAAGAATCGCATACATCAGTCTCCATAAATCTAAAATTTACCTTTTCATGTCGCCGCAGGTATCCGCGGAGTTTCATCTCGTCGAAGTCCATTGTCGCTTGCAATGCTTTCATTCACCTGCGCGTCCCTCTTTAGCCCATCGATTGCAACCGGTACCATCTTGTATGGCGTCTTGTACTCGCCGCCGCTCTATCGCAACTATTCGCATCGATAGTTCACCCAATCGAATTTGAATCGATGACATTTTATGACAAGGTTGATTATCTAGTGGCAGCGGCAGGCCGGATGGGAAGCCGAGATGCTGTAATTTGGCGGTACAATAGCGCGCAATAATAATCGCGGGTCGTAATTGCGACGACATCCGTTGAGCAAGACGTCTACATGTGTTCGCCGTGTGAAAGTTGGAAAGGGCTAGTATTCTCATTACCAGACAATCGTTATCGGAACCTGTTTCACGCATTTTGATATTCCGCCTCTCTTACGCTTGGATAACTCCGCATTACCGTCTCGATAACTTTATTGCTCTCAAATCGACAGAAGGTAAGGTATATGTTCTTATAATCGTTTTATATCTTACAAAAAGGAACTGTGAGGGATTTAACACCTAATATATTAGATGTTAACAAAAAACGGTAGATAACAATGGGGCCTACCGCAACATTTCGGCCGGTTCCGATAATCGCTTTTGCCCGATATTTTGTTAGGACCGGAAGTCCCATTGTGTTATCTTGTGGTCACTGTCTATTTTGATTTAGTATGTATATGTTTTGACAATTGGCGTTAGATAAATGTTATTCTCACAATTGGTTTCCGGTTATGTCCGGCTTCGGGGCCACTGACATTTCCGATTATATCGAACAATGCGTGAAAGGACGCTTGTGCAAGGTAGAAATCTGAAACTACCTACTTTTTCGATAAAAACAATTTAAATGTAAATTATTTTAATTCCGATAGGATCTATTTTCAATTGAACCTGCCCTTTATGGTGTTTTATGAGTGTTATTTTGTCATTTTATAAAAAAGTATGTTAAAAGATGTTAATGTGGGCGTGGGATTCTTGGATCGATTATAAAAAACCGGATATCCTTCTGTATTATAAAATTTTAATCTAACAAATTATAAAGGACACGAAAGGTATATTAAGAATTACTTATGGGGATTAGATAGTGTGCTATTATCTATAATGTCATGTTGTGTGGGATCGCAGTTGTGATTCAAACTTCGATCAAAAAGATATACACACATATATTATATATATATAGTTAAATATATGATTTGTATTGATATACAATGCGGAATGTTTTCTATCTTCCCCTATTTTATAAATATGTTCAATTTCTGATAATTTATCTAAGTGTATGACAGCTTAATCAATTACTAAAAGATAATTATCATACTTATTTTTCGTTTTCAATCTAGTATTTTAGAACGTGGATTCACATTGATCCAGTTTGAGAGACTACAATAAAATACAATTTAATTATGTATTTATAAATAATTTATCGGAATTAATATCCTGGCCGTGTGGTATTGTGTGTCTTTCAAGTAGCACCACCTCATCACTTCCCGTGGGTGTCGTAAAAGGTGACTAAGGGATAACAGAGCGGCTAGGTACCACGGGCCCTCTAACACCACCTCTAAAAGTGTGGAGTCGCTAATCCGCTTGGGCAGCGTGGCCTTTTAAGGCCTCACATCCCTCACGAACGGGATGATCTGCATGAGGAGGCCCGTGTCCGGTATTGGACAAGTCTGATTCTTGAAAAAAGAACTGGTTTATACTCAAAGGTTTTTGTACAATATACATAGTTGATAGAAACTATTTGTTGAATAGGACAATTAACGATAATTTAACGATATCGTTTCTATATTGCAATTATAACATATTTTAGAACTAGCTACGCGTGGAATTTTAGTTTTTAAACTACATTGGGATATCTTTTCTTCCCGTCAGCCAATTTCGATGAAACAATGCCCATTTGAAGCGTCAAGCTAAGCTTAATTAACCTGTTTTGGAGATTAGCGCATTCGAACAGATAAACAGACAGACAAAAAAATTCCAAATCGTCTTTGTATTCTGATACTCTTCCTTCATCGCCCCCAATCAGTTTTTGGTAAATATATTCCATGTTTTCTACGATTTTACAGTTTTGTATATGTATAGCTTATTTATATAATAACTGTATCAATAAGTGTGTGTTTTAAGGCCTTGCAACCCTCATGCACAAGATAAGGAGTTATAGCTCGTGACTAAGTTTGATATAACTCAACCGATCAGAGTTAAATAAAATAGGCAAACGTTTAAATCCCGTTTAATACATAAATACAATTAAATTCTGTCTTACATTTTAAACATATTTATCATAATAAATGTTAAATCTTTCACCGTAAACTCCAAATGGAAAGTAATAACCGCCAGTGTTGATATACATGCATAAATATATCAATGTGTCTGTCAGTCGAACCAAGACGAAAGATTCAATCACAAGCCGCATCGCTTCTGAGAAAACGCCTCGGTTTTTTGCTGGCATTACCCTAGTTTTGGGGGTCCGTGGATCTCGTCATCTAAATTAGGTTGCGTTTTGAAAGAGATTTTGTGTTGCTTTTTAATAGAATTAAGTCGTAAATTCAGCGGCGCACTCTCATCTTCGCCAGTGTCGCTGGTGTCCACGAGTGGACATTACCTATGCACCCCCCCCCCCCCCCCATTTGAGCAGAGGGCAAAAACAATGCTTCTCCATCTCGTTCTTTGTGCGGCTTCATGCTTCACTTACTCCAAATGAGACCAGAAGACTAACTTAAAGTCTTAACTTATTAAAAGAAACAAATGTTAGTTTTCGTATAAAATTAACTCTTAAAAAGTGCACCGTTTAAAATAATTGTAAATACATATTGTTACTAAAACTTTTTTAAAAGGCCCGTAGCTGACCGAATAAGTCGGTTTAGCTGCTAAGGGTATACACTTATCAATTATTCTTTTGTGGTGTTTTCAATGTCGGTTACTGTTGAATACCTACATTCTTATTTCTGCGAGACCAACTTAGCGCATACCTTTTTTTCTGCTATCAGTTTTTTTTTAATAAATTTCTGATTTCCTTGTAAAAAATAATAACAGCAATAATAACATGATACTCAATGCCCCCCACGAGGATTCCCTCTGTTACGGTGAGACTTACCGAGTCCAGAGACGCAAACATTAGCGAGAACACCACCCAGACTCGAACTAACGTTTGTCTTTATGAAATGAATGTCCGATCGGGAATCGAAACCGCGAAGTTTTCTTCCTCATGCAGAGGCACTACCAATCGCGTTAATCGGTCTTCATGTTAATTGATTAATTATTATTGATGAAAATTAAAATTGGATATTAATTACGATTGGTTAAGTGTAAATAACTAGCTGTTTTAGAATTAGGACTAACAACTATCCTATGTAGTACACCGTCGCACGAAATTTTGTTAGCGATTGCTCATTAGAATTAATTCGTACCAACTTTTGCTTTTATTAGTAAGTATGTAACGTATTCTATCAAATTTTCTCCATAATCGATTGATTCCAAATCGATACATAAAAGTATGACACATGCCGTAACTTTATTAATCAATGGACACGGAATAAATTGCTATACGGAACGCCGCAGAATTTCAATAAATTTCCACTTGACCGTTTTTTCTCCGCCACCAATCTCCCAGGAGTCGTGAGATGCGTTTTTTTGTCGTAGACCCGTTATCGGCGTGCCTCACACCAAAACGACTATACACTTTGTCCATACATATTTGTACATTGATGTTGTACTGAAATTGTAGTGTTGAAAGTCCACAAATGAAGCGTTTAATTGGGTAGTTTATATTGGGGAAGTTGGGAACAAAACACTCGTGTTGAAAACAATTTTCCAAATTCATTGGTTTTTTTATATAAAAAAGGAAACACACGAGCAGATTAAAGGGTCGCCCATAGATATCCACGGTACATGCCAACATTAGTCGATAGTGACACGAGAGTGACAAACGTCGGCATACCCCCCGGATGGCGCCGTCTGCCTTTGGAGATTTAGGAATGGATTTGGATACATAGCTCGGAAAATGGGTTATAGCAAGTATAACGGGATGAGTGGTTTCCTCATCCTCAACCTGGGGTGGGGAGTCGAAATTATAATGGAACTAGCGAACCACCCTCGCTTCGCTTCGGTTTCGTTAAAACAATATTAAACTATACGTATAAACCTTCCTCTTGAATCACACTATCTATTGATGAAAATCGCATTAAAATCCATTGCGTAGTTTAAAAGATCTAAGCGTACCTAATCTAAGAGGGACAGACGGCGGGAAGTGACTTTGTTTTATACTATGTAAAGATAAGGAATTTATTTTATTTCATTAGTGTACTCTCCATTCATAGTGATAGGTGGGATGGGTTATCTCACATGGGTATCATCACATATCACACAGTATCTATAAGTATCATCACACATTTGTACAGCAATGATATAATCCAATCTTTCCATCGTCTAAAACTCTTTTATTATTCATATACTCGTAGTTGTTTGTACAACCGTTTCACAGGTGTAAAGCGTTAAGTGAATATTTTGTGGATGTTTTGTATGGGGTTGAAGGGTGAGAAATTATATAGTTTTTTTCTAAGACCACCAGGCTCGACTTTCTGTGATTATCGTTTCTGTTTCATTCAAAACATGTGTGTGAATTTGTAGCGGCGTGATTTTCGAAATTGAGGCGTTACATAAAACAAAGTTTCGGCAAAAATTAAAAGATATGTGTTTAAACGAACATCAAATTTATAGCATCAATTTATCACTTCCCTTTGGTTTGTAAGTTTTTTTATTGTTTACATTGTTTTAGTGTGCGTAAACTTGAGAACGCTCAGTTGGGTTCCCGACGCCGCGACGCGCACTAAAACAATGTATGGATACATGTAAGAGTATAACCACTACCAATATTATATTAAAATCAATATATATAAAAGAAGATGTTGGTATATCTCATGTTAATAGACTTCGACACCGTTTGACCGATCAATATGAAAGTTGGCCCATAAGGTACAGTCGCCAAATATCGCCCCCTTTTTGTAAAAAAATTGTAGAAAGAAAAATATTATAGGTAAAATAATAAATAAAACGTCAAACATTAGGTACAATACTCCTTTATTCTTAAAAATAATCAAAAACTCGTTAAGTTTGTTACAACTTCTATAAAGATAGCTTTAACAAAAAATTACAAATTCTAAAAATATATTTTTGGGCATCTAATTTCGTCCCGGGGACGATATTAAGATCGCAATAATCAGTATGTGAACTTAAAGTGTATTCATAATAATATTATATAAAATTAGTACTTAGTAATCATATTATAATATCTAATCAGACCTTTGTCAATCATTGATATGGTTTAAGTAATTCTAATTTTCCAGACAAGTTGTACAGATAAATTTAGGTCCTGGATTTTCAACGCAATCCTCATGCATCCATTGGAAACATTTGATGCACCTTATCCATTTTTCTCCCTTTTTGTCTTGGGAAAAGCTTTTATGACAAACTGGGCATTCAGCGTCATCATTATCGCTATCTTCTTCGTCAGTAGAGACCAAAATTGGGTCATCATCAGATGTTTCCTCGTCAGAAGACTGTTGCTTTTGTCGCTTGTTGGTTTTATTGTTATTTTTGTTGTTACCTGCTGTTTTAATTTTTTCCACACTTCTGTCCCTTTTTTTTCCCGCTACTCTTTCATCCTTCTCCTTCCGCTTCTTTTCTGCATCCATTATTTCTTGTTTATGCGGTGAGGACGTGACTATCATGGCTTTGCCCCGTCTAGTTGAGGTTGAAGGTGGTTCAATCATTAGAACAGGCTGCACATCTGCTGGAACTATAAATGGCGATGAAGAGTTTCCTGATCGTGATAATGGAGTTGATGTTGTTGGTCTTGACCTTGTGGAGTCCGAAGGTGATGAGACATCATTTACCAAAGATGTTGTGTTGTTTGCATCGGTTGAAGAAGGGGCATGTGGTGAGTCGTCGAAAATGTTTTCGTTAAGTGGAAATATTCCCGTTTTCCGAAATCCATTTACTGCTGTATCAATTTTACAAGCTTTTGCATAAGCTTTTCCAAATATTTCTCCAACTTGGTAGTGAGTAACAACCCGCCCTGGATGATTTGTCAACCAATTCTCTATTTCTTGGGCATAGTATGTTTTTAAAGGAAACATAAATGAGACATCCAAAGGCTGCATATGATCAGTTGAATGAGGGGGGAGGCAGATTACAGATACACCATTTTCACGTGCAATGTCAATCACGTCTAAATTTCTTGTATGGCTGTAATGACCATCTAATACCAGCAAAACAGGGTCTTCTTTAGATGGTTTTACTATGGACACGAAATGTCTTAGCCATTTTGTGAACAGCTCAGGCTGGATCCAACCAGACGGGTGGCATCCACTAATGGTGCCTGGAGGTGCTCCATCAAGTAGTTCAGCTTTCATGTTTTTTCTTGGAAACACCATCAATGGAGGAATAAACTGACCAGTAGCTGACATACAAGTAACAATAGTCACTAATGCTCCCCTTTCAGCAGATGACAATTTGTGAACTTCTCTTTTGCCTTTCACAGTCAGGATTTTTCTGACTTTATGCTGAACAGTGCTGATACCAGTTTCATCAACATTAAATATTTTATTAGGGTTGAAACCAATCTTTTGTAGTTCAGGTTTCAATATGTCAAAAAAAGTCTTAACGTTTTCTGCATTAAAACCTTGTACACGAGCTCGTGATAATGACTCTGGTTTACGGAATGACAAATCAGGATGACGAGCCATAAATAACTTCATCCATTTTTTGCCCGCCTTCTTTATGGTCTGAGAAAATGGATGTGGAATATTATTCCTCATAGCCAATTGAAAAGCCATTCGTTTTAAATCAGAAGCAGTAACACCATAGTAATTCTTCTCCATTTGCAAGCAATAGTTTACCAGCTCCTCTTCTAATTCTACCGGCAAAACTGGTCTTCTTCCCATTTTCCCAGAAACTACATTTTCTATAGATTTTCCAGAATTTTTCACGTAATCTTTCAAAGTAGCTCTTGGGACGTTAAATAACTTTACTGCCTTTTTATAACCCATTTCTTTCGTTCGTACAGCTTCTACAGCTTTTTTCATTGCTTCAGGATCCCACAGCCTTTTCTTTGGCATCTAAAGTATAAAGAAAAATATTAAATAAATATAGAAAACAGTTATAGAAAATAAACTTAAAAGTAAGGTGAAGTTACCTAAATATCGTCCCGGGGACGATATTAGGTCCACGTAGGGGGACGTTATTAGGAATTTGTTATTTGTTTTAATAAACATCCATTCAACAAAAAACACATGTCATAACCTAAAATTTTTCTTATCGTTTTAAATCATATGTAATAATGTTCATTTTGACAAAACTTACGTTTCAAGAAGTCAAGCATATCAATATTTAATCAAGTCCGAGAATATTTCAATCAAAAACTCACCTTGAACAGTTTTTTCCTTTTTTAAATATCTTGTTGTAGGAGCGACGTTTCACTGCTACTTTTCTACAATGGCCGACTGAGGTAACTAACTTTTGATTCGGGATATCAAAACTAGATGGCGTTTGTTGGAAGAAAAAAAACGGAAGGGGACGAAATTAGGTTCGGGGACGAAATTTGGCGACTGTACCTTATATGTATCTTTTCATCCAGAAGGTTTTATGCTATCAACTTTGTTGTAACTCGCCACTAGATGGCGCTGCAGCACATCAACTTCTATGGCAGCACAACGTCTGCGGGGTTTTGCAAGTATAATATATAAGACAATAAGTAATTTCGTGCGTAACTGTACCGATGCACCGACTCATCCTTTCCACAGACAACCAGCGCTCTTTTGACGTGACGATACCTCTACTGGTTTCTATAGTTTTCTATGAACCATATTCGGAACGCAGCGTCACTATCACTTGACGCTGCGGCGTTAAACCAGTAGTGTCGCCGATTGTACAACGGAAGTCCGACACACAGTTGTGCGAAGCCTGTTTGATCGACATAACGTTGGACGCGACGATTATTCGATATCACTTTGGGCCGTAGATCAACAAAACGTTTCACCGACACTACAGTAGAACGACATAGCGTTAGTACGAAGAACAGTCTTCACACAACTGTAGGTCGGGCTTCCGTTGTACAATCATTGTCGCCTGCGGTTTGCTGCTGCAGTCTGCGGGCGAGTTTGGAATTGTGCCTTTAGTGTAATTCTCTAGCTAGTCACATGATTCTTTATTATATTCAGCCTCGTCTGACAAGACATTGGGAACCTAATTACGCTTCTACAGAACTTCTAGAATGTAATTACCTAAACCGTCATCTAATTTTGTTTACTCTAATCTGATTTGTGTAATGTAGTTATTTATGTCTGATCATCCTAACTTCTAAATTATAATTATCCAAACTTCGATTACCCAAATACTTGTTTGGACTACACATGAATGTTTCCTTCCTCACCAATTAATGTGATTTTTCTCCTTAAGAGTTAATGTAAATAGTGTATTTTTTACGAATTCAAGTATCCGAAAATTTGATGATTCGAAAGACCCTCCTTCGCCAGCAACAGACTGAAATTTGTACAGAGATAACAGTTTATTGACAGTTGTACATGTCATATTCCTGACTCGAATAAAAAATCCGACTATAGTTAAGATAATCGAGGTTCTGTTGTAGTTCGTAGAAAAGTGATGAAATAATAGTGATTTCACCATCAGCGCCGTCAAGCGCCGGCGCTACCGACGACGACTCCGTCAATTTACCCGACCACGAACCCTGTAGTTATTCGTTTACCACGGTAGTCGCCGTCACGGTTGCGCGACGAGGATAATATCACCGTTCAATAAACGTATGAGTAACATATAACGAGACTTTTATATTAGTCGATTATACTTATATTTACTCTATTGCCCAGATTTTAATTCCAAATATATGAAACTGCCATATCATCAGTCTACATAGGCTAGTTATATCTACTATTAGTAAAGCGACATCCCTCTACTATAGGTCTCTCCGAAGAGTCCCAAGACTCACCACCACACACGACGTTCAGCTTCTCTTATCATTCCGCTGCTATCGGCGTCCCACACTGCGCTTTCCGGTACGTAATCTCCATTTAAGGATTCGTCTAAATATTGTATCCTAACGATCTTTTCTCTGACGTCTTACTGACTCTCAATGGTCTTACTGGAGAGACATGGACTGATGGCATACCATACCAAAGGTATCAACCGTACATACCATGTATGGTCTGTCTTTCCACTGCTTGATAAGACCTCTGACAAGACCCGCCACCACATTCGGTCTTTCACTCTTCTCATCCAGCCACTACCGACAAACTTATTGATTGTCATTCATTTAATTGATAGTCAGATAAAACGTTTTCGTCAATAGCAATTTTTGGTTTTGATTTTTTGTTTCGACCATAGATTCTTTCGGTATTTTTTCAAGTATAAAATATACTTGTTATTTATGCATGCATTACAGAACTGCGACTGAGAGGCGCCTCTCTGCCAACTGCCGTAAGGGGCATCGCCGATTATCAGTCGAATCAAGGCACACTGCAGCGGAACAGCCGCATTGCGCCCATTGTACTTGCAAAAAAAGAAGTAGACTAGATGTACCTATATATTTTTTGTTTTGTTTTCTTGCTGTTAAAGAAAATTAGATTAATCTTAACAATTCTAAGTTTTGAATGAATACTATAATACTTACACATCATCTTACCGCGAATATTTACTTGCAAGTGCAAATAAATTTGTAATGAAACGAAGTTTATCGTCATTTTACTTAATTATTATTAATTATAATGACGACCCATTGGCCCAGTTGGTAGTGCCTCTACGTGCGAAAGGCCCCGGGTTCGTTACCCGGTCGGACTTTTGTTTAAAAAAAAATTTGTTCGGTTCTGGGTAGTGTGTTCACCTTTGCGTGTGTCACTAGACCATGGAATTCCAGTGTGGCCCACTCACTGACTGTGGCATTATTTATTTATTATTCTTGATTTATATTTTAATATGTACGTATATACAGAAAGTAATCTTCACAAACGTGTAATGTGACAACTATCTATCCTTTTATCTCCTATCTCGAGATCATATCACGTGTCGCGATAGCGATCATTTTTATAATATAAACACAATGTTAACAAAATAACTGAATTATGTTTTTTATTACGATGTGTTGCTAGTAAAGAAATTAATCATGCGCTGTCGTGTGATGTAACAACGGTGCATCCCCTTATCTCGAGATAAGTCTCGAGATTGTATCACGTGTCTTGATAGTCAATATTTAACAAATTAACGCAACGTAAAGTAACCGAAGTTATTATGGAAAAAAAATCTAGGATGTAAGATGTAAAAGGTATCTAATTAAAACAATAATTGACATAACTTGGTTAATATATGCTTTTTTAACTTATTTTTTGGGAAAATTGCGTTATGTTGGAAAATTATGAGAAAATGGAATTAAAATTCTGCTGATTCATGGATTTTATGACAAAAATATTAAGGACCTTTTTATAAAATATTAAATTCTCTACAATTTTGTTAATTGAACCGTTTTCGTAGAATGATAAGCAAAGAGAATGATTTCATGAAAGTTTGTCTTGTTTCCTTGAAAATATATCCTTGAATATATAATGCGTTCGAAATAATCGAATTCGATATTCTTCCGTAAACGTCAATCAGTTTAAAATTTTACTTTACCTATTTGTCTATCATATTACCATGACATAGCAATATTTCTATCACGATACATAACGCGTCTGCCTCCTAAGTAACGGTTATATGGAGTGATAACGGCACACGTCTTATCACTTATCACTGACGAGTGGCGCCTCGTGAGATTGCACAACGTACGGAATTAGGTCAAAGCTTGATGACACTTCTTTGTTTACGCGCCGAGTGAGGTGTTGGTATTGCGTCGTTGATTAGATACTCTTTGTATTCCAATATTAGGCGCAATTTCGATTCAAACAAAGAAAATACGCGTTGCGAAATATAGATTACATTTTAGACATTATTTTTTTTACATTTATTAGATAAATATAGCTATTCGTAATATATTTTCGTATATCTATACATATAATAAAATTGTAACAGGCCGATGTCTGTACATTATAGATATTGAAAAAAAAAACTAAACTGTCTGTCTGTCTGTATGTTTGTACACGCATCACGCAAAAACTACTGCATGGAATTGAATGCAGTTTTCACCGATGTATTGCTAGAGGTCTAACTTAAAATATAGGCTCCATTTTACCGCAGGAAAATATCTTATTCCAATTGTTTTAAATTTAATAGACCGAAGCGAAGTGGGGGGCGGGTCGCTAGTCTACAGAATAAACATGTTTATTATAAATGTTTTATCATATCGCTTGGAATTTTTGTAACAAGTTTTAATCATAATTTTGGCACTGTTTTTAATTTTGAGCAATGGACAAATCGTGTCTGCCGCAGAGTCAACAGCCAATTTTTGGAGGGTGCACGTTGCAATCCAACAGCCTCGTTATCCCTCTCACACAGAAGACTGTCTTGAAATGTACTGAATTTCCCACTTTATCCTAGTCCCTAATGTACGTACGTGTTTCGGTAGTGAGTTCGCCAGAGCCTATTCCCATCCTATCCCTTTCCATTTTCCCAACCCTTTCTCCAAAACTATTCCTACATTTAAAAAGGCAGGCAGCGCATCCGGGGTCGTATCAACGTTTGTCCTCCGTTCAGGTGAACCAACGGCGACTATCTATTTAAAAAGTTCCCTGGATTCAATAATTTCGACGTCTACTTCGCCCTGGTTTTGTCTATACCTATACATCAATAATACCATAATACGTGTCGGTCGGCATACTTAAATGTAAGCTGGATTTCATTAAACCGAGTGCAGTTAAGGCGGAAGCGAGACAAATGCAATTTTATTGTCCTCTTAAGCGAGTTCATTGACCTTCGTGTCTAGGCAGGGAATATGTACGTCTCAGTGAGGTCTAGATGTACCTAATTATGAACTTTGTCTATTAGATAGTACTTCTATGTAGTTCTATAGTTCTATGTAAAATATATTGTGATTTATTTCAATATTTTATGTTTTTTTGAGTATTTATAAATCTCTTTTTACCTGTATAGTCCATTTTTTAATTCCATGGAATTTTGACATTTGTCATTTTATGACATTCCAGTCGTCTTAAACCTTTGTCTGGTTTATTTTTTAATTATATATAATTATGATCATTTTGTTTAAAAAATATTTTGTCAAGCCAATAAGCAAAATGCAAATAATATAACGTTTTTGCTAAATCTGTACCTATCTATACATATGATACAATCGTAACAGATCAATGTCTGTACATTTAAAATTTTTTTATTACAGTTTACATTATCAATGATAGAGAGTACGAAACAATTTTTTTTGTAATTTTTCTGCGTCTGCTTCTCTGAACGCGTATCATGCAAAACCCACTGGACTGAATTTAATAAAACTTCTCATAGATATATAGTTCATGTGCCGGGATAACGTTTAGTGTACTTTTTATGCAGAAACAAAGTCGCGGGCATTGCTAATATTATAGTACGAATATAATTTTTTATATGTTTACTAGTAGTACCCGCAACATTATAATATGCATGGCTAGCTTGATTCCCGTGGGAATTCTGTAATGGATCTAGATAAAAATTACCCTTAATATTACATCTATACTTCTATACTATTATATATAATAGTAGAGAGGTAAAATTGTGTGTTTGTATGTTGGGGGTAATCTCTGGAACTACTGAACCCATTTCAAAAATTCTTTCACAAATAGGAAGCTACCTTATCCGTGTCTAATATAGGCTATATTTTATATTGAAATTTTGAAAAAAATAATATATAAACCGAAGCGAAGCGAGGGCGGGTCACTAGTAAGTAATAACTATGTTAAACATTAAAATCCGTCCAGTGGCTTTTGCATGCTGTGCGGTCAGATGGACAGACACACTTTTTTTTTGTTTTGAGCTCTGTATTATTCGTTATCACGGCGACGACTTTATTTTTTCAAAAAAGTATTTAATGTACATGCTTTGGTATGATTTTATTATATGTATAAATATCGATTTTCTCTTTATGCGATTATAGTCAAATGTGTATCAAAAGTAGAAAAAAATTATCAAAGGTAGCATAAATATTTTCAATTTTAGTAAAGAAGGTTTGTTACATGTGGCAGAAGTTAGAATAATACCTGTTGCAATTTATTTTTCACCGCACAAATTGTTTCGACATTACTTATAATTCATTAAAGTTTTCAACTTAAAATTAAAATAACTTTATAATAATTAAGATTTAATTACAAAATTACGATTTTACATATTTAAACCTCGGAAACCACATCCAAATATTTTTTATTGCATAATAACTGCTTACCCACCTTTCTTATGAGAACATTTTTGTCGTCGGGTAACACCAAGAAATGTCAGAATTCCATCGAATTAAATAAGTAGGTGTGGTTATGTTTACCTTTTTATATATAACTATTGCGCAATTATATTTATTATCTTGCCTAATTTTATTATTATCTATTCTGACAATTAAATACATATCTAATAACAATCCATTTTGTTGTCGCGACACAATGTACCTACTTAGGTATACCTTCATAACAATAACATTGAATATATATATTTTCTTTCAATATGTCGGTACAGTCTTATGCTAACATACCCTGCAATATTCAATATGTCGGCACAGTCTTATGCTAACATACCCTGCAATATTCAATATGTCGGCACAGTCTTATGCTAACATACCCTGCAAAATTCAATATGTCGGTACAGTCTTATGCTAACATACCCTGCAATATTCAATATGTCGGCACAGTCTTATGCTAACATACCCTGCAATATTCAATATGTCGGCACAGTCTTATGCTAACATACCCTGCAACATTCAATATGTCGGTACAGTCTTATGCTAACATACCCTGCAATATTCAATATGTCGGCACAGTCTTATGCTAACATACCCTGCAATATTCAATATGTCGGCACAGTCTTATGCTAACATACCCTGCAACATTCAATATGTCGGTACAGTCTTATGCTAACATACCCTGCAATATTCAATATGTCGGCACAGTCTTATGCTAACATACCCTGCAATATTCAATATGTCGGCACAGTCTTATGCTAACATACCCTGCAACATTCAATATGTCGGTACCATCGACCTTCTAACCTTATAGACGCCTAATGACTTAATTTCTACAAACAAACAAATGTGTCAAAGCGATGAGGTATGCGGGTCGGGGAGAGCGGTAAAAATGCATGCTGATTGGCCGGTTCAAGGTCGCGGTAGGTCATAAATCACAACTAGTGATGGGAAATGTAGGACGTGCTCATCACGAGTAATAATTTAAATTAACAATATATGTTTTAATGTAAATGTATTACAAAAGAAAACACTTTATAAAAGAAACATATTTTTATATTTCATATTAAAAAGTAGGTGCATATAATATAAACAAAAACAAACTTTCCAAGAATTAAAACTTACATAATATAAGAGAGTTAGAACACACACTGTACACCAAGACAAAAAAGAACAAAAATTATTATTTAGTTAAAGTTAAAATCAAACTATACAAAAATTAAAAAAACTTACATATAAAAGAGTTAGAACAAACACAAAACACCAAGACAAAAAAGAAACAAAAATTATTATTTAGTTAATATTAAAATCAAACTATTCTATACAAAAATTAAAAGAGTTAGGGTTCAGCTAATATAATTTAAGCAATTAGTTATTTTTAAAATGAATTAGTTTTGTATAAATTCTTCGAACTGTAGGTTTGTGATCTGAAGATTTTGTAAGAAATGCCAACCTTGTGGATATGTATTTATACATCACACTATTTGCTAAATCTACAACATGGTTAGTTTCTTCACTATGAAATTGATGGTAACTTATCTCAGAAAACAGTTCTTCGCCAATAAAACTACTCAATGTTTTATTAACTAAAAAATCTGCTTTGCGTGGAAATAACATGTCTTCTTTCTTAAATTTTTAATCTGCCTATTTTTTTGAACTATTTTGTCACTTAGTTCTATAACTCGTCTACATAGGCGTTTTTTAATTGGTGTATTGTAATTGCTAGGATTTTCGGTAGCAAGTATTTTTCTTTTTGGTGTCGCCGGTAGATTCGCAATTGAATCAGTTTGGTTTGAACTGTGTGGAATGCATGTGCTGGGTATCACTAATTCAGATTCAACTGTGTTCGTCTGCAAATGAAATACAAATAAATTAATACCTTTTATCACATTGAACCCTTAAGGCAAAACTTGTCGTCGGCCCGAACTCATCGCTGAGTTTGGCTAAAATGCGTCCTGTCTCACACAGCACAAAGCGCGGGAAGAGCAGTCGAGTGAGATGCACATAGATTCATACCAAAAATTAGCACAGAAAAAATCGTAAACAGACCCTTGGGCATAACGTTTTTTTGACAAAACTACTGCATGTATCTATTTAGTGTAAAGTTATTTGAACTCTTGAATAACTGATCAATGCCTGTGGCTAAAGTATTTTGGAGTTTTTGTACACTAGAGTGACCTATTCACCCTCAAAGTTGCATTAAAACTTGTGTTAAAATATGGATTTTTCAAGGATCATATCTTTCAAATTAATACTTTTTTTTTAGTTTGTATGTCAAGAAGCCTAGTTAACGATAAGATAAATCGGTATCATGATTACTTTTGTAAATTAAACATAAAACAACGGAGTAATAATCTTAAAACGTTTGTATGGAGGAAAGCTGACTTGTGTCATCTTAATGTATGATAATATCAATGTTGCTGAAATAGGTTTCTTGAATCTTACCAAAATAGGTAAAAACCGTGTTGGTACTGCGGAGCTCAATAACCGTCTACTATTTTTCATGGATATTAAACAGTCCTCCTCAAAATGTCGTGAGCAAATAACGCTGTATGGCGACGGAAACCAATTGTCACGTTTGGTAGCAGTTATCCACCTCTCTCTTATATTTGGATCTTTTGGATACCTAAGTAAAATAAAAACAGTAATAATTTATTTACTACAATACTATAAGTATACGTATAAAGAAAACCTAATAGTTTAATAATAAAAAAACACATAATTCCATAATATAAAAATATATGTTAGCAAAATACGAATTTCTGATTTTATCTTACATCAGTTGAGTAGTGGCACAGCACTATTAACACGTGTCAACAGTTGACGACAAGAATAGCACGAATTCATTACATTTGAAAGAAAAGGATGCATAGCTTCCTATACAGATAGTAACCAGTGAAAGTTGAGCTCTAAACACAATGAATTATAATCTTGCAATTAGCTTACCTATGAAAAGTGATGCCGTCTTTTTTGTAATTAGAGGTTTGGCTACATTTTCCACACCATCTTATGCTACAGGGAGCCATGTTAATTTTCTATCGTACTTAATTTTTTGTTTAAACGTAGAGAGACGTTCACGCAACGACAACGTGTGCACGGGTCACAGAAGTGGTCAGTACTGAAGTAGAGTTCGCGCTTGCTATCTTAAATAAGACGTATATGTCTAACGTGTTGCCCGACAGTGTTCGCCCTGAATGAGACGTCTAGAAGGTTAGAAGGTCGATGGTCGGTACAGTCTTATGCTAACATACCCTGCAATATTCAATATGTCGGCACAGTCTTATGCTAACATACCCTGCAATATTCAATATGTCGGCACAGTCTTATGCTAACATACCCTGCAACATTCAATATATCGGTACAGTCTTATGCTAACATACCCTGCAACATTCAATATGTCGGTACAGTCTTATGCTAACATAGGGTATGTTCATAGGTATAGGCATAGGCTTATATGTACATAGACAACATTCGTATCTAGTTCTTATTACTAGCGCATTAAACTACTCATGTATATAGGATATCTCGTTTCTATCTATATCTAAGTTATTGCATTCTCTTTTCTCGTCGCCCTTACCATAATGTTGTGTCCATCGTCGCTTGTAAGCATTACGGTCCAAGTTTTTAACATTTGATGCTCTTAAAACCTCAAGGTGAAAAGTTCAAGTCTAAAACAGTTGAAGTTCTTAAGGTTTATTAGCAGTGAGCTACACTAGTTTGAAGACAAAAGTCCTCAATCCGATTCTAACTGTGGCTTCAATTCATAAGTCGCTCAGTAAGCCATAGAAAGAGGTATGCTCAGTTTCTTTGAAAATCCGAAACAAAGTAAATGGGAAGGGAACCAAAGTCACTGAACCAGTAAGCTGAAGTGGCTGGCAGTGGGCTTGCCATTATCTCTCGCAAAACCGAGAACCGGTGGAGAAGGCGAGCTACACGCTCCCACGCTACACTCCTTGTGGTCGGGTGGCACAAAAATTGGTTTAGATCTATATTTCGTTTAAGTTCGTAGATGGACAAGCCAAATCGGTTTATTAGTTTCAAGATAATGCCGGTGCAAACTTTTGAAAAATATCAAATAAAGTTAACGTCAATTATGCACAAATGATGTATTGTTGGATGGAAATCGCTAAAATACCCGATATTTTTTAGTAGAATTTGCAAGAGAACTAATCTGATAACTTATTTAAGTACCTACATTCTAGTAATTTATTTATTCACATTCTATTTTGCTTTAATTTCATTGTCATAATGATTATCTCTTTAGTTATCACTGTTTTTCAACCTTATAGTAAAGTCTTAGTATATGACATTATTGCTGCAAATATTAATATTATACTACAAGGCTCAATCTTATTCCAACTAGTTCAAGTAAACAAATCAAGGAGACAAGACAACTCGATTCACAAACTGCCTTACTAACTCCACGTAAGCAATCGATTTAACTCGGATCGATACTCCGACTCTCATGACTGCATTAAATGCAGCGAGATCTGGTGTTAATCCGACAACTCTATAAATAGATACGTCTGAGTCTGCAGACTCTTCGGAAGTACCGGCCGAGCTCGGGTTCCGAACGACCTATCGCGGATTTGTAAAAATACAAACAAAAATGAACCTTAAAATCAAATTAAAACTTTATTTGTCTGCGATAATTGGTTGAGGTTTAACCGTGTGAAGGATATAGCCGTGAAAATTCGATTTTTGAAATACAGTTCGATTTTATTCGTCTCGTGTGTTAGGTATAGTTGGTCGGAAAATGTATCACCGTTTATAGTACTCTACCGTACGATCGTAGTACTGTATGTGTGTGTGTGGAACTGTGTACTCGAATGGGCGTGCGGTGCAGTTGTTCACTTGTGTGCGTGCTCCGTGCAGATATATTTTATGAATGGAGTTGTATCTGTGAGGTTTGAGTTGTATCGATTTTGTAATGCGTCTCGTTTTATGTATTTTTTTTAATTGCGCCTTGGGATTCATCGTTCATTCGAGGCTCACATTATATTGTCCTAGGTTTTAAGTGGAACTAAAAGGAATAATTTAGAGGCGAAGGAAAGGCCTCGTTATAGTGAAACATTTCTCAACCCGAGGTTGTGGTTTATCTACATTATTAGGAGTAAAACAGGACCGTAATTAAAATATCTAACTAATGTACTCGTAATGCCGTAATAAACAAAGACGTGATCAATTGATCAATAATTATAAAAAAATATAAGTTTAAGAACTAAAATCCGACTACGCAAAAGTTTCTAATAAATTGTAGGTTCTTTTGATATGATAAATATGATTTCGCACGTCAGTTGTAAATACTTACTAAGTTTGTAAACGTGCGAATAAAATTTATTTTAAACTTGCGTAGTCAGATGTTATAGTTTTTAAACTAAATTTTATTTAAACCATTTTGGATTCCACTACTACGTAATTTTCACTAAATCCTGGAAAACTCATATCTAAAATTATTGAACTTGTGATAATATTTTTTAATTATGTTGCACTAGGACGGATATATTAAAAAATCCTTCGATCCGTATTTCCACCCTAGCAACGCTAGCCCGCTCCCACCGTGTAATCTATGCGAGGCCGAAGATCGAGCTCTGCGGAAGGCGAAGCCCGAGGCGTCCTAACAGCACTAAACACGATATATTCGTCTGCATTTATTGTTTAGCTACGCGTATTTGCGTGTCTTACATCGGCCATATTAAATTTAAAACGACGCCATATTAGCCCTGTTACGCGAAACATCATGACGAATCTAACGAAACATCGTGCCTAAATGTGATGAGTGCTTTAGGAGCTACGACGGAACAAATGAACATACATACATACATACTAACATAGACTGCTAAAATCAGAATTCTCCTTTGGCTTTGCCGTAGTCGGTTAATGAAACGATATAAAAATGAAACTGTCTGTTTGTCTGTTTGAAATGCTTTCACGCATTAACATAGACGAATCAAGCTGAAATTTTGCATGGATTTACTTGGGAAGCACGGAAAGGAACAAAATTAAGGTTACCGTGGGATAGTAAGCACGTGATGCCCTTAGCACACCTTCGGCACATCTATTTCATAGCATTCAAACGTCCCACTCTAACGTCCCAAGGCTCAACTGTTGCTGAGCTTTATAGCGTTTGCTGGGTCATAATGATAACATAATCCACCACGCGAACCCTATCATCACGGGCCCACGTGAAAACTATCAGCGCTTTAAAATTAAATTTCAATGGAATTACGTAAAATTGACACAACCCTTTTATTTACAGGTACAGCTTCGTCAACATCAGTGTCACAGAGTTTACCACTTGCAGCAATGGTAAGATATATACTTTTATTTATTGCACTTTCTTATATTCAGTAGTGGAGAGACATAGGCCGATGTTACGTTAGTTATGTGTAAGTAAGCCCACTTAGTTAGCCCACTCTTTTATGGAAAGAATGCGGCAGATGAACAGATAGTTCTCCTGGTGGTACTATACCACCATCCTATGTCTTTCCACTGCTGGATACAGGCCTCTCCCAAAACTCACCACCACACACGATACTCGCCTTTTCTCATTCAACCACCACTGCCACTTTAGTGTGCTGATTCGTTTCGGATCTTATCCCGCAAAGAAACTCCAAGCATAGCTCTCTCCGTAGCTCGTTGAGTGACCTTGAACGTATGGATCAGTCCCACCGTCAGAGGCCACGTTACAGCTACTGGTGGTAGCTGTAACCAGCTACTCAGTCGCTGAGCCTCAGCGACTCGTCATCGTCACGTGATGCTTTGTGATCGTCGCATTTCTTATAATTCTCTACCAAATTGGCTTTGGCCTGCTGCAAATTGTCGTGTCCATGAGGGATGTGAGGCCTTAAAACTCATTAGAGATCGTGCAGTTCCTCAGGGCTTTTGGTGGCGACTTTGTTATCCCTTTGTCGTGTCGCGTTTTACGACACTCACGGGAAGAGATGGGCTGTTGCTATTTTAAAGCTGGACGACACCAATTGATACAATAACAACAATCAATAATTGTTACCTGTTACTTATTATTCTGATATATTATTCGCAACAGTTGACATGTATAAGTTTAGGTAAGAGGAAGTTAGAAGATATTTATTATATATGTAAACGCCGTAATTATGATTTAGAAGGGCGCTTAGAGAAATCTGTATCGACCGTGAAAAGATAAACTCACCAAGGAGGAATCAGCATCGCGATATCATTTCCGTGGTCATGTGATCAATGTTTATAAACATAAATAAATGATAACAAAGGACATTATCACATTTAACCGTTTGTGGGTATAATTCTTGCAATTTCCGTACGCGCGTCTACCTTGAACCATTTCTTGGATAATCACTTATGACCTTTTACTAATTATTGGTCCCATTGAAGCGAAACTCGCTCAAAAATGAACATGGAAACTATATTTCTATTCTGTGTGTGATTGTTTGTTAAACTTTAGTCTTTAAAGTCGAAATCACAAAAATAACTTTTAAAGTCGAACATCACAGTGTTTTGATTGATGAAGACCGTTCCATTCTACCCTTTATTAATACTTATGTAACATTTTCAAATTTTTATACTTTTACCCATAGTCTGGTGTAAAATTGACTATCTTAGTAAAACTACTTTAAAGACGAGGTAAATGTTCTAATTAAAAAGCATCTCAAGTTCATCTCTGATTTTGTTGACCACATAAAATCTCCTATGTGCAAGCAACGCACATAGGAGATTTTTATTTCCTTAGGTGCTCACTATTTTATATAATTGATAATTAAGTAAAAGCACCTATGTGTAACGTATATCGGAATTTCAGAAAAAAATACATGCTTAAATATCATTGAGTGATGCCATCTATTTGTGTGGGTAGTTCGCAAAAAAATGCATTGGTCCTATTGGGACGAAAACAGATATTAACATGGAATCTACATTTCTTGTGTGTGTGTGTGTGATTGTTTGTGTGTAACACAAAAATAATTTCAAAGTCTTAACTCATCATAATGTTTTGAATATATATAGCAATCAGTCCCCTAGTTCTCTGTATTACGCAATTGCATTCGCTTATCACGAATATGCTAATAATTCAGTTAAATATTATAAATATTACCATTGAACACATTGACGTCATCAAATTAAACTTTAACATTAATTATATAATTTTATATAATTTCAACAATATATCATCAGCCAGTTATACAAATATACGTAATACTTGGTACTCGATTATTTATCGACAAGTTACAACACTGTCCTTCGTTGTTTGAATGAGGATGTTTAGTTATCGACTGATAAAAAGTTGATAAGAAGGGTTTCGATATGGCTTTACACTAGATTATTTTGATATATAGTATATATAATTACACATAATACTTATAATCCCTAATATACACTATATGAGTACTTTTATATATCAGATAAGAAGTTACCTCCACGTGATCAGGTTAATAATTAATAGTAAACAGATTCGGAACAGTACATGATAAATAGGTTGTGGAATGAACAGCTAGCTGAGGATTTTCCGTCATACTACGACGTGGGGCCTTTCAACAGAGCTGTAAACAGGATTCTGCAAGGTCGGCAGTGCACCTGCATGCCCCTTGGTGTTGCAGGGGTCCATTAGAGTGGCGGCGACCACTTGCCATCACGTGGCCGCTCGTCTGCCATCTCTTCTATAATTTTTTTTTATAGATCTTTAGTGATCTTTATAGGGAGATCTTTAGTAGAAAAGTACTGTTTTATTTAAAGCGTAATCGTAATAATCTTTGAACTGACCTAAATATCGTGTGTAATCCGTTTATATTACAACTAGCGGCGCCAGCGACTTCGTTCACGTGAAATTCCCGCGGGAACTCTATAATGTATCTGGATAAAAAGTACCCTAAACGTTGACGCGGCACATAAGCTACAAATATGCCAAGTTTCATTCAAGTCCTTCCAGTAGTTTTTGCGTGATGCGCGTTCTGATTTTTAGACAGACGTCTAAAAATTCTAAAATTGGTTGTTTGGGTTCCGTTCATATATATATATAGATTATGTTCAACCACCTGTCAAGTAATGGCCTTTGACCTTTTTATTATTCGTTTGTTGTTTGCTGGGATGTAAATATCCTTGTGCCACCATAAAAGCTAAAATCGTAGCGCTTTAAATGTTACACGGGTCACGTGATACATTTACGTCAAAACACGAGTTACTATGCTACTACCATTATGCCACCTCTTAATAATTTACTCAGCTGTTCATTTACAAAGAATGTAGCTTCTATTGTTATTGCAAATAATAAAATAATAAAAATTAAATAGAACTATGCCATGGGGTCGCAGTTGATTTAACAAAAAGATGATTTCGAAATGACGTTAATGAATATCGGAGCAGGTTGGTGTTTTTTTCCAAAAGCTGCCCTCTGTTAATTGTGCCTGTGTTTATTTAGGTAAGATTGTGGTGATCGATATGGATACTTTTTAGATTTTTATTAGATTACTTCTATTCGTTTTCTTCTTTGTCAGCCTGTGTCTGTCCCCTGCTGGACACAGGACTCTCCCAAGGTGCGCCTGATGATATTGATGATATATATAGCGCCTTACCTTCTGAACGGAAAAATATCCGAGAATCTGTGTTAGTTTTTTCAACATTGTCGTAGGTAATTTTTGTCGTATCAATGTGGATTGTATCAAAGAAGTGTCTTATTGTTCAACGACCATGTAGCCTGACGGATAATGTCTATTCCGACCGCACAAAAGTATTCAGATTCTATTCCCAAGTTGAACGAAAAATTGTTTCGTCTGTTCGGTAATTTGCGTGTCTCTAGACTAGTCTAAAACCATGTTTTCCAGTGTGAATACTTTTTGTGGTATTAGTTATTTTTTCATCAACGAAACTTTTTTTTGTATCTATTACAACACTAAAAACGCAAACAATATCTATTGAAGATAAAAAATAAGAAAAAAAGGGCGGATTTTATGGAAGGAAAACCAAAGGGCAGAAGAATGGTAATTTATTGTTAATGTAGAAACTACACGAACAAAATTATTTATACCTTCATTTGTGAAAAAACGACATGCCGCCGAATGTGTTCTTAGAGTGGTTAATAAAACCAGTTGGGACGATCCCCATTTTATAGGTCAGTAGTTGTTGTTGATAGTTCTTGTTAAAATTGTGGTAATGTCGTAGGATTAAGAAACGGGGTGAATCTTCGAGATTACAACGGTGCGTGGGCGAATTGAGGCCACGACGAAACTCTGATTGATAACAACCCATCTATTTTGATAACCAGGTCCATCGCTGTTGTTAGGCCGAAGAAAACTCGGTGAAATAAAACGTTTTATTAAACTGTTAAACCGTTCTGTTTTAAACGAAATTTACTGACTTTATTAGGGTATACTTTGCCTGGGGTATACTTTGTGTATACTCGACTCACATTCGTGTGATCCTGAGTTCAAACAACTCACCCCTCGGCTCGTACTACTAAGTTTCACTTAAGTACGGATTTTAAAAAAAATGTCTAGCTCGTAGGTGAGGCCCACATTTTTGGATGAAAATTAATCTGCAGTATGTGTATCCACCAATCCGCACTGGGCCCGCGTGGTGGATTATGGCCGGAAACCCTCCTAGTGATTAGGAGGCCTGTGCCTATAACGTATTTGCACAACCTATAACGTATTTGAAATTCTTTCTGCTCGTGGCGCGCGTTTTATAAAAATATGTGCTTGTGGAGTCTCTACACATATTTGTGGGCATACTCAAAGCAGCTTAACACCAATTACGGAAAGATTTGGCTTGTTAAAAATATTTTTATAAAAAATATATTCTATTTATATAAATAACCCTACATAAAATATTTTATTATTTGAGCGCAAACTGTATATTTTTATGTATTACAGTCTGAAATACACCTTTATACACCAATTAAACTGTCGTTAATCCAATCCAATCCATCAACCTACTCGTATGTATCTCCAGTTCTACTGCTGGATATAAGGCTCTCCTATAAACCGATGGGGTGTAGACTAGTCCTTGATTGGAGACACGCAGTTTGTAGAGGCCCTTTAATCAGGTGTCTAATCGATTAGTAAAACGTATTCCCAGATACATTGGAGAAAAAGTAACATTGTTTGAAAAGTGTCGTGAATTTTTAAGGTTGGAGAAATGAGTTAAGATTTTTTTTATGAAACGTTATAAAATATCGACAATATAAACTGATCATGATCACTTTCTGCAAAATGTTCGTTGTAATCAAGATCACATTACAAAAGTATTATAAATATGTTCAGTTAATTACGAAGATCCGATATAAATCAGCATGTGTTTATAGAAAGTGTCAGAGCGACGGTTACGGCGCGCTTCGCACCGTTGTCTCCCACAGTTATTGATCCAAAAGTTGACTAAAATGCTAAGTCATTGGATATATATTAATCTTGCCGCCCCTTCCCCGCCCTTTACCCTTAGATTTATTGTCGGATTCGTCACAGTGTAATACAATCGAAACTGTACGTTTCGCATTCGCAACTTCAACCAACTTTTTGTGGACTTCTACAGTCGACACGTCAACAAAATCATTCTATTTTAACTCTTATTGCTATCTCATTATGATTATGGGTATAGATTTCTCTTTCGCCACGACAATGGAATCTGGAGTACGTATTAACTCTAATAGCTGATGCCATGTCATCGTTACAAGTATTGTATTGTCATTATCGTTACTTGCATATAAACTTTGGAATCTTCTGAATTTAACATTTAGCATAAACGCAGATTTTCGTTAACGCAAATGTGTTTATTTAACTGCACTTTTGATTTACTCAAAGGACTACATTAACAATCAATGTGTGATTTGTAATCACACTTTATTATCGTATTGAAGTAACGTTATTGAACTCCCCGGAGTATTCCATACTACGGATGACACTATTATTTCTACCGCTTTATATTTCTCCTCTAGAGTGATGACTGCTCGTTTGTTGTAACATATGATAAATCTATCATAAATACATTGTCATAAAATATCACGTGTAAATCCTTTTGTGCTATTTCTTCTTTTATGATTTCTGATGGTTTAATTTAATCCAGAATAAATTCTTGTTACAGATACAACGCGACCCGTCTGATGCAGAAAGCTAATATTATACTCGTCAAGTCCGCCGCATCATACCGCAAGCTCTCTGTGTTACAATAACGTTGTTACTAAGTTATCTTTTTCAGTAATCCTATTAACATCTAGAGCATTATGAAATGTGCAGTCAGCTCTCATCACAGGTCTTTTTTTATGTCTGACATCGTCATTTTTATTATCTTATATAGTACGTGATAGTGTTTAACTGCAATTTTGTTTGTTGTAAGGATAAATAACGCATTTGTAACACAGATCGAGCCCATTGTTAATTAATAAGAAGTTGATAATTATTATATATTGTCTTATACATGATAAGATCTCGAAAGAAATCGTAAGAATGCTACTCTAGTCTATAGGTTTAATGACATTGTTATTTTGTGATCCACTTGACATTTTTGTGTTTTCTTTCTGGATCCTGACACATTCGCCCGGTTATTTATTTATTCATTTATTTACAATGTTTTAATTTTAGGTATTTGTGCTGTTTTATTTGTTTTGAATTATATTGACTAACAAATACTAAAATATTCTAACGCATGACATTTGTTTATTTTTACAAACTCAACTCGCGAGTGCGCATGACTGGAATGAAAGTTGTTGTTTTATTTGTTACGTAGACAAGTTGTTGTAATGACATGTTTATTTATAATTACTTGATTATGTTAATGATTATTAAATGTTTACTTCAACAAATTGTTAATAATGCAATCAATCATGTGAATAGATTTCAAATTGTCGTACGCCTTGCTCTGTAAAATTTGTTTTTTGGTTAGCATTGAAAGGAACCGTAAATTCAAGTTTTAATTTTTGCATGGCAATACCCGGGGATTGCATTCTAGTTTTTTAAGAGGTGAAAAATTTGATTATGCGATCTTCAAATGTAAATTTTTAATTATACAAATAGAAAAAAGTATGTTTTATTTAATTTGATTAAATTTAATAAACATTTCGGCATGTAATATTGTGTTTTATTGAATAAACAATTTATTATTCTCCAAACAAATTAGTTATACTTTATAGCAAAATATAAAGAAAATTTGATTCAATAGGATCTATATAATGGTTCTAAATGCCGCTAAAGCAGATCAAGAGACTATTTGGCAGATGATAGAACATTTTTGTAAGAGCCTTGTATTATTGGTTCAATGGAATAGCGCTATCTCTCACATTATCAAATAGTAGTTTATGAGTCTCCCAAGCTGTTCCCACAGAGTATTTGCCTCTGAATGACCTGCTTGGAGGTCAGACATAATGTCATTTTTCAATTAGTCCAATGTCACCAGGACATCTCGACCTCTGTTCAAATAACTGGTATACAATACTCTTTTTGAACCACATGAAAAAAGACCTTACCGCCTTCAAGTTAATGGTTAATTTGCCGCCAATAAAAAACAGAACAATGTAGACGTTTGGCAAATTTGAACAGTTGGTTCCTCAATGAACTTTGCGTATCGGCTGAACGAAATTATGGAGCAATTCGTTCGTTTTATCGAAATTTACACAAATTTCTTTTCGTTTTTTGCGGAAATTATAGTTTCTTAGGATTGTGTATTTTTAGTCCAAAATGGTGGACGATTTGTGTCAGTAGAGCACAGCTGATTTACGCTCTGTTTATGTATAATAAAACTGTTTGAAAACTGTTCGTTGGCTTATGTTTAAAGGTCAAGCGTAGGTGTGCTGTGAAGCCGGTTAAATGTACTTATGTCTTGTTGGGATAAAACTGGTTATCAACAGTTTCTATTTCGGTGGTAGTTGCAAGTATTCCTCGAATTGAAGTCGCATAAATGGATTTTTGAAACGAAAGGTATAGTCAGTTTCTACTTCCTAGCACCCAATTATACCGTATTTTTTTGTAATATTCAAAATAATATTATCTTGCCAAACTGTCACACATGGTTTATCATCGACTCTTCCTCTTTATTCTTGGTTATGCAGATGTCATCTGCTAAGTTCATCCTCTAGGTGGCCCTTGAATAAGCCAGTCAATTGCCGAAGTTGTCCTTCGCTGTAGCAAAAAATCCCTTGACCAATGCTCCAGTCCAAACTTATCTCGTCGCTATTACCTGGAAAAATCACTTTTTCTAATAATCAAAAAAATGATAACGAAGTCTACACCAATGACATTGTTTATATATCCTACGAAATCTCTGTCGGCTTCTACAGTTTTATTATATGTATAGATTTGAACATTTCATATCGCTGCTTGCAGTAAATGTGCATAATGTACGAGTATATTTAGTACTCGTTTTCCTATAAATGAAAATAAATATTAAATGAGTTTCTCGCTTTTCTCAACTACATATTTTATTCCAATTACCTCCGTTCTTTACTTCTTCCCTCCCGTGAGCGAGCAACCTTCCTAATGGTATCTGAATACTACTGTCGCTATAATCAATGGACAAATGGCGATATGTAACAAAATCAGTTGTTAGCCGTCAACAACTTTGGAACCGGTCTACATTTGGAGATTTAGAAGTAGATTTGAAAAAAATGGAATGTATTATGGGAAGTATATATAGTAGGGAATAGGGAGTAAAACAGGATGATGAGTTTCTTTCAACCATTACTCCATATTCATTCTTATTTATGGGAAATAGACAGTGTAATACTACTACATGTTTTTTTCGATGGTATTAAATAATACATGTATATTTAAAGAATATTTGTGACATTACTCGTATGTGAGAAAAGGACAATAAGGTTATTATCGGCCTTTAATTTCCCAAATATTGAGAATAGTGAAATATTTTAAAAAATACATTTTATAACGTAAAATCAGATGATAGAGCATGTTTCAATTTAAATAGAATCTTGAAACAACGAATTTGTAATTTAGAAAATCTTCATTAAAAACAATAAGTGTCCATACCGACAATAAGGTCTCTTAAGTCTTAAGCTTAAGGGGTAACGTCACATTTTTATTTAGAAGAGTATTCAATGATTTTCTGAACTCCATCGTTTAAATGATTGATAGTGTATGGCGCCTCAAATAACTTGAAAATAAAAAATACATCGACAAAAAGCGGCGCCAACTTTTTGCTAAGTAACTGGGGACAAGTTTCGTTATAATTAGTTTCGATTGGTTTTAACGAAGTATTGATTCGACCGATATTAACACCCGAACATATATACTATAGATGTTTCGATTAATTTTTCCTTACAATGTATAGACTATAGACCGAGAGACATCTCGCGCACCCTCACGGGGACGGAGGAAACTGTTTTTCTGCACTACAGAGGAGGAGGAGGAACATAGACAGGTCACTGGGGTGGCCTCTAAGGGCCATAGTGCTACCTCAGGATTCTCACTGCCTCGGTGCTGGCTTACCGGGAGGATTCTGCTTGTAAAGAGCGACCAGTGTACACGGCGAGTTAGGAAACCTCTTGAAGTGGAGCGCCTCTCGGTGCGCAGTCAGGTTGCGCGGTAAAGTCTTGCCGTGAAATGGCCGTGCAGTGACGCCATCCTTCGAATGTTTGGGAGACCGTGAGTCTTAATGCATCAATAGGGGCCAACATGGTGGAGGTAAGGAGACGGACAGACACTCACGAGGACTGTCATTTATATACAATAAAATAGTTCATAGTTTGATACAAGAATAAAGTTACGTGTGCTTACTATATTTGCAGTGCCATATGTGTTTGCAGGACTGACAATTGATGGGGTAGACGAGTCTTTGAATGAAGACTATGGACGAGCTCCGGTCTGGTGGAATGACGAGTTGAAGAAGTCTGCCGGTAGTGACTGGATGACAAGAGCGAAAGATTGTGTGTGGTGACGAGCCTATTTTCAATCATCTATTTCTTTTGGGAGGTGTCCATGGGCGGCGGTAACTTACCATCACGTGGGGCCGCTTGCTCGTCCGCCTACTTCAATATAATTATATCTTCAACAGCGGAGGGATATAGTCTGACGGTGTGGTATGGTAATTAATATGTAGATATGGTGCAATATCGATAGTCACATTGTCAACCTATCGAGCTACATATATGACCTTTGACTTTCAATTGTTTACGACACGAAAACACTTTTATGATATTTACCGATACATATTTCGCGGAAATGGGCCGTTTCGCAACCGAGTGGGCATAGTCGCAGGCGACTGCATATGGCGAAAGTATGCAATGATAAATAAAAGTTGTCGCACAACTGCCTTTTACGCTTACGAAATTTGGCGACTTAATCGGGCTGCTGTCAATTCTGAAACTTAGCGTGGCATTCCAACGCAAGCAAGTAGCGAAGCTATATTCGCCAAAAATATAATGACAGATAGAATTAATCCAGTCCACAAAGTAGCATAGTACAAGTATAAGGTTGCATACTTTATGCATACTCGTATTTTATGCCGACAAGCATCCAATCTGCAAGCGGGGAATGTTTCAATCTATAAAAGAGCTTGTTTAAGCGAAGATTTCTGTCTTTTACCAGGTCTAGTCTTCTTAGATTGCATATTATAACTTAGGTTGCATAATTTAAAGTATAGTTTAAACCGCGAATACGAAAGTTGTGGAATGAACTGCCAGCTGAGAATTTTCCGTTACGTTACGACATGGAGCTCTTCAATAGAGCTGTGAACAGGACTCTGCAAGGTCGGCAACGTACTCGCATGCCTGGTTGCCTGGTAATGCAGGGGCGCTGGTGATGACCACTTACCATCATGCCGGCCGCCCATTCGTCTGCCATTTATTTTATAATATAAAAAAGGTACCTAGCATAAAATAGTTATAAAAATCGATCACACAGACTATGCCTTTTTCATGGAAATCAATCACTACCATAATGTCTAAATGACGCACGCTCCAGCCGTTATCATCAAGCACCCTCCAATGTTTGTCAAAAGTCTTATGTCTTATGTCTATGTCACAATATCTTTTGTTTGTTAAAAGATCTGTTTGCCAATACCTTTGCTACGCTACACATGACCATCGCTTGCGATATATTACTAGCTTTAAACTTGCAATGCGGATTTACGTTACAATTACGACGTGTTGGTTCTAGATAAATAAAGTGTGTTATATGCAATCATTTAAATATTGTTATAGGTATTTATAGCACAATTAGTTAAACTGATAAAAATTATTGGAGATTAGATCTCTAACCGAATATTTGTTTTTGGTTAGAGCATGTCTATCTTTCGTGATAAGGAGCATATATTTAAATGACTTTATGAAGGAAAATATTAAGAATTACGAAATAATAAAAGGTATAGTGGTTCAACGATTATTTCTTGCGACCGTACTTAAATAAATCCGGTTATTTAAATTATAGCAATTAAATCCATGCGAGCGAAGCCGCGGCCAACAGCTAGTGAAAATACAACTTCTTTGGCCAAAAAAAGAATTCAGTATCAAACGCTGGTTTGATTACTGGTTTAACGAATTTTTAATAAACCTGTATATGTATACAATACTTACATCCATATACAGACTCATTACGAAAACATTGGCCATTGGCTAATCTCCGAACGCGTCATCCACGTCTGTGCAACAAAGTATGCAATAAAGTATCTAGTAATACTGTATGCGTTCGGGTGTTTCCGGATTAGCCGGTACATACATCTGTACTGTACTGTATCTGTACATACATGTATGATACAAACAATGCACCATTAGTGACAATGCAAACCGCAGGCATCGCCGCGGGGCGCGTATGCCACATTTTATTGTCTAACAAACTCCAAAGTCTAGACTGACCATTCCACTTCCACTAGAGAAAGTGACATGTGTCAAAAGTATTTATTTTACACTCTGTCTGTATGAAACACGGTGTAGATCAAAATTCTAAGATATTATGTACTAACAGGATGTGAATTGACGACCTATGATGTCTTAAGCGACCTCTGGACCTACAATAAAATTGTACAATAATGTCATTGCACAATATAATTGAATCACGCCTTATATCCAAACTATGCATATACAGGATGCGTACCAACCTTTCCCAAAGCAAATGAGTAACTACCCGTACGCAGCAACAGATCTTTTGAGGCGCCGTAATTCCTACTTTAAAAGGGCTTGCTTACTTTTAAAGATAAAAAAATAAAAATAAATTTTATGAATTCCGATTTTTATTAATCAATACAAAATAACATTTACAATTAAATTACAAACAACTTAAAATATTTTTAACAACTTTTTAGTAATAATACTGTGTTATTCCTATTCTTTTTAGTGGTGTGATAAATTCCTAGTCTAATATAAAGTTACTCTAAATATTTTATCGGGAAACACTCGCATGGCATCTCAAAAGTACAAATCTGTATTTTAAAAATTATTAACAATCTACAATTTGCGTGTTGAGATCAAAATATTAAGGAACATTTGTTAGAAACAAAGTTGTAGTTTAAATAAAAATCCGGTGGAATTATAAGATCAAACCACCGTACCGTACATTGCCTTCATTATAATCCCTATAATCACTAAATAAAAAATGTTTACTCATATTTATTGCTTGTTCAGATCTTTTCAAGTATAACTTAATGTTTCTACATTCGTGTTGTTTGATATATTTTTTAATAATAATAAAATAATTCAACTAGAACTAAAAAAAAATAAGTAAAAGAACGCAAAGCGCGTGCGATGTTTGTCCCCTCATTGAACCGGTTTGTCCTCTCACAGCGCGTACCGTACGTGAACTTTCGGTGAGCGGTCTCGCTCACAGCTGCGCTGTGTAGTAGTTAGTGTACCTATACCTAGCGCTGGGTTTGTATGAAGCTTGCGCTCTGTACGGATATTTATTCGTGTCCCAAGCCTGAAACCATGGATGCAAAGTGCAAATGAATGTATAACTTTTTGTATGTTAAAGTCAACTTAATTCGCATTTATATTTACCTATATAATATATAAGGGTCACCTTGGTACACCTCTATCATTTTACCAAGAAATATTTAAGGATGTAACCTTGAGCCAACATCTTGGAAACCTAGGTAAGACCTGACTTCTAAGAATTGCGTTACGATCGGTAACGGTAAACAAATATGCTAGCAAAAACTTGATTTGTCTGCAAAAAGTGTTTGTGCATTAGATACAATCAATTTTGTTTGATTTATCTAACGCTTAATGTGTCAAGATTGATTTAAATCGGTAGCTATGTACAGTCATTTTTACGCTTTAGCCTACTAGCGGTACGCGCTGACATCGTCCAGGTTAGAAACGTTATTAAATTATTCGGAGGCAATGGGATTCCTGCATCCGAACAAACAATAGACAAATAATGAAAGGTCAAATGTCATTTTGATTGTCATAACAATCACAAAAACTATTTTCTTTAAAGGAATATTAATTTTTATACTTAATTTAAAGAAATAATGTTTCTGTGAGTGTGTGGAGAAAAGAACTATTCTCGCGTAATCTTTAAAATTTGGGAATAAACCGGATATTTTTAGGGGATCGCCCCACATGCGACCGGACTCAAATGTCCGGTTTACGGACGTATGTACGGACAAATCGCGTCAAAACCGCACTGTCCGGTCGAAAACCGGACGATTGGTAAGCCTGCCCCAGATGCGCCGCAAGTTCAGAATAGCGTCAGTTACTTCTCAGCACCATATATCTATCCATATAGATCTACCATTACCATACCATAACAGCCTATGTCTCTCCACTGCTAGATATAGGTCTCTTCTTTGGCTCGCCACCACACACGATCCTCGGCTCTTCTCATCCAACCACCACCTATACAGTGCTGAAAGGTAACTGACACCGGCAAGTTTCGCCCCTGTATGAGAGAGAAGGTACTGATAACCTATGGGTAAAGTGGTGATAGCTTAGAGGCATCTACTCTCTACTCAGATGAGTTCAAATGCTCAATCCGTACCTGAATTTCTACATAAGTAAAGAGTTTTAAAATTATCATTACTTCAGCTCTGGATACATCGTGTGGAAACCCACGTGCTAGAGAATTAAAACAAATCCTAAAAAAATCGTGTGGTGGATTGTGGCTCGAAAATCCTTAGTGATTTACTAGGGGGTGACCTGTGCCCTGGAGTGGAATGTTAAAGGCTGATGTCAATGAGTAGGTACGTACTGTATGAGACATTGTCACCGTCACCAGCTCTTTTGTTGTCCAATTCTGTACATGTCTGGATTGTCTTGTGCATGAGGGACGTATGGCCTTAGAACTGCATACTGACCAAGCGGGTTTGATGAGTTCACTCTTTTAGAGGTAGTGTAACTACACTCGGCTTGTGATAGCGACTATGTAATCCCTTAGTCGTCGTTTACGACACCCACAGGAAGAGATAAGTTGGGGCTATAAGGTGGGGTGCTACATACTGTATGAGTAGGTAAGGTATATATATATAAATATATATTTCAAGCCGAAACTGATATAGCCGAAGCCATTAACCGGCAAATAGTAAGTACATAATACACAGGAAATTTCCATCTTGACGTCTCAGTTAAGCGTCAGAAAAAGCTAATTATTTTTTTATGGCCAAAGTAGTCACTCGACATATCGCTTTCGTCTCGCTTGTCCGCTCGTCTGTCATTTCTTCTCAACCGCTTACGAAAACCATTGGGTTTGTTACTATGAGTTCTCGATGCTTTTTCATCAAATTCATGTGTTTTAAAGCGCATATAACTGGAGCAGACGTAGGGCAGAGTACATGTATATTCAGGTGTGAGTAATATGCGCAAGAAAAAATATTGTTTTCAGTGATTTGAAAAAATATACCAAGTTCGTACCACTATTGCCTCAGTCACAACTCTCTTCCTCAAGGTTGTCAGGAAGAAATTACTATAAACCAATAAGACCTCCTGGTTGTATTTCTTCTAATGTTCCTTATTTTTGTCATAATGTAACAAGTATACGATAGTTTTATCCATCTATCTACCTATCAAATCAATAGACGTTAACGACATATTGTTACATAGGGTTCATGAAAATGTTGTACAACTGTTATAATTTTTTTCTTTCTAAAACTTTTGGAAAATATAGTGCTATATCTTTCACATTGATGCCTGCCAAGCCTTTCTTAAATTCAACAATACATTTCAGTTTTTAATTTCCTTAATAAATTAATGGTTGCCTAGAGGAGATCGTTTAAGCGATAAGGCCGCCAATTGTGTCTTAGGTGTGTGTGTGCATATTTTGTTTTTGTATACACAATAAAGAGTATTATTATTAAATAAATATATAAAAAAATCCACTTATTCTGGAAAAGTATCCGAGTTTTCATAGTAGTATCATCAACTGGGTTGTTTAACGTGTCCGGTGTATTTAAAACATTCTCCAAATATAAAACTGTATTCACACTGATAATAATCCCTTTCAGAACACATTGAGTACCTTGAACAGTTTTCATGCATAAATTTCATCTTATGGTCACAATTAATTCCGAAATTAATTGTGACCATATTTAGTTTTTTTTTTTAAATTATGTTCTATGGCAATGCCGTTTATGCAGTCAGAAACGCTGACACTATGCGCCATTTTTGCAATATAAAAACCGTTTCTAGGTTTGTTTTCTTATTGTGCCTGTGTCGAGTTTTCTTCGTAATTAACGATTTTAAAGTCAAAACAATTCAAAATGGATCTCTTTAATGTCCGGTGTCATCGAAGTAAGTTAGGACTCGCTCAGTAACGTATAGTAGCTTTACTGAGGACAGAGGGGTTGGACTCCTTGGAAGCACACTAAAAACCTAGTCTTATATTTTTACAATATTTAATTATCGCACATTAAACACTTTGAAGTTTAATAAACTACCACTATTAAACCACAAAGCCCACAATACCCATTTTTACAATAATCAAGCAAATACTCGACTACACTTCTCGAGATTCCGCCAAAAAGTCCCGTTTATTTATTTACATATTATACATTAAAAAACAACCTCTTAAGTTTTATCGGCAAGTAATATGGTCGTACTGAAAGTCGATCGGTTGTCTGTAAGTCATTATGATCCTGGAGCATATGCAACCTTAATTAACTTATATTTATCAATAAATAATTTGATAAATTGAATTAATAAAAGTTATTTAAATTCAAAAAAGAAATATTCATGTTGCCAACTATTAAAAATGAAATATATTAAAATACAACATTCATTTTTATGGCTCTGAATTCTGAATTATAACACGAGGTGAGGTGTAAAACACTTCATTCGAATACTCGACCAGAAATACACTTCAGTCCTTACAATATGGGTCAAGGGTCGCATCAATTCTTTCGAAAAGGAGAGTATATTTTTTATTTTATTTTTTATAGAAAAAGGCGACAGGCGAGCGTACAGTCCACCCGATGGCAAGTGGATACTGTCGTCCATAGACATCCGCGATACATGCCAACATCAGTCCAGAATTACAAACGTTGGCACGCCCCCGGATGCGCTGCGCTGCCCACCTTTGCAGATTAAGGAATGGATTGGGAAAATGGAGAGGGATAGAATGGGATGGGAATGGGCTCTGGCATATCTCACTCACTATCAAAACATGTACGTACTTTGGGGAATCGATAAAGTAGGAAATTCTTTGTTTGTCTATGCATCTATCGATATAATATGTACGTATCATCGTGCGACGCAGATTTGGACGAAAATCAAAATGGTGGGTCGGGATTATGCCAACGTCTAGTAAAATGTTCGAACCCTAAAGGGGTTCGAACATTTTAAGTACCAATCTTCTTTAAGTACTTTAAGTACCAATGTGTTTCTAATTAAGTATATGAAAATGTACCTGAGCAGACTTCAATATTTTTTGTGCTATAGATTTTTAAATTTATTTTAGGTATTTCTGCAAGGGGTTATAAGTTTTCAGAGAAATTCCCAGAGAAAAATCACTACATCTGAATAAGTATAAACTCCAATTAAAATAAAACTTAAGTTAAGTTCATAGATGAGCCAAACCACAATTATCACTGATTAAGTTCGTCGAAAAAACACAAATATTCAGTCTACATACACAAATGATAGATAGATATCACATACACAATACACAATCCTTGGACATACACAATCCTTGGATAGATAGAACCCATGAAATCAATTTTTGACTATTTTTTCTTTCTAAAGTGTACGGATAATAGTGAAATCTATATTTCCCATTAGGGCAGATGCCCTGCTGCTAGTTTAACACGCTTTTATTAGCTGGGCCTGTAATTATAAAAATAAAATTAAAGTTAGGTATCTGTCTGTATTTGTTCCGAGCTGACGTTGTCGCGGATCAAAGCTAGTTTACACTTTCTTTCAAGTCTTAGCCCTCCATTTAAGTCGGCATCCATCAAGTGGACTAAACATAACTCCGGTATTTTATGTAACTTTGACAGAATGACAAATAAAAGTAAAATGTAAGACGTCAATGCGTCGGCTATTTCTGGCCTTCCCAATAGGATTGAAAACGCGCGTGTGCAATGTTTGAGATGTTACACACAGTCTTAAAGGTGTTCACACTTTTACATTAACGATATGGCACATTCAGCTCTATAACCGAAATAATCTTGAATCTGAGAGGTTTCTTCCACTTGGCAAAACTGCTGGTCTTGTCCGGAGAATAAAATGAGCAGCAGAAAATATTGAATGCAGCAAATTGATGGCAGGTTCTAGGGTTTAGGTTTAGGTTCTCATAAAGAAATAGGATTCCGCTTCAAGGGACGTCAAATTCAGCTATTCAGTTTGTTCTTCGTTCAGTTATTCAAAAATATTTTTGAATAACAAATGAAAAATTCAGTTTGTTTGTTCTATTGGTCAGGATTTGCTGCTCAATTAGTGTTTTTTTATAGAAAATAGGCGGCAGACGAGCATACAGTCTACCTGATGGTAAGTGGATACTGTGGACCATAGACATTCGCGATACATGCCAACATCAGTCCAGAATGACAAACGTTGGCACTGTCTACCTTTGCAGATTAAGGAATAGATTGGGAGAAAGGGTTGGGAAATTGGGGAGGGATAGGATGGGATGAGGATGGGTTTTGGCATATCTCACTCACTACCGAAACACGTACGTACATTGGGGAAATAGAATAAAGTAAAAAATGCAGTACATTTCAAGGTAGTCTTCTGTGAGGGAAGGGTAACGTGGCCTGTCGGGTGCGCCCAGCGCCTATGGAAATGGAGCGTGCGCCCTCCTACTACAAAGTCTTTTGTCTGGTTGCAGTTCGAATTTTAGCATGTACGCGTCTTCGGAGTTTCTTTGACGCATAAGATCTGAAACGAAAGAATTCGTAAATGAATCAAAGCAACCAAACATAGCTCACAGAAACAATGAGCTAAAATACGAGTAGCAATGGACTGGCTACATCTGTCACAAACAGATAACTGACAGGTTTCTTCGAGTGGAGACTGCGTGTTTGGAAATGTAACGTGGGACGCCTTCCAGACAAGTGGACCGATGAAAGAAAGTGGCCGATAGTGCTCTATGAGAAGAACGAAAAGCATAGTGTGAAGTAGGAGCTTTCAAGAGACCTGTATCCAGCAATAGACAGATGCAGGTTGATAGTGCAGTATGATCATAACTTATGTCATATATTATAATCGTGAGTTAAAACATGTTGGTTTATATATGCGGGCTAGAAAGTCGGCGGTGTAACAATACCCGCTTTCAGATCCGTGAGGCACACAGACGGATAAACGGAATGAAATTAATTAGGAAAAAGGGTTATTGAACCACATAATTTAAATAAAAACAACAATAGCTTAATCCACGTGCACAGTCACAACATACCATTACCGTACGTTTTGGCCCAATTATAATATTAATGAGAATAAACGCCATTGTTGGGCCCACACGCTCATGAATGGCATAGGCCATTCGATCATACGAACCTGATTTACTCCCATCGATCAAGTAATGAGTCATGCGAACTGGCGTAAGTGTTAAACATCGATTTCTCTTTTCTAGATATGTTATGTAGATTCTTTCATTGATGTCAGTCTTTTTTATGGAAAAGATGGCAGACGGGCGGGTGACCCACAAGATAGTAAGTGATCATTACTGCGCATGGGCACCTGTAATACCAGGGGAAATGCGAGTGTGCTACCGACCTTGCAGAATCCCATTCACAGCCTTCTTGAGGAGCCCCAGGTCGTTCCTAAATGGAGTAACCTCAGTAAGCAATTCGTTCCACAACTTTCTAGTTCACGGCTTAAACAGTTTTGAATGTCCTGCCGTTTCTTATTGTCCCAAATGGTTTCAAACAAATCTTATTCAAACATTACACATACTCGTAGTACCGCCAAACTGTGAGCACAGTTTGTTGGCAGACAACCTAGACAATCTAAGTATCTTTTTACAGAAAGTAGGTTGTCAATCGAAGAGAAAGTCCGTGTAATGGACATCTTCTGCGCTACCTTCCAACGTCAGTCAAAATATCAGGTCGGAAGAAGCATTGGGACTAATGCTGACATTTTGACTAATGGGGAGTAAGAGCTATAACTGCTTGAGCTATAAGTCATATTGCTTGTCATAGCTTGAGTCATATTGCAGTTGTCAACCAGGCAGGTCCAATTTTAATTAATTGATGTGATTGTTTAAACTGGTTTTCTTGCGTTCTCACGATACGAGTTCAGATACATTTGATTATGATTAAAAATAGGTAGATGACATGTTACTTATCTAACCACACCATCAACCTTGCTCCGTTAAGTTGTTTTGCTTTTCCAGAAAATTGTATCTTTGTACAGATAGCCCACGGATGTAGCCAATTACGATTTGAACGAGCTACAATCGAAGGTTGGCGTAATATTGGCGGTGCCGGTTGCAAATGGCTTTATCAATAAACCGTCCACTCAATGTCGTACCATTCCTCTTATTTCCTTCATCTAGTGGCAGTAGGAGTGGATAGTATACGGTGCTTGCAGTTCGATGCCGTTCCATCCCTTTCCTCCCATCCAATAGAATGAGGGCACCAGGATGGGGTGATATAGGAATGAATAATTCCACTCTTATCAATCATTACCAATCTTTTTCTAAATCTTGATTCTTCAAACCCCAAAGATATGCAACGCATCTACGGGTGTGTCAATATTTGTCATTTTTGACTTATGTCCAATGACGACAGTAGCCGCTTACTGTCAGCCAGATTAACTGCTCATTTGCTTCTAGCCAAGCTAGCAGGGCGGTGCATCTTGCAGTTAACAGAACATCGCATTAGTGAATCTGGCATAAAGGATGCTCTTGCCAGCCAAAAGAAGAATACCGGGCCAAAAGAAAAGAAATAGCAAAGATTTAGCAGATACTTGTGTGTGGAACAATACGTCGGTGTCGGTGTTAAAGCCGATCGCCTACGTATCATTGTCGGCGATGCCCTGAATAAATCACTTTCCATGCCAACCGGTCGCCGCGGGAGTGGGCAAGTCCGCACCGCACATTGCGACGGGTTTTGATGGTATTTTGAGATACGATGGCCTGTGTGCACGTACTAGGTAACATAATCGCGTAAGCTGGTAGGCATGAATTGTCGCCGCGTAACCTGATGGCACCAGAAAGTCAGTACTAGTAATGAAGACCAGCCAATTTTTTTTGACTTAGTTGTTTTAATAATAAGGTAGCCAGAGACAATAAAAATCGAGCCGTGATATTAAAAATGGCTGAGTTATAGAGCTTAGAAGTCAAAGTTAGAAAAGAAACACAGTACATACTGTGTTAACGTTACTAACGCAGAAGTGTCAATACCTCCACGTGGGAAGTGACAGGGGTAGCAATAGCTTCCCACTCTATGTATTTTGAAGCTCTTCTACTTAAGTTTTTAATGAATTTGAAAAAATATTTTTAGTACGGATTTTTTTTCTTCACTAGTTATCGGTTAAGCCACCATACCATACCGTCAGCTCTTGTATCTACTGTTGGATATAGTCCTCTACCAAGGCTCGCCATCACAATCGGTCTTCCGCTTTTCTCATCAGCCATAAGACAATAATTTCGAGTACAATGAATCCAGTATTATTAGATGAATTCGAGTATTAGACGCAGTTAATTAGGTGTACCATCACATATTGATAATTTTAGTGATCATGGTATGATGAGCAAAATTGGGGGAAAACGATCGCCATTTTAATTGATAAGATAGCTCATGATAGAAATTACCGCGTTAAATTCTCAATTAACTACGAATTTTTAATAGGTCTAAATCTATACTATCTATACTAATATATATATTTATATACAAGTGGGCGGACGAGCAAGCGGTCCCACGTGATGGTAAGTGTTACCGCCGCTCATGGACACCTGCAACACCAGGGGGTATGCGGGCGCGCCGCCGATCTTGCAAGAGAGAGAGAGAGAGAGTAGTACTATTATATAGAATATAATAGTAATATAGTAATATAATATAGAGAGAGTGCGAATTTGGTGAGTTTGTGTGTATTTGGAGGGTAATCTCCGGAACCACTGCACGTATTTGAAAAATTCTTTCACCATTTGAAAGGTACATTATTCCAGATGGACATAGTATGTATATGGCATATTATGTATATATATATATATATATTATGTGCAAAAAAAATAAGTAGATTAACAGTAGATTAAAGTAAAAATTAACAGCTAGTTGATACTAAACAGATAATTAAGCAAAAAATATTTTCAATGCATCAGACATCTAAATTACTATAAATTTAGTGGTTGAATTTAAAACAAAAATGAGAACTGTAAGTAAATTGCAGATAATGTGAAAATTGTTTATTCAGAGAAAAACTGTTACAAACATGATACAAATGTGAACACTGTTTGAATGGATAATTCACAACGACAGCGTGATAGCTCTTATATACTCATATTTTATATTTTATCCAAATACGCAAGGAGTTCGCAACTGTATGAGACCATGCACCAACGCAAAGTCACACAGTTAGGTAGATAATTCTTTAATTATTTTAGCGAATATATCTATGAAAATGCCTTTAATTTGAGTAGAACGGAATATTGTAAACTTTGGAAGTCTTTAACAGAGAAAATACACATATCTGATGATGAAACACAAAGTAGGTAATCTTGACTTTATACCAATTTATAAAATCTAGATTACTTTGTGTTTCATTATCAATTAATTAATCACCACACAGCGCGATCGACATTTTAACAATTATTCAATACTATTTGTTACAATGTCGATCGCGCTGTACGTCGCGGTTAACAACGGGGCGTAGGCTGCGCCCGCGCACCAACCAACGAAATGTGATCGAAACTCGTGCTGAAATCTTTAATGTGCTATTGATCAGTGGGTGGAGATAACATTTTCATGATTGACGTTATATAGACTATTTACTTTATTCTCCGTTCAACGACCTGCGGTTTGGCACGGCATTCTTGGCCGGAACAGAAAGAAAAAGAAAAAGTTACCACTGTGTATTGTTGCTATGCCACAGACTATGATACAGACGATCTATTTTTTTATGAAGTAGATGGTAGTACTGGGTGATGAGCGATTGTCATTGCCAGTGACACGGTAAGAATCGTGTTGCCTCAGATGCCCTACTGACTGAATTTATCAGGAAATAAAATAATTCAGCATTATTCAAACTGATGCTACTGCGTGTCGGAACGCGGGACGCGAATTCGTTCGTATGAACTCTGCAAACTCGTTAATTGGTTTGAGATGGACGGGACAACTGCGTTTTCATTATGGGGCGGTAAACATGCAAAATTAATAGTTAATAGAAAACGTTATTAATTCTGTACTCTATGATTTAAATAATTATGATTACAAAAACGTATTAACGTAACAGTTAATAAGCTGATAGTAAAACTGAGTGAAGTTGTAATATTTCTTTAATAAATAAAATAAAAAATTATCTAAAGTAAAATAAATAGTAGGTATATTTTACTATCTGAGAGAAAATGACATGTTTATAAATCACTATCCAGAGTGTTCATGCTTAGCGGGAGTTCGCGTCAGTTTGCAAATGTTCGTCACCAAAATCACGCGAACGAATTTGCATCCCGCGTCCCTACACGCAGATATACCAGTTTCTAGAGAACTTTATTGGACGCTCTGCTCCTGCAGCTCCTCCGGGTTTAAGTCTTTGCAATATTCTGTGTGAGGTTCTTTTCTCTGGCACAGAATTGCCGAACCAGTTGTCATCTGCGAAGATAAACAGCGCATCCGGGGGCGTGCCAACAGTTGTCATTCTGGACTGACGTTGGCATGTATCGCAGATGGCTATGGACAACAGTATCCACTTACCATTCAGGTGGACCGTAAGTAAGCTCGTCAGCCGCCTATATTCTATAAAAAAAATCTGGGAACACCGTTACGTATGAACACCATTTTTTACCAACTTAGATATTTATATAGCGAATCGATTGTAACAAAAAACACAACTACAAAAGAGTGCGTTTAAGCGATTCAACTAAACGAATCGTATCAATTCAATCGCTTTCGTAATTTTTTCAAGCACTTTTTATTTGAAGTCTCAGATCTACATATCATTATCTGCAAAGGCCAACAATGCGAGACGGACTCAGAGATAGTCCATTCAAATAAAGGCGATTCATCATTAGCTAGAAATATTGGGCAAAAAATTTAGAAATGTAACAAGACTAGGTTAGCGACAGCGGCACCGCCCCAGGTCTCTCGATTCGTTTGCCGATCGAGATTTTTCGTTTTTGCAATACACTTATATGACTGTGTGTGTCCTCCGGCTAGGTGGAACGACGGCTTGAAGAAGTTTGGTAGTTGCTGGATAAGAGGAGCAGAATATCATAATAGATAGATATATAAAATATCTACCAGCTGATATCGACATCTATCTTAGTATCTAGTAAAATTGATGCGAATTTTCCAATTTAGCTCAGTTATAAACGTACCAACATTTTATACTAATACTATAAATCCCAAAGCGTGACTGTCTGTTTATTACATCTTCACGACTAAACAAACTACTCAACCGATTTCATCGTTTGGCAGAGAGGTAGTCTGAAATCTGGAGAAGGTCATAGGATCCCGGATTTTTATTCCGGAAACTTGATTAGTTTTTGGTAATGGGAAGCGATTACTTGTATAATGCTGGTGAAACCGCGGTCTAATTACACATATTAGTAGCATATGAGTAAATATCCGTACAGAGCGCAAGCTTCATACAAACCCGGCGCGATAGGTACACTACTACACAGCGCAGCTGTGTGCGTGACCGCTCACCGACAGGTTCACGTATGCTCTGTGAGAGGACAAACCGCTTCAATGAGGGGACAAACATCAAGTGTCACACACGCTTTGCGTTCTTTTACTTATTATTTTTTAGTTTATATTGAATTATTGTATTTATATTTATCTATACTGATATAATAAATAGGTAAAATTGTATGTTTGTAGGTATGTTGGGGGTAATCTCAGGAACTACGGAACCGATTTTAAAAATTCTTTCATAAATAGGAAGCTACATTATCCGTGTCTAATATAAGCTATATTTTATTTTGAAATTTTGAAAAAAGAAAAACTTAAAAAATTATTTCGAAGCGGGTCGCTAGTAAATAATATACATATAGGTATATTAGTCCGGGTTGCGAGACCAAACGTCCGTGGTATTCGAGCTTCCTGACGGGGGTGTGATGATTTTACTAATGGCAGCCTTAATCACGATCCATTCTCAAGACAGAAGTAGACCAGACCGCCTTACCTACTACAAAAGTAGTAGGTAAGTCCTACCAAAGTAGGTGTAAATATTCGGAGCCTCAAAAGAGCTGTACGGCTATTTAATCATGTGTTAGTAGTGCGAGAATCAGTGTGGGAGTATGGTTCTTTGAACTGAGCATACGTTGACAAATTCTAAATAAATCTGCAAACTCGAATATACGCTACGCACCAGATAATTAAGGTCAAATTACATTGGAAAATAACTAGAGTCACCTGCGTTACACAAGGCTACCTAAATCTAGTTAGAGAAACTTTATTTTTATTTTCGTAATTTATTGCCAGGAATATTTTAGAATTTGTTTCTTTTTCTTCAAAATCGCTTTTTTATAACTGTTTAATAATACGAAGCTTAGAAACAGACCATTTCGAAATGCGCCCTGTAGTTTGTCAACGAATTTTGTTATATGGTATTTTATTATGATTCTTATAATTAAAGTTATAAATCTTATAAATTCTTATAAATTACCGGAAAATGCGGAAAAATCTGTATTTCTAGTCGGTACCAGCCTTCCGGTACGGTCAACAACCGGAGCGAGTATATCGACAATGTAACCCTGGAATCTACAATTTAGTCTTATCGTCCGCGGTGGCCCTGGAACCGGGAACGATGGGAAAAAATGACATCGTCCCTCAGTGACAGTAAATATTATCTATAAATATTAATAAATAATAATCTTTTTTTATACAAAAAAGGCGGTAGACGAGCATACAGTCCACCTGATGGTAGATGGATACTGTCGTCCATAGACATCCGCGACACGTGCCAACATCAGTCCAGAATGACAAACAATGTCATTATCAAGTCGAGGATCTTTTTGTTATTACCAGAGACCACAAGCCTACCTGACCTTTAAATTTCCTATAATACGTGCCATGCAACTTGACCGGTGTGAATTTGTTTACATGTCGGTCTGACTGTAGACGTCAAACAATTCTGCCGCTGTTAACTTACATTTAATACGTAATATACTCATAATAATAAAATCTTCTAACAAATTAGACAATATTAACACACTTTAATTGGCTCATACTAATATCGTCACTATCTAATAACTATCGTCAAACCGATGTGTGAATAACTTCACACCGGCAGAGTTGCATTGGGCGTACTATACCACCAATTTGCTACCCATTCAGTCTTATTTCGAGTACGTCGGGCGCACTCGTCTGGCCAAGGTACTCATTTTACGGCAGTCTTCTGTATTTTACGGCAGTCTTCTGTATTTTTATCCCCATTATCCTTTTTATCCTATCCATTCCTTATAACCCATTCTCTCAGTGTACGTACGTGTTCCAGTAGTGAATGAGATATGTCAGAGTCCATTTCCCATTCCATCCTATTCTATTCCTCACATTTGCCCAACTCTTACTCCAAATCCATTCCCAAATCTCCAAAGGTAAGCAGTGCATTCCCCAGGTGCCTACGTTTGTCATTCTGGACCGATTTGGCATGTATCGCAGGTGTCCATGGGCGAGAGTATCCACTTACCACCAGGTGGGACTGACTCGTCTGCCACTTATAAACCAAACACTGTTTGTGTAACTCATTTATGTAAAGCGTCACCTGGACCTACAATAAAATTGGTCAATAATGTCATTTCGCTCATTATTATTGAATCAAACGAGTTTCAATACACTCCCTAAATAAAATCAAAAACATTGCGCAATTCGTAAAAATGCATAATAAAATTAATCGTTTACAGGCTTCTAACAGATAGTATGTCACTCGTTTCAAACAGTATGTCACTAGTTTAGAAGCTTGTCACTTTATTCATGCATGTTTTTGGACATTATCGCTTTACGAGTACACATGTTCCAGGACGTATCCCTTGCGGTTTTCCTCAACAATGAATATCATTGGGAGAATTGGCAACGAAAGATTATAATTATTTGCTGGCTATTGAATAAAGTAACTGAATGGTTTATATATTTTTGAATGTGTTTATGCGTTTTATATTGTTTTCCGTTTGATCTGATGGTTGACTGGTAGGGAATGCCTTAATAAGGCACGAGTCCGCCATTTGTAGACATCAACTACGCGTGTAATGAAGTTTAAATAACCAAAAAAAGGTTGAATTGTAAAAATTGTTTATTAGTTTTATGGTTTGATAGTTTATTAAAATTTACAGTGGTTTTCGTGCGTGGTGTTTGTGATAATTAAACATACGGGACTGGACTTCGGTACTTCGATGGGAGTGGACGTTGATAGCATTCATTTTGTACTTGGAAATTGTTTATTACGTAGAAAACTTGACACCGGCAGATTGTGCTAAATGCACCATTGCTATATATGAAGAAAAAAACAACAATAAGTCTCGAAGTTATAATATAATAATAAAAGTGTATATTCTTAAAGGATTTAAATGAAATTCAGTAGATCATAGAAAGGCCAACTCGGTTCATTGATGCTAAAATTACGAAAGAATAAATATTAAAAAAAAATTAAAAATATCCTCGCCCGCACATATGTTTTTATGTGTATATATATGTGTATAGTGTGTATATATGTATATGTAACCATATTGTATAATATTGATATTGTATGTATTCATCATATACCATACCATCAGCCTATGTCTCTCCACTGCGGGAGATAGGCCTCTCCTAAGGACCACCACCACACACGGTCTTCTGCTCTTATCGTCCAGCCATTACCGGCGACTTTCTTCAAGTTGTCAGTCCAGGTGGCCAGAGGGCGTTCCACACTACCTTTTCCGGTACGTGGCCTCCAATCGAGCACTCGGTTGTTGGTCCTGCGGCATATATGGCCTGCCCACTGCCACTTCAGCTTGCTATTCATCATGTAGGTATGAATAGCAAGGTAAATTATTTATCCTGTTTGTCGTTTAAGTTACATATTTATACCTCTCATCGCACCACCCAATGTATCTCTCTGATCAACGCAAAGGTTAGCTTGTGGCATTGAGCTCGCCTTTTGTACCATAATGTGCAATATTTTTTTAAATTAAATATATACAAATAATATGTTGTTGAATACGGTTCATGAAGCAATATTTGTTCAAATATTTTTTAAAACGTTATAGAAAATGTTTTAGATGTTTTTTAGAAATTCATCGTTAAACCATACTAAATTTGTAAACTTATATCTCTCCATTGCTGGATCTCCACTTCTAAAATCCGCTACAGAGAATGTTCGAGAATGAACAAAAATCTATGCCATATAATATAACAGTCATCAAGCTGTACTGGGCTCGCGTTGTGTATTGTGATCTAAAAACAACTCGTGACTGTGCGGGAAGGTCTATCCGTTACCAGCCCTATTTTCGTCCACTACTGGATTTCAGCCTCCTCATAAGGAATTTATGGCCTCAATGGTTTATGCTACGAACTAATTAGCCTATTAGACCTTGGTCTATACCTTACAGATATTATCTGATATTAGGCCAGCAAATTCTCAGATGCTATTTATCGATATCGACAGTTGGTGAATTAAATCGAGAATATTAAATGGAAAGGCCACACCTGAGACTGTTTCTTGTATCTATTCAGAAGCACCTTAATATTTTAACGACTTCATATTTTCTGGATTTCATTCTCAAATAGGTCGTTGCTGATTGACGAGACAGACGGGTGTTGAAGCAAATCATCTAAAAAGAGCGTTTTTCCTATGTTTTGTTACGTTAATTTCCGTGGCTTCCAATTGTGTGGGTGCTTGTTTGCCTACAAAATATAGCGACTGTTATACAAATACAGCAAAAATAGTATTTATTTGAAATAAACAAGTTGGAGTAGCTCTGAATGGGGTTTGGCAGCGACGACTTCGGCAGTTCACTCGCATTCCCTCTAGTATCCACGTTTCATTATGTGGTCGACAGTTGATTGCCTCTACAAAAAACCCCGATGACAAGCGACAGTTGGAAGTATATTTCGCTATTTTCCGTGTGTATTAGAATAAAATGTTTAGTTAAAAGGTGAGCTTCATGAGGTCTATCTAATAAGTTATCGTATAAGTGTTGAATTTTTTTTTCACTTTTAAACTGTTCTGAAACTACTGAACCGATTTGACTCCTGATATCATAACCGAAATATAAACATAATCTAATTATCTGCGGATCGGTTAAGAAATAAGTCCTCCCATTTGTCAACTGGTGACCCTTAGCCGTGATACGTGCTTTTCGAAAAAAAAAGTTCATGAAACATTTTCGAAATAATTTGTTGTCTCAGTAGATTTCTTAGAACTTTCCCTAAAATGAATTATATAAAGAATTTATAAAATTACAAAAGAACCAAGACCATCATTCGCATTTTTTGAGATTCCCGTACTTTGACTTCCTTCACGTCATCGGTTCTTGTAACCAGAGATCCATGTTTCTCAGTAAGTAGTCTTCATAGCTGATGGTATACGACAATTATGATGTATTTTATGAAAAAAAATATTAGACGAGCAGACAGTCCACCTGGTGGTAATTGGATTCTGTCGCCTGTGGACACCCATGAAGCATGGCAACACCAGTCTAGAACGATTAACATTTGCACCCCCGAATGCGCTGCCTAGCTTTGTAGATTTAGGACCATACCATCAGACTATGTGTCTTTACTGTTGGATATAGGCATCTCCCGCAGCTCGCCACCACACACGATCCTCGGCTCTTCTCATCCAACCACCACCGGCGAACTTTTTTAAGTGGTCAGTCCACTTGGGCCCGAGGGCGTCGCACAGTATGTATCCTCAACTCGAGGACTCGTCTACTCCATCGGTTATCGGTCCTGCGGCAAATATGACTTGCCCATAAGTCCAACGTCGCTCAGCAAGCGACGTTCGGAGTTTCTTTGCGGGATAAGAATCGAAACGAAGAGATTCACCAAAGATCTAAAGTCACTGACATTGCTCACAGAATCAGCATGCTGAAGTGCGATCTAGGAATGGATTTGGAGAAATGGTTAGGAAAATGGAAAGCGATACAATAAGGATGGGATCGGAATGAGCTCTGCTGGCATATTTCACTCACCAGCGAAACAAATATGTATGTACATTGGGGGAATAGGATAAAGTGGGAAATGCAGTACATTTTACTTGGGATGTGGATGCAAATGAGTTTTCTTCCTAATTTATTTTGGAATCTGAATTAATTTTCATACAACTGCCAAGCCCCTACGTTTTTATGTCACACCGCCCCCAGCGGGTGAAGGAACTCTAACGAAAATATTACACGAAGTGTAGGTTTGTCTATTTCGGTGGCCGGACAAACTGAAACAGTTTTGTGGATTTTATTGTGTTTAAACTATGCCTGTTGCTAACTGCGATACTTTCATCGCATTCTGGATTTCTATATTCTTTTTTTATAGAATTTTGATGACCGACTAGCCTAGTTGATAATACAGGGGAATTTGCCTCATGTGCAAAAGGCTCTGGGCTCGATACCCGGTCGGAAATTCATATTATTGATTTATATATTTACCTAAACTTCATTGCATAATGATATGTACAAAAACGGGCTATATATAGATTATACAGATAGATTATACAGAAAACGTTATGAATTAGAAAAAAGAACGCCCATAAGTTTATGTAAAGTAATACATACATATGTAAATAAATGTATATACATAAATGCAAAAATACATACACGCTACACACCGATACATGAAATACACATAAATGGAACAGAAAAAGATGAACTTAACCACTAACCCGTATAAAATAATGTTCCCGAAGCAATCTTTTAAATGTGTTTGACAAATATTATTCGTGTCTAGATGGTGTATTCGTCTTTGTATGTGTCTCTGGACCCACGCCAACATAGGCAATCCTGGTGTGGCCCATTGAGCGTGGTGTTATTTATTTATAAGGTGTCAGACGAGACGAAAATGACGAACGTTGACACGGTGGCAAATGCAGCCTCTGCCTTATGGAGTCGCTCAGCTTTAAAATAGCACCACCGCATCTCTCCCGTGGGTGTCGTAAAAGGTGACTAAGGTATAACAAAGCCGCCACAACAAGCCCTAAGGAACTAGACCACCTTTAAAAGAATGGACTCGCCCGCCTGCCGTTTCATACATACGTCTCTCATCCACAAGACAATATGCATGAAATGTATATAATTACAAAACATATAAATTGTATACGAATAAAGGTTTCTGTGTACCACCACACTCATTAGTCATTACCAACACTTTAATTTCATTAAATAAAACATGTATAAGAAATAAGTGGATACAGAAAAACTTCGGACAGAGAGCAGTTCAACGTCACGCCAATCTTGACAGATTAAGAACAAGACCGCACCTGTAAAATGTACCCGAGATTTATTTCCGTCCCTTTCTATCTTCTCAATATTAGACAGAAACAGATATATGGTGATAGGTGGAATATTTTGGAAGTGTTACCGAATCGAATCTTTAACTTTGACGCTACATTTATTATGGCCTTTATTGTGTTAGCAATAAGACTCATAGGAAACTCAGTGGACTTTCTGAATGGAGTGTACGAGGTATAACATTGGAATGTAATATTCAGTGAGATAAAAAATGAAGTGAGCGTTGATGTTATCGCGAACGTTCAGCCAATTTGGATACCAACTCGGTTACCATGGCAACAGCATTCGTTAATTTTTAAAGTGAACGAGTGATTTCTTCGGTTTTGTTTTAAGATTTCTGTAAGCCGGTCATGACTGTCACCTTGCATTTGTATAATTACTTTTTTAGTCCCAATTTAAGCGATATTCATGATTATATCATTTAATTGACATTAAATTTAACATATTTTTAAATAATTTTTTGTGCAATATTTAGCAAAAATTAATATTTATTATTTTTATTTTATTCATTTATAAATATAACGTTCACGGCCTGAATTTATGGGAAGTTTAACAATGTTACTAAGTTTTAGGCGAAAGGCGAACTAATATTATAAAGTGCAATTAATACAGATTAATTATGACTATGTGTGGTGTGTGTGTGGTCATGTGTGTGTTTAATGATGTGGTTTGAGCTATGTGTAGTAGTGGTTAATTACAAGCTTAAAGTCTATTGTGTGTGTACTTAATTCATTGTGATTGCAGCTTGAGAAAAATAATTATTTAAAAGAATTAAAAATTTATATACAAGATTATATTTTACTAGTCAGTGCTGTATAAAAAGCTGTTGTCAATAACTAAGTACTATTTACATTTAATAAAAATCTAAATTGTCTTTTAGATAATCGTCTTTAGATTCAATAATATGTTTTGACAGATGACAGTTTCTTTAATTTACTTTTAAATATGTTTATTGCATATTTTATTAGTTCATACCTTAGATCAAATCAAAAGGAGGAAGATACGTTACTCACTTACCGCGCGTGGACTTACAAAACTGAGTCCAATGGACCTGCTTCGTTTAGTCACCAGCAACTTGCTTACACGTGATACACTCACACGATGAACTCAGTTTTCTATTGGCAAAAATACATTTAAAAGTGCATTCCTGTGCATTTATTCAGTGCACAAATCACCCGAGGAGCAAAACAAGACAAATGGAATCACTTTTCACGCGTAAGTACACCAAAAAGTAATAATTTGTAGAAGTTTTTAAAGTTATTAGTTAAAGTTATTTGGCCATTAATGAGTGAGCGAGATAAAACTATACGGAACATGTGCGAGTGACACATTTAGCTTGTCTCACTCTTGCTGCTGTCCAAGCTCATCGCTCTGTCTCTGCCTTTCGGTGTCGTACAACGTGACTTCAATTATTGCTTTACGAGTTTGTGTGCATGTAGTTTGTGCATTCGAGCCTATTTTCAGTTGATACAATGTAAGAACGTAGCGTATCTTCCCCTTTCGCTTTGATCTAAGGTTCATACAAATAAAATACAAATACTTCATAGAAATAATCAAAAGGAAATAATAAAATGAGCAGCAGAAATACTGAGTGTCAGGAAATTTAAAGGAAAGTTAGGTTTAGGTTCTCTGCCGACAATAAAGATATAGAGGAGTCCGTAGACTTTTTGTTGTCATAATCAGTATTTTTTTTTTTTAGTGTAAAAAAATAGTTTGCATTGTTGATCACAATTTGCTGCCCATTTAGTATTATAATTAAATCCACACAAGTGAAGCTGCTAATTTCGCGCCTATGGTATCTCTTTTTCGCAATATATTTTTAGATTATACCATGTAGCTACTGGATTAAAGGTATCAATGCCTACTATGATTGACTGATCACTGTCTCTATGATTTATCATTAAAAAAGTTACTAATGTCAAAAAAGATAAAACATTTGTTTTATCTTTGGACTTTTTGGCGGGAACTCGAGAAGTGTGAAGTGGAGTTCTTGTTTGATTAATTATTGAAAGAATTGTGTATTGTATGTATTTCAAAGTGTTTTTGTGCGTAATATTTGCGATAATCAAATATGCATAGTATGCATCCAAGGAGTGGTCTTCTGTCTTCAGGAAACCAACTATCACTTTACTGAGCGAGTTCTGACTTACTTCGACGGGACTGGACATTGACAGGATACATTTTAAGACTTTGAAATTGTTTATTGTGAAGAAAATAACATTGGCAGAATGTGCTAATTGCATCACCGTCATATATGAAAAAAAAAATGCGTTATCCTTACTCATTGAAAATATAAATGCCGATATATTAATAAGTTTCTCGACTGATAGTGAATCAGTCCTATTAACCGTCTACATACAACACGAGTGTGAAATGACCACAAAAACATAAAACTAATAGTTTATCAATTAATTTATAAGACTTTTACATAACAATCAAATATCAATCCTAAATCATTTGCCTTAAAGTGTAAATTCACGATATACAACTTTAAAATGAAAGAAAACGTTATATTTGCCGGTGTAAAGAACTTTACCCGAAAACAAAGTTAAATTTGCAGTTATTAAACTTTTATGTATAGTAATATACGCTTTATTTTCGCTGGATAAGGTCTGCATATGTTGTTTTTATGTGTGGTCGGAGTTGGAAGTATCTATTGAGTGATTAAGCAAGGTGCAAGCGTGGCGGGAGAGGCCAAAAAGCTCACTACATAGATAAACAAAAAATATATTCATTACTGTGGAGACTGTGAGACGTGCCGACGGGTACAGACAGCAAATAAGTCAAATTATTTTATTTTATTATATTTTTTTATACATCGGTATAAAGCTATAACGTTAGATTGAGTACATCTATCTATACATATAAGTAGATAAAAATAAAGAGAAATATCCTAACTGACTGACTGACTTATCAACACTGTAATTAGAAGAGCAACCGGCGGCTATATCGCTAAAGAGATTTCTTTCAGGTAATATTTGGGTGGTAAAGAGTTCGTAGGTAGATGATGCAATAAAGAAATAATGTCTTTATACACACACATACACACACATATATATGTACCTAGATAGGCACACATAAATACATACCTGTTGGGTTTTGAGCTCGATTGAAAAGCAAAAACTTACGCTGCGGCATCGGTTGATTAAATACGCCTTTTTCCATGCCATTAAAATTCCATGTCATTTATAAAAAATAACTACCGTAACGGTACGATTCTTGTTCGCCTCAAAAAGACACTGGTAAAAATAATAAAAAATAAGAAAAAAATAAAAAAATGTCACCGTGTGTTCTGGGAACCTAGGTATAAGCCTATCAGTTGAGTTGTCGAGTAAGTCGAGCCCATAAATTTAAAACTCAATTAATTGTGTCAATAATACCTACATACAGACTACACACATAGTCGCTTTATAAATAATATCAGTACAGATGGGATGGAAATAGTTATTTGCTGACGCTACAAACTGTCTGGACAGCGGTCAGTGGACCAGAGCGCGTGGCGGGAAATCAGCCGCCGTATACTCGGACACATTATACATTACAATATTTGTATTTACATTTATTTACATACGCTTCTTACATTTGATTCTGTTCAATAATGCGCTTTATTTACTTAAACAACTGCCTACAATTCATAGAAAAAGTTGAATACTATTTTTTTTCTATCTTTTAGCTCTAAGACTACTTTAGTAATGGATCGTAGCACTTCTTGTTATGCACATTTTTTTTTTAATTATCTTTTTACGTTTTAATGTCTTTTTACTTTATTCCATTCATTTTAGCACATACTTTACGTTTTTTTTTAATAATTTTGAAATCTGTTTCATTAGTTCATTAATCGTCCCTTTAAACCGTTGCGTGACTGCTATCTTCCAGTTTAGAATCATTTGTAACATCCAACAATAGATATATGTTTGTATATTTTAAATATTTATATAATATATGTATTATACGTTTATTATAAAGTCTCCAATTTTTGTCTTCTTGCCCCAACGTTGGCTGGGAGAAAATGCTTTATAGCATTAAGTCCGCCTTTTGTTAAAACAATAAAGTGTAAATAAATAAATAAATAAGATAAGTTGAATCTTTAATAAGATTCATCGCGACGTACAACACTGTAATAAAGAGCTTAATACAACAATGTACTTTAATCCTGATTGATGCGACAAAAATATTGAAGTGGCAAAATAGTTATGGTTACTTGATAGTTATAAAATATAAATGAGCTTTTAACTGTTCTCTGCAAATAGGCAGCTTTTCTTATTCTGAAGACATGTATTATATCAAATTTTTCATTATTCTGTAAAATGTTCGACTATTAATAGCTAACTGCTTATAGCTTATTATGAGCGCACTTCAGTTTATTATTTTTTCATTATACTTGTGGTATTTACAACTCACTTTATAACTGTCATTATATTTTATTAACGAGAATTCATTAGCTGTTCATTAAGGTTCCTTGCGCTCGTAAACGTTGTGCCGTATTGTTAAAACTTTAATTTAAATTTTAATGCAATACTTTATTGCGTGACTGTACTTGTCCATTCACTCTTGTGAGATCTGTACTGATGGCTCAGATGATAATTTTTGAACCAAAATGGTAAAATTTGGTGGTCTCGGATGTTTGTAATATATAAGCATGAAATCATAGATTTTGCTCATGATTTTGAACATTTTTGAACTTTGTATTTTTTTTAGCAAATAAGTATGAAACATTAGAGAAGATAAACTCGAAAAACGGAATTGTATGCCAAAAAAATGTTTCCTAAAACTTTATGGCCATCTGCTGTAGGCCAGCTTTAGAATAGCATCACTCCATCTCTTCCCGTGGGTGTCGTAAAAAGCCACTAAGAGATAACAAAGCCGCTACCACAAGCTGTAGGGTACTACGAGTACATCACCTCTAAAAGAGTAGACTCTTTAGAGTAGTAGAGTAGAGTAGAGTAGAGTAGAGGGTGATACATCCCTCTTGTACTAGACAATGTGAATGAGAAGGCCCGTGCCACGTCAGTGGACGATGACAGTGTTGGTTATACAAAAACAAACGAATGCCATTAAATTTAATTTTTTTACTTTGACAATTATGTAGTAGGAATTAAATGTATTGACAGATCTCAGATCAAGTAGAAGTATGTATTTTTGGGTAATAAATGGAAGAGATAACTACAAAACGTTTGATCGGTTGCCTTAATATGAAATTTTAATTTTACCAAATTTTCATTATGAAATTATTTTCACTTATTTTCAGTTAAGCTACTTATGCCTGACGAAACGATGGACGACCGTGCATAAGAAAGAAGAAGAACTGGGAATAGAAAATATACGAAATATAAAAGCAGAGGGCTCCTATTACATTGGCTCGTGTTGAGCGCAGCCGTTAGTGGACGCGCGGGCGGCGCAACGCCCTAAATTCTATATAAAATGGAGACTATATAAAAAGAACGTCACAACACTTTCAAGTGCTAGATACAAACGCCAGTCGGAAGGAATAAATGATAGAAAAAAAGTGTTTAGACATAACTGCGAGCCCTATCGGCATATAGTTTGTGTTTAGACGTCAAAAGTTTTTTCTGGGATTTTTTGAAAAGCACTGTAACTACTTAGTAACTACTGAACCGCTTTGATTCATCTTCGAACTTAATCAAGATATAGATCCAGAAAATTGTTCATCCAATTTTTTCCTTTCAATTCGTTAAGAAATGCACTCCTACAGTTTGTTTATCAGTTTCGTCTGCAGTTTGGATCTTTAGTCAAGAAGTATCAGTGGAAGTGGAAGAAAAAATATACATATATTAGGGTATTTTATTTAACTATTATGCGTCACTATTTATTTAATGTTAATCGTTTACTTAATCTGTGCATAGTGCAAAGGTTGACTGTGTGAAATGCTTGCATTAAGTTTGCCTTTTGTCACTTTGTGCAATAAAGAGTAAATAAGTGAATATTAAAATTCTTGTCTTTTTCTTAACACATGTTTCCATTTTCCTTTGTGACGTTAAGTCGCTCATCACACGTGGTAAGTTCCTCGTTTTTTGCCGCCACACGTGACAGCAGATAAAATCGGCTTGTGTCAAACACCGTGAGATAAAATCCTGATGTTAATTAGTGCGAGCCTGGTGTGGTGACATAAGCTAAATGAGTCCACTTTTTACCTCCACTTCAGTGGGCGGTATTGTAGGCGTAGGTTGTGGTAGCATGTATATGCTGAAGCAAGTTTTAATCGTATTGCGAGTAGAATAGAGGAGATGGCGAAGAAAACGACCTATCTGATGACTAGTGCTGTCATCTCATCCTTATCACTAGAAATTTATTGAAGCCTCTCCAATGATGTGATAGGTCTTTGGCGCACTCAATCTTATTTTTTTAATTTTCTTTCATATATGGCAATATCGCAATTAACACATTCTGCTAGTGTCGAGTTTTCTGCGTAATTAACAATTTTAAAGTCAAAACAATTCAAGAGACATCTTGTCAATGCCCAGTCCCGTCGAAGCATATTAGGAGTCACTCAGTAAAGTGACAGTAGTTTTACTGAGAACAGAAGAGTAAGACTCCTTCGAAGCGCACGAAAAACGCAATCGTAGGCGTTCATTACAAACATTAGGCACTTTCAAGTTTAATAAACTATCACGATTAAACCACAAAACCCACAACACACAATTTTTACAATAATCAAACAAAAGCTGAATCTTCTCGCACTTTAACCCACCTTAAATCCCAGATTATCAGACTCGTTTAGCCTTAAAATTCCATATAAACCACAAATAAGGTCTAGAATAGTTTTGGATACATTTACGTGGTGCTTCTTATCTTTTAAGCTACCCGCAGATTCTTGTAATTTTTCTGCTCACCTTTACACTAGAAAAACTTGATCAGAGAATGTTATTTTTAATGGTTTGTATAAATGTGTTTTTTTTCCGAATCCTGGTTCCTATATACTGAAAGGTAGGCAAAACCCTTTCACGTATGTCAATTTATTATAATTGGCATGTATTTCAGATGGGCGATGGTCACCGTTTATCATCAGAAGAACCGTTCTTTAAAAAAGTGTGCAAAGATGATCCCCGAATGATACACTGATGATATCATGTGCCAATAATGAGGATATGCGGCTAACAAGGTCATGGAGCAAAGTTCATTAATTTGTAGATAGATTATGGTGATGAGTTAGAAAGTTATCTGGGTGTGACAGCAGGTGGTTGATAGGCAAACGATTGATAGCATATACATCGTAATACATGATATACCTTTACTGAATATATAATGACAACCAAGCTAAGGATGATTGACTTATTGGAGAGTTGTCGTTGACCGTACATTTCAGGTTAATCAAAATAATTGTTAAGAGAAATATTCTGACACATCGAAGGACCTGATTGTGTGTGAAAGATCAAACATGGGGTGAATTTGTTGGATTGGTTGATATTCATTTGGAGGATGGATCCTTTTGAGGTTAATCGCTGATACCAGCCTATCGCTGATATTTTGCCGTGAAGCCGATATATTTTAGATTAGGTATATGTTGATGACTTTAGTTCTTTGGCAAATGTCTTTGTTTCGGATTCTATTCCGCAAAGAAACTCCGAGAATAGCTCTCTCCATAGCTCGCTGTGTAACTTGAGTGCTGAGTGAGTGATAGATATAGCTCGTAGAATTGGCATGTTGAAGTGGCAATGGGCAGGTCATATTTGCCGCAGGACCGATAACCGATTAGACGAGTCATCGATTGGAGGCCACGCACCGGGAAGCGCAGTGTGGGTCGCGCTCCGGCAAGGTGGACCGATGACTTAAAGAAATTCGTGTGTGGTGGCGAGCCTTGGGAGAGCCTATATCCAACAGTGGAGAGACATAGGCTGATGGTATAGTATAGGTATATATGTTACAGCTAGAAGCCTGAGTGTGGCTACATTTTTTTATTAATCAACTAGGTTGTAGCCAACTAGGTTCAGTTGTTCACAGTTCGCTATAACTAGGTCTAATGTCCTAGGTTGATCAAACAGTGAGTTCTTTGTGGGTAAATGACAAATCTTCAATTAATTGCACACAAGTTCAATTAATTCTAAGATTAGAAAACGTCTAATTATCCCCGCTTTAGTGTTAATATTTAAAAATTTTAGCGACTTTTAAAGACTAGATTATTGAGATTATTTTAAAGAATCAAAAGAATAATCCGTATATTTTTTACCTTCTTTTAAACGGAAAAACAACGAGTAAACTTGCATCAATAATGAGTATATGTGCAAACATAGTAAAACGTGTTTAACATGAAAGCAATGGAAAACATATAGGGTTAGCAAAAATATTTTTACGTTTGGAAGGGAAAAGATATGGTGAAATTAACCGACAGCAAAGTTACGATTTACATGTCATTTTACAGAAAAGCCATTTGAATGAAAATCTTGTAATTTTTAATTTCCCACGCGTCAATATATTTCAAGTAATAACATGATTTAAAATGATAGAGGAAATTATTTTGCACAACTTGTAACTTCGGTTGCAACGACAACATTTGATAGAAGTAAGCTTATTACGGTATGGGATAGTAACTCTTTTTACTAATGTAAAAGAACGCTAGTTTACGTTTCTTACCTACCTCTTATTCCCACTAACTTCCCCATAAACTGAACTGATAAACATGATTTTTATTCGACCTTTTTTAAATAACTAGCACTGCGCGCGCGTAGACCTTAGAGTATATTTGGCTAGGATGATTCCCATGGAAACTGTATAATTGATCTGGATAAAAAGTGTCGTAAATATTGAGCCGGTACATAAGTTATAACTATGCTATGTTTCATTAAAATCTATCCAGTTCTTTTTGCGTGGTGTGCGTTTAGACAGATAGACAGACAGACAAAAATTGTTGTTTTGGATTCTGTATCATTCGAACTTTACACTGCAATGATTTTTTCATAAAATACTAAATGTTCAGACACGGCTCCCACGATTTTATTATATGTAGGTATAGGTAGACAAGAGACAACCCTACAGTGTTGCTAAGAGAATTTCACGCGCGATCGACGGCTCCAATACAATATTGCATCTGCATCGTATGTCGACTTTGCCCCCTAAATCATCTGCTCTTTGTTAATACTTTTAATGGTCACGCGATAACAACGAGCTGAATTTTAATACTAGTTTTTTAAAGGTAGGTACTTTTTTAATCCAGTGGCCGTTGATCTGAAGCGCAATGTTGAACTGTACGGTTGTGTGTTGTGTTGCGTCAAATAAAACATTTCCCTCCCTTTCTTTGTAATGTTTGTTTTTGCAATTGACTTTTTTATAGTTTCCGCAATTGTAAATGTACTTTATAATTTGATTTTAATAAAGTACTTATGTTTTATAACAGCAAATAGCAGTAGACAAAAAAAAATTAGACTGAATATAGCGTAGAATCCTATCCTATTATAATATTATATTATAATATAAACGCGAAAGTTTGTGAGGATGGATGTATGGATATTTGTTACTCTTTCACGCAAAAACTACTCAATGGATTTTAATGAAAGTACAATAATATAGCTCATACATCAGAATAACACATAGGCTATAATTTATAAAGATATTGTGTAAATTGGCCAAAATATAACGATAAGATTGTATTATTCAGTGATAGTAAAATGTTCCAAAACTTTTTTATTTCATTCTGATTTTTGTCACTTCTCATTTCGTTCTCTTGTTGTTTTATATTTATTCTCATTTTTCATTCACACTTAATAATTAACTAAGACTTAATAATGCAGTAACAACAAAACGATTAAATGAACGATTAAAATAATATCAATGTAAGTTTCACTATTTAATGAAAGTTAATTTCAAATTGTATTCACATGAGGCGGCGGAGAAAGGCTTTTGAAAATGAAATCTAGATTCGGAACTGAACCAGTCTAGTGCTGCCACAGACCGGTTTGTACGGTATATGTGAGTATGTTCGAAAGTTAATATTAAAATGTATGAGGTGTCCACGAGATATTGATTGATACGTCATTCATCTATTTCACTTAGTAATTTCGGTTCTGTAAAGAGGGAACTGTAAGATGATCTATTAATTTGAAGTAGCTTATTCAATCATCAGTGCTATTTTGGTCAAAGAACACAAAACGACTTAATACAGATAAAGAAATAATTAAATGACCTGCAGAACATACTGAATGGGCAGCTAATTTAATGGTGGGTTAGGTTTACGTTCTCTGGTGATTAAAGATACAATAGGAGTCCTGCTCATTGAAGCTAAATATAATGTTTCAGGCATCTCAAGATTTTATATTTTTTAACTACTAAGCTTTATTAAGATACAATTGTTTTACATATCTTCAGATAAATGATTTAAGTTTCATGTGTGTTAATTATGCCTGAGCAGTTACGTGGATGACTAGGTAAATTTTAAAATACAAAAAAAATTGCGGTACAACACAAATTCTTATTACAACTCCTTAAAATACTTATTAATCTCTATACAGCAATTCATTCGTCAAAACCAAGATTTAAAGCACTGGCGATACTCTTCTTTACCGAGGTCCTCAACTTACGTTTCTCCACTGCTGGAGAAAGGCGTCCCCCTATGGCATGTTGTTAAGTGTCGTCACACATGATCTACTGTTCTCGTCGAGCTACTACCGGCGAAGACCGGTGAAAAGTCACATTCAATGAGTATGTTAACCGTGACCCGGACAGTGTATAGTTGTATACACAATTTCAATCAAATTTGTTCAAAATGTAAACAAACATGGCGGCCCGAGGTAACTGATGCGGCCTTAAATCAAATAGTGAGGTGATAATTGTTTGTATATACGAGTACGTAACTAGCTGTGCCCGCCACTTCGTACGCGTGGAAAGCTTTGTATATAGCATCTTTACTTCCCGTCAGGCTATTTCGATAAAACAAAGCTTATTCGAAGCGCCAAGCTAAGTTTAATTAACCTGCGGAAACCCCATGAAAATCCGTTTAGTAGTTTTGGAGATTAGCGTGTTCGAACAGATAGACACACAGATAAAAAATTTCAAAATCGTCTTTTTGTATTCTGATACTTTTCCTTCATCGCCCCCAATCAGTTTTTGGTAAATATATTCAATGTACAGACACGCTGGTTCTACAGTTTTATTATATGTATAAATAATACCTAATTATATTCATTGAGACTGCAAGTTTGCCCTAGATTTAAAGTTAAATGTCATTGATTTTATTTTATGTTCGCCAAATTGGACTGGGACGTACTTTAGACGTATGTATATGTATTGTCATCTTAGACTTTCATTGGAGATAGACAAACCCAACTTCTGTCGAGAGGCCGACAAACGCATTCAGCTCGGCTGGACAGGATCCCATGTATTATTGTTTCACGAATCCCGGAATGTGTGTTGATAACCGGAATTTGACAATGTGCGTTCCTTGTTAAGATAATTAGGAAACAGACACTATCCATTCCGCTCATTGATAATTAGATATACGCTATTATACTTGTAGCCTTGCACTCCTTGCGGTCAGACCAGACTGGCCAACAAAGAGTTCCGTTGGCTGTTTACTTTTATTATGCAATATGACAAAGTAAAGGAAGCAAATGAAGTTAAATCAAAAAGTTTTTGCCAATTTTTTTACCACGAAAATATTCTCGAGTTCTCCTCGTACAAATATGGAGTCGATGGAATTTTGAACGCAATGAACTCTTAAAGGAGTTTACACACAGGTATTTAAAGTGTAAGATTTAATTTACACAAATAAACAAGTAAGCAAATGAAATGAAGATATGAAAATAAACGTATGGTAGGATTTTTTAGACCTCGGTGCGTCCGATTGGTTGATCTGTTTAAAGCAGTAATGTATATTGGAATCAGTTGATAGCATCATTACCATATTGAAATACAAAAATTATAAATAAAACTGTCAATCACTGCAAGCATATAATTGTAACTATATACTTAAGTAATACAACTACATAATTCGACGGAACGTTATCAACCAACAAAATTCCTCGCCGAAGATAAAATGCACCGTTCCCCGTGCGCACACCTTATTGTGCGCAAAAGAGCCAAGCAAAAAGTTGCACCGGCCCGAGGCGCTCTCATTAAGCTAATATAAACGGGTTGCCGACTACATACCGCGGTCCCTTCCCGAAATTACAACTTGACCACTGATGCCTATCGAACACGGTTCCACTCCAAGCCATAACTTGACCAAATTGAACAGACCGAACAACACTCACTGCAGCGGTTGTCCGCAGTACTCCTCAGTTTAGCACCCAACAAATTGATAAGTTAACCCCGCCGGCACTTGTTGAACGTTCCCAAAGCAAAACCGTATGGTGTAAGCCTTACATTGTGATTTATTCGGGTAAGTCGAAATGATTTCGGCAACATTGGTCAGTCCGGTGATCCAATTAATAATAAAGCGACGAGCAAAAACAACGTTACAACGTGCGATTTTCGAGCTGAAATTGGCCCAAATTCCATCGCCTTGAGCGCAGGGAGGTCAATGCACGAAGAAACTGGTTCAAATTATTTGGCGAAAAAAGCCCTTGATCGTGGGACGGTAAGGGTGAGGTCGCACGGCCAGATTTCTGCGTCCTTTATTTCATTTACATTGTACCAGTATCTTTTAAACGGTTAAATAAAATTTATAAGTTGTCGGTTTTAAGTGAAAGGTCAAACTGTATTAAGAATAAATACTTCCTTTTCGTTTTCATAAGCAGAATTATCTGGGAAACCATACTAAGCTTCCATAGGTTAATTGTATAACGTATCTTATCGAGGATGGTAATTTTTCCCTTTTACCAATTACTTCCACTTTTATGTTTTATGTTCGACTTTAACGTTTCGATTACATATGAGTAAGGTATACTTTAAAGTTAACTTTTTAAGAACTGTTATAGTCCTAAGGAATGCTAGTTTTCAGGCAAGAGAAAATGGCTCATCTTTGCCTTGCTCGCCATTTTGATTCGGTTCGAAATGATCACATTGAAGCCTCGATGATACTAATGACAAAGTTAGACAGATCGCTTGGCTCTCATGCTCCATGTCTAGTTAGAACTCTTAAACGTATTAAGAAATCTAGATAATAGTGATTAATAAATCTAGACTATAATTACTCCAAGAAATTAAGCAATGCCAGTTGCTGCAGGTTGCCAAATCTGATATGTATGACCTCAGGCAACACTCCATTTTTAACAGATATTTCACCTTTAACAGGTATGTAAAAACAATTCGTAATTTCTTGGTAAGTTTCATCAGTACTTTCAATTCATAAATATCTTCAATCATAATTATAATTTTCTTTCAAACATTTGCCCAACAAACGTATGATTTTACTTACGCGGCCACCACTAGCAAGAAATAATTCTCGGCAAAGTCCATTAATCAGCATTAAATATACACAATAATCATTGATAGCGAATAAGTTAATAATCACACTTTTTAAAATTATTTTTCAAATAAATTTAAAAATCAAATGTTGTAATTTGTATTCTTCTCTTTACATTTACTAGAAATTACTAAAGATTCGATTACATCTAGTAGAAATGTTTTTTAAAACTCCATCTTAGTTTATTAGAATAATTATTATCGCTTCTACGAAATCGTACTTAAGACAAATTTTAAATTTGTTTCTTACTTTGTTATAAGATTATTTTTGACTGCACATAATTCTGATAATACGATACTACATTTAAAAATAATTGGGCAAGACTTGATATGGTATTAATTTCTTCATAATTACAAAATTAGGTCGTTGCATTATCGTATAATTTCTTTTTGGTTGTTTTTTTTTGTTTGTTTAATATTGTATTTAATTTTCTGGTTATTTTTTTTAATGTAATTATCTTCGTAGCTTCTTGTTTATTACATTTATTTAACACATCAACATTATGCACTTTTTCAGTACACATCAACTTGGTGTTCCTTATTATGTCAATCATTTGACGAATCAATTACAGCAGTTATAGTAACCTTTTCGGACAGCATTCTCCTTTTTATGGGGGGATTCTTAATTAATGTCAATATCCAATTATTCCTTGATTGGTCAATAAATCTTGTCAAATCTGGACTCGAAAAATTGGTTCTACAGGTGAAGCTGTTTATTACCATTGATTTGACTTATGTCGACAGAACTTTTGAAAGGCTGACTTTATGTTGGGTTCATACTTACTTACCTATAAAATTGCCGTTTCATATAAAAAAAAAATATTGTTTTTGTCCATCATCGTTTGCAGTTCTTCACATTACACATCTGCATTAATTGTTATGCCAGATCCCAAGAAGCTGTTGTGGATAATACTGGCACAGGACCACCATACAGTTACCACGAGCTTCTTTTGACTATGTTTACGTTTGGGACATTGTTTTTTTTTTTTTTATGTACGAAGACGGCAGACGAGCATACCTGATGGTAAATGGATACTGTCGCCCATAGACATCCGCGATACATGCCAACATTAGTCCAAAATGATAAATGTTGGCACGCCCCCGGATGCGCTGCCTACCTTTGGAGATATAGGAATGGATTTGGAGAAAGGGTTGGGAAAATGGGCAGGGATAGGATAGGATGGGAATGGGCTCTGGCACATCTCACTCACTATCGAAATACGTACGTACATTGGGGAAATACGATAAAGTGGAAAATGCAGTACATTTCAAGGTAGTCTTCTGTGAGAGAGGGGTAACGTGGCCAGTCGAGCGCGCCCAGAGGCTGTTGGATTGCAGCGTGCACTCTCCCCCTCCTAAATTGTCCTAACATTGTCTCCTGGGTTCAACCATTGTGACTTTACGATTATCCTCCAGGATTCACTTCTCATCACAAATGGCAATACGATTCAGAATCCCTTCAGCAGTGCCGGTTCAGCAACGTCAGGCAAGCTTCAACTCGTGTTTGCAGCTGACTTTCATTAAGCTCATACGGTACCCGCTTTCCGAACTTCTTCACTTTCTCGATTTGACATGAATATCGTTTTGTCACTTATGCCGAAGGCTGCTGCTAACTCATACATGGTTTGAGATGAATCCACTTCCACTAGTGCTTTCAATTCGTCATTATCGACTTTGGTCGTGCACAGGGCTTGTTCTTGAGGTCGAAATTTCCAGAACTGAAACGATTTAATCAAAAACGCACCGTGCGTTTGTTTGCGGTGTTTGGTCCGTACACATCTTTGATATTGCATGTCGTCTGTGCTACGTTGCTGCCACGACGGAACTCATATTCGAAAATAACGCGATTTTTTAAGTTTTCCATGATCGCAAACACAACGATATCTGAGCAAAATGTCGTTTGACGGAAAAATAAATGAATAACTGATTTCCAAAAAGAAAGTCAGCTTTAAATTGAAATTAATTTGAATTTGGAATTCCAATCCAAAGTCGCTTAAGTTATATACTTATATTTATACCTCTCATTACACCTCCCAATGTATCGCTCTGTTTAACCCCAAGGTCGCCTGGTAGATAATGCCTTGGGGCATTAAGCTTGACTGTTGTACGATAATGCGCAATCAAGTTTTTAAAATAAAATATACAAACTGTAAAAACAGCTTCCAAATCCAGACTCGGCGCATGATTATGACATCCCTGCGCCGATAAACATGGTAAAACATTAAGTGCATTATTGTGTTTTATTAAGTTGTGCTAATTTATGTGTTTTATAAGTTTAAATGTACTTTTAGTGTTTAATTTTTTATCCAAAGGAAGGTGGCGGATGAGCAGACAAGAAATACACTTTGTGAAAGTGTGAAAGTTTGTGAATATCCGCGATACACGTTCCTGGATGCGCTGCCTACCATTGAAGGTTTAGGAATGGATTTAACCCTACCTTTGGAGGTTTAGGAATGGATTTAAGCCTACCCTTGGAGGTTTACGAATGGAGGATTAGGAATGGATTTAAGCCTGATTTACTGAACGTAGGCCGCCTTCTCATGCACATTTTCTTGAGCATTAGGGATGTATAGCCTTAATACGCCACACTGCTCTGACCAAACGGGTTGTCCAGTCCACTATTTTAGAGGTGGTGTGCTCGTAGTATCTCAGGGCTTGCCGCAGCGGTTCTATCGCTTTAGTCGCCTTTTACGATACCCACGGAAATAGATAAGTAAACTGCCGAAAGGTAATATTGATTACATTTAAGACAGAAAACGATTTTTTGTATTATATTGTAGTTGTCGTAAATTTCTCGGCGAGAATTGACACAACAACGTTTATGAATCAACTTTTACGAACTTCGACGCCATTTTCCAAATCACTTGTGTATCGACCACACAAGAATGCAACAAAAGCAGCGAATGTAGTTCCATTTTGGACCAGAATCGGTATTAAAATTTCACCTGTCTGGTAGTTGTCAAGGCTCGGGTTAATAATGATGAGAACTGCGTTGCTCCAGTATAAGGTTCCCGGGACCGGTTTCTTCTGATTTTGCATCAACAATCCACTCTGAATTAAACACGTTATTAAGTACTGCAATTGTATACAGAGCAGAACTGTTTGTATTTATTTACTCCTCATCACGTAATAACGTCGATTTCGGATTATTTTTTAAATTACAGTGGCCATTATGGTTGTGTTACAAAGAAAAATATATCCTATAACTCCCGGAAGGTTAGTATGAAGTGATCAGATACGCAAGTGGTCTATGATAGTACAATATTAAGTATATTTATTAATTCTTGACGACTTGCTTTTATAGAAACGTAAGGTCCGATTTTTAGTTCGAGAGGATTTATGTAAACAAAGAAATGTCGTTGTTAAATTGTCATTTCAGATATAATGAACATTTTTCTTATGGGAACATTTTTGAAAAGTTTTTAAATGTAAACAACAATAATACAACGCAAACAAAGCAAGAAATGCATTCGACCACTCAGGACTGATGTCAGAAGTCGAATGACAAAATGGCGGCCGGTTGCGTAGCGTTCGGTCGACCGTAGCAAACGAGCGACGCGACGTGACCTGACGTGACCTTGAATTGTTCCAATATTTTTATCGGTCTGGATTCAAATAAACTTTGAATCGACTAATATTTATTTCGAATTTAATGATATTATTTTTAAAATGGATCAATGTTATACACATCTGCAGTGTTGCTAATGTCATGAAAAACCAAATTAGACAACCTATAAAACAGACGAAGAACATATTAACAGACTTAATACTTTTTATATCACTTGCAATTTAGATGAACTGATAAATATAACATTAAATGATTTGATTTTAAGACCAGTTACTATCACAGACCTCTTGCGTTTCTAACCACCTTATGCTACGTTGGCTTGTAAGTATATAACACTTCTCTTTTGTCTTCGATGAAGTCGAGTGAAAACACAACATTTTATAAATTTTATCAGCACATTCATGTACAGAAAATATTTTGGCTATAACATCATAAAAGATCAGTATGACTATGACTAAAAAACGCAAAATTCCTTTTTAGACTAAAAAGAGCCTTATTTGACTGTATAATCTGTCTTTTACACTACTCTACATGCCCCCGGGACTATCTCATTAGATCTGGAGCGGCGGTCGCCATCTTTGTATTCTTTTTTGGTAAAATTTCTTCTTGTACTGGTTTCGGCAGATACTTACCAACGGGGAGGTCGCCTGACCAAGGAGTTGCTGATTTAAAGTTTTGATGGAAGAGACAGGGTATTTTTTAGCAACAGTATATAACTTCTATTTCATATCCCATTCAATCCCAGGAAATGGGTATTGTAATTTTCCAAAAGAAATACTCCGCGTAATGGGGAGTATTCTTTTTCTTTATCTAGATTCCCAAATTTATAAATGTAGGTAGTGCATAGCAAATGTGTCATTTCGATGTGAGATTCTTGAGTGACGTTGGCATGTATCGCAGATGGATGACAGTATTCACTTACTTGATGGACTGTCTGCTCGTTTGTTGGGTATCTTTTATAAAAAAAAAGAAAAAAAAACTGCAGCAAATGACATCCAAATAATAGTTTTTTTTATTGAAAGAGGTGGCAGACGAGAGGATAATCCATCTACCTGATGGTGAGTAGATATTGTAGTCAGTAGAAATCTGCGATACATACTAGCGTTTCCTACCACTTAACCCGTGGATAAAACACAGAATATTCGTGCTATTAACTGCATAAAAACAGTGCAGAACTTTGAAAGTACGGTGATAAGAAAATATGAATGTAATAATAAATACATAGATTATTTGCGTATTACTATGACACATCTAGGTTTCTAAGTGCAATGTAAAGTCTGCGCCACCATTACTCGCATCGCAATTTCGTACTGCACGTAATTGCATAGCATTTTCCACTTGAATTTTTATGTATAAACAGTTAATGTTTTCTTAAATAATGGACTCCTATATGTAACTGTTTGGTTAATTTAAAACGGTTCCTTGTATTTTTACTTAGAAATATAGTTGCAGTTTTCTACCGAACATTCGTGTTGAATGTTGGGTTTAAAGCCGCTCAGCGAGTTATGTTCGGAATCTCTTTGCTGGACAAAGTCTGTAGCGAAGAAATTTGACAAAGAATTAAGAATCAGCAAGCTGAAATGAAAGTGAGCAAGCCATATTTGCCGCAAAATCGCAGGTAATGGCTGAATGAGGAAAGCAGGAGACCGTGTGTGGTGGTGGTCTTTGGGAGAGGCCTATATCCAGCAGTGGAGAGACACAGGCTGACGGTATGTTATGTATATGGTAATTGCGCCATAAACTATGAACCCAAGAAAGAGTCAACTGATATATTCCTTTAAAAAAATTCAGGAAATATATTTTAACAGTGACATTCATGACACCTCGAAGCCCCGAAATCCTCATTTCATTTTATTACTTCGACATTTTAATGGAAAGCGGTTCGATAACTATCAGGTTAATTATATGGTGTCAAATTTAAATGTACGCAAGTACTTGTTTCCGTGTGTGTACTTACAGGTAGTTTGCTCAAACGCGCCGAATAATTTTTACATAAAATGCTTTTTACGTAAAATTTAATGAGAAGAAATTATTAAATTTCTCATATTCTGCCTAGACATCTTGATATAAACCTCTTCAAAGACGTTTCTTTATATGTTTGAACATCGTAGCTGTTGCTCGCGGCTTCGCTCATTTGGATTTAATTGCTTTTATATAATTTAAAAAAACCGGTAAAACACAAGTTTAATTATTTGTACCGTAGAACATTTAATACCAAGTTTCAAGTTGATATGATTTTTTTTCTATTTCTAGTCATCAATTTTTTTTCTATCCAAACTTTGACATCCCGTTTCGTTCCACTAGGGGCTGAAATTGTGAGTCTTTAGGCCATAAAAAGAAGCTACTGTCACAACTTTTTTTTATAGGAAGAAGGCGGCAGACGAGCTGGTGGTCCACCTGGTGGTACGTAGATACTGTCGCTCATATAAATCCTCAGTATAAGCCAACTTCAGTCCAGAATGACAAACATTGGCACGCCCCTGGATGAGCTGCCAAACTTTGGAGATATAGGAATGAATATGGGAAAATGGGGATGGATAGGATGTAATGGGAACAGTGCCGGCTTTACCTGTGGTGCAGGGTGTGCGGCGCACACGGGCGCAGGATCTTAGGGGGCGCCGAGCGCCGCTCGCGACGCCTCCAAATAGTCCAAAGCGCCTACTAGAGGGCGCTAGGGTATTGATTGCACCCGGACGCTACATGGGCTAAAGTCGGCATTGAATAGGAATGGGCTCTTGCTATTTCACTCACTACCGAAACACGTACGTACATTTTGGAATAGGATAAAGTAGAAAATGCGGTACATTTCCCACTTTATCTTTAGTGGGAACTTCAGCAGTTTCAGCTAGGCATTGATGAGTCAGTCACTCAGGAAATTTCTTTTTATATGTATAGATTATCTGGTATCCGTAACCAGCCCTTTTATTGTGGCACGCTGGCGAATTGTCGAGTCCATTCTTTTAGAGGCTGGGTAATTCCTCGGGGATTGTGGTAGCGGCTTTGTTATCCCTTGGTCGCCTTTTACGACACCCACGAGAAGAAATACGGTGATGCTATTCTAAAGCCACAGGACACCATACGGCCGGTGTATAACAGTTCTTAAATAAAACTTCTCAGAAATGAACCGCACGTTAGGAAATTGCCCCTCGACTCTTTTGGTCGCAAATACCATGACATTGTTGTAATTGGCAGCCATTTACCAAGTGGGAAAGTCCACGGAACCTTCGGTGTCAATCTTATACTTTTTAAAAGGGGCTCATTATACCCGACAAGTACCTTTTATGGTAAGTCCAATTCAATTTCAAAAAAATATTTTCAGTTACAAACGATTAAAATCAGTAAGTTTTTCTGACAGATGTGACAGTTGAAGTTGTAGGTCTGTTAAGCGAGGTGTCATGTAATGACAAAATTATTTGCTGTATGTATGTAAATATAATTTTATAAAAAAAATTAGAAATAATTGATTCAATCATAATTTTTTTGAAGAAAGTAGTAGGTTAGTACATATACCGGTAAGTAGTTGCTAGATGAGAAGAGGAAAAGACCGAGTACGCTGGCGTGCCTTGGGATAGGGTATATGAGTACAACTGTGGAGAGGTTGATAGATGTAAGTATGTAAACATATTAGGATTAATAATATTACCCTTTTTGGGAGAAATATCTAGTTCAGAAAAAAGTTGTTAGTTGTTAGAACAGAAGTTGTCAGTTGTTAGAACAGAAGTTGTCAGTTGTTAGAACAGAAGTTGTCAGTTGTTAGAATAACAGTTGTCAGTTGTTAGAACAGAAGTTGTCAGTTGTTAGAACAGAAGTTGTCAGTTGTTAGAATAGAAGTTGTCAGTTGTTAGAATAGAAGTTGTCAGTTGTTAGAACAGAAGTTGTCAGTTGTTAGAACAGAAGTTGTCAGTTGTTAGAACAGAAGTTGTCAGTTGTTAATGGCACAAATTTAGTGTTTAGATGACTTAGGTTTTTTTTATTTAAACAAAAGTAATATACATATTATGAAATTTTCTGTACCTTATGTTGGTAGCTCGAGCAACCTGCAAGGTTTGTGGTGGCACTGCACATTCGTATAATTAGTTAGATACCTCTGTTATTTTTATCTACTGATGTCTTGCTGACTCTTAAAGGTACAATTTGAAAGCATGTGAGGATGGAAAGTATATAAGTTAAATAAACAATTGTTTGATGTGTCATCTTTACTAAAGTCAAATTTGGCTTTACAACCAAAGTCGTTCTGCAACTGTCAATCAAAAGTTCGTTGCTACACGAATTCCGTTGCGCGAGAGTTATCAAATCGTTTCACATGCATTTCGCGAATCAAAACTAATGTGCTTGTAAAATTTTATTGTTCATAATTGTCAACAATTCTGACGAGTGTGTCGCGAGTCAGTAAACGGAGGTTGCCAGTGGGGAATCTTCATGTGGTACAAAAACTGTTTAATCTCAACGTTCCAGGCGCCGCGCCGCGCCGGTACGACTACGTGGTGCGGCGGTCTGCGTAGTCGGCGGCATTCTCGCCATCCTTCTGGTGCTGTAGTCTTCGTCGGCACTACTATGACCACTTAGGATAACATGCATTGCCCGCTCATCTACTACCTCTGTGCGGACTTGGTAACATCGGAGGTGAACTTCGCACGGCTGCTAGAAGTCGCGCACTCCTGGCATCGAAAGAGACGGCTATTAGACGAACCTGTGTTGTGTGTCATACACCCCCAGAAAGGGGAGAAGTGTTAAATTAAGAGAGATAAAAGAAATTTGTAGGGAATCAAAAATGTGCGCGCCGAAAAGAGTCCACGAATGTACGGCGCGCATCTCCCACGATTCGGTCCTTATTACCATAGGGTGGGCAGGGCCATCGGTGGTGCAGGGTAACACTTCTACTTCTATTACCTCTCTTATAAAAAAAAACTTTCTTATAAAAAGAATATCTTTTATAGCAGCGTTTCTTAACGTTTTTGTAGTCTCGGATCACTTTCTAAATTTCAAAAATCTGACGGACCCCTTCCAAACTTGTAGGAAAGAAAACAATGCATTTTAAAAAAAAAACTTTTATTTATTACCACAGAGAAAGTAAGGGGGAGAGTGCACGCTGCAATCCAATAGCCGCTGGGCGCACTCGACTGGCCACGTTACCCCTCTCTCACAGAATACTACCTTGAAATGTACTGAATTTCCCACTTTATCATATTCCCCAATGTATGTACGTGTTTCGGTAGTGAGTGAGAATTGCCAGAGCCCATTCCCATCCTATCCCTTCCCAGGTCTCCAACCCTTTCTCCAAATCCATTCTTTCATCAACAAAGGTAGGCAGCGCATCAGGGGGCGTGCCAATGTTTGTCATTCTGGACTAATATTGGCATGTATCACGGATGTCTATGGGCGGCGGTATCCACTTACCATCAGGTGGACTGTGTGCTCGTTTGCCGCCTTCGTCCATAAAAAAAAAAAAGTAAAGACTAGCACATGACGGTTGTTAGTGAGGACGTAGCTCCTCCACTGCGTAGCGGTGACAAGCTAGCGCTCGAGCGAGCGAATGATAGCTACCTACCTACATCTTTAGATGGATCACGCGCAGTATTTATTGTCTTCATATCTTACATGGAGCCCTAATACTCCTGCCACGGACCCCTCTGGGGTCCATGGACCCCAGGTTAAGAAACCCTGTTTTATAGGAATAGGGTAACTTGACTCTTTTGGCATATATTTTGGTCAACACACATTCGGAAGTTAAATCTCTTTGCTCAAGTATTTCACTGTCCCTCAATATACTGTGATACAGACATGTCAATCGTTAAGGGCATAAAAACTGAATCGGTTCACGATTTCGAAATGTAAAGCAGAATGAACGTTAATATACATCATTTTTTTCGAAATTTTACCCCATTAATGGCATTAATAGCAATTTCTTTATTTCACTTACGTATTATTGAAAGGCCTAATAATCAAAATGGCAATTGTAAATACCAATTAAAAACTGGACAATTAAAACGTTTGCTGTTTGACATTCTGTCTCGAGAATGACTCGAAAGATTCTGACTGAGAAATCGCTTATATTGACCAATCAAATTGACCAATGTGACCTGGTCTCCTCCTAGTCTCCCACTTAGTTATCTCACTCAACCGCGTCGTCAAGCGGTAATTTGTACCAGAAATACGAGGACAGAATTCTCAATCACCCTAACAGTGAAATCAAATATCTCGTATCCGAAATACACTTGAATAGTAGACTGATAAAAACGGCTACCGTAAGATATTATTATACTAATTAATACCCGATGGAGTCCTGGACTGGAAACCACTTATCAGGAAGGGTGGCGTGGCACGCCACCGGCTAAACTGAGGACTTATAAAAGTGACGCAGTGGTTAGATGCAAAGAGCAGACCACGTGTGGCAAAGACCTATATCCAGCAACAGTGGACAGTCCCAGGCTGTCAGTATAGTAAGTCCAACAAACCAATCCATATCAGCTAAGTTTAGGAATCATTGTTTAATTGTCCTAGCCCCAATTCAAGTCAAAACTGGTTTTACTTTCATATTTGATGAATGTTCTCAAAACTGAGATATTGCAACTCCAGAAAGGAGAAAATAAGCGGGATTAGACAGGAATGGGATTAGACAATGTCTTGTTCACTGTAATTGCAATTGACATTCTACAACATTTGTTGTAGGGAAACAAACAGTTGTTTGCTTGGTGGTAAGCGAATATTGTCTCCCAACATCTCAATACATTCCAGCATTTGGGAAGGATGGGGAATTAGGAGTAAAAAGGGACGAGGGATATAATGCGATATGAGGGGGAAGTGCACGCTGCAATCCAACAGCCGCTGGGCGCACTCGACTGGCCACGTTACCCCTCTCTCACAGAAGACTACCTTGAAATGTACTGCATTTCCCACTTTGTTATTTCCCTAATGTACGTACGTGTTTCGGTAGTGAGTGAGATGTGCCAGAGCCCATTCCCTACCCCATTTTCCTATCCCCATTTTCCCAACCCTCTCTCCAAATCCCATTCCTATATCTCCAAAGGTAGACAGCGCATCTAGGGGCGTGCCAATGTTTGTCATTTTGTACTAATGTTGCCATGTATCACGGATGTCTATCGGCTACAGTATCCACTTACCATCAGGTGGACTGTATGCTCGTCTGCCGCCTTCGTCCATAAAAAAAAAATGAATGGCGGTCTCTGGCTACTCTCACTAACTTGTAAAATTCGCCGGTAACTTTCACAGCAATCTTCTTTAAGTATAACTCCTGTCTTCCGCCCGCTCGACGTGCCTAACAATTGTGGCGTTGTAGACATGCTATGAATCCCCTAACTCCTGAAGTAGGTAAACCTGCATCACAGGAGCTAGTGTCTTCCTCAATAATATGACAATACCAGTAATTTGTGCTTATCCAATAATTAGAACTTATTTATTAAAAGTACAAAGAAACAAGGCCTACTATGGTCAAACAAGTCATGACGGTATGCCCCGTCGTAAGTTCACCGCGGTGTCAGCCAGCCTGTCTCCTATCCATTGCATAAAAAACGTAATTGTAACCTCGTATAACACAAGTACCGCTGTAGGCGTGCCTTTCTAAACCTCTTAAATTTTATGACGGAATCCTATCAAGCTATATGAATGACTTAATGGTACACCTTTTTATGGATGTCAATGTTCATATAACTAGTTCGCGAGTTTGACGGATTAGCACCGAGCAACGCCGCGGGCGAAACGTGAGCTTCTCTGACAAAACTCGTTTGCAGTTGCTAAAACAATTACGGCTACCACTCTAGAGACAATTCAGCTTATCGTAATAGCAGACATAACTTTGTTTCGCATCTAGATGTCCAGCGAAAGTAGACCCCTGTTTTAATAAGCGGTAAATATCGAGATGGGTGGATGAGTTCTGGGCAAGATGCGAAGTGATAATTTTTGAGCCGATCCCCGAAATCGGACGTTCGCTCTAATCATGTTGGTTTTGTTTTATGAGCGGTCATGAACTGTTAACATGATTGTTTTTACCGTCCCTCTCTTCTGTTGCCATCTCTTTCTGTCGGGAGGGTGTGACCGTGTTGGTATTTGGCAACAATGTCATAAAAAAAATCGTTAATTAAAGTTGGTATCGTATTAGTGTCGCCTTCGAATATTTGCACAAGATTCAACGTGTATGTTTGTGGGCCGGTAGGCGTCGTAGGAGTAACATTAGAAATTGTAGACGGACAGGTCTATCTTTAGCAATTCAGCTAGGCAAGTCCAACATCAGTCTAGAGGTGGGTCCGGCTTTTGGTAATCTCTTCACGTCGCCCAAATTGAAAGACGAGTCTTCAATTAGAGGGTCCTATCGGTTATAAATTATAATACATGTTGTATGAAAGTACTTATGTAGGAAGATTGCAGGTACAAAGGGCTTAGTCTTATTATCATTGCCGGAAATTTGGACAAATACGACGCTTTAATTTCACAGAATTTTTTCATAAATATCTGTAGAAAAAATAATCTTAATCTTTTATTTTGTGTATATGAAATTGAAATTTTATTTCTTTTAATTCAAAATTCCTCCTTTATAATTTGGTGTGAACCCAGACTCTCGATCTCAAATGAAAAGTTTAAAAAAATACGTATTATTAATTTGCAAGTTAACTATAGGGTCAAGTAAACAACGTGTAACATCCAAAATGTGTGTTTCTTTTATATTTTTTATTTAGGCGCTAGACAAAATTTATCAAATTTTCGAAACTTTGTTGTCGTTGACGGGATTAGTTTAGTGTACCCGTAGTAACAAAGTAATCATGAACCAAGTTTAATAGTAAAATCATAACAGTGGTTCAACTCCGACCCGTCAAGATAACGAGACACTCGATATACACACTCGTATACTCGTTGTCATTGTGTGTGTGTGTAATACAGACACGGTGTACATACAAGCAAACCGTGACTCGTATGTTTGTACATAGGTACCGTAGCCGACACCAGCTCTTTTATCGTCCACTGCTGCACATGCACAATGTTTTTAGAATGAGTCCTTGATATGGCCTTACAACGTCATGCTGCCAAGCGGGTTGCCAAGTACATACACTCTTTTAGAGATGGTATAGTTCCTCAACGCTTGTGGTAACGGATTTGTCGTCTTGACACCTACATGAAAAGATGGGAAGGTGTTTTTCTAAAGTTAACCGACACCTCACAGTGTTTGTACCTACTGTTATATTTTTACTATGTATTCTGTGTCTGTGGTACGTTCGTCATAGTTAATTGTTACTGCACCTCAAGTCAATACAACAATTTATAACATTTGTGTGACAAATGGTTATTAAACAAAACACAGTATATATGAGTCGAGATGTGTAATTAATCGAGCTATGTCACTGACACGCTAAGGAAAGATGCCAATTTCGGGGGGCTTAAAATGCCGCTTTATAAAGTTACTGAGAATTAATAGATGCTATGCAGATATTTATTGTCCGTTCAGAAATGCGCCCTGCAGTTTCTTCAAATCTCCCTTTAGAAATCCCCTAAAATCGATATATCAGGACATTCCTAATATTACTGCGATATCTATAAAGTCATTTATTATGGCCCACCATTTCGCTAACATAATGAAATTCTCGAACATAATGAATTTGCTAGCATAATGAATACCTGTTACTTATTTGAGAGAAACGGCAATTGCACTTCGAGCTGATAAATTATCAGTATTAGGTATTAGTGATAATACCTATAATAATTCAATAAAATGAAGGTTTAGTGTTCCCATGTATTCTCCTCCAAAAATGGATATTTTTTCTTATTTGCATTAATGAATACTTTTTTCTATATCCATACGATCCGCTATTTTAAATAAGAGTTTTAAAATTTGCTCACTGGGCTCGTTTTGGCAGCCTTACAACGTAGCATTTTTTATTTTTGAAAGGTTCTAGCTCCTATAAGAAATAGCTAATTTAAAAAAAAACAAATCGTAGGGACATTCATGGGCATACATACCATTAGGTAGATGTCTATTAAATATTAAATAACAATTGCTCTATTGCCATAATTCAGGGAGAAAGTAGGGGAATACGTTTGTATGAATAAGACGCTGTCATTCCCTTATACTCTATAAGTCTTATCAAAGCAGTTTGGACACCCCTACCACATGAGTATATTTATCCGTACAGAGCAACAGCTCTTTTGAGGCGCCGAATATTTATACGACAGCTAAATTTTAGGCACCCTCGAATAATACCGGTTGTATTATCATAGTTCGGTTATAGAAAAAACTTCGCTATGCCATTTATTGTACGTCGAATATATATTGTTATGGTAATTCTCATTGGAAATATTAATACGAGAATCTCGATTATGTGCTACGATGACGTAAAATACGTGGAACATCATTTCTCATTGTGTAATAGGTTCAACAGACTATAAAGTATATTCGACCAAATATATTGACATTATATTTTTAATATTGAAGTATACCTAAGTATTGAAATATCTATAGTGGCCTCCTGCACTAAGGTTTGCCACTACACATAATGTTCATTCAGCTCTTCTTATTCACCAGCGAACATCTCACACTGCGCTTCTCGGTACGTGGCGTCCAATCAAGGACTCGTCGAACCCATCAGTTGTCGATCCTGCGGAAAATTTAACTTGCTCATTAAGGTCTATATCCGGCAGTCGATAGACATAGGCTGATGGTATGGTATGGTATTGCCATTTAAACATGTTGATTAAATGAGTAATTTTCTTTGTTCAGGATCTTATACAATAAATAGAGCATAGCTCTCTCCATAGCTCGCTAAGCGACTTTGCACTTATGGATCATGTCGTCAGAGGCCACGCTTCGGCATCGTACGTCAAAGAACTACTTTTACACATCAATTCAATGTTGGTATCTACACATCTATATAAATTAACAATTATTTTATAGTAGGTACCTATAATTTGAAAAAAAAGGGAAATATACACGTAAACTTGTTGCAAGAGCTTATGAAACTACAACTTTTAATAATGCACCTTTGAAAGCTCTTTTTCTGATTGGCGCGTGACTTAAAGACGTATTTGACAATGTCGTCCGGCACCACTGACAGGTAATGTGTCACTTCGGAGCACCAGCCTGCCCTAGTAAATTACTAAGGGGTTTGTTATGTGTGGAATAGTGAAAATCGAATCACAATCTGATCAGCCAATAATATTTCATCACATTTTTATAGCAGTATGGTGGCAGACTAATTTAACAACATATAGCTGACTGTACTCCTAGACCACTTACCATGCGTCACGTTGCCTTCATTCATATGTAGAATGCGTTTTAAAAAACCACTCTATCGCGTTCAAGGGCAAACAGTGAACCCAGTCGGAAGACATCTAATAAGACGGAAATGCTGTTTTTTTGTCTATATGTCGGTTTGTTTGTCTGCGATAACAATACTAGATGCACGTCCGTTGTAATTTTCAATTAAGTGATGTTAGTAGCTGACGTTTTCCTAGAATCACATAATCCACGGGTACTCGTATAAAAAAAATTGTAGGAATTAATTGATTAGTTAAAAAATGTAATAAAATTAAATTAAAAAAAATCAAAATTAAAAAAATGTCGTAAACCGTAACCAGCCCTATGCGTGAGAGATGTATGGCCTTAAAACACTACGCTGGCCAAGCGGGTGTGCGAGTCCACTCTTTTAGAGGTTCCTCGGAGCTTGCGGTAGCGGTTTGTTATCATTTAGTCGCCTTTTATGACACACACGGGAAGTAACGCGAACTTGCCAAACCCTTCTTACAAAGGCGATGTTTTCTACCAAAGACTGTGAATACTCCGATTGATTAGTTTTCGGATTAAAGTTTTAAGTCGACATATTAATCGATTAAAAATTTAAGCGACCAACTTATTATACGTCTAATTTTTTTTTTTTCATAAGCGTTAATAATAAATCAGCTTAATACGAATATATATACTCGTATAACCGACTATTTTTTTTTTATTTTTATGTACGAAGGCTATAATGTTCTACCAGTATTAAAATTATTCTATTAACAGAATTTGATTAGCGCTTTATCACGATTAATTAAATTGATATTAATTAATTGTATAATAATTAATAGCACTATTTAATTAAATTTCGGACAGCTGAATAAATTTCGTTGATTATATGAAAATCTAATCAGCTTACAATTTAATTATTGTACCGAACAAATGGTTGATTGATCAGACGCAATTTTATTTGATTGATAATTAAAACAATTCGATTATCTCAAATTTTTCCGGTAGGTCGATTTATTGAAAATACCAGTGAACAGCCAAGTAGCGCACGCGTTGTCCACGGCGGATTATTACGATTTGCGTGCATCTCTTTCATTTATTTTATGTAAACGTAGTTGCGTTTTTTCATTTTTCTATTCACCTTTGATTTATTTGGCGTTGCCACGGAGTCTAACTTTGGCTCAATGCCAGGTATAAGCTCAAGTGAATGTACAGTTCCGTATTTTCAATCTGATAGCGATGTAAATAAAAACAAAATAAATAAAGAATATAAAAAGGAGATTTAACAAAGTTTTCAAACATTTTCTGGTAAATATTTAATAATAAAAACACTGATTGTGAGTGCGGATAACGGATGCCACGATCTTAGGTTATTAGTGTCTCCATAGGATTGAAGCCGAATAAGAGCGGGAAACAAAGTGAGACCGAGCCAAATCTAAAGACCTCACGTATACGCCGCCGGCATGCAGCGGTTGTAGATACCTTCCACGGTCGTTGTAGGGCCTGGTAGCTCTTCTTCTCTTCTCAGCCAGGGCACACTGGGTAGGCGCCTGCTTCGTGCTCACTATTTCTTGCGGTCCTTCAATAAGTGGGATTCAGATCGCAGACAGCGCCTACGATCTCGAGGGTGCTCCTTGTGCACTAGCACACATCCCCAGCAGCAACAAGGTTCAGTCATAGACTTCACTGAGCGTTATTACAGTTGCAGACAAGGTCATACGGTATAAAATCAGCGGCGACGAAGTCAAATCAAAGATTCGAACAAACGGAACTACAATCGTGGACAGGATGACCAAAAGTATTTCAAAGCATATCTTTGCAGTTTTGCAGTTTATCTATCAAAAGTATTTTAAATCCTAAATATGTGTTTTTTGTTAATCGTTTTATTTTAGAGCAATTCATAATACAAATAAGAGTTGATCGCTTTATCTGCTGATCACAAATCGCCGATCAATTAATTACGTAATCATTTCTGCTGATCTAAACTCAATTAAAATACTCATCAGTTAAATCATACCCCCCAATAACCACCTAGTGTTGAGATTTATTCCAACACTAGTTGGAGGGTGACGGTGCACGCTGCATTTCAACACTCGGCTGGGCACACTCGACTGGCCTCGTTACCCCTCTCTCACAGAAGACTACCTTGAAAGTTCCATTGTATTTCCCACATTATCAAATTCCCCAATGTAAGTACGTATTTCGCTAGTGAGTGAGTTATATCAGAGCCCATTTCCATTCTATCCTATCCCTTCCCATTTCCTCAACCCTTTCTCCAAATCCATTCTTAACATCAACAAAGGTGGGCAGCGCATCTGGGGGTTGTGACAAAGTTTGTCGTTTTGGACTAATGTTGGCATGTATCGCGGGTGTCCATGGGCGGCAGTATCCAATTACCATCATCACGTGGATTGTATGCTCGTTTGCCAGCTTCTTTCTATAAAGAAAAAGATATTTGAGTAAGCGTGATTAAGTAGAAGTTCTACTTGCAATTTATAATTTTCGTATTTCATTTTCATCTCGCAGAATCATTCGCAAAGATTTGTAATTTCTTCGTTATTGATTATCAGAAAGGAATTTTCACTGAATTAAATATTTAATTTATAAGCAATTTCTCTTTAATTTTGATATTACAAGAAATGAGAATTTTATTTATTAAAATATAATAACATTATAGGAAACGAGAAATTACGTACAAATGTTACGTAAATTACCGTTTGGGGTGAGGAACGTTTTCGCTTATTGCGTAAAAGTGTGTATTATACCTACGTATAATACAAAAGAGAAATAATCCTATTGGGCTTAACTTCGTACTCGTAATTGGAAATTCAGATGATAAGTACTTAGTGTATTATATTAGTAGACAGGGTTAAATAAAAAATATGCTTGCTCTCTCTTATTACTGAATTTCATTCATGAAAACTAACAATTTTTTTCTACCTTAAATTCAGCATTTTTTTTTAGTTCAGCGTTTTTTTCACACAAATCATTCACTCACTCGCATAGCGTAGGTACGGTCGGCCAAGAAGTGGTTTACCAGTTTTTATGGAATGTTCTAGCTATTGAAAAGGGGTTCAAATGTGGCATTGTGTCATTAATGGGATAGTCCCGAGCTGCAATATGTCTTTTCACAACTGCGTCGCACGATTATACCCACATATACATAGACAAACTAAAATGTTACACCGTATTATGTCCTAAATTGTCACGTTACCGAGATATTACGATTGAAAGATCGCTATTTAATCGTATGACCTTAATAAATCTTACCTTAGCAATCTCCCTAATAAAAAAATAGACGGAACACCGAAGGCATAGCACCAATGTATGATTGTTATATATGATTTGAGATGGGCAATATATGAGCAACCTACGATTTCGACTTTGATTTTGAAAAAAGACCATTTAAGGATAATTTAATAAATGAAGAAGATTAATTACTAGTTTTTGGCACAATGTACCGGTTAAATGTTTTGTGCCAAAAATAAGTTCTTTAATTGAACAGATTTGTAATCCTTTGAACTAGCTTTGGGTTCTGTTGTCAAAATTATTCTTGACAGAAACAAATTGTTTGCAGTTTTTTCAGTACCAATGACCAGCGCGAGAAGGGCCAAAGACCTATGTCTTACACGCGTCAATATGACGTCAAAATTGAAAGTCAAATGACATCACGCCCAGTTCTTCTTAGAAACAGACAGTATGTTGCCAAATTGGCATATTTTCTAGATTCCATATTTTCTAGATTCCATTTTTTCTAGACCTATAAAAGTACCTTTATTTGGTCAAATAACTTTCGAATGAGAGGTCAAGTAACGCTGGTTACTATCACCATTTTAACAAAAACTCGTATTGAATCTGATCGGTTTTCAGAAAAAGGTCAACATACACTGGAAGTTCGTATATCCGATATAACAAGAACTCGATTACATTCACGCGTGATTTGATTGAGAGGTCACGATTTTCTGGTTCTTAATTTAGAAGTTGTTGACCTAAATAGTTCACTTGGTCACTGAACTATTACTTTATCGGTTAAGTGACAATAGTGTTGCTATGTAACAGTAGTTTTGCATGACGTGACTGATTTTCGCTCTTTCAGTAAAATTCCCTTGGTAAATTATATAGCCGAAACGATCGTTGATACAAACTGGTACATACACTTTGGTGGTTATTAACTAAATATGTCAATATTTGTTGTATGTATGTCCAAACACAACATGACATAGCTGTCGTAGTTGACATGGAATCATGGGGAACCCTGTGCCAAGCACTAACCTGGGAAGGGGTGGCTGCATGCTGCAATCCCACAACCGCTGGGCGCGTTCGATTGGCCAGCTTAACCCTCTCTCACATAGTAAAATGTGCTGCATTTGCCTCTTTATCCTATTTTCTCAATGTACGTACGTGTTTCGGTAGTGAGTGAGATATGTCAGAGCCCATTTCCATTCCATCCTATCTTTCTCCTTTTTTTCCAAACCTTTTTGAAATCCATTCTCCAATATCCTAAGGTAAGCGGCGTATCCGGGGTCCAGATATGTTATACGAGCATTCTAGGGCAGGCACGTTAGAGTCTAACAGTGTTCTATCTTCAAAGGGTTATTTAACAAGTCTAACAGTTTCTAGCCCTCGAATTATTTAATTCGTATGTGTTTTGAAAATGGAATATTCTTATTAAATTTAATTTCAAATTTGACTATTCAATGAACTCCTCCTCATCTGCTTCACCCCCCCTCCCCCCTAGAAGTTGCCAGCTAGGTTTCTTTGATAAGAACGTATGATGTGTCAACTAAGTGACAGTGGGCGACGGTACCCACTTTACCCACTTACCACAGGTGGATTGTTTGCTCGTCTGTAACCTTGACTAAAAAAAAATGTGTTTCTGGTAGCCTAAAGGGTTATTTATTTATTTACTTATTACCGAAAGATACACTATTCGTCAAAAGTGCGTTTGATTAATACTTACTTTAAAATATTTGCATTATAAGCAGATTCATTTCACTGGGGGACTTTAACCATACGCACATTTGACTAAAATCGGTTTGACGAAACACACCTTTGGCGAATAGTCTTTTGACGAAGTGTACCTTTGACAAATGCAGTATTTTGTCAAAAAGCTCTATTGGCCATCCACCCCAAAATCATTCTGACTACTGCAAGGATGACTGACGCCCCCATGAGTAGCGAGACCTATTAATATTGTACTAATAAGCAGGAACAACGGTTAAACAATACCTACCACTTACCATTGAAAAATTAGTACGATTTGACCCAGTCGTATGGCGACCTCGTCTATAACGGAGGTAGTACTATATAAATTCATTCCATTCTAGGCCCTATAACCGTTGTATTAAGACCCATGAGTATTTATTCACTGTCGTATAATAATATAAGTGCAAATAGGAGGTTCACGCATGTTCACGTACTGCTTTCACACGATTGCGATACTGTATATTACGAGGATATTTTAGTCCGAAACAGTCTGTTTTCTCTCACGACTTCAAATAAGGGCGAAGATTGAAATTGCGTATGATAAAAATTTGCTTGTGGAAGAATATTGTGGAAGAAAAGCTAAAATATTGTGAAAGAGTCCCATCACTATAGCTACAAGCGTTAGTGGTACATCACTAGAGATGTGCTGAAAAGGAGAACTGTCGACATATATTGTATAAATAAATTTAGTTGTCCTAAAAAATCTTAAGGAATTAATTAATAACGATAAGAACAAAAGAAGCGATCACACGTTTGTAATAATTAACACCAAACGAACCCATAAAAATGTTACAGATCTAATTATCTAATTTAAGACTTACTTTGAAATCAACTGCGATCTGCACGTCGAGACGGGAGTCGTCTGTAGTGAAAAGCGGGTATAAGTCGACCCATTAGAAGAAAACAGTGGAAGATATTTGGTACTGCGTTTTAATAACCATAATTGATACTGCGGTGTGACTTGAGAGGTGATAACTGTATATCGACATAATATCGATGTCTGTAGTTAATGATCCATTTAATATGTATACATATCACAACAAACGACAAATATTCCAAATTTTCAGTTGCACAAAGACAAAACCTTGCGCTATTTCAGTTCACAACGATTCCATCCGCCCTATTTCTGTTCAGGAACCGTTTTAAAACCGGCCCCAGCTCCTTGACGTATCCATTTTTATTCGCTGCGTTTCTTTTGCGTATTTACAAAATTTTCTATAGTTTGTGTTAGTTTTGGGGAATAAATTTAACGGATTTTTAGGCTAGCTTGACAGGGTAACGTAACTATTTGAGAACTGTTGACGACGAAAAGGCTAGGGTACTTACGCAAACATGTATATAGTTTCGCAACTAGTTGTTAAGTTTTTATGTATATATTTTGATAATAATGGAGTGATCCCTGGTATGTCTTTGCTTACTTATCAGGATAAATCGTTGGTGGATAGTGTAGGTGAGGACATACTAGGATCTTATCAAACATGTAAATACGTGTTAGCGATAAGGAAAATAAATGATTCCCCGCGGGTAGCGGGAGGGGTGCATACATGGACAAGTGGTGGGGGAAGCCCGTCCTTGACAAGTGGTGGGGGAAACCCGCAACTAGCCGGAAGTTGAAGAATTCAATAAACAAATAAAAAGCGGACCATTTTCCGGTCAACTTCACTTCCGCAGCGGCATCCACTCCGACAACAACAAGAACAAGAAGAAGAACAAGTACCTCTGCGCTACCCCGGCTCTATTGAAGAACAAGCCTTGTTGTTTTATTCAAGATAAGAAAATCCTATTATACAGTCCACACCCCCCAGGCGATCCAGTTGGTGCGAAGTACAGACACTAGCTAATCCTGGGATAATAATGACGTTCAGTGGAGGGGATTTTTGGAGTGAAGAATTCTATCCAGTGATTAACTCCAGCGTTGAAAATGTGTTCGGCTATTTATTAATTTATTTGTCTTTTTTAAACTTTTTTAAATTCACTTGACGTCAGTCTTAATTTCAATGCACTAACGTTCTAATGTTCAAAGTCCTAATGAGGTTTTTCTTAGAGATAAGAAATTTTTGACTAGATAGTTGGTTCCCTTTTATTCGGACGGACTTTGCTGTTGATGATCATGCGAATACAACGTAACAGGGAAGAATGATGCTACCTCCCTCAGCCTCTGTTCAATTCCAAATGCTGTTCAATTTATTTTACTGCATGCTTTCAGACTTCTATTGGCATTCTATTGGCTTTTGACTGCAATTGGCTTCTATTAAAGATGTCAATGGCCGACAGTAACCGCGAAATATCTGCTCGTCTACCAAAAAACTCTAAGAAATCAGTCGGTCAATTCAACACGACGGTGAACTGATTTTTATGAACTGAAGTTCGCTCAACCAAATCGAACAATTAGGGAAACCACACGCTGCGTAGCGAATCTCAATCGTGTCAATGTCTTGCTTGGTACCAGAGTTTGACGTGTAATAGAAAGGAAGCGACCTGCCCCACTGTGGAAGACACGTCTATTTTATTAGCACCGCTTGCCCCATTTGGCCGGGACTTCAAAATGGCGGCCTAATTGTTTTACGATTTCTGTGCTACGTTAGAAATGGCTAATTTAAATGGGACCGTATTCGGGTCTTGGATTTTGTTTCTCTATTTCCTTTTTGCATTGAATTGTGATGCCGGTACTGTTATCTACCGCAATTATCTACCGTACGGGTATACTTACATAATCAACTTCATGTACTATGAATTTTGTCTATTTGATCCTTCGTATATCTGTTAACATATTAGTGGATACTAACTCGCTCGATTAATGAATAAGTTTTGTTTCACTTGCGTTTAAATACGTTCCTTTATTGCGTTGTGTTTCCTTTATTTTTGGTTTTATTTCTCTATTATTATTAATGTTGTCTTTTACAACTACATACTAACTGCTTCACGATATTTTATTATTTATTGTGTAAATATTGCTATCAACTACTCTTGAGATGGTTGGCATTAAACCTTATTATGTACATTTAGCTCTTAATCAATCGTAAATAAACCTTTGATCAAGATATCACTCTTGCCAATCAAGTATCTTTTTTCGATCTGCGAAGAATATCTACGCGTTATCTATCTCATAATTATTTTTAGGCCCTATTATGTGACTTGTGTTCTAAAATCTAAAAGATGCCACTGACTTCTATACTGCCGGAGTTCATCGCACGAGGAACGGGAAAAGATTTTGGCAGTCGTTTGATGTTTTCTGTGACGTTCCTTTAATGTTTCTTTTGAAAGTGAAGCTTGGACATAGGAATTAGATATAGATGTGATATATAATTGTAGGGTTAATGGAAAATGGTTTTTAGGTTTATGATTGAAAATGGCTGTTTTATGGTAGGTAGCTGTTTGTTTTCAATAATCAGTCTTCGTTAATTTTTGCACTTATACAATTTTCTTCGTGTGAAGTGGGTGATCAAATGGCGAGTAAAACTGTGGTTATGTCGATTTACAAAATACCCCGAAACAAGCATAACTTTAAAAAAGTCCTAAACTCCGGTTTCTCGATCAATCAGATTCGTTAGAAGCGTCTTAAAAACGCTGTTTTAAGACTAAACACACTGCGCGTCTATTACTTTTGTGGTAATTTAAGGACAAAATTGAATTAAACCACGAGTTTGAAACTATAAAGTTTTAACTTGGTTTAAATTTTCGTTCTTCTCATTCAGCTGTTACCGGCGACTTTCTTCAATTCTTCCGTCCACCTTGCCTAAAGGCATTAGATACTGCGCTTTCCCGCACATAGTCTTTATACAAGAACTCGTCCATCGGTTGTCCGTGCTGTGGCAGATATGAAACTCACTTCAGTTCTTCTGTCACTTTACTCGTATAACTTTATAAACTTTCACCTTTTGTACACATCTTATATTGTAAATCGGGTCTGAACTCGTAAAATTTAAAGGCTTTTGTTTGTTTTTCTGTCACTTTGGATATTTTGAAGTTAAAGAGAGATAGATCAAGTCAAATTAATGTCTAAGTTAGCCAAATTAGTGATGTCATTGATGCCCTCAGAATTAGGCACATTACTATAGTTAATAAAGATTCGGGAATTAAAAATAACCCAGCTCGTCATTTTTATGTACTCTCATTTGTGAATCGGTCGTTATGAGAATTTGTCTTGTAAAAAAAATGTGTGAGTGAGACATCCAATGTCTTGCGAGTGAGTCATTCATTAACCTAGACAGCTTCACTTTATTTGCAGGCAATATTCAAGGAGTGAATAACATCCTGCTGGAATACCGACAGCAGAGAAGACATACGAGTACTTATTGTCTTACTAATTAAACGATCTTTAAAAACAGTTGCTATACTCGTCTTTTTTTAAAAATAGAATTTTAAACTAGTCAGAAAGTGACAGAGAATTTTATGTAATTATTAAAAATCGTAACTATTATAAATATGTATATTTAAATTTATTCATGATTAAATTTGTGGTTAATAGGGATAGAAAATAATTTGAGAAATATATTAAATATAGTTACTTAGTTCTTTTTTTTTCTCTGAAAAACTTCTCCATTGTTTTAAGTAATTCAATTTATAGTGATAATTTATTGGTGTATGTATTTATATGGGTACATATGTATATAATATATATTATGTATTATTTGTAGTATTTTTTCATTGATTGCCCGATGCATCGCCTTTCGTATTTCTATTTAATATGTCCAACGATGTCATCTTGTGGTTCACCTCTTATTTAAATGGCCGAAATCAGCGCATGTATCCAACTGGTGTGATGTATCTGCTGGCGTCCCCCAGGGCGGGGTGCTCTCACCCTTACTATTTTCTGTGTTCATTAATACTATAACCCGTATCATCGAGTACAGCATGTACCATCTGTATGCTGACGACCTACAGCTATACATAACATCGAAAAGATCCGATCTGAGAGAAATTATAACGAAGTTGTCACTCGACCTCGACAATATTAGGCTCTGGACGGAACGGTACGGGCTGCTGGTCAATCCCGCAAAGACGCAAATTATGTTGGTTGGTAGTTCCAGAAACCTCTCGTTGATTGACCTCCTCACCTTACCACCTGTGACATATATTGTACCTCTCCCATATTGTAAGACGGTGAAAAATCTCGGTTTGTACATTGCACATGATCTTTCCTGGTCTCCTCACGTCACGAAGGTTAGTCAAAGGGTTTTTGCGTCCTTCCACTCTCTTAAGCGCATGCAGAACTCCCTTCCTTTGCCCACTAGAATCACTTTAGTTAACTCCTTGTTGCTGCCCATCATTGAGTATGCTGGCGTTTGCTACACAGATGTCACTGAAATACTTCTTAATAAACTCAATCGATTGCTTAACCTGTGTATACGCTTTGTCTTTGGATTGCGTAAATATGATCACGTGTCACACTACCGGACTCGGCTAATGTGGCTTAACATACGTAATAGACGAAATGTACACGCCCTCACTATGTTATACAACATACTTTACAACACCTGGTCTCCGGAATACCTTAGTGAGCGCTTCGCATCTAAACAGTTCGTCGGATGTGTAACCCGCACGCACTATAATAAATTGTTAACTACCCCCGTGTGTCGCACGGATTATTATGCCCATTCGTTTACCTGTACAGCAACACAACTCTGGAATAGCTTACCGGTTGGGATTACGAGGCTCCGTCAATTGATGTCTTCAAATCGCGTGTATCTGAACACTTTTTACTCAAACAGTGTGAATGACTGGACTGATATGTATATTATTATTTTATTTATAATTTTATGTATGTATGTATAAATGTATATATGCATGTATGTGTGTGTAAATTTATATTTATGTTGTATTTATGTACTTAGTGTAATAGTATCAAAACGCTATTATATTTAGCGGCACTACCCTCAGCCTGCTCTCAACCACCAAAGGTTAGCTGGATGAAAATGCTATATAGCATTAAGTTCACCTTTGTACACACATTTTGGTGCAATAAAGAATTTATCTATCTATCTATCTATCTATTTAACCAAAGGTTGACTGGCAGAATGCCACTATAGGCAGTAAGTCCGCCCTTTGTACAATGTTTCTTTGTGCGCTAAAGTTTAAATAAATACACTAAAATTAAGATAAATAATAATAAATTTAAAATAGCATCACCCCATCTAAAACTATTATAGTTTGTTCTTTATGTTCTTTAAACCACGATATGGGGTTCTTCAAGAAAGCTGTGAAAGGATTTTGCAAGATCGGCGGCGCACCCGCATGCCCCTCGGTGTTGTAGGTGTCCATGGGCGGCGGTAACACTTACCATCGCGTGGGACCGCTTGCTCGTCTGTCCACTTCTCTATAAAAAAAATATACCAGCATATTTGATGATCCTACTATCCGAGTATCCGCTAGTTGTAAAAATGTTAAAAAAGCTTACATGACGTACGTAACGTTATTGCACTTAAGTCGTGTACAATTTCTTTGTCGCAAATAAAAATCAATTTGTCATTCTGAAGTTGGCATTCTGAAGTTCTTATAAAAAACAAAAAAAACACCAACAAAGCTAATTATTGAATTACATTTTGTCACACCCAACCAGTTGTTATGTGCCACCCACACGAAAAACTATGCTACTAAGTCTTGAAAATAGCAGAAACAGATAAAACAATGTTGTGTTGAAAATCTAATAAATTATCATTTATGAAATAGGACTGCAAAAACATACCTAGATAATTTTCACGGTAAAACATAAATTATTTTCTTATACATTTTTGATGTATGTTTCTGCCAACGGTATTAAATGAGCTGTGGGAACATGCGCGGGCGTCGCTAATTCGCCGCAAACACGCATGTGCGCTTGAGTTTTGTTTTTAATAACATTTGCTTTTGGTACATGCTAGTTCGTAATATAACTTGCATCCGCAGGATGCGTCCGACTACGGAACATTGGTATTATGGTTTTACTCGACTACAGCGAAACCAATAGAAAGGTAATGATTTCCACGCATTGTGTTCCTAGCCTTTTTGTAAAGCATGTGAACGTTTGTTATTCTTAACTGAGTAGCTTAAATCACAGATTCTGATGTCCATGCGCTGTATCCACTTACTATCACGTGGCCTGTTTGTACGTCTGCCACCGTTTTACAAGAAATAAAACATAAAGAACGACGCTTTATATAACTATCTCTTTCTCATATACGACGTGCCATTTGGGCATATCGTCGGCTACTGTACTTAATGTCCTATCTGTTTCTATATAGATACTATTATCTACACATCATAATACTTTACTCAGATATATTTTCTGTTATATCTCTTTTACGCTCGCTGTGGTTACATACAATGACTATTAGATAAAACAGCTCATAATGTCGAGATAACTTTGAGATTTCCTGAAACTTTGGTTTATTTGCCTTCCGCACTCCGCATCTGTCCAAACTTCTAAACTAAATAAAGATATCATGCCATACTAAAGGTCGATGAAACATTACCTGGATGAAAGAGTTCTGATTGTAATGGCTGTCGTAAAAGGTATCTAAGGGATAACAAAGTTGCTACCACAATTCCTGAGGAACTACACGCCCTCTAAAAGAATGGACTTGCCTTATAAATCGTGCCTTTTTAAGGCCATACATCCGTCTTTTAAAGTAAAAAAAACTTGCCACTTGCTGTCCACTCGTACCTTCAGCGCTTTTCGTTGCAGTTTGTTGTTGCAACATTTTTTTCATTTGTTTGTGTGTTCTAATTTTGTCATTTGATCACCAAATATTTATAAATATGTTTCCTAAAAAGATAAAGGCATTAACTCCACGGACAAACGAAATTTTATCTAATGTTCGCTTAAATAAAACACATATTGTAGTTTGTTTGAATTATCTTATCACTTAATGTTACTAACACAGTTTATTTACATTTACATAACATATTGCGTTTAATGATGTGTTTGCTTCTTTGCGATATAAACCTTTGGACAATACAAGCATAGTTCAAATTCTCATAGAAATAACATTTAGCTATGTAGTAAGTAAAGAATCCCTAACATATTGTACCTCTAAGCGATTTATTTTATATAATAAATACTTTATGTACATTATCGTACAAAAGGCGAACTTAGTGCCTGCATTCTCTACCAGTCAACCTTTTGGCTGGTCGGGGAGATTCAATTTGGAGGTGCGTGAAAGTCTCAAATGAGATGGTATGCGATTGTATGAAATTTATAATAATAAAAAACTCTTACTGCTACAATTCTTCTCAAACACACGTATAGTCTATAATTGTTCAAAGTATGCCCACGGTTATTCTATTTCATCTTAATAAGGGTTAGAATCCAGTGGTTTTGGATACATTAGTATAATATGTCGCTGACTGTATCTATACGGTGTGAACTTTACAAGAGGGTACGCAGGTATTTAGCTCTTGAAAGGTCAACTCCGTGTATTACAAGTATGTTATACCTAATTGAAGCCACATCATATCATCAGCCTGTGTTGCACTGCTGGATAAAGGCTCGCGCACATTACAACCGCGTCGCGCCGCAGCAGTTAGGTATCAGTTAGCTGTTGACATTCTACATGACGAATTGTATACCTACGGAGTAAGGGGAAATGGGCACAAACTTATTCGTTCTTATTTAAGCAATAGACAACAAACAACGCAAATAGAAAGAAGTTGCCCAAAAACTAAAATTGAGAATGCCTATCTGTCAAACTTTAGGCATAACTTGAACCGCGTTCCACAGGGTAGCGTTTTGGGATCCCTCGTTTTTTCATGTTTGTATTAACGACTTGCCAAAAGCAACGACACATTCAATGACACTGTTTGCTGATATCCTATTTAGTGGTATCCTATCTATAATCCTATCTATCCTATCCTATCTATCCTATCTATATCCTATTTATAATTAATATGGCAGATGACATTAACTGTTCTTAGACATCAATTAGAATATGGCTTAATTTTAGCAATTTAAATTTTGATAAAACCAAAATGACGAACTTCAAACAAAGAAATAATTAATCAACCATTAAAACTTGATATTAACTATTTGGGCGAGAAAATTGATGAAACTGATGTAACTAAATTCCTAGGAATACATATAGATAACTTGGGAAAAGTACGTAGAAAATGTATGCAGAACAATTAATCAATACTCGTATGCACTTTTTAAATAAAATAGTCAATCGATCTGCAGTGCTTACAGCATTCCATGGCTATGTCTCTTCAATTTTAGGGTATGGAATATTTTTATTGGGTGATTACAGACATGTAAACTACATTTTAAAAATCTCAATATTCTAACATTAGCAATATTCATAAAAACTAATTTAAATCTCTTTTGGTTTTTGACACTACCACGTCACGACCATAAACTATGCTCGGAATCTGGGAAATCAAAATTAATGCGTGGAAGTGTCAGCAAGGCCCCCACAAATATTAAGAAGTATTAAGTAGAAGAACGTAGAAAAAAATGTACGCATTTCTTGTTGACATGTGTTTTTATGCTGCGGCCCATCTGAAGTGTGCGGTGGTTTATACAAAATGTGTGAAAATGAATCAGGAGATATAATAACTGTAGTTCTAATGACAGCACGTATAGATCACTACGTTTTTTTTTATTTGTTTCTAAAGAACTTTTATGCCTTGGCACATGTCAGTTCCTACGTACCCTAAACTTGCATTCTACAACATTAATGTAGGTACCAATGTATCAGCCCTAGAGAGGGCTCACAAATCTGAACAAACTAAATGCTGCTCGTGAATTAGGTTCTCCAAGTATCTCATGGAACATACAAACATCATTCCTGTTCGGATCAAGAGCTCTCACTAAGGCCTCCCGTTCCTGTTGATTCCGGATACACTCCACCAACAAGTGTTGGACATCTTCAACAATTCCACATATATCGCAATCCGGAGAATTTTTCCATGAGGTAATGTAATATACTTTGTATTATGGATTATTTATTGTTTTAAAGCATATTGTTGTTATCACGAGGTGTTGGCGCTGGCCGCGGCGCCGCTGTTATCATGATTTCCTACATATCTTTGAAGTACAGTCATCCGCGTGGCTTTCTTAAAGAAACCGACACAGAGATCAGGAGACCAGACCCTGGCTTTTTGCTAGTCGTCTAATATTGTTGCTGACATTATAGAGTGTGAATCAAGGTATTCTTGAAGCCTGACACCACGGATTTTCCTCAAGATTCTGAGTTAGTTGACGTAAAACAAAACGTAATAAAAAAAAGTAGGAAACAATAACAAAAATAAATGTTTTTGCGAAAATTATACGTAAAATTTTCATGTCAAAATTCAGAATTGTTAACGGATTTTCAAGTTTCGGAAATTAGTGGGTTACAATAAATACAATTACTATACAGTAACATTTCTATCTGCGACTCAGTGGGTACTCTAATTTCCTTCAAGCAAAGTTACTGAAATTCTGATAAATTTTCTCAGTCACAAAACATTAAAATTTTGATAAATTTTCTGGATCTTAGAACGAAGCCTCATCGGTATTCGCGTCAGTGGAAGCAGCCAAGTTGCGCCTGAGCAGGTTTGTGGGTCGTCTCTGTTATCACTTATCAGTTACAAAAATTAAAATAAATCACTAACCAATGCACTAATTACTAAAATACACTAATAACTGAATTACAGTTCAACTTACTGGCTTTAGTTCTATTATATTTAAGCGGAGCCAGATAAGGTGTTAAAAGAACGTTACACTTCTAATGCCTTAAATATTATGTAAACTGTACACATATCTAAGTACAGTCCGACACAATTCTTATCACTCAAGATAATGTACAACATGTAACAGAAGTTTTCGCTGAAAATTAATGTTTGCACTTCGATTAGTTTCGTGGTATTAAACAGCTAATAACGTTATTATACCTAATACTTCAAAATTCAAAGAATATGTATAGTTTAAGTATTTTTTTCATTCTATTCTTGGCTACCTTCTACCGTGAATGTAGTAGTTTGAGTTTTAATAGCTCCAGTGCAGTTTCAACATTTTTGTTGCCATCTTTAATAACTGTTCGCTATTTTTCACGAATTTGCGGGATCCGCCCGGATTCACATAGTTGTTGCAGGATTCCGCAGACCCTCAAATGTTGCGGGATCCCGCGGGATAAATATACAGAAAGGGTAAATATACAGAAAGATTGAGCACAAATGACTAAGATTTTATTAAAAACTTAATGTACGTTTGTTGTTATCATGCCTATACCATTGTCTTTCTACAGCTGGATATATCGGCCTCTTCCAAGACTCGTCACCACACACAATCTTCTCTTTTTATCATCCAGTTATTAGCGGTGAACTTCTTCAAGTCGTCATTCCACATACATAAATAAATTACACAAAATATTAATTCATAGAAACAGAATGACACGCCTTGTTTACAACACCGATTCACGTTTAAGGAAAACCGATAAAGATGGCATGTATTTGATAAGTAAGTTATCAATGCAGGTGGAAAACGTGTGAATCTTTACAATCTAGGTAAACACGGAGCCAAACAAGCATGCGAATAATTACGTTTGTTTGCGGCTCGAAAACAACTTATCGAAAGTTTAATAACGTTTATATTCGCTGCTCTAAACTGAAAAAGTTATCTTGTAAAACATTTTTGCGATTCGCTTAACATACACTTACACGTATATTGAAAAGTTTCATAACCATCTGCAAAGGGATTTGCAATCTTTCGGACGCCTCAGTGGCAAATAATTTAGATATTTTAGTCAAAGAATAATATGATTTAGTAACTCATTATACCGTCTGTTGAACTCGAGTCGTTTTCCTGTTACAATTTTGGTGTGAATTTTTCGCGAAATTTCGATGCGGGCGTGCTTATTAGGGTTATCACATATTTATTAGGTTATACATATAATATATTTTTTAGTTGTCAACTAAATATGTAGCCCTGGTGAATATAATATCTATAAAGAAATAATTAGTATTCCCTACAATATTATATATTATGTCTGACTTTCACGAGTCAATTGAAAAATAATTAAAATTCAACGAAACAGATAGACATTGATTGGAAAAACTTAATAAAAATTAATTGAATATTTAATCGCGGTAACAACAATATTTTTGATACAATTTCCATAAATAAATTACAATATACAAATTGTACAATTTACAAAAAAAAATTACATTAGTAATCTCCCCGTTTGATTTTTCTTCTTTGTAAGAGGTAAACACGTAAGCCACAGGTCCGATTTTGAAATCATTCTCGTTATGCCACACGAACACAACCACAACTGATAACAAACAAGAAAGGTCAGAATGTTACAACAATTTTACCATTTCACTCTCACCAGGCATTTGATCGCGATATCGTCCAAGTAAAATGTAAAGCGATCAGGCATATCTTAGTGCTTTAGACAGCTCGTATTGCTGAATTAGTTCATTTATTCTAAAGTCTTGCAAAGTCTGGCATTAGTTCAGAAATTAGGAATGTCTTTACTTGTTTAAGCAATAATTGCGACGGATCACGCGAAGTCAAAAATGCTGAAGTCACTGAAACGTGTGAATACCTTGACCTGTCTATTATAATCGTAGGATCCAGCCAGTGAAACATGGCACAAGAAAAGAACCGCAAACTCAAAAAAATCCCTAATGTGAGGACAAAATTAACTATATACATATATATACGTATTTGTTTTATTAAGTCGTCAACCCTATTATGTGTGTGATATTTTTAATTCATGAATCAAAACGCAGCCTGCATGCGTCTGGCTGCAAGGCGTCAGTTAAAAATAAAGAAATAAAAAATATAAAATGGCCGCTTCCGGACGCTTAACAAATTTTTGCAAACGAACGTGTTATGAATGAATTTTTTAATACAGTTGGAGCATTGGCCTTAAATGGTGCGACTTTATATTTACATCTGTGGTTCTATAAATATTGTAACATTATTAATTCTTTAAAAAAAATACTGAGATAAAACTATCGTTACATACAAAGCAGTACACTACACTATTAGAATTCAGATGTCATAGTATTAGACAAATGTTAACAAAACTTTATTTTACAGACGCAATACGTAAGAAATAGTTAAAATATCGACCTGGCATTAGAAATCATAACGCGCACACAGTGACGACAGTCCCCACAACCCTCTTGTAATCTATATGTATACATAATACTGGTCTATTGAAGTGAATTTATCTAAATCAATCCTAAATATCCAAAGGTAGGCCGAAAATCCGGAGACGTGCCAACGTTTGTTATTCCGGACTGATATTAATATAATAAGTATCGCGGATGTCTATTAGCGACAGTATCCACTTATCACCAGATGGACTGTCCACCCAACTGCTTCCATTTTTCTATAAAAAAAACAGTCAATATTCAACAAAACCAATGTAGGTATTGAAGCTAAAATTAAGCCTTGCTTGATTAAACAAGTCCTGACTTCAACACTTGACAATGCAAGCATACGTCAAAGTAACAATGGACTTAATTATATATTTACAAGCTGGGGTAGGCGGATTTCCTCTGATTCACCGGCACGTGTTGGCTTTGACAATGTTACGAATTTATAACACCTGTTATGGAGGTCCAGTACTTCTGAAGTTAGCTGCGAATTATAGATCGCTAAATCACTTCACACGTGACGAATTCAATCGTTTCAAAATCGCTCCGCCTGTATCAGTGGAAAGCAGTTATTTACACTTATTTTATTTTTGAATTGGTTTTTTTTCTTTAACTTATATAATTAATTTTTTTATATGTAATATTATTAAAAATTACATAAATATGTATTTACTCTATTGTGATAAAAATGATCACTGAATATTCGAAGCTCGAGTGCCGAGTGAATGCTAAGACTTGAGCGTTATTATAACTCTCGTGAGCGTTAAAGTTCTTAACGTTTGAGGTTAAAAGCTCGAGTATAAAGCTCGAGGGTTTTATAATTGTATTATATGTGGAATGTTAAATCATAATTATTATAATTGTATTACTATTATAGGTGCCGTTTAAATTTTCATATTTGGCGTTCTTTAATGGCTCTGGAGGGTAACGTTCAAGTCGTAAAATGCCTATTTGTTCAGATTGCTAAATGTCCAGGTCGTAAATTGTTTGGAAAATGTCCAGACCGGAAATTTAAATTATTATCTTCTTATGTTGTTAGAGATGCTATTATTTTGAAAGTATTTTGTATTTTATTAATAACAATAAAATTAAAAAAGGTAGGTAGGTAACCTTTCTGTTTATAATAAAATGATATTTTAATGAAATGTTTATTAAGAAAAAACATCGTTATGCTTAGTTAAAAAATACACTAGTCGTTTTAAAACTTAGACGTTTCAAGGCTTGATGGAAATTCTGAAACTGAACATTTTACTCCTTGAACGTGACCATCCGGAGCCAAGCTAGCCTTTCGTATAATAAATAATATGCAATAACATGTTTTATGCAAGCACAAAATAAAAAACTACATCCTGTACCAAGTTACTTTTCCTCTTTACAACAGAGAATATACTGGAAAATTGTAATATATCCCGTATATACACTACTAACGACCCGCCCTCGCTTCGCTTCGGTTGATAAGAGTACTATTTTCATTTTTTTCTTTTCAAAATTTCTAAATCAAATATAGCCTATATTAGAAACGGATAATGTGGCTTCCTATTTGTGAAAGGATTTTTGAAATCGGTTCAGTAGTTCCAGAGATTAGCCCTAACATACCTACAAACACACAATTTTACCTCTTTATTATATTAGTATAGATTGGCGCCGACATATCTTTTTCGATTTAGGCAGTTAACCAAACACAACTCTCATGCCCCATTGTGTCGGTATCTTTATACAGCTTGCCCAAGAATATCCCGCATTATACCGCTTTATTAATTTCGCAAATATGCGTCATTGGTGACCTCGCGAATATTTCATTTAAACATACATAAATTCTATATATTTTTTGTATCATAGTATGCAAATAGAGCACAATTCAAGGACTCTGTGCGTTTGTTTAATTGATTCTATAGGGTCATTGTGTTAAAACCACATCTGGGTGAATATGTAATTTAATTTTTATATTCATTGTAGTTATTTTGTACAACGATTTTTGACCACAATATGTATGATCAAATATCAATGTACAAAATAAGGTTGTACAAAATCGTACTTAGTAGTCTCCGAGGAAGCAAAGAGATTAAGTAGTGCTCTAGCACTTAATATACATTAAGACGGGGGAGCTAAACACGTCTTTGCGGCAAGTGACTTGAGACGAAAGCGACTAATATTTTGTCATCTGTTTTTAAATTTTAGCGTTTTAACAAACCATCTCGTAATCATGATCTGTGCAACTAATAAACAAATATACTTTTTGCATAATCATTTTATATATACATTATTAAAAAAATATTAATTTTGACCCGCAAAATTCATGCTAATCTAACACGCAAACCTGCACACACCTAATACAAAGACATAAGAATCAAAAATATAATAAAATGTAGAAGCAGCGTGTCTGTACATTGAATATACTTACCAAAAACTGATAAGGGGCGATGAAGGAAGAGTATCAGAATACAAAAAGCGATTTTGAAAATTTTTGCCTGTCTGTCTGTCTGTTCGAACACGCTAATCTCCAAAACTACTCAACGGATTTTCATGGGGTTTGCACAGGTTAATTAAGCTTAGACTGACGCTTCGAATAGGCTATGTTTCATCGAAATCGGCTGACGGGAAGAAAAGATATCCCAATTTAGAGTTTAAAAACTAAAATTTCAGGCGTACGAAGTCCCGGGCACGGCTAGTTAATAAATATAATCTATGTATATTATACTTCGAACGCCCCAAAGTTTACAATCAGCCTGTTGGATTGAATGTGAGTGGTGAATATAATCCAAGGTAAGTTTCCATTTCCTCTACAATAATAAAAAAAAAAATTGAATACAACCTGAAGCTAAACAGGCGATTTGTCACAGATAGTGGCAAAAAGCATCATCTTACAATTTTCCCATGCCGCCTGTCCCACGGCCTTTGACGTTCAAATCAAAGGACATTTGGTGACACACATTCATAGTACCGGTAGGTTACGGTCATTTATACAATTTCATTTTGTATTTGCGTATTCTTTTATATACTATTAATTCACACTGTAATATTATGAAATCCTAGTGTATTTATCTCTTTATTACATCTTCACGACAATACTTCTGCACCGAATTAAATGAAATTTTGCAGAGTAATAACCTGAAATCAGGAAAAGAGACTACCTTGAATTTCCTACTTTATCGTATTTCCCAAATGTACGTACGTATTTCGGTAGTGAGTGAGATATGCCAGAGCCCATTCCCATCCTATCCTATCGCTCTCTAATTTCCCAATCCATTCCTTAATCTGCAAAGGTAGGCAGCGCAACCGGCGAGCGTGCCAACGTTTGTCATTCTGGACTGATGTTGGCATGCGTCGCGGATGTCTATGGACGACTGTATCCATTTACCATCAGGTGGACTGTATGCTCGTCTGCCGCCTTTTTTCTATAAAAATAGGTCATATAAATCTCTAATAAATATAAATCTCTCCTCATAATCTTAGTTTTTATGCGAACGAAACCTGTAGTAGACTTATGTCACGTTTTTCCTATGATCAACCCAAGGAGGTTTGTATGTAACAAACCTTACGTAATTACCCTTTAGTACCGAAAGGTGATAATAGACAAGTAAACGTTACGTGGAGTCTACGTCACCCGGCCCTCTCCTGACCCTGGGGTGACGTTACGCATCGGTCTAGGTGGAAATTTTCTAATGAACTACTCTTGTATTACCTAAATACAACGACGTTGATTCAATGCGCTGTTTGTTCTCCTTGTCCAATAGTTGATTGGTCACGTGGTCGCACTGATACTCGAGCCCAACGCAGTGGATCAATCCAGGAATCAGTCATACGTTATACATCAACATTTGTGGAAGTCAAAAGGGGTCCACATCTCGGCATTTAGTTTCCGACCTATTCGCATACATGACATTTCTGGATATAATTAAATTTACATATAATTCTACGGTCAAATACCTACAATTTCATGCCACAAACATCTATATACATATATGACGTTTCTAACTAATAGTAATTTATATCAAGAGGGCTAGAAATTTATTTGGAGAAAGATGGTGCACGCTGCAATCAAACAGTCGCTGAGCGCACTCGATTGGCCTCGTTACCCCTCTCTCAGAGAATACTACCTTGAAATGTTCTGTATTTCCCACTTTATTCTATTCCCCCAATGTTTCGGCAGTGAGTGAGATTCGAGCTCATTCCCATCTCATATTAATCCTATCTCTTCCCATTTTCACAACCCTTACTCGAAATCCATTCCTACATCTCTAAAGGCAGGCAGCGCATCCGGAGCTGTAGCGCAGGATTCCATGGAGGACAGTATTCATTTACTACCAGGTGGATTCTATACTCGTTTGCCGTCTTCTTTCTATAAAAAAATAGTAACTAAGATATATTTTACAACGGAAAGCAAACAAAATGATATTGAAAGAATTCGTTCTGTTTTTGATTTTGCCCGCGTAACATTATGTACCGCGGAATTTTAGGTACATTATGTACCTACGTTACGTTTTGCATTTGGCCTCAACTTTACATTGCCATAACTCGCTACTAATATTTATAACAGTGCGATGTCATTAAACAAATTTGAAATTTGGCAGCCAAATCATTACAGTTGACCCACATCGAGCGACTGTCCGTCCTATTGAATATGTTAAAAACAGCGCAAGCGTTCGTCTGGGCAGCGCCTGAGCAGGACATATGCGCCAAGCGTCACGTCGTCTCCCAAAGATGCAAGGTAAGTCTCCACATGCGTTCATGCTTTACATTTTTAAGTCCATTAGAGTAAGATCCATTGTGTAGACTACTGTAGTTTGCTCGACATCGAACAATAAGTTCGATGCCAACAAGATTGAAAGTCTAATTTTTGGTCGTTTTTCGAAGCGAGCATATATCTGCATGTGACCACCCCGCCCAGTATATTAGTCAGTCGGACATATTGAGTGGTAATTGAGAGTAAAGGCACGAACAACAATATAAAATGACTGATTTTCGCACCTATCGCCGTGATTTAATTAAACAATTATGTTATAATAACCTGCTTTTTAATGATATAACTCCTCTCGGCTATTCTAAGGTTGACTGGAAGAGATTCCTTCTAGGAATAAGTCCGTATTTGTGCTTAAAGTTCCATCCCGGGATAGTTTTCAGACGAGATTGAATGATCACGTCCTCCAAATAGACACCGAATGGTTTTTTTTCTTTGCGTAGTGTATCTGATTATTTGTATCTATGTATTATTTATTTATTTGAATATATTTAATTTTATTTGATATGTATGTGTATTCTATATATGTATATAATAGTGTTTCAGGGAATTGACACTATAAAATAAACAATATTGAGTTTCTCTGCAACAAAAGAACCGTTTATTGTTTCTTTCACATATAATTATTTACTACACCGTATTTACCACACAGTTTAGCACAGTATTTCATAATAAAAATCCTACCTGTAAGAAAAGAAACGACATTAAAGTCTATTCTTCAAATGTCAGTCCCTTTCGCTTCAGACAACAGACAAATTCACAATATTAAACTATCCAAATCAACAACGCCATCTTCATCTACCCATATATTACAGACCATCATAGATTATAAATCACAGATTACCCTACAATGTAGGGTAATCTGTGATTTCTTCGATTTTAATTTGCCGCAAATTGAAATCGAAGAAATAGATTTTCTTTACATGTATATGTATGTATATTTTAAGGGTTTATTATTATTTATTATGTTTGTATACTTTATTCATTCCAAAGTTTCTTTTCTTTTATATATTGTTGTTCACTCGCACCTAGCATACCATTAATTACAATACGAGTATAGTCCCAAGGTTGGCTGCGAGAAAATGCTTTTTAGCATTTAGTCCGCCTTTTGTTAAAACAATAAAATGTAAATAAATAAATGAATAAACGTAGCGTAGGACGTCCTCCGGTCGGGGGAATAAATAGTGGCTGAATGAGAACAGCGGAAAATCGCTCTTGATAGCGGGAGAAGAGTAGACTCGCCAACCCGTAGCGTTTGAAGACCACATGTCCCTTATGCACAAGACAATGAGCATGAGGAGGCCCATGTCCTGCAGTGGATACTGAAATTACAAATCCTAAAACTATATTTGAACGGCTTCACAATTTGAAATTAAATTTTGCACAAAATTACTTTTTTATATATTTCTCGTAAATACACCAGATCGGTTTTATATTTATAACATTTTAAACTTTTCAAAAATTACAAGAATAAAATACTTAATTCAAAGTCAATACAATCTACAAAATTTGTGTAGATTTTCTTTTCTACAACTTGCGACGTATGAGAAATATTAGAGTTATTTGTTCGATAATAAGTGCTAAAGGTTAAATTACAAAGAACGCATCGCCAATGCAGCTTTTGATGCTCATTTGTGTCAACCCTGAACGGAAGGCGCTTATATAAATGGCGCTAGCGTTCGTCTGGGCGTCGCGGTCGTCTGCGCAACGCGTATGCACCACGCATCCTACCTTTCCGGTGTCAGTGTCAACAAACTTATCTGAGCCATCGTGTAAAGGCATAAACGTATATTTCACTAACCTCTAAATTACAACTTCAGTCCATTATATTATTATATGTACCTACTTTAATACTTAAAATTAGACCAAATCTCAGCATAGTAAAATCTGATATATTTTTTAGTTTGTTAATTAAGTAACTAAATGTTAATTAAGAACCTGGAGACTTCTAGTGTGGGAACCAGACTTCATCCGTCAAACACTGATTCAAATTCAAATAAATAAAAAATGTTTTATTCTGTTTACATCTATCACGCACATTTTAATATCAGTTTATAAAGTCCTGATATGGAATGTAGTCCGAAATCCTGGAATGTAGCTGCCCGTCGGCAGCGTAATCAGTCTTTCAGTCATTCCACCTCAATTCTTTTTCCTAAATCTTCAAAGGTATGGCGGTGCATCCGGGGGCATCCCAACGTTTATCATTCTTAACTGATTTTGAAATGTATTGCCAATGTACATCGGCGATAGTATCCGCTTACTTTCAAGTGGGCTTTTTGCTCTATAACATTCGAGATTTTCACGTTTGTCACACATATTTATCTATTTTAACAGTCAGTCCGCTCGTGACCACGGTTGGTGCAACCCAACTGAAACGTTTAGTAAAAGAAATAAGGTAAACATTCGCGTTAAGATCCGTTTAAATAGATCAATATGGGCTCTCTGCTCGTCTGTCATCTTTTTTCTATAAAAATAAACCATAACATTTCATTGCAGGACACAGAAACAACACTTGATATAATTGTTATACTTGACTTGGATTCTCGCCCGGGAGAGAGCACACGTGAATCTCTTTCTAGAAATTAAATTATATCTAGACCTTCAAGTCTGCCAACCTAAAACATTGGCCAACCGAGTGTTCGGACGATTTAACAAACTTTTTGCGTTCGTAAATGTGTTATAATGGTGATTTTGAAGTTCATTTTCGTTGCTCTAACTGAATGGGGATAGGTTTGTTCTACGTTTTGCGGTTGGTGTTACCTAACCGCTTGTGGAATAAATTGATAATATGCTGCAAAGAAGTTTGTATTTCTACGATCGCTAGATATCGCTGATCGTTTGTATTTATACGAGGCTGTACAAATAGTACGCGTTATCTATTTATTATCTGCGCATTTGAGCAAAATATCGTTGAAAAGTCGTGTCCCTCACCTACTAAAATATGCGTAATTTTCCACTCAAATTGTTCGATATCAATACACAGTACTCGTACATTATAATCATTGTCTATATACGTTTGAATGAACATGTCTAGAACGCATAAGAACAGCTGAACAAATCATTCACAGTGCGTGGACTAATACTTAACACGTTTATTTCACAATGAAGAGTGTAGATTTGTAACACCTCACTACAGCAAACAGCGACCTTAAAGACTTTAAAACCAATCTATTTTTTAAACCTTTTTTCTAAGAATTCAGATAACGGTCACGTTTAAAATAAAAAAAAATAGCAAAAAAATTACACTGAAAAATTACGGTAACATTGAAAAGAAAATAGTCGTAGAATGTTTGCTACTGTTGAGACTGTTGTCTGGAGCAACTGGATCCTACAGGGGTCTACTCTTAAATCACAAAAAATGAAGTTTAGGCCGAAATTTCCGGCGATTCCTACAACGAAAACGTTCACCCCGATGTATTGGCCCGAACGAAATGCATTTGCGTCGAACCTCTTTTCCAATAGCACGAGACAACGATCGAATTATTGATTTTGACGAGAGATAACTTAAGATAACGAGAGGAAGATACTTTTTAAATACTCAGTGATAGTCAATGTATAGAGTTCCGACCGAAGGAAAGTCAGAGTAGGGTTATAGCTCTTTGTTCGTTCGATCTTCGATTGGGCCTGAGACTTCGGAGGTGTAAATTACAGATTATTCTAGTGGCCTAGAGAGCATATTAAAGCCACCATTTTAAAAACCTTTTTTAAAAGTTTTTTCAAAAACCACCCAAACTCCAAGCAAGTTAGGTTACAGCTTTAAACGTTTTCGTTTTAAAATTTAAATAACTGAAAGTATTCTGTTCAATTTGTTTATTTATTTCAATAGCCAAGAGCGTATAAGTGGAACAGCTCTAAAGATTATTAATAATGTGTTCATAGTGTGAAATGCAATTCAATTCTCGGTCTCACTATGCGATCACGAGGGGGCATGTGCCCAGCGTCCACCGTGTTATAGAGGTATTGACTGAATATTTACTATATGGAAGAAATTTTTTACACGATATCAAACCACAGAAGTTATAAAAAACCTAGTAGGTAAGTCATTAGATGGCCAAAAAGAATGTTGCTTGTAGTAGTTGGATGAGAAGAGCAGAAGATCGTGTGTGATGACGAGCCTATATCCAGCAGTGGAGACACTGTTGTTTAGAGTCACTGGAGAGACACCAGAGACAGGATACTGTCTATATCCAGCAGTGACAGTAGTAGTAATAGATAAGTAAGTCTTTATAATAAGTTTGGAATTTATTGACCCCAACTAAGAATCATCCAAGAGTAACCCAGTAGGCCATTGACCCATCTATTGTTTTTAACGGAAGGGTCAAAACGAGACATCTCTTATTACAACTTTACAAATAACCCGGATAATTATTCAAATAACCCTAGACATCTTGATTAGAGCTTCTTCACGGTATATTAATGCGGTTAATAACAGTTTGTATTTTTTCTACCTATTTCTTGCCTCGTTGGTTTTTGAGCTGGCGCCGTTCTGAGACGCTTTCACATAATTATGATCAAGAAAGTTTGATTAATAATCAGTAAGCCGGCTGTGCCGTGCGGTGTTGGCGGGCTATAAAATAAGCACCACCAGACCTCTTCCATCGGGTGTCGTAAAAGGCGACTATTGGTCGCCACACATGATCAGTTAAAACTATCAGTTTTCACTGAATAGTTTGAACTGACAGTTAAAATTGACGTTCATAGTATGAAAAACAGTCAGTTTTCATCTTACACACGGTCAGTTTTAACTGTCAGTTTAAACTATTCAGTCAAAACTTATAGTGTTAACTGATCGTGTGTGGCGGCCATAAGGCATAACAAAGCCTCTACCATAAGCGCTGAGGAACTATACCACCTCTAAAAGAGTGGACTTGCCAACCCGCTTGATCAGCGTGGTATCAAATCCATTAAAGGCCATAAATCCCATCTCTAGCAGGGGATACCGAAGGGTTTAATTGCATTGCAAGCAGTCAGTCGTCAGACACACGGTGAGTACGCAAGATCCTTCAGTGTCAGTTTATTATTTGGAATTTATTTCTCGTTTTATTGGTATATATCTATAAATATATTTATTACATATTCGTTTCTAGTAATTATAATCTACTTATTATTCTTATGTTCGCATGCATCTCCTCCCGCTCAAAGGTTGCTTGGAAGAGATCGTCCTGACGATAAGGCCTACCTTTTGTATACCTATTTATTAAACTTTTCGTCACGTTTACTGTATTCTTTGATGTGCAATAATATAAAGTGCACTTACTTTCTTATTATTTATCTCAAAACATTTGGCGAATCAGTTATTTGTAAGTGGGATACTACGAGTATACTCGTACTACTAATTCCACAATGTGAAATATTTCATAAAAACAAAAACATCATAATAGGTGCCCATTTATTCTTATTTTTATAATGTTTACTAAACTGAAGAGTCCATGGTATTCATTACTCCATTTAGTTAGCGCTCCAATTCGAATGTGCAACGTTTAATCAAAAGATAAGGGTTCGCAATCAGAGACACCAGCTTAGCTTCACTCTGGACTTTATTACTATACCATACTATCAGCCTATGTCTCTGCACCGCTGGATATAGGCCTCTTCCAAAGCCCGCCACCGCACACGGTCCTCGGCTCTTCTCATCCAACAACCACCAGCGAACTTCTTCAAGTAAACGTAAAAAATCATGAACTTATTATCTGTAACTAATTATTTATCACTATAAATAAATTGCAAATGTACAGTCCGGTCAATATTAAAATACTTACTCTATTAAGATATTTTTTATTTTTATTAAGATTTAAGTCATAGTAAACGTTACAATCAACAATCATACACACACATGAACACAATCACAATACGCGATCAACGAACAAACAAACGCTGCAGATGTTAGGCTTCTGCGGAGTGCAGTAAGCACGTCCTTACCATATGAATCGAGGTTTGCATGTTTTAATATCAATTTTAGAAAAGCAAAGAAATCATATAAAAATAGGATTCACTAAATCATTTTGAGAAAGGTGCTTTGATGACTTGTGTGAATTCTGAAAACTATAGAAACAAAAAGGATAGTAAATGAAATAGTCTTTACTAAAGAGCATAGTAAAATAATACGGGAATTGGCTTGTAGGGGGGTTGTTAGACATATTCGAGAATGAAACAATTTGTATTTAATATCTAGCAATCCGAGCTGGTCCAGCTTTACTACCGCTTGAAATCCCTTTGGCTATACGCCAATGCTGCCTCGCAAAGAGGAGACAGCATAATTATATGAAACGATTGTGCCCGAATAGCAACAGATCTTTTCTCATCCGTCACGGACATCATTTCTGCATACTGTGTATCCACTTTTCATGATTTCCGTGCGACAGATGTGGGCGGAGACGGGTTGCCAACTAGGCCATAATGTCTACCCGACCACGTACCATGTTACTCATCACATCTCTTTGGACAACTTCCATTGATTCTTTAACATTACAGAGAGGAAATTTCAAGAGAAAGAAAAAAGAAATGGTTTAGAATTTTTTTGGTATTATCGAAGGAAAATTTAATGTTGCGATTCTAAATTGAGACGCTTCCATTGTTTTGTCTGTTAGGTTGTGCAACTTGGTAAATGTTTCCTCGTGTCTGGAAATAGGACATTTAGCTAATTGTTTCGTAATGAGACAGTAGATATGCAATATGCATAGCAGAGTGCCACACTAATTGGGTTATTAAATTAGCACAATATTACAACGGTAGGTCAGTGAGATGGCATACGTGTCAAAGGAGACCAGCATAGTGGTTAGCGACCTTTATTTCCCCCGAGAGCAAATTCACTTAAAAAATAACCTTATTTTGTGATTTTACGACGCTGTAAATATTAGTAAATTTTATGATTGTATTATCAGCACAAACGTGCTTCATGTCTATGGGTGTAATATGACCATTCCTTTTTTCGTCCACCGCACTCCACATATAGGTACCTCATTGTGTAGGGATGTATGGCCTTAAAACGCTATGCTTGCCAAGCGGGATGGGAGTCCACTTTTTTAAAAGTGGTGTACCTCAGGAAGGGTTGAAGTGGTAGGTTTTGTTATCTCGTAGTCGCCTTTTACGATCTCGCGCTCACGGGAAAAGACGACGTGATGCAATTCTAAAGCCGGCCGGCACCACACGGCTATTCAGGTTATGAATGACAAAACTATACAGTGTAAAAATATCTAACATAGTAAAGAAACCGCATGTGGTCGTAAATTTCAGCGGGCACAGCCGTTAATAATTCAGTACGTCTATTCCGGTTAGTCATCTGTTGCCATCCGATCGAAGCTACAGATTGTACCGCACCCCACTTCCAGTTTCCACTCCACCTGCTGTAGAAATACTCTGTTTTACTAGACTGTGGACGTTATTAGACCGCGGAGCCGTTTTCGTAGACCTAATTGCTAGTTTTAAACGGATCTGGATAATTTATAGAGCTGGTATGTTTTAGAATTCCGTGTTTTATTCTTATTTATTTTACGGAGTTTTTGGAAGTTTCGAAAAATATACCTATTGCGGAGATCAAATCTTTGTAATTTAAGAGAAATAAAACACCAAGAGAGAGATTATAATTGCCGTCTGGAGAATAGCACTAATCTCATCCCGTGAGTGTCGTAAAAACTGACTAAGCGATAACAAAGCGGCTACCACAAGCCGTGACAAAAGAGACCACCTCTAAAAGAGTGGACTCGCCAACCCGCTTGGCCAGCGTGACGTTTTCAGGCTACCCATCCCTCATGCATAGATAATCTGCATGAGAAGGCTCGTGTCCAGCAAATATGTCAATGGGCTTAAATGGTCGATTCATTTATATTTTGACTGCACCTGCAATACGAAAACAAATACGTACAGTAGTACAGTAGAATCACAGAATCAGATCACTACAGAATTAAAAAAAAATCCTTCAAAGTATTGTAACTTTCCTTTACTATTGGCGTGAATCTGACTTACTTTATAGGGCTTTTGCAATAGGGCATATGAACAACTGTATCAATACTACTCTAATACTCGAGAACATTAAAAGGCCATCGTGCATCATCGTCTACTTTCGTTTCTTAGTCCCTTTTTCGCAATTACACGAATCGTAATTAGTAGGTCCTTTGAGACAGTAGGTCGCATTCAATAACGAATATTTATACAGAGCAGTTATAAGTTATAACTGCTCTTTACAAATATTCTAACTTATATAACATAAATTACAAAGTAATTGTGGCACCACCTGATTTTAAAGGAAGGGAAATTACACATTCACACGATCGGCAAGTTACTTAATTGAAGAAAATATTTTCTTCAAATTTAAAAAATACCTATATCATTTTTAACAGTCATGTTTCAAAAAGATTATTGTGAACTTGATGACATTACGTAATATATACCAAATTCGTGTATATATCCTTCACGAACACATAAATAATGGAGATTCAGGCTATACGAGAGATATACGATTAAGTATTTTTGTTACATTTATTACACTTATCACACTTAGTTGATTAAAATCACACTTGTAATTGCTCTATATGCAACGCAAATTTATGTTTAATTTGACTTTAGACTATCGATTCAAATAATTATTATAATTTATAAATTTCACTTATTCTCAATCAACGATAACAAATGACACATGTGCCATAACAATAATTAAATATTAGTTCAATAATTTAAATAGGGTTTTTATGATTTTTCATTCACTTAGTATACGTTCGTGAATAAACGAAGAGACTGATGTCTCGTCTCATTACACGATCGCTTTTTCATATTCTCGCGTATTGTACATGAATTAATTGATAAAACCAATAGATTCATTGATTACAAACAATTAACGGAATGCAGTAAAAGGAAAAAAATGATATTGTACTACAAATTTTTTGCGGTTGGTGTTTGGTGACCGCCTACTATATAAATTGATAACGATCTGCAAAAAGATTTGCAATCGTCTGAACGCCCTGTTGGAATTGGCATGTATTGATATTACTACCAACATGTATAAAGTGTAACAGTTTTCATCTTGTATCCCCCTTGAATACGACCTAGTTATTATGAAGGGCTTATTATAATGTTTGTGTGCACACCTGCGTCTATAATATAAACTTGCCTTAATGAATGTCATTGAGATTATTAATATATCAATTAAAATATAATAAGGTCATTGTTTTCGTAAAAGACTTGTCAGGGGGAGAGTGCACGCTGCAATCCAACAGCCGCTGGGCGCGGCCACCTTACCCCTCTCTCACAGAAGACTACCTTGAAATGTACTACATTTCCCACTTTATCTTATATCCATAATGTACGTTCATGTTTCGGTAGTGAGTGAGATGTGCCAGAGCCCATTCCCATTCTATCCCTCCCTCTTTTGCCAACCCTTTCTCCAAATCGTATTCATATATCTTCAAAGGTAGGCAGCGCATCAGGGGTAGCTTGGTGGTAGCTTTGGAAGAAGTCTATATCCATTCTGGGGATACATATTAAAATATGTATTTTAATACGTATTTTGTACGGCTTCTCGAGCGTAACTGACTCGACGACATCTCTCCTCGAAGAGATAACATCTCTCCGAAAGTGAACGCAGCCGCCACTGAAGATGTCAACCGTTGTTGACGAAACGTTTGGAAGAAAGAGAAGAGATTCCAGAAGACCTCGGCCAAGTAGCCCGGAAGATTCAATTAATATGGACACCGGCCGAGAAAGCCTACACTCCACTATAAGGACAAATAAGTATTTTAACTAACTAACAAATGAAACTAACAGTTATTTACAAAATATATATCACCATATTAGTTGAATGTTAAACGATAAACATTTTAACAACAAGCCAAATAATAGATTTCCTTAACTAGACAGAAGTATATTGGTTGCTAAGATACAGGCACTTCCTACTTTGGGGACTATGTAGCCCACTTTTATTGTATACTTTGTGTACTTCTGTCGTCGGTATATGAATGTGTTTGAAGCCCACATGAATATAAATTATCATTTATACGTAGAGTTATATTTGAGCACTGATTATTCTAACTTTTGATAACAATAAATTCAAATGTGAAAAAAATACTGACTCCGTCGTGGTTGATGATTAGTAGATAGAGATAACGTTTTAATAATATTTGTGACACATTACATAGTGCTAGTTTATTTTATCTTTTTAACCCAATTATATTTTTGATTAAACTTACGACAAAGATATACAATTTTCAAGACTCTCGCATCATATATTTTTAAGACTCACACACCAATTTGTCTATTAAACGGATATTAAACGCGCATGTTTACCAATTTCATTTTACTTAAGCATGGTCACGAGTTGACAGATAATTAATAATTAATTATACACTTTAATTAATTGTACATTGTACATTAGTAAAATGACATTTTAATTGACTGATAATGGGACATTAATATATGAATATTGAGACAAAGTTGTTACCAATTCACCATATCCAATTCTATTCCAATTCTATTCTATTCTTGTATAATTCATATATTCCTTACAAATACTTATGAATACTATACGGTACAACTCCATCTCTCTTCCCCTGGGTGTCGTAAAAGGTGACTAAGGGATAACAAAGCCACTACCACAAACCCTGAGGAACTACACCACCTCTAAAAGTGGACTCGCCAAGCCGTTTGGCTAGCGTGCTTTTTTAAGGCCATACATCCCTCATGCACGAGGCAATGTGCGTGAGAATTGAAAGGGCTGGTTGCAAGATATTTTATAGGTAAATTTATAACAACATTATCTTACTGCACTCATGGCTGAACGGGTAAACAGTCGTTCAAGAAGAATAAAGTGTCTCTTGTCTTACACATACAATATAATGTGCATAAAGAGGCCCATGTCCAGCAATGGACAACTAAAGTCCTGGTTATGGTTTACACCGTGCTGTCAGTCAGTGTACTGCTGGAGATATAGTGTGTCTCTCAATACAAAGATGTTCTTCTGTTATTATCATCCGCATATAAAGTATGTAAATATTTCCACATTCTCTTTACAAGAAAATCCTTGGCAGTCTTTTAATTCGATTACGGGATTACAGCTATTAAATTCGATAACTTATCTGTAAAAGATATTTAGTCTTAAATTAGGGCGTGTTATCTATCGGCTTTGCTTTGTAGTTAACTAGTCATAGGTGCTCGTAGCTTCTCTAAAATTTGGTGTTTTTATTATTTCTCTACTGATATCGTTATAGGAAATATTCTAAAACTTTCATAATTCCCGTATCTCTGAGTTTCTACTGAAAGTACCGATTTTAAAAAATTATCACTAACTCCACGGTGAAGGAAAACATCATGAACATATGTATCATCTACTAATGCGCACTATGGTGGACACTAGGGGAAGTCTATGTTCTGTAGAGGGACGTTATAGGCTGATACAGTGAAATCAACGAAACATGAGCTTTGCATCCTAGTGAGTGGGTGTCCAATTGTCCAATCCGATTGTCGAAATGGTTCGCACTGTACACTATCGGAGTGCACTCACACAAACGCAAAGTTCATATTTCATTGATTTCACTATATCGACTAGTTGACCATGTCAGCTCTGACTGCTTCGTTTTTGATGAAAGTGCTACGCTTTGCTACGGATCAGGTGGACCGTATCAATAAAAAAAAATTTCCAATACAAGTTCATCTGAAAAACGATATCAATGAACTTTTATCAAAACTAATCTGTCGAGTGGTTAATCAAGTACCTACTGGTTGCTATCGGGGCCACTCCCTCGGCTTCCGGCACTTGCAAACAGAGTGGCCTCAGTTATCGATGTCGATAAAATTGTGTAAAAAAAATGAAAAAATTGTCGGTCTAACGGCAATGTCAACTATCGTATTGTCAGGTATAGGTGTTTGGGACTCAAGGTGAGTTGATGACATTACTTTGACAGGAGAGAGCTGGATATGAACAGCATATGACTGAGGATAGGAGAATAAAGAGAAACAAATAGTGGATGAAGAAGTAAAGAGGGTTATTAACCTAAATGAGTGTTCTTTAGTTGTAGTGAGATTAAAATGAATTATAAAATTAACATGTGTAGATATTTTATATACACATGCGCTGAGGAACTACACCACCTCTAAAAGAGTGGACTCGCCAACCCACTCGGCCAGCGTGGCGTTTCCAGGCCATACATCCCCCATGCATGAGGCAATGTGCATGACAAGGCCAATGTACAGCAGTGGATACTGAAGGGGCTGGTTGCAAGATATTTTATAGGTCAATTTATAATAACATTCTCTTACTGCACTCATGGCTGAACAGTCGTTCAAGAAGAATAAAGTGTTTCGAAATTAAGTTACAATTTTATTTTGTATGTACGCCTCTTGTCTTGTTGTCTTCTTTTTCATCTGTCACATCTTGTCAATAGGCGGGTAATTAGTCATGCCAATAAACGATAAACGTAACTATGTACTTCAGTAAGAGAGAGGTAACTAGGACAGTCCAATGCGTCCAGTCGACTGTAGGATACAGCATCGTGTTCTCCCGCCGAATTTATACTAAAATTACTATTATACTAAAAAAAATATACTGAGAAACGAAGTAGGTAAAACGCTGTAAAGGTTCGTCGGGATCGATAAAGTTTATCCATAATGCAAATATTAACATAGGTACTGTAAATTTGAATAAGGGTAATGCCCCGTAAAATTGAAAAATCACTTTAGTTTGTACTAGACAAGTAACTACCATCGCTCATCGGCGTCATGGTTTTAAGTCTTTTGAGTTAGTTGACCTACTTATATAATTAAGGAAAGAATAGGTGTAAAATAGACACACTGTCCACTTGATGACTCCTATCTGGCGCTAAATGCCAATACAGTGTAGTGAATGGCTTCAACGCTCCACAACCGAGAAAACCAATCACCTCTTAACATAGAACTGCCCTTCTTAGAAAAAAAGCACAAATGCATTTGGGTAACATTCGAGAAAACAACAAAAAGATTTATTACATTAATTTGAAATAAAGCTAGCAACTAGGGTTTTTTTTATAAAACAAAAATAATTACCATTGTTTAATCTCTTTGTTTGTTTATTTTCATTTTATGCTTTCATTAAAAATGTTATTAATGCCGTTTCTGCTTAGGAGGGCGATGTAGTTATCATAACTTTATTACATGCCCTCTGTTGGTATGCCTCAATAAATAAAAAATCCATTGCCAAAATTATTGCGTGTAACAAAACGGGAACACTGTTGATAAGAGCGGAAGCGCACAAGGCCACGGCCAGGGTCAATATCGGGATCAAGGTTACCCGTTGCCTGGGTGACTGGCTGCTGAATTACCGGCCTTTATATGACGGTGTTTACGACGAAGAACTTTAAGATTACTTGTGGCGGATACTTGGGTGGTCGTTTGAACTGAGTATACACATATATCAAAGGACAGAAGGAACGAAGTAGTTTGTATACTGTTGCAGGTGGGTGTGGAGCAGGTGCGAGCCATTGAACAGAGTCCCGGAGGCTCTATTTACTAAAGGTTTTATAGCTTAATTAGACATCGTCGATTCAAAATGTACACAATATATACAAATGTATACACGCATTTCGCGTGCATTTTACTCTACCGACGTATAATACCTTTACTTATTCAACAGTAGGGAAACACAGGCTTAACAATTTGCGATCACAGAGAGGGTCGACACCGGAAATAAACCTAACGGATGGATCACTAAAACTCGCTTCGCTATTGGCATAGCTTGAAGAATCGACAAGTTGCCTTCAGCTGTACGCTGGTCGTAAGTGTCACAAGATTCAGTTTTTGGAGAACCCTGTACGGATTACCTACTGGGTAGATGAACAACTGGAAATCGCCGTTAGTAGATGACTGCATGAGAAAAGTCCAACGTCGTATGGGTTAACGGGGCTTGGTAGAGTTATATATTCAGTAGTGGAGAGCAACAGGTCAATACTAGGAAGCTTGTTCAAAGCCAGTACGTAGAGAAGAAGTTATGTTTCATATGAACTGAACTCTGTAAAAGCCCCCGGCAGACCAAGTGCTGAATAACAAGAAAACTTTTAAAGCTAATACGCAGAAAAAGGTAAATGAACAATGATACACTTTGGTTCTAGGAAAACCTTGTTTTCTTCCTTATCAATTGAAGGCCACGGCCAGGATCGATATCTGGATCAAGGTTGCCCGTTGCCCGGGTGACTGGCTGCTGTATTACCGTCTTTTATGTGTGCCTCTTTGGGTTTTTGGGAGGATTCAACGCAGATAATGTAGGTGAGGGAGTGTGAGCGCTAACGTCTTTTTAACAAATCTTTTTGAAGCTCAGTTCGTTACGTCACAGTTTTTACAGTGAATTTGCAGTTTTACATTGTAACATTACAGGAAGTGTGAGCAGGCAGCTCATTTGATAACAGGTATACGTAATTGGACAAGGAACATCTACATGAAGATTACAGATCCCCTTGAACTTCCCGTTAATTAAAACTAAATGCTAAACGCCGTAACATTTTATTTTAACATTATTTTGGAAACCTTCAGTACAAGCTATTTCAATTAATAAAGCTTTGAACATCAATATATAATTATAATAAACATCAAGTGTCAAAGTTAGGTCTCCATTCTCTTTGTTCTCAGTCAATTTACTTCCTTTTTTATTTAGCTTTAACAACTACCACCACTGTAATTAAATTTTACGTTAAAAAGTCAATCATGCAGTGGTCACATTATTGAGATGTCAATTTGATTAAACAGTTCTGTGTAATTGATTAAATTGTGTACTGTTATGCTGATACAAAATAACGTGATGTAATAATGCATTGTGATGTAAAATAATTAAATAAATACATATTTAAAGGTTTAATGGTCGTTACTGATAGGAAAATACAAGGTGAGAAAAAAATAAGATCAAAGAATTTGTCGGAAACCGTCGCCTAATTAAGTCTAAATAAGTCGAAATAAATTTATATAATTAGTTGTTTTGCTCGACACTCGCTTGATATATAATTTGTCTGTAATTTGTACTAATTGGAGGAATTCTTTCTTTTTCTTTCTTATCGTTTCTTTCTATTGAACTTAATATCTTTCTTATTATTGTCATTACGGTCACTAGAATCGCAATCATCTCAAATATCTATCTAAACTATTGTGAAAAATATTATCGGATTCTACGTAAACGAATAAACAATGTTTATTTACTTTTTGGTGAAACTAATTTCTCGATAGTCTTTTCGATTCTATCTCCTAACGTTTTCTAAGAAATAATGAAATCCCAGGTGTCGGTACCGAAATCCGACACATAATGGATTTACAATAGCTTGTAAACGATATTCGTAATACACCTACACAATGGTTATTTTTGTATCCGTGGGAATAATCGCAAGGTGTACGTGGGATCTTGTTTACTATGGTCGCGATTGGCGCAGTTGGTTGTGACTTTTTGCCAAAGGTAAAGGGTGTTTGATACTTTCAATTAGATATTTTTTATTTTTTTATTAATTAAAGATCTTTATTGCACATTAAGGTACAAAAGGCGAGCTTAATGCCACCAGCTAACCTTTGGGTTGATCAGAGAGATACATTGGCAGGTACGATGAGAGCTATAAATATATAACTTAAACGACAAACACAATAAATAATTTTCGTCTAAATAAATATACCTACATGATGAATAGCAAGCTGAAGTGGCAGTGGGCAGGCCATATATGCCGCAGGACCAACAACCGAGTGCTCGATTGGAGACCACGTAGCGTGGACGTCCTCTGGCCACGTGGACTGACGACTTGAAGAAAGTATCCAACGCGCATGAAGAGGCCCTTATCCAACAGTGGATACTGAATCATAACATTATTTTATGTTCACTAAATATATTTTTTAAGTACTTATCTGTTCTATCTCTGTGTTTATTTCATAAGCTGTAATAGGTAATTGTAAATATTCGTAGTATAATTCTTTAGAAAATATTTTAATATTACTCGTTTTTCATGTTAGTCCAAACTATACATAATAATAAGCTTTAAAATGGCAGACGTGACAGTGTTAAACATAATTATCTTTATTGTTTTAAATTTTCTTTTTACATATTTTATTTCGCCCTCCATTCCTCAATGTGCAGCTTTTAGTGTTACACGTATTTTTTTTAAAAATGTTAAATTTTATTGATCCTTTCTCAGCAATAGTAGCAAGTGCTAGCGGATGTGGGAAATCTAATTTTACGGATACAGAGTAACGAGTATTCTCAAATATTCTAAACATATGTGTAACGTTCAATTTATGCAAATATTATGGTGTTATTATGAAATGCAACCTTTGTACAATTTAATCAATGTTACCTATAGCCAAGGTCGCCCAGAGTATTCTAGGTATTCTATGAGTAACTGAAAAAGCCTCAGTTACTCATAATTGACGATGTTATGAGAGAATCAGACGGACGAATCGTTGACATTTTTACTAAGGGCAGCCATCATAGAAATCTTAGTGTGTCTACATCACACTAAAACAAAACAACTACATCACACATTGATGAAATGCAAGGTCGAGTTCAACGTGACATTTCTGTAAATTTGTGTTACATAATATATTTTAAGAATCTCCTAGAGATCGAATACAAATACGTCATCTAATATCTAGTCAAGTGTATAATTCCAAGTTTGTTGACGGAGCATATAGAGATGCAACCATAGAAGCGCAGGGATATTTGATGATTTATCTAAAACAGAATACTAATGACACGTGTCGTTTTAAAAGTAAAGTTTTTCCTTTCGACGAACATTGCACAGTGTATGTGCCAAAAAAAATGATTTAAATATGACACACATCATCAACTCTTAGTTAGTTCGCAATAATATCTGAAGGAGTAACATCGCAGTATTCAACTGTACTAAGGCGGCCATTGTTAACGTTTAGACCAGAATATCGCAAGATCTTGTTAAAAACTTGTGACGACGAGAAACTCAATCAAATTTACATATATTTGGAGATCATATCTCTTTAAAAGATAAATCGAAACTCACTATTCTAAAGTTAAATTGTCTTATTGCAACGAACATTTCATAGGGTTTTCGATAAGCGGATTTAAATATCATACTCATCAATCATCACTAATCACCAAATTGCTGTTTTTTTGAGTGTAAATCATCGCATTTTATGTAAATCGCAACATTTCATAGTATTTCTTACTTTTTTCAAACAAACACATCTTATAGTCATCAAGTTTTAATTTCTTTGTGACACATTTGTGGACACTTTTCGCTTTAGCAGTGAATTTGTTCTGCACACCCCATTGCATACATTTTCGCACGAAGACCCACAGTTTTTGAAAATATTACCATTATTTTTGTCTTTAAAAAAGCCGGGTTTTCTTTTACTAATGGAAAACCATAATTGTTCTTGAGAGAATAATCAGAGGTGTCAAAGTGGGTTTCAAAATCTGGTTTTACGTCAGCATAGAAATTATCCGTAAATATCTGATATACATTGTCGGTGAAATCGCGAACGCGAATAAAAATCGCGACTGAATTAAATTGATTACACATATGAATTTTAATGTGGGATGAGCTTTTTGCAGTGCCACCAAAATTGCAAAATCGACCCCTCGGAAGTAAGCCAGAACCCACGAATCCCTCCTACTCCCACCAAGTCTGGGGTTATGAACTAATTTCCTTTCCTTTCTTCTTTCTTCATTTCCTTTCTTCCCCGCTGGTGGGACATACAGAAATAAACGATTTATCCAGACTTGGGACCGGCCGTGCTGCAAAAAACTACAACCCAGGCAGACTTAGATCATCTTAGTATCTACAATAAAAGTTCGTTCTGTATAATACTTCTAGATTCCAATATTATCAAAACTGTAAACTTACAAAGAAAAATTGACAACTCCTCAACAACATAGTCCATAGAACAACCCTGACAAATTACCCTCGATTGTATCCATGTCTCCTCGTCCACAAAAACATTTTTCCTCGCCCTTTCGCACCCCTATTCTGTTTACCTAATCAAATGTGAAATTTCACGACCGTTATTCAAAATGTCATGCGGTCACCCCTCTCTTTAGCTTACGTTTTTTAACTAAAAGGGATTAAATGCACTTTCTAACACGTAATGAGGATAATCTCCTTGCAGTATGTGAAATTGCCATGCGCTTCTCTATGCGCGTTGGGCGTGAATTTGTTTTTATTTGCCAGATTTAGGTCATGCATAATTTATAGGGTTTTATAAGAGATTTATGGAAGCAAATGCGTTTCAAGACTTGATTGGCGCAGTTGGTAGTGCCTCCTCCTGCTGTGCAAAAGGTCCCGGGTTCGATTCCCGGTCGGACATTCATTTGTTTAAGGACCACTGTTTGTTTCGGGTTTGGGTGTGTCTTTGTCTGGACCCACGACACAGGGAAACCTAGTGTGGGCCATTGAGTGTGGAGTTATCTGTATTAACTTTATTTTTGCACTGACCGTACATGAACCTTCTATTTGAATTTTATAAACATCTAACTATTTATAACATTAAAATACCTCATCCTCATTTGTCCTTGTTTTTATTTTATTTTATTCATACCATGATAATTATGGTATGAATATGGTATATGAAAAATGACCATAGATAATTAATGTTACTTCGTGCCATATAAATCATAGAGGTTTGTCTTGGCACCAAGCCTCTTTGTCCTATCTTGTCTTGGCACCAAGTTCTTCAGTGGAAACTCAGTGGTATGGACCCGGGGTCGTAACTACTCAAGGATTTGGGCTGGTTTCAGTCAAGTGCGTTTCTTGAATCATGGAACTAGTGGGACTATAAAAGCTTTTGTACATCCTACTTATCTATTTAAACGGGCCTTAAGGCGAATGTTTACTTTATTTATCTTACTTTCCGGAACATGAAGACCAAATGCGAGTAGTTTATTAAATTGCTCGCAACTCTCGACGTGGACTACCCGCCTCTTCAGTCAGCTCGTGACTGTGATTGGTGCAAACCAAGCGTAACGTCGAGTAAAATAAATAAGGTAAACATTCGCGTTAAGACCCGTTTAAATAGATCGGTATATGTGAAAAACGCGAAAATCTCTAATGTTATACCATTCCCATTGTGCATATTTTAACTGTAAGTACCTATAAATTTGTTAACTTAAGACTTTGTTGTGTTGTGACTGCGACTAAATACTAAATCGCTTTACTCTTTCCTTCTTTCTTAGGTAATAAATAAAATAAAATTTTGTTAGTTAGCAAAAATGCAACAAGCTACACACCAACCATCATTGGCGTTGAAGGGCTGCTTGCCCAAATTACAAGTCTCTGACGTAGCTTAAGCTTTTTTTTTTTATATACTAGTGGGCGGACGAGCCAGCGGTCCCACGTGATGGTAAGTGTTACCGCCGCCCATGGACACCTGCAACACCAGGGAGTATGCGGGCGCGCCGCCGACCTTGCAAAATCCTATTCACAGCTCTCTTGAAGAACCCCATATCGTAGCTTAATGGAAAAACCTCTTCAGGCAGATTAACAATTTTTGTTAATCTGGTTGTTGCAACTTAAGTAACTGCTCAATGTGTGTTTAAATTAATAGTTAAATTAGATACATTTAAGTTACTTGTACCAATAAAACACAAAGAAAATTGCTTGAAGATAACTGACCTCCAACACTTTCACTATGTTGAAATTCGTGAGATTTTGTCGACATTCGAGTTCTAAAAGTAAAAAAGAAGATAAAATACGAAGATGGATTAATTGTGACGTCATATTACTGCTATTATGACTGTTCCACGCTTTAATGTTTATACCGAAAGTCAAGATGGAAATTTACGACCGACAAAGGAACATAATAATATTTTACGACCGACAACCCTGATGAAATTTAAACTTACAACTGCATACGGATTACTTTTTAAACTCAATAATTCTATTATAGTTGCATCAATATGCGTCCACTTTGATCGTCCTCAAAATATTAAGTGACATGTCGTATAACATGATTGTTGTCAACCCTAGACAAATGTTTGACTAGTCGGGATTATGACGGGTTACCCTGTTTTTTTATACAAACGACACATCTACCGCCAAATACAACCCGTATTTTTTGTCTTTAACAACATAAGGGTTACATTTGAATGTTGTTCAATTTCCTAAGTGAAATAATTTTGTATGATGTCTTTGTATACACGTTACGTTCTGTATTTTCACTTCCTGAATGTTTGTTAGATAAAATAGGGTGGAATGAATGTGAAATTAATTGAAGGGTGCTTCTCGTAAAGGGCTGTACTTAGTTATTGCAAACGTGATCTAATTTTTTTACGGTTTTTTAAAGGGGTGGTTTTCGTTACAGGAAGTGCAGCGAATACTGTATTTAAATTTATCTATCCTAATTTAATAAATAGGCAGTGATAGCCTAGTGGAATTTATTCTAAATTATTCTTCATTCACATTCGTGTGATCGTAAGTTCAAAGTCCGACCCATACCACCGAGTTTCTGCATTTTTCAATTTGCGGGAATTTTTCATACAGCAGGCAAAAATACAGCCTATCCTATTGCAGCCTATAAGGTATCAGCTTATAACGTCCCACTAATAAATCATTAGGAAATTACGGGACATAATACCCTGGTAATTTTTATACCACATAACTTTTCATTGCTTGAGCATGATTTCTTCACGATGTTTTCCTACACCGTCAGGCTAGTGATAATTTTAAATATCTGTACTTTTAGCTAAAAACTCAGTGATACGAGCCGAAGATTTGAACTCACGACCTCACTAATGAGGACGCTATCACCACTCTCTGCAGCCTACAATATTGACATTGGAACAAATATAAACTCCTTTACAACTTATTGCCAACTTATCCAATAGCCGGCTTGGTAGCGCTAACCGCAAATACAATGTTGTAAAGCAAACTTGCACTTTCAGTTAGAACAACGAACGGACTTTTTGTGTGGAACTCGAGAAGTGAAGTTGAGTTTTTGTTTGATTAATTATTATAAAAATTGTGTATTGTGGATTTTATGGTTTAGTATTAACAGTTTATTAAACTTCAAAGCGTTTTTCGTGCGTGGTATTTGTGATAATCAAATAAAAGCTTTGTTTATAATAATACAACTGCGTTTTTCGTGTGCTTCCAAAGCTGTCCACCTGAATAAACCTACTATCGCTTTACTTAGCGACTCCTGACTTATTTGACGGGACTGGACATTGACAGGATACGTTTCAGTCTTTGACATTGTTTATTACGAAGAAAACTTGACACTGGCAAAACGACTTAACTTACACACCATTGCCATATATGAAGAAAAAAACGTATGTTTTCCTTTTAAACATTTTATTCTAAAACATGTGGGCAATGGAATTCAGTAATCAACAATTATGTTATTCGACGTGTTGCTTAGTCGTGCTCGAGTGCTTTAGTGAAAAAATAATGTCAGTGATATGTCGCGTGCAAAACAGTCCCCATGTTCATACGAATTTCTGCGGATGCATTGCAAGCTATATGGGGTCATCGAACCTTGTGGCGGGAAAGTGCCAACACGATGTATTGTGGTCAATTAATTTTTAAAAAAGGCCGCATTCAGGAGCCAGTTACAAAGGACGATTTCGCTTATTGTCGTATGTATTAGACTAAAAGTTGGATTTAGTCAAAAATTGTAGAACTTTACCAGCCCAGCCTAATAGTCAACGCCATATAATTTGTATGTACAGACGCCGATTATTATTTAGCTTTTTTTGTAAACTTTTAACGGCTTATTTTTGGAATTACTGAAACGATTTGGCTCATCTTCGACAGTTATTGTCGTAAAAATGAGCGCTGAGGGCTCGAGCGCTGTCTCAACTCTCAGCGCTAATGAAACTTGGAATCTTAACCTTAACTGTTTTAAACTCCAGATTTTAACCTCAAGGGTTTTAGATTATCAACACCTAAAACGTGAGGTAAAAAACCTATCTTAACCTGACACAATCTAAAAACCTTTTTTTATATAAGTTATTTGGAGACTGGCGTAGCTATTGGTCCACACACACCAAATAATAAAACAAAATTGTTTTTATCACGTCCACAGACTACCCAGGTCATTGTCTACTTGTCCAGTGCCGTCGAAGTAGGAGTCGCTCAGTAAAGTGATAGTGGGTTTACTAAGAGACAGGGCTGGACTCCTTGATAGAACGCGAAAAATGTAGTCTCACGCTTTTATTTACTTATCACGAACACTAGGAGGCACTTTGAAGTTTATTAAACTGTAACTATTAAACCATAAATCCCACAATACACATTTTTTACAATAATCATACAAAAACTCACCTTTACTTCTCGGGTTTCCGCTAAGTCTCGGCTAAAAACTTGAACTATTATGCTCGCATGCATGGTAATATTGATAAATCTGAATGAATATTAATAATATGATATTGAAACTCGATAGTTTTAATGTCATAATTTAGTGTCATTATCTAATCCAATATTCCGACGAAAATTGTATTAAAATGGAATTAAAGGCTAATCATACTAATATTATAAAGAGGATAGATTTGTATTTTTGTATGTTTGTAACGAATAAACTCAAAAACTACTGGACCGATTTCAAAGATTCTTTCACCATTAGAATGCTACATTATCCCTGAGTAACATAGGCTATTTTATTTTGAAATTTTGAAAAAAATATCTTATTTTCCGAGGCGAATTAAAAATCTTATTATTAAATCTTATTAAATTTTATAATTATAAGATTATAGGCGATCTTATTAAAAAGCGAGGGCTGGTCGCTAGTCTTCTATGTATATAAAAATGAATGTTTCTTTGTTTGTCCCGTATGCGTTCCTGTACCATTTATCCGATTGCGATGTAACTTTCGTGAGTTGTCGTTTCTGAATTAGTACTTCAAGACCACGCGAATGAAGTCGCGGGCAACAGCTAGTATAGTATAATTTAAAGTAGAAGTATTAATTTATGTATACAGTGCGTGCCACACGAATGTGAGTTGAGAAAAGGTTATCACCATACAGATAACGTTGTAGATTTAAATTAATTATAATGTTTAACAAAAGTATTAATTAAGAATAATACGTAGGTAGCCGCCGAGGTGGAAGCCGGCGAATGTAAGTATCTAGGAAATTAGTGAAAAATTGGCTTATTTAAGATAAACATTGGATCGCTTCACTCAATGGCGCACTCTAAGGGATTCTCTGTGTCGTGTGTTAGAAGATATAGGACCTGTAGTTGGCTGGCTTTAGAATAGCACCATCTCTTCCCGTGGGTGTCCAAGCGGCTACCACAAGCCCTACACCACCTCTAAACGAGTGGACTCGCCAACTCGCTTGTCAAACGTGGCGTTTTGAGGCTATACATCCCTCGTGCACAAGACGCAAAGAGGAGGACAAATGTCCAGTAATGGATAATAAAGGGGTTGGTAATATGACGTGTGACGTGATGCGCGTGTTTTCTAAACATTCTGATAAACCTCGTGAATAGCGCTGTCTTGTCGGCTAAAGATAAAATCATGTGTTTCTGATCATGTGGTGTGTCCAGACCTTTGCCATCCTCACAAAGTTGCGAATTTGTCACCGCTTTTTTTGTTTCCTCTACACCGAAATCTTTGAGATGCTTGGAGAAACGACTGGTTATATTCATTTTCGTTGGCAGTACTCATCGCAACGCACGGGTCTACGGGGGAGGGGAAAAATAAAGGCTCATTTACACAAGGAGAGTTTCTCGAACGGTTCGGGCGAGAATATTGTATACGATTCTCGTATGCGACCAAACCGCATGTATTTCTCGTCTACAACGGTTCACATAATGGTAAAAACTCGATGATAACAAGGACAGCAATGACCAGATAATGATAAGAGTGGTTTATACTAGCTTTTGACCGATTTTAGAAAAACTGTCCTTGTGTTTAATGAGCCAATAAAGGATTGAAGGAATGTTGATAACCTCACATAAAGAGTTAGCTTTCATACCTATCACGCAATGACGTCATGCTGTCTCGCTCCCCGCTGTCCCGCGCAAATTTAGAACTGCCGCCAACGAAGTTTGATTATAGGAAGGTGAACTACGTAATTTTACGAATCCTTAAGTCATAGCTGATATTTGTAAATAACTACTTATACTACTGTTAAATATAAATACTTATATACTTCTTTTCAAGTTGATTTCCCAAAGGCAGACAGCGAGAAAAGGCCATTTAGCTGATTGTACTTATAGCGATTAACCATTACGGTACACAAGTACTAACCAGACTTAAGACCGTCGGCTCTTGTCTGTGGAGGCGACCCGAACCCCGAACGGCGATAAGACCACAGACTAATGCGCACACAGAGATCAAATAACTAATTAATTTAATTATATCCTTAATCCATAATTTATGAGCGTGCAAGAAGCCGTTAACCTAATTTCAATAGTTGCACTTTAACCGATATGCAATTTAAATTACTTGCATTTAAAACTGGAATACTTATATATTATTGTTAGTCTTGATGTTTACGTTACCATCTTTAAATATTTTAATGAGCCGTGTCTGTACATGAAATATTTTTTGATAAAGTCATAAAGTACACGTGATTCAGAACCCGAAAACAATTTTTTTTGGAAATTTTGTCTATCTGTCCGTTTTTGCGCTGGACGAATTTGAATGAAATTTGGCATAGTTAAATTATAACTTATATGCTGGGTTAATATTTAGGATACTTTTTATCCAGATTAATTATGATGTTCCCACGGAAATGACAAGTTTAGGCGAATAAAGTCGCTGGCAACCCTAGTCTAAAATATACGAGTTAGAAATGTCAAATAAAGATGTTTGTAGCGTGAAATTGTTGATAGGTACATTTACAATGAATTATATATCGCATGGTAGGTACGAGTCTGTTAAGAGAAGTCAATTCAGTGTAATTAGTTTAAATTAATTATTTATTAGTCGTTCTTTTGTTTTGTAACTGTGTAGTTATTTGTTATTGTTTATAGTTATTAATAGTTAAATCAGCTTTGACGTCAACCGGCTAATTAGTGCAGGAAAACCGCAATCGGTATTACCGGTATCGGTATTCATTAAGTTGATATTGAGTAATTTCACACGGTTCTGTTATATTTGACGTTATCTGACCAAAGGGATCCCATTGTCAGTATGAATTTATTTGATCAAGAATTTCTAATTTTGAATTTCATTATTTTAAAACTCTACACTCAAATATAAACATGGTCAACATCTGATCTTTAAGATGAAGCAACATTGAAATATTATATTATTGTTATTATTTATGATTTCACTGGTCTCAAGTTTGTAACAAAGCTGTCGCATTTTTTTTTTATTTTTGAAAATGTCGCAGTGTTAATTACGAGTGACACAAACCCAAAACAAGGTTTTTGGAATTTTTGTGTAACATTTTAAACTTGCACGTTTTGCACACATTTTATATTGTAAATCGGGTCTAAATGCGTAAAATTTTAAGCTTTTAGTTTTACGCGTTTAGACCCGATTTACAATACATATAATAAAATCGTAACAAAGCCGTGTCTGTACATTTAATATTTTAAAAGAAAGTAACTGCAGTGTAAAGTTTAAGTGACACAGTCCAAATTATCAATTTTTGTCTGTCTCTCTGTCATCACGTTCATCACGCGAAAACTACTGGACATATTTTAATGAAACTTGGTATAGTCATAGCTTATATACCAGGTTAACATTTAGAGTACCTACTTTCTATCCAGATCCATTGTGTAGTTCCCACGGGAATCACAAGTTCAAGCGAACGAAATCGCTGGCACCGCTAGTCTATACTAATAAGTATAATAAAGAGGTAAAATTGTGTGTTTGTAGGTATGTTGGGGGTATCTCTGGAACTACTGAACCGATTTCAAAAATTCTTTCACAAATAGGAAGCTACATTATCCGTGTCTAATATAGGCTATCTAATATTTTATTTTGAAAAAAGAACTTATAAACCGAAGCGAAGCGAGGGCGGGTCGCTGGTACAATATAAAGTATCTGCCTATCTAACTGAACGTGCATCCTACGCTCAAGCTACTGAACGGATTTTAATGATTCTTGGCATAAATAAAACGTATGTGGCTGGTTAACATTTAGGGTACTCTTTATCCAGAAAAATTATAACATTCCCAATGGCAAACTAACCACATATAGGTACTCTACAATTAACGCGCACAAAGTCGCGGACACTGCTAAAATATTTTGCAATCTGGTTTACATTACTCTATGCGCAGAGGACACAGGACTAGGCCTTGAACTCGCTTGAATTATCCCGAATTGAGAATGAACCCTACCGAATCTACAGACTATTGACTTATGTATGTGTATGACCGCAAATGAAGTTCGGACGAACTTGTTCAAGGTTAGGGACCTGTTAGGAACGCCCTGATCAAGCAAAATACATAGATGTATAATTACTTTTGATAAAACTGTGTACATGATATGCCAGTGGTATAAATATAATTCCACTGTTACGGATGAACGAGTACGTAGTAATACATAATTACATTTTTACAAGCCCTTACCTACTCTTATTATTAACTCAAAATTAATTACACAACCCATTTACCGCAAAATACTACAGCATTCACATAACATTCATATAGAAACATTATACTGACAACACCGCCATATAAAAAAAGTGTCAGTTTTCGTAACAAAGGTAAACTACTATCAAAAATACGTTCTTGGTAATTTTTTGTCGCCAAATGACAGACTGAATTGACAGGAGGTAAATTGGACCGCCTTGCAAATACGTCACTTTTAGGGCCGTAATGCTACCTATACGTCTCTGTATTTTGGTTGATCGATGTAGGGACTTATCTGGAATTTTGTAGAAGCAGTAGGTCTTCTATTTAGTTGTGACTTTGTGAGCAAATAGACCTTTTTGTCGATATGGATGTATTGATTTTAATTGAAATTCTAAATTAAAATTTTAAGATTCTGTTTAAATAGGAACATGCTGTAATATTTTATAATAACAGTCCACCTGGCGGTAAGTGGATATTATCGCCCGTGGACACCCGCGGTACATGCCAACATTAGTCCACAATGACAAACGACGACACGCTCTCGGATGCGCTCTTACCTTTACCACAAGACGTGTCCGTTCCAACCCAATTTGACTAAAAGAAAACCAAATCACTGAAATATGTTAACATTTAGTCACATGAGTAGATATCCGTACAGTGCGTTTTATGGTTTAATAGTGATAGTTTATTAGATTTCAAAGTGTTTTTGTGTGTAATGGTAGGTAATGCGTAGTAAAAGTGCGAGACTACGTTTTTCGTATGCTTCCAGGGAATAGATACTCTTCTGTCCTCAGTAAATGTATTTTCATACTAAGTGGCTTCTGACTTACTTCGACGGGACTGGACATTGACAGGATACGTTTTAGACTTTGAAATTGTTTATTACGAAGAAAACTTGACACTGGCAGAATGTGCTAATTGCAACATTACTATATATGAAAAAAAAAAACATCTATAACATAAAAACAATACATTCCAAATTCAAATTTTCCCTTTATATTTTTTTACCAGCTGAGTCAAAATATCACGTCTCATTAAAAAATGGATATTCTACGGGAATATTTTCGCGCTATATTTATAATTTTGTATGATTTTAAATATTCTTTAAAATCTGAGGATTCTTTTAGTAGACTTCAAATGGCGTTTGCAGACAAAGAAAGAAGCGGTCGCCCTTTAACGGCTGTTACGGTAGAAAGCGTGGTGGCAGCGAAAAATTTTATTTGTAAAAACAGGCGAATTACATACGAGGAGATTCAGCAGAGATTGCAGATTGGATCGGGGAGTGTGTATGAAATATTACAGGAACATCTAGGAGTCAGCAGGATAGTATCGCACTAGATGCCGCACAACCTCTCGGAGGGTCAAAAACAAGTTCGTGTCGAATGGTGCCGTGATATGATAACAAAATGTGAAGTAAGGTCGTCTCGGCGTGTTTACGACATTGTCACAAGTGGGTCTACCAGTATGATCCAGAAACTAAGCGTCAATCTACTGTTTGGCTGTTTCAAAGTGAGCCAATGCCTACCAAAGTGAAAAGAGCAATAAGTACTGTAAAAATTTTAATCGCAAATTTTTTCACTTTAACTGGCTTTTTTTTTATGTACGAAGGCGGCAGACGAGCATACAGTCCACCTGATGGTAAGTGGATACTGTCGCCCATAAACATCCGCGATACATGCCAACATTGGTCCAAAATGAGAAACGTTGGCATGCCCCCGGATGGCGCTGCCTACCTTTGGAGATATAGGAATGGATTTGAAAAGGGTTGAGAAAATGGGGAGGGATAGGGTGGGATTGGAATGGCTACTTGATATCTGTACTTTTACGATATCAATGCAGCATTAACACAGAATGATACGTAGCCACGTACTTGTCATACGTTTTTACTGCAGTGAGTAACAACCGCCCAAACATAGGTCTCCTCGGACTGCTGCTGCACCATGACAACTACTGACAACGCTCACTCAGCGTTTAAAACAATGGACTTTTTGGAGAGTACCTCGGTTAAAGTTTTAGGCATCCTCTTTACAGTCCCGACTTGACACCTTATGACTATTTTTTATTTACCAAAATTAAATCCCAACTACAAGGGAAGTAGTTTTCGCCGCCGGATGACGCGCTGGCTACGTTCGAACGGCTGTGAAAGAGGTACCCAAGTAAGAGTGGAAAAAATGTTTTAAAACTTGTTTCGGACGCATGAAATTTTGTATAGATGCAAATAAAGAAATTGGAACCTGTAGAGCGTTTTCTTTTCTTTTTTGCAAAATTTCTTAGTTCCCCACGTATAACAGAGAAGATAACCTAGGAAACAAATATTAAAGAAAAATATACACTTATTTTACAGTAACATTTTTTTTTTATCGACAGGTTATAAAATAAAATAGTTATCAAATAGTTTAAAATTTTCAAAATAGTTTAGTTTTAAAATACTATTATAGTTAAAAAAAATAGTTACAAAAATTAAAATAGATAAAAAAACAAAAATAGTTTAAAATAGTTAAACAAATTAAAATAGTTTAAAACACTAAAAATTTAAATATTACACTACGTAACAAAATTTGACCAAGTTTTTGTTTATCTTACTTTTTTAGTGTTTATTGATTAATTTGATGATGCTGATTATTATGTTATGAATATACAAGTAGTTTTTCTCAAGTGTCAATATTTTGGCTGTAATAATAAATTTTTCAATTTTCTTATAGAAGAAATCTTACGAACAGTACTTTAAGAATTGGTAGCAATAAGTGCAAAAATATTTAATAACATTGAATTTTCATACAACAATAGTGTCTTTCAAAAATGTACATCAGAACGGCTTTTCCTCTTATGTTTTTCTGACCACTCTTCACGCACTATACCCCATACATAGTCTCCCATCATAGCACAGTCCCAACGTCCCTGATACCTTCGTTCCATATCTTGGTGAAAGCGTTCACCATGTTCTCGCTAACAGCTCCTAAATTTGGCCTAAAGAAGTCAATATGAGAAAACAAGTAATGCATTTACACGGACATTCTACATCCAAGTACATGGTAACTCTGTATCAAATTTTCTATCAATTGCGTGTATTTCTCATTTCTATTGTTGCCCAAAAACTGTTGCACTACTATTCTAAATTCATCCCAAGCATTTCGTTCATCAAGAGTCATTACACCTACAAGTTCTTTTGACTTTAACATCACACGAATCTGAGGTCCGGTGAAAATTTCACCTTTTATTTTTGATTCACTTATCTTGGGGAACATTTGTCTGATGAGGTTCAGAGCTTGATGAATTGTTTGATGAACCTTGAAGCCCTGGAAGAAATCCCAACACCTTAAAATCACCACAAACATCCCATCTGTAACATTCATATTTTAGTTTTTCTAAGAGCAGCTTGATATTTTCGTAAGTCTCTTTAAGTTGTGCAGAATGAGCTACTGGTATGGACGGAAACTTATCCCCTTTGTGCAGTAGGACAGCTTTGAGACTTCTACTTGAGCTGTCTATAAACAGACACCATTGGTCTGGTTCATGAGGAATTTTAATGTGCTCAAAGAGACCATTAACTCTTGTAATGTGTAATATCCACCATACAAAATTAACAGTTGTCGTGATGATTAGTAGGCTCTCGCCATGTTCGAGAAATTGCAAACGGCATACATTTTCTTGTTCCACGTAGCCAACCCTCTAAAGTAGACCAGCAGCTGCCACAAGTCACATGGGGAGCCCATGTAACATGTTGGTCTTGAACATAACCGAAATAAGCACGGTACGCCTCACAGAACTTTGTGCCAAGCACAATTTTATGTTTCGCTTGTTTAGATCCAATGTAATGTAATGTAAACGTAAAAAAACGTATCTGCTAGCAATTTACAATTTCTGTATGATGACATTTTACGTTAAAAGACAACAATCAACTTTACTTATAACCAAAAAACTGCATCTACACACACACAAAAGGAAGATATTTTGTGAAAAATATCGATATTTATAGTTGGTTTGTTACAGAAGTCGATATACTGAAGCCTTCCAGCTTTTTATTAATAAAGTTGGAACACCACGTTAGAGCCATGTACTGGTGATTAGTTTGAACAACTACGATTGCCTGAAAAAGCGATAAATTTGAAATTATTAAAAAACCGTTAAAATATCGAAAAGTATCGACATCTGTAAAAAATGAATGGCATATTCGCGTTCAGCACGTTACTTTCATACAATAAACACAAAGAAATAAACATAAACAATTTTTTGTTACGTAGTGTTATCAGTGTTAAAAAATTTAAAATAGTTTTAAAAGGAGGTAGGTAATATACCTACCAAATTTAAAAACCAAAACTGTTACAAAAAGGTATAATAAGATTTTTTCCACGTTATGATGTACCTATCTTCTTCACAGACATATTGTATTTGTATTGATTATACAGCTAATAAACTCCCCCATTCCCCATCCTTCCCAATCCTTCCAAATCCAGTACTAATTCTAATATGGTTAGGCGGCACATTCAGGGATGTGCCAACGTTTCTCATTTTTGACTGATGTTGGCATGTATCGCGAATGTTTATAGGTGACAGTTTACCACTTACCACCAAGTGGCCTATCTGTTCGTCTGTTTCTGGCATTAGGTACTTCTACAAGTTCTACAAGAGAAAGAAAGTAGGTAAACTTAAAGAGTAATTTCTAGTATTACTATTGCAAGATGAAAGAAAGTTATCATGTTACAATGTTTAGCAATTCAAACCTTTTTAAAAAAGGCATTTGAAATCAATCAAACATAAAATTAAATAATAATTATAATGATAAAATCGAGAATAAACATAATCAAGGAAATCATTGAAATATTTTATGTAAAATATTTGTCATGTTATATTGTTTGTCATGCAAATTCAATTTGATCATTAAGCAAATAGTACTTTAATAATTATACTCCATTTAATCATAATATAATCTTCGTTGAGAAAGTTTATTTAAATAATCATTATTCATATTTTTTTAATTACGTAGTATTTACTAATAACAAGATATAAGTTAATTGTATTGTCCATTCGTAGTTCATTGTACAGACATTGTAGGTTTTAATTTGTATTTGTCTTTATTTGTACTGTAGGGCCCACCAATGCTAATTGTTTGCAGCGCGGACGATCAATAAATAATGCGAGGCAATTCATCAGAATCGTTCAAGAATTTCTGCTTCGCGCCATAAAGCCACTGCCTCAGGAATGTCGACCGACTAGCTGCGATATCGGGAGTAACAAAAAACAAAGCGACATAGAACCTATATCGACAAAGGCCGACGGCCGAGTGACGCGGACAGAGCGAAGGCGAGCAGTGACTATACTAACTAGCCTATATACAGTCACCAATACAAAGCTTCGCCTCTGCCTCCTCGATTTTCCTCCCACAGACACTGCGCCTCACGCATACAAGCATCCACAGCACTCACACAACCATAGGACGACACTACCTTCTTCGCTGATTTCCTTCCTCGACGCAGCGACCCCTCCGTCCCGCTAGACGCCGCAACAGACTCAACTCAATATTGCCTAGCAACTGCTCGCTACTTTTTCAAAATTGTTTTACATATCGTTAGATATGGAGCTTGTTGATGTCTAAGTGTGAAATACTAGGCTGGACAGATCGTAATTTCAGAGTATTTCGTGAATGGCATCGAATTAGCCGGAGCGGGGAGTGCGGGGCGGGCGCGTCGCGGCATCACGACGACGGCGCAAGGCGCGCCCGACCAAGCCACGACCGGCGAAGCGACCGCTAATCGTGTCGACGGCTCCTCACGGAACGCACGTGCGGCTCTCCTTAGAACCGGCCTGCTCCCGAATAATGTTTCAGTGTTTGACAAACTCAATCGGAGGTCTCGGAAGAAGTATTGTATTTAATAGTTTACACTGTATAACCAACCGCATATTCTCAGTGAGTGTTACGCAGTGTGTACGGAAAAAACTTTGTCGAAGATTCTGAAGAATCTTTTTGTGTAAATATTTCGCCGGCTCAGGCCGGACAACATTTTACACAGTTTTATTTGGTGAGTACCTGTTCTTTCATTACTAGTGGAAGTTTAGGGCTTCTGTAGGTTTTAGTGTTTTTTAAAGTGTTAAAGCAATACTGTTGTGGGTACGGTGATAGAACGCTGCCGCTTCTAAGCGAGCAACGATTTTGCGCGAAAATTTGAGGCGGCCTTTCTAGTCGGTACCTAACTCCATGATCGTACCTATCTATATGTTAGTAAATTCAACATAGTATATATAATGTGTTATAGTAAAGTAATATGTCGATATTAGAAATATTGTTCCATGATACTAATTAATAATAACAGTTTTAAATCAAAATAATCAAATGATAATAAATGAATTGTTATTTTTATGAGCCATCATTGTTTACAGTTTTGCACGAATAATATTGCACAACAATGATTTTCAGTTATGAAAGATTAAATTCAAGAAAATACTATGTATAGTTTTAATTGATAATTTAACTGGAAATATTTAATCAAAATATCTCTAACATCTCTTTTTTTTATAACATAGTATGCTTCGTATTGCTAAATTCGGTATAAATAAATTTTCGTTGCACTATATTATAATAATGTACCCACCTACTATAAATTAAAATTCATATTATATTAAAATTCTATTATTCATAGTAAAATGAAAAGTGTTCAAATCCGTTGACCCCACAACCGTAGGGATGTGAACAGTTATTTACTAATACCACAATATCGTACCAACTCTTTATCAATTTAATGCTCATTAATTCGTCCAAAAATATTGACATTAAAATTAAGTAATATCTGAAAAATATATTATAAATGTATAAAATTACATCAAGTTGTCTATTATTGACATTGCGTAAATTTATTATACTAAGTAGGCACTCTTTATTATTATTACATAAATAAGTAAAATAAAAACAGATAATTAATGTCATTAAAGTGTATGCAATACTATTAAAAATGTCCTTTCTGTTAATGTTTATACAGTAATTTTCACTTATGTGTAATAACACAAAAACCTAAAATTAAAACTCATCTATTTATGCGAATGATGCGAGTGATTACTGTTATATTGTAAAACATAAAATGTATTGTAAAATAAGTACTATGTACATAAGTGCATAGAACCTGTAATAATGTGTACATTTATTGTTACATTTGTTTGTACATGAGTTACATTTTATTGTGTTTATGATAAAATCTTAACTAAGTTAACAGGAAAGATCCCGCATCGTATAGAATTCCTTGGCAAACATTCATTTCTCGCCATTTGAAGGTTGTAAACAAAAACAGTTTTGCCGAAATTTTACCTGGTACGATGTTTGCAAAAAGTTCGCAGAAATACTGACGGGTATGCTCAGGTAGAAAGTTATTGTCATAAAAACTTTTGAGGGAGGGATTCTCAGGACAATGACTGACATAATAGTTTTCGACAAAATGAGATAGATCCCAAGGCCAATGTACCCTTTAAAATACTTTGGTTTCGTATCCAGACATCAGTCTCGTTTTGGGGTTCATAGTGGACACATACCACTAAGAGTTGTGTCTTGTCGGGATTTGTTAGTAAATACAGGGGGTCAACACCCTTTGTATTTATTTTATGTATAACTACATATTTATTTCACAACTTCTACTTCAGTTTACCGTTGGTTGTGATAGTGAATGAAACAATACATTGCTATATGATTAACAATTTACAAAAACACTAGCAGTTTAATTACTAAACAGTTAAAAGGTAGTGCCAAATTATAGTGCTTTGAAATCAATATCAAAGATATTTCCTGAATTTAGTTTATGGACGTCATTGAAATTAAAAAGAAAGTTTTTACTAATTTTCACCAAAGAAATTATTAATTTTATTATTAATTTTAACATTATATTTTTAATATTTTTAGCTGCTATTTCTTAAAAAATCTTAATTATTTTTCTTCTATTGTTGCAGACGGTGTGCGTTGAACCCGACGCGCGCATCGTCACTGTGATAAGAGGGCCCTGTGATATCGACAAGTTCGTCTGAGCTTTAAAATTACTTAGGTTTTAGTTATTATACATAATAATAAAATAAAAATGTCAGTGGCAATGGATGCCTTACTTCATTTTGACCTATGGGAAACACTGGACGAAGTGTCCATGGAATTGACACAAACATCGGAGTTTTGGACACAAGTTCAGTATGAAGCGGACAGACTCGATCTTGTTCCGCCAGCTGATATACAAAATATGCTTCAAGATAATGATGCAGATTGGAGAATATTAGATCTTCCTGATGAACATAAGGAGAATATAGTTCACCATGATTGTATGTGGGCGGGCTCATGTGTAGATTCTGGACATCCCCCGAACACATTTGTGCCGTCTGATTTAATACAAGCCACACCAGGACAAAGTTTACTGCGGAGAGACATTTCACCACCCAGGCCTGAGACGCCCCCTTCATTGGACGGTGATGAACCACCGCAGTTCCGTCACGCAGTAGATGTAGCAAGCACAGCTCGTCGTCTTCTAAGAGATTCTGCTGTAGTCGCTGCTGATCACTCTTACACACTCGCCAGACAAAACTTTGACAATCTTGGAGTGCAAACACCTTCTGACTCTTGTGAATCAGGTTAGTGTATTTCTTTACTTCAGTACTCACATTTATTTAATATTTACTTAAGTACTTTTAACAGTATGTTGAATTTCTAGTTCTTACATGATCTGACTTTGTCGTGTATTGTTGTAATAAATTTGAACTTAGGTGTTAATAATTACGTAGTTAGATATTAAAATTTTAAATCGACCGCTCGATATTTTGACGAATCTGGTTAATTTAAATTTAAAATCGTTGACGTCAGGTCTATTTTGTTTTATGTACTACTGAACTGATAAGTGAATACCTACCTACAATTCCCATTGTAGGTATTCCCATATGAATACCTACAATATTTACTATTTTCTGCTAAATCTTCGCCTTTGTTGCATTTAATCATATTTTTTTAAAAGTATTATTATATGTGGTATTCCAAATGTATGTTTTTAGTTTGATAGCATGAACGTAAGTTGATATTACTTTTTACAATGTAATAGAAAAAGTAGAAGGGCATTAGAACTTCTTAGTAGGTACCTTTTCCTGTCTTAGGTTAGAAGTTAGAACGCAGGCGCCATTCCGAGAGCGCGCGAAACTGCGCGTATCGACCGCGGATCCTCTTCCCCCGCTACGTCTAGACGCGGCTCCGCTCTTCCGGGACCTTTGCCCATTGCGACCTTGAACGCCCCAACCTTCCTTAATATCAAATTGCGCAATGTCCGTACACAGCAGCCCATCTCACGAGATATACATAATTATCAAACTAAAAATTAAATACATTTGCACATACTTTCTGAAAGATAAATTGGTTTTAGGACAGATTTAAGATCTATAGTACAGTACGTACATCGACCGCAGTGCCCCGACCTTGACGCATCCTCCAGCGGCGAATTGCTGTTTCCCGCCTCTCCGACAGGGTTAACATACTCTTGCTTCTATTAAAATGATGAATATGTCTACAAAGTTCATCGTATGCCAAATATCTTTGGAAATGTCTATGTATACGAAATTGTATTTAACGACATTCAACTTTGAGTTTGATGGGGGATTAGAAATCGTTTATACGGGCCTCAGTCCGATTTAATCGGTTTTTTAGTTGAGCTCTCGCTCAAGTAAGCATTTCAACTGTCACAGCGTAAAATTGTGCCATTGGAATAGAGTTGACTAAGAATTAGATAGTACTTCGTTATTTCTTTCAATCAGAACTAATGACCGCTAATTTGTCCCTAGTAGTCATTAAAATATACAATTTAGTATCATTCGCACTTTAGCTATTTCTCGATAGCAGTAGACAAGGTCGCGATGCGCATGTGCTAGAATTGTTTGTTTACAATAATATTTACTTGATAGCCATGCTTTTTAGTTTAAATAGATATGTTATTGAAAATTATCGTTACTCTAACCATCTGTTTTGTTAGAAAATAAAGTAGTTAGAAATAAAGTAAAACAATGTTATGGCTGCCTTGGCAATCTCCGTGTCTAGACCGTTATTCGTATAAGAATGCAGCGCAATGAAATGGAATCTCATTGGAGTGAGCCCGTTCGGCCCGCTAGACCGGTTCGGGACGCAGTACTCTCATGTCTAGTCCAGCCGGATGACAATTTGATAGACGCAGTCTCAATAACCGTGATTGAGAATCAGTCGGCAACATAAATTTTGTATCCATTAAAGTTCAACCAATCGATCATATCTATGTTTTATGATAGTTTCCTACTGGAAAATATATTTTAAAACATCGCTATCTATCAAGTCGACGACCAGATTTGAATGGGTTTGTGTCACATCACTAGACGCGAGCGCGCGAAAAATTTACAACACTTGCACGGTTATCGCACGCCGCGCGGCGCCAGCAGAGCAAACTGTAAACGGTGCAGTTGTCACATTTTCGCGCCAATTTACAATGGCGTCCGTCGTAATTATTGTTTTATTATGAGGCATTTTTACAACGTTATGTTTTACCTTGCAATGTTTTAGACGCTGCGTTCGGTGTAATAAATCACGTTTATTATTATGCGATGTACCGTTTCAGGCGCTCCGAAGCCCAGCCATACTTTTTATGTTGCTTTTTATTGCAACTTGTAACTAGCAGATTGGAATTTCAAAAGCGATAACTGGAGCCTTTTTAGCGCATTATTTATAAATTAAAGTCATTGTTTTAGTGATAACCTCGTTCAAATTGTGTTGGGTGGTTCTGACCTGACATAATTATCTTGAAAGATTACACGTTCTTAGTGTATGCTATTTAGTTTTGTTGTGGGGACATTAGTTGAGCCACAAGAATAGTTAAGTCCTATAAGGGCAATTGAGGGCATTTATTAGATCCGGTTCAGACCAAACAGGTTGTCCTAAACACTACGGTATCAATCAGTAAGCAAAGGCTGTGTACCAGTTACATTCCTCAATCGTAATTAGAATTATGTACTATATTTCACCTAACTGAAAAGCCTCATTGATTAAGATTTAGTTATGCAAAGTACCATTCTGAATGTATAATTTTGTTTATTTTAAAATCAATGAAATTAAAAATTACGAACGGTACCATATCCGATTGCTCTCCTAGACCATTTAATTTATTGCAATTTTCATAGTTTTATGATAAAATTATATACATATTTTATGAAGTTGCTAAGCGTATAACAGCCTGGGGCGCCGTGGTAAAGCAATTTGCTCGGTCCGATTCGATTATACTACAGACGGTGACCCAAATTTGCGATCGTTTAGGCCTAACCTAGCCTAACGTTCGTTTATAACCCGCCTGACATAGATTTGAACAACTATTATACATGGTCATACATACTAAACGTTATGTATGTGTAGAATAACCTTTATTTGATAACGATTTTAGTTATAAAAGTTTCTGCCAGTAAAGGACTTGGGTGTTGTTCGATACCAAAAACGATTAAATTTGGTACGTCCGTAGACTCCGTGGAATTAATTCGCGTTTTCATAATAATGGGATTTTCTTCGCATTCATTTATTTGACTGACCTTGGTGTTATCACAATGGACTTACATATTTCAACGATCACTATGTGTAGATACGTTCATGTATTACGATGTAGTAATATGGAGGCGCCCGAGTGGCCTCCGCTTGGCCTTCACGATTTATCAATGCCGATAAAGACTATACAATGTGACACCCTAACATAAATTCGTACTGTCTTATCACGAAAAGCCTAAAGTATGCTCACGACTGATAAATTCGCTCGGCAACAAGATAATTATCAATTGCACGATCTAGTACAATTTCCTAATCCCGTTCTTGATAATTTCACGTTTTTTTATTCACATCGTAAAGTTCATTACAGTTAATTTCCATTACGCAGTTCAAGGTGCAAATTATTTTACACATATTAATGAAACTATTTCATTTAAATATCTGGTTTTCTGAGTATTAGTCGCGAATATGGGCGTGGTCTAGGCAACAGTTGACTTAATGAAATTAGATAATTCCAGAAATAAAATTAGTGTTCACATTCGGAAGTGCTCCGATGTTACAGTAGTGTAATTAATTTTCGCGCTAATATAAAAATGTGTAGGATTTTGTCTACTCGATCGTTAACAACCAATCAAGTGTAATTGCGTCACAATTTTTTCACACATGTCGGCGCCCGTGAACTTCCGCATGAACTACGCCAAGGCCGTACACCGACTGGTGTGAACGCGCAATCAATCCATGATATATCCACCATGAATTATCACTGACTATTTTAGCTGGCCTCCGAATCTCAAGTGGATATAGCGAGCTAGATGACTTTTCCCGGTTGCGTAACGCATCAGAAATACCCACTGACCTAACTGACTTAGACACTAAATAAATCCCACAGAATTACAGTTTCAAGCCTTATCATTCGTCAGCCGTAATGATAAGTGAAACAAGGCAAAAAAGTTTAATTTACAAACGCTGAGCGTTTTCCATTTAAGGCACCGACCTGTAATGAGAAAGTTTATGATAAAAATTATAAGCTACTTCTTAGAGAACTGGTACGGGCCGCATTCAAACTAATTAGCATCGTCTATACGTTGTTTCTGTATAGGATGTTGCTAAACTGAATATTATAGTTTAATAATGCCATACAGTACAATTGTATTATATGAATAATTAGTAATTATTTAACCAAGGCCTTGTGGCAATAAATTATAGGTTATCGCTTATCAAAATAAACAAATTCCGTTGGGTTTTAGAATGCTGTTATCAGTTACACGATGTGCCCGATTTACTCAGCCAATCTACAAATTAATAATGTAAAATTGTTGCACAAAATCCTAATTGTTTTTTTATAGTGTGGCGGTGTTTGAGCATGCTATATAAGTTAGCGTGCCGCGTGCGCGTCACGATAATTTTTAATTATCGCGCTCAAATGCCAGTGAACTTGGCCTGGCAGCCGTGTCCAGCGAAGCGTGTTCGGCCCCCGCCTTAACAGGTCACACTTGACAACACCACTACCCGCTGCATTCCATTTTACCCATCTTAGTCTTAGACACCTGCTGTACGTACACTAACTAGTAACCTGTTTTAGAATTCCTCATTTGAAACAGCAATATTTCTGACGTCCTTTGCGATTCTTTATTTTGTCCACTACGCTTACTGTTCCTTTGTAACGAGAGCCGAGATTAAATTGCGACGATTTTCATTTAAAGAGCCCCAAAGGAAGCTGTCAAATCTCCCCTAATTAACCAAGTTCCAAGCTGACGGAGATACCACCCCTTGACGTTTTAGAAGGTAAAAATTATATTTTAATTCCCGACAAAACTTTTGTAACGAAGAATTCTAGAAACTCTATTGCTCAGTTGAATGTTAATTGCAAATTAAACTTTAATTCCGTCAGTGGGATCTGGCAAGCTGAGAAACGTTTAAATGCTATTTAATATTTAACTCTCATAATTTCGTTTAACCAGTTTAACAGTCGACTGAAAGGCTTTTAATCATTTCGCTAATAAACTCTACGGATCTGTGACTCATTGTTTCTCATGAAAGAGCGTAGATAGTGTTAAGAATTTGTGACTAATCACTCGAGTAGATACTTGAGATATCTATGCAAAGTTCATTCAGCTATCTTCAACCGTATCGTTTTAAAGCGGTTCATTGATCGATTAAAAAAAGCTCGAACTAAAGAATGCCGTCTAGATGTTACCAAGCATCTGCTCACAATAGTTACAATAAGACTCCGAGGAGAGCGGTTTTTGCCTACCTCTTGGCTTACCGGACAATAAAAAACGAATTATCTCTGGTGTTGTTCTGAATTGAAGCGACAACGAATTTTAAAATCTACTTTGTAATATGTAGCCAAGGAAGTAAAATATTGGATTAAAATTTAAAAAATGTCATTAAAGCGTTAACATTTTTTTCAGTACCGTAAAGATTTTTATTTTTCAGTTTATCTTAAAATTGTGTAGTATCTAATCCACTCAGGCTTGCCAACTTTCCAACCGTGATTGTTTAGGCTGACTAAAAATATCTACATATTTTTACAAAAAAAATATATACCTTTCTTCATTTAAAGGAATATTTTTTACTTCTTTTACAAGAAGAATGTCTGTATAGAGAAAATAACTATTCCCGCGTAATTTTTACAATTTGTGGATAAACCGGACAATTTGAGTCCGGTCGCATGTAGGAGTCCGGACACGGACAAATCGCGTCAAAACCGGACTGTCTGGTCGAAAACTGAACGGTTGGCAAGCCTGAATCTACTGTACAGCGACAATACTAAGTGTGTCAAATGCAACAATTACTGTAACAAATGTACTCTGAGTCTCGTTTGTTTATTAATCTAACTGGGCGCCAGCCACTACCAGAGATAAATCACGGGTTTCACTGTCTTTCGACAATTATTGTTTCACGCCCAAGTGTAGACTAGACTGTACTATTTGATGACATTTGACGTGTATTTGATGACAGGCGCCAATACCACACTGGCAAAACGAACAGTACTGTTCTCGAAATAATTACTAACGCGGGCTCAAAATACATTGCGATATGTCATAACGCGAAAAATCCGGTACGTAAATTTGGTACATTTCTGTCTACAGTGCAGCACTAGTGTATAGGAATGCGAACACTGCAACTACCTCCTACTTCTGTTACAGACGTGTACGTAAGGGGCATTTTAGGCATATCATAGCGATGCACCGAATTAGATTCCCGCCCACCGTGATAAAATGGATAGTAACTATGCGGAATTAAAGCGAAAAGATTGCGTTGGCGTGTATTTATCGCCGCTTAGCCCGATAATGTCTAAACGCGATTTTTCTGTACGCAGTTGTAAATACTGCGTAGTAGTAAGTTTCGTAATCATATCGCTGCTATTTCCAGCCAGGTATGTTGTAGGAAAATCTCGTTCGCGATAAAGTTACATATGTTCGCCGGCCGGTTGCCGTCAATTGCTACAATCTGCTGACATAGTTATTTGTTGGTGTAACCGGATAGTGTAGTCGCATTCGACTGCTTCTTCGAAACTAAACGTAAACACAACGTGGTCAAACACATTCGTACTATAGCGCTGTAATGTAATCGCGAACCCGACGCCATACCTACCTAACTCATTCATAGAAATGCTTACGCCCTCGGCAGTCACAACTGCAGTGCAATTGCAAAACTGAACGGTATTTGGGTCGCGTTTCCGCTGCCCAGATTGTATTACGAATTACGAGCATTCTTTAAAGCGATCAATATTGACGTAGCTAAACCTGCTCATTTGGGAATCCTGTACCTTATGGTCTCGGTTCTAGAGAATGCAGGGAGATTATAATAAAGAGGCGCCCGTGTTGAGGCAGTCACTCTTGACGCCATGCAACTCCGTACGTCTCTTACATTTCTAATTAATATATTATTAATTTGGTAACTTTTGACCAATAGTAGAAGTAGTATGCAGCGCTCACTTGTATTGGTATTCCGCTACGGGTTATTAAAGGTGTAGGTAGCTCTACTAACGTGAGATACATATCAGTTTCATCAGTCATGTTTGTACATTGTAGTGTCGATATCGTGAAACCGTCGCGTGACAGTTCATTTCGAGTCGATGCTTTATTAAATGGTAGCCGGAAAGCGTGTCCACTGGTTGATAATCCGGCTTCCATTGAGTGCGGACGCTGCCACACGCTGCGGCAGCGCGGCGCGCACGCGCTCTCGTTTTGGCGGGAAAGGCGCGCCGTGACGTCAGAGCGTCTGGATCGATGACGGCAGACGCTGCGGTAGTACGACGAGGTCGACGATCTCCCCCTCTATACACCACCCCCACCTCACCCCGAGCACCTGAATACTGCAGTCGCATCTCGCCTCCCCTACTAAATCTATTGCCGTATCTGTATAGGCGAGTATGACAATCGGCGCTTGCCTTTTATGGTGATGCGAACGTAATGAACGCTCCATGAATGAAAGTATGTGAGAAACGAAACAATATACGGGCTGCAATTGTAGTTATTACGCAAAGTAGGTTTAATTTTTCAGATTGCGGCCGGTAGGTGAATTATCTCTAGTCTAACTGTTATTTCCGTTGTTGCAGAGGAGGAAATCGATGTGGTTTCCTTGGGCACATCGCAGCAGCCACTGGTCACACCTGTACATGTGCGCACAGAGTCTCTTCCGCGCGCGCCTTCAGTTCAGGAGAGGCACCACATACAGCGTACTGTAGCCACAGCTATGAGTCCGCGCCCTGCGGCCAGGAAGCGCCTGGTGCACCCGGCGACCTCGACTTCTAGCCCTGGCGCTCGCCGGCGGAGAGGGCCCGGCCGTCGCGGCCGTCGATCCAATACCGACACCGATTCCGAGGTTGAGTCCCCCGAGATTGAGCGTCGCTCCATACACAACGACATGGAGCGGCTGCGTCGCATTGGCCTGAAAAATCTGTTCGATGAACTCAAAAAGCAAATCCCGGCTACTAAAGACAAGGAGCGCGCGCCGAAAGTAGTTATTCTACGCGAGGCGGCTGCACTGTGCCGCCGGCTGCGCGATGAGGACGCCGAGCGAGAAATGCTCAAACGGCAGCAATCCAAATTGTTGGCGAAACTCAAAAAGCTCCGCGCAACGGTCTCCGCGCGCTACCGTCCTTACTGAACACTAGGAACCACCCGCTTGGTAAAGGTCGGTTCTTCGGAATACTCGAGCTTCCCTCTCGAGCCTCCTTGCGACGTGTTATTAAGGACGTGACATATGGACTGATAATTTTGTACGTAAGTCGCTAAACATATTGTGAATTTTCAGACAATGCAGTTAATAAGGTGACGAAGATTGTATAAATCGATGCCTTCGTGATCGTATTGACACGTACTGTGTCATTTCCGAGAACAGTCTCTTCACATTAACCGTTCTATTTGTTGTAGGGAGTAATTACGATGAAAAGTCAGCTTTTACGGCTTACTCTGCTTCTGTGGGAACGTACCGAGATTAATTTAATAGTGAAGCAATAACTGACGGTTTGTTTTGCTCAAACGCATTTTGCAGTGCCAAAGTGAGCCATAAAACTGTTGTTTAAAGAGAAATCTTAGGTCTTCAGTAAAATATCTTATAGTTACAGACTGCTTTATGAACCAGTAGACTGTTTTTACCTTTAAATATATGTTTTTAAATCATTGAAATATTTATAAGATTACAGCAACAGATTTTCTTCCGAGATGATATTTATGGGGATATTGTTTCCTAAGGCAATGAAGATTTTTTACTGGACCTGTCATTATTCGAGGACCTGTATTTTGCATTGTCACGTTTTATAGTCTGAGTTTGTCAACACTGTACATATTTATGGGAGTGATGTGTCGGTTAGAGACGGGCTGGCAGAGACTGTCTATGGTTTAAGAGAAGTTGCGGGAGTTGCTGGCCACTATATATGTTTTCGGCCCGATTCGGAGGATTTTCTTATTTGATCCCTCGCTCGGAAACGAGTTAGTGATATAACTGATATATTATCTACATTATTTCAACATGATATTAAAATAAGTTTATGTTTAAATTACTTACTGTATAATCCGCTTATGTTTGTAGTGATTTCTTATTGTGTACATTTTGTAAATTATAACACTTAATACTTTTTTTTACTTATAGATACGCAATTAACTCCGAAATATTTTTAATATTAACTTGGAATTGTTCGACATATTGGACCATTTAAAAACGTTAAAATAGTGTTAAAACGTTAAAGAAAAAAATATGAAGATATATATTGCACATACAGAATTTACATGAAAATGTGACTTGACCGAATGAAGTGTATTGTAATTTAATGTAATTAAAAACTGTCGATTACGCACTACGATATTTGTATGCTTATTGCATATTTTATCTTTAAACATAGCTTAGTGTATTCTGATATTTTAATTTATTCGTCTAAAGTGGATGCATTTTTATGATTACTGTTTTGTCCAACGTGACGTGCAACCATAGTGCAACAGTGAATGTAATAATCTCATTGACAAGTGTCCGAGTGTTATTTTAATAGACTGTATTTTGATAACTACATCAAAACTGTATAAACAATAAAAATAGTCATAGAGAAGGGGTTTAACATTATATAAAAAAAAATAATAACCACGAAATAGTTCCTCATAGTACCTATTAATAGTAAATTTTGCATTTTTTTTCTTTATATATTTTTATTGCCGTAAGTTAGGCGTACTCGCTATAGGGTACAACAAACAGTTGATTTGTTATCACGATCAGTAAGCATTTCATAAGTTGGAAGGCTTTCATTGTGTACGGAATGTGCCTTGCTATGTACATATTTATATAGGTAACTAGTAATACACTCGAATTAGTTGCAACAACTATTTTTTTGTGAGAAAATGTTATTGTAAGGTATTGTTTCTAAGTAGTGTGTACAACATGGGGAGGTTGGAGTTCGTGTTAAAGATTTGCAGTTTATCTTCCATTAGGTGTAAAATGTACATAATAGGGTATAGAGCATAGGTTACGTCATCATTTTTATACACGAATTTTTTTAGTTATCGTTTAGTTTTTTTTTTCTTAACTGGAGAATAGCGAATTCTCGAATGTACCTGCATTTAATTTTTTGTTAATCTTGACATAAATAATAAGATAATTAGTTATCTGAAATTAAAATTGGTTCGATATTGTGATATGATGGCGTTTATGTTGGGAAATTAGTTTTCACATAAGAAAAAGTCAATAGTTTAATGATTAATCGTAAGAAATGACAGCTTTATATTCGATAAGTAGGAACGATGATACTAAAAACGAAAAACTGCACATTAAGTTGACAAGGCACATTTCCAACACTGCCAAATAAATAAAATAGTAATCAAAATAAAATTTACATACCAACTGGTTTTATGAATTTTGTATGTAGGGTTGAGAGGTCATCTTGTAGAATAATTTTTACTAGGTACTTTTTCTTTGCATAGTATCCGTTCTTTTGTGTAAGAGTTAACACCTAACTGCTGCCGGTCGCGTGGGTCCAATCGGAGTGATGTATGCGTTTATTTTGTGTTCGATTGGTTGATTGTACTATGTTGAAGGGTGGGCGGGGGACGTTTGCGCAAGTCCCCCGCGCTGTGCCGGCGGCGGTTGCGCGCGCGCCGCTATAAAGAGTGCAGGGTGCAACATATATTCCGCCTAATGTTGATATTGCACTCTGCAATCTTTGAAGCGGAGCTCTTATATCTTAGGTCATGTACTTACCGCGTTTTTGGATACTATTATTATGTGAAAGTTAAGATTTTTTTTGGTTTTGTTCCTTAATTATGTGTATCGAGAAGATTAAGCTAATGATAAATATGTTTCGAATAAATGTTTAGTTGGGACAGATGTGGAGTTGAGAAACTGTGGGCTAGTTGATTGTGATTTTTATACTTTTTCAATGTAATTTTTGGATGTTTGGCTATTAGTCTTTTGATTCTGTGATCATGTACTGCATATATGCGGTACCGACGGGTAGATTGGTTTCGAAGGCTCTGCCCTGTTCCGCTAACAATAAAAAAAACATTGTTTTTTAATTTGATACTCCCTTATATTCCCTCCTAGTTAAATTTACACACATAACACACAAATCATTAGTAAATAAATACACACAATACACATTTGTTCAACATACAATAAATACAATAACTCAGTCATTGAAGGAAAACAGTTAATTTCCGCATAATCACAGACGAATTCTGCTTCAAGTGTCTACATTGGTCTACAAGGAAATATTATAAAACCATATACATATATAATATAATGGCTAATGAATATCATTAGCCACAAAATATGGTAAATTTAATTATTTTAATGAAGTGAAAGACTGAATGTAGGCGTCCGACAAGCGCAGCGCACTTGAAGAATTTCACCGGTGGCGGTTGAATGAGAGAAACGAAAGATCGTATGTGATGGCGAGAACTTGGGAGAGGTAGAAAAATAGGTTCTGATGGTATTGTTTACAAAAAAACATCATCATCATTAAATTGTATCACTGAACAGTTAAAACAGACGATCCTACTTAGGTACACATGGTTAGTTTTAACTGTCAGTTTACGGATAAAGCGACGGTTTAAACTGGTGGCCACAATAGTTTGCAGCTTTTTCCTATTGCTAACATTATGCCAAATTGAAAATTAATATGCAAATATTGATTTCATACACATTATGTAGTTTGCTTAGTAACTGACAATGAGCACTTACTTTAAATTAGTCGCTCAGAAAATTACAACAAAAACAGAAAATTACATATACAATCAAGAGAAAACTCCATGTTTAAGAGATTCTGACACTAATACAAATAAATAAATACAATGTATGTATTTAAAAAAAAATATAATTTTTAAGCTTTAATTTAACTTCCTAAAAGCGAACGATTTTTCAAAATAGCTCTAGTAGTTTTTGACTAGTACATAGTTTACTCTAGTACCTCTCACGTATATACAAAAAAGACGAAGAAACTGTCTATATAATATTATAATAGGTAGGTAGTTTCGGAAAAAGTTTGTGGAAGTCAGTCAATGAGTTTACAATTAAACAGTAAAAACGATGGCAAAAAAATGATTTTTGTATAGGCAAAAATGGGTCCAAAACCAAGAACAGTATACTTACATCTGATACACATTTTTCATACATCAAGCACGCAAATATTTTGATATAATAAATTAAACATACCTAATAATCCAAGCTAAGCATCCAAAGCATTACTTATACACAGATTTAGGATGTAGATAACTCTGCGGTAGTATGTAATACCGTAGTATGTAATAAGTACAGTGTAAATAAAGATAATTGGAGATACCTAAAGATACCTAGTTGGGTACTATCTATTCCTACCTACATAATTAAATAATGTAAAAACACACTAACTAAACATAACAAAAACATCAAAAGATTTGTCTGAAAACATTGTAGTAATTTATTCGTAGCAGTAGCTGCCGTCGCAGTCAGCTATTCTACCCAGTACCAAGTAAAATTTATAGAATGGGATGTTGTGTGACAGTAGGCAAGTACATATGTTGCTAAGTACCTAGTCTCTTTAGAATTTAGTTTGATCATATTCGTATATTGTGAAGATTTCATGAATAAAATATAAAAAATAGGTACATAACAAAAAAGGTTATATAGTTCCTATTATACCGTTGCTTCATTTACTTGGTTGCCTAAGAAAAAGAAGATGATTATCGCTGTCAGAAACAATAACAACAGTGAAGTTCGCGCGATTGGCCTTCCTAATGGCTCTGCGGTCTGTGATATCGTGTAAAATCCCCATGGTGATTATTATTGGTGCAACAGCGACAGGAAAAACGAAATTAGGTGTGGAATTAGCCCAAAAGTATGGAACTGAGATCATCAGTGCAGATTCTATGCAGGTAAACAGTTTTATGACGAAACACAACCTAACCTCAAAATTTTTAAACTTTTATGCTATTAGAATGTCATAACAGACTTAAAATAGCATTTGTAGTTGTTGATAAATTAACAATCAATCGTTCTTTGCAAATGAATTTCTTCATAATATAATAAACGGTGATAAAAATAATTAAGATAACATCATAAATTATAACCTGTAAATGTATGAAATTGAACTTTTCCATTTAATTATTAAACAAGAAACTGTTCTGTGTGAAGTGAATACAACATTGAAATTATTTGTTTAAATATATTATCTAAAATTTTAACTATAAACTATAAAAAATATTATGAATGTGTCACAGAAAAGTATTCAAAGATAATATAATAATACACTCCTTCCTCCCATCATCCCACGTCCTACTAATCTCAAATGTCTCCTATCCCCTGTAAATACACCTTTTGTAAATATTTTAAATAAATTTATATACACTAACAATATTAAATTATAAACATGGTATATTTAAACATGTTCATTTATATTTATAATCTATATTTACAATTATAAACTACTAACATTACTAACTCTTAATGTATTCTCCTTTGTTTTAGAACATTCCTACAAGTATATAAGCAAAATTATATATATGCTGAAATTAGCTTCCCCACCCTGTCAACCATGTGGTAGTGGCAGAATTATTGTGGCTGTCACAATAGAAGACAGGTGAAAGTTGAAAATGGGTTGAATAATAATACATATTAACATAGGCATCGAGCTGGTTTCAAGATACTGAATTTTTCAATTCAGTATCTCGCTTCAGTATTCAGTATCTTCAGTATTTCGCTGCTCTTCTCTTTATTTTATTAATTTCTTCTCAGTCCTTCATTTTATGTTATTCTACACTGATCAATTTTAATAAGTGGTATGCATTCTTTATGAGACTCGATAAACGGTAGTGACTGACTATGCAGGTATTTATATAAAAATTGTTTTTGTTCTACTTGAAAATGTGAGGAGCACTAATAACACTACTAATTGCCCGTGACTTCACCTGCACTTGCATAAGTTTAGCATAGATAGGTAAATTTTACTTAAATTGTAAGCACCTCTCATTTGCTTATGAGATGCATGCCGCTCATTCATATTAACCTATAACATTCAACATGCACAGGCCTCTTGCAAAAAAAGAGAGTGTTTCTGGTATAATTCATTATATAGATCTGATGTGGATTAATAGATATTACATTTGTCTGAAGTCTTTTATTTCCCAAGCATTTGTGAGATAATAGAAAATTCATACTTAAGTACAGAATTAGTGATACAGGCCATAGTTTGAACTTACAACCTTACAAATAAGATCTAGAATAAATAACCACATGCAATCACCATTTTATCTATAAATATCTCTAAAAATTTTACCAATTTATATGTAAACTAGCTGTGCCCGGCGCTAAGGGTGGACAACCCTTATCACTAAGGGGTATGAAAAATAGATGTTGGCCGATTCTCAGACCTACTCAATATGCTCACAAAATTTCATGAGAATCGGTCAAGCCGTTTCGGAGGAGTACGGGAACGAACATTGTGACACGAGAATTTTATATATATAGAGATTTAGTTATTACTAGCATTCAACACATTTTACATGTAGCATTCAACAATCCATATAGATCTTGTTTTGTGGATTATGGTCCTAAACGCCTTTGCCATTACAGAAAAAGGCCTTCTTTTCCACAATTAGTTGATCGAAGTGACTATTTAGTGTGGAAGAAGAAGAATGCCTTTGACAGGCATTCTCCTTCGTGCCACTGCGTGTTTTAACGTGCTTTTAAGTTTTAATATTTATGCTTATAAATTAACTTATGCTTTTAATGCTTTATATGCTTTATTTTTTATGCTTTTAACTGTGGCTTTTAAGCCACAGTATCCACATTAGATAAAAACTGCATTACCAAATTACTGCTGCAGATCTATTTAATTATACTTTTATTTTAATTTGCCTTATTAGTAAGAACTTTCGTGAAATTTCAGCAAGATTGAAAGAAAATTAGTTGCTCAATTTCATGTTCATTTTGGATGGGCTACCACACCTAGCAAAGCTTATTGACTATAGTCCACTCTTTCCAGTAGGAATATCTGAAGTTTTTGAATATTTCACCACCCTAGCCCTTCTTGAAAGAAGATGAAGACAATAGTAGCCTATTTGTAACAATACTTAGTATTCCTACTGTTCTTACTGTTGTTTTTAACTTCTCATGGTCCATAATTTGATCAGGCCAAATGAAACCAGATCACTTTTTAAAATATCAAATTTCTCTGAAATATAAAAAACACACCAACTGTCCTTTCTAGTGATTTCCACACTTAAATTGGTAAGCACTCAAAAACATTTTGGGCTGTGTTCCAAAACATTTCTAAATCTGCCTAAACTGAGTTGTCTTATTTAATTTTAATTTTAATAATTTATTTCAGACAGTCCATATTTTGTTAGTATATGTCTTACAAACTCTTATTACAACATTACTATTTATCCCATGTTTTTTATTCTACACAGTTTTATAACTACATCAAATACTTGACTTGTAAGATTATAACTGTTTCTAATAAGAATAAATAAATACAGAATTGACCTATATATCAGATAATTTATAACATACTAGCTGTGCCTGGCTTGCGTTGCAAAGCGTTATAATTTGTTTTTTTGTGAGAAATTTCGCCGGCGCGCGCACAGCAACTCACCAAAGTTTCATCAAACTCAGATGAATAGTTTAGGAACGCATAGAAGATGAACAAACAAACATTATTTTTTATATAATAAGATTCATTTATATTAGCCAATCAATCATGATCTTTGACCTTTAATTTTTCTCATATAAAAACTGTTTCTAATAAGAATAAGCATATACATAATTGACTTATATGTTAGTTAATTTATAACATAGGTATAAATTAAATTAACCAATCAAGCATGACCCTTTTCCTTTATTGTCCTCATATAAATAACAATCTTAAAAAACTTTTAAGTTAAACGGTTTTATATTTTATGTGCACTGAAAACTACGTGTAGCCCTTTCATTTGATACCCATATTGAGGGGGTTAAGGAAAAATATGTAATCCGCCATTTTGTATCGGCGGCCATCTTAGATTTATAATGTTATTGATTTTATTATATTGTATTGTCATCTAAATTAAATGTGTGTACCAAATTTCAGATCAATCTGACAACGGGAAGGTACTTAAATTTCAATTTCTAATTTTGACCCAAATAAATAAACAAATAAATTCCGTACGGGTCGAGCTAAATAAAACCGTTTAAAAATATTTAAAAATAATAAGCATAATATTTTCAGCTTATTTCAAGAACTCATTATATGACATGAACATTGTTTCGGAAAATTAAAATAATTGGTTCTGATATTACTTATACTTAGATATGACTAACGAATGTTAGGAACAATTTAAATGTAAATAATCAGTAAAAGTATTTTTTATTTAAAAATTACCATCAGTAGTTGCGTACGTATTTCGGTAGTGAGTGAGATATGCCAGAGCCCATTCCCATCCCATCCCTCTCCATTTTCCCATCTATTCCTTAATCTGCAAAGGTTGCAGATTAAGCAACCTTTGCAGACCTAGGGGGTGCCAACGTTTGTCATTCTGAACTGATGTTGGCATGTATCGCGGATGTCCACGGACGACAGTATCCACTTACCTACCAGGTGGACTGTATGCTTGACAGCCGTTTTTATCCATAAAAAAACTTTCGCAACAGTTTTTTTTAAACCAAAAATAAAAGTGAAGTACTTAATGACTTCTTATATTATAATAAAATACTATAAATAGGGACAACAAATAAATATAGTGCTAAAATTTTATTTTATTTTACATGAAATAACAACTTAAACACCGTATAACAATATATAGGTACAGTTATTTGAAACAATGGCACATGAAATAGTCTTTATGTGTACCTGCACAAAGCAGTCTTCTTCTTCTGCTAATCTTATTAGAAACAGAAATCCTCCTAAAATTACCATAAAAATAACAAATAACACTGTGCAATACTGTCTACTCCCGTGTGAATGTGGCCATTTTCAATGACCTGAAAGTTTGTTTTGTGAACTAAATACAATAACAAACACAAAAGGTTATGGATTCTGTTTTGGCTCCAGCAATTGTAAAAAAAATATACTTCTTTTTTTCCAATTGAATCAAATGATTGAGTCAACCGTAAAAGAAGAAGTATATTTTTTTTCGTATATTTCGTTGTCGTCAACGAACAATACCTATCTCTTTTTTTATCACTTTCTTGTTCTGGTCTATTATCGCGATAAGTAGATCATATTTTATTGCCACCATGCAAGGTTGCCTGAATTTTCAGCTTTTAGTCTTATATTTGTGACAAAATAGACACTAGGCTTTCTGGTTGTTGAAAGTCTTTCTGGTAAAGCGCGCGCCACGAGCAGGAAGGATTTCGGTAATTGACATGAGGTCAGCCGAGGCTAGACGCAAACGCGACGATTCCATACAAATCTCTTTGCGTCCAGTCTTGGCTAATCTCATGTCAATGACAGAAATTCTTCCTGCTCGTGGCGCGTGCTTTACACACGTCTTGTGCGACGCGCGTTGGCAGATCTAGAGGGCGGGAGCTACTGCGTATTCTAGTTCACTAAAAACATAATTTATATCGTTATCGATTTTTTATTTTTTCGCATTGTATATCTTTCATGGCCCGGGTGATTGCACTTGTCTCCACTAGCTGTCCGTCCCTCTTGGTAGGGAGGAATCCATTTTTTACACTCGTCCCTACCAAACAGTTGGGACAGGGGGTAATTGAATAAATTTATTTATTTTCCTTATGCTCTTCCCTGCTATAAAAATATTTTTACAATAAAATATATTAGGTCGGGGAAAAAGTTTCTTCGTATTTTATATACAAATTCAAGACATTTTTTTTAAAGTTTAATTACATTTAATTATAATATATATGTGCCGTTTTGTTCTATAACTTGTTGCCATCTTGTAGGTAGTGACATGATCCCGTTGCTGTAGAAATTTTGGGATTTTTGGTCAAAAAATTGCAACAAGTACTTTTGACAGTCCTCTCTTGACGTTAACCTTAGTCCTTACACTACCTAAACAATTCTGAAGAGACCGAAACAAGTGGAAATCTGAGGGCGCAAGGTCAGGGCTCTATATATATATATATGGTGGGTGCATCAACACTTCCCAACCAAGCTCTCTCAATTTTTGTTGAGTGGCCAAAGATGTGTGTGGTCTGGCGTTATCATGATGAAAGACTACACCCTTTATTTTGATCATTTCCGGGTGTTTTTTCTCAATTTCATGCTTTAGTCTCATCAGCTGTTGGCAGTAGAGATCCGAATCGATGGTTTTGCCCGGCGGTAAAAGCTCATAATGAACGATGCTCTTCCAATCCCACCATATACACAACATCACCCTATTGCGCGTTAATGCGGGTTTCGCCTCAGTCTGTGGAGCTTGGCCGCATTTAGACCATGATCTTTTCCGCACGTTCTTGTCGTAAGTGATCCACTTCTCATCGTCAGTGATCAATCTTTTCAAAAATGGTTCGGTTTCATTGCGTTTCAATAGAGAATCGCAAAAGAGTACACGATTCATTAGGTTTCTTTCAGTGAGCTCGTGTGGTACCCAAATATCGAGCTTTTTTGTGAATCCAGACTTTTTCAAATGAGTCAAAACTGTTTTGTGGTCAATGCCCAGTTCATCAGCAATGTCGTAACTACTTATATGCCGATCTTGCGGCACTTTTTCACAAATGGCATCAACTTTATCAGTAACAGGGCGATCGGAGCGAACTGCATCTTTAACATTATGATTTCCTGACTGAAAATGCATAAACCAATTTTGTGCTACTCTTACTGACACTGCATTAGGTCCGGTCCATAAACGATACAAATTTTTTTTCGCGGCTTGTGTCGCATTTTTTCCATTTTTGTAATAAAAATTTAAAATATATTGAATTTCTTCGTTAGATTCACTCATTTTCTTGGACAGAAAAACAATTGAAAAATGGCGGGAAACAGATTTTTATTTTATTATTTCTCTTTTAAAATGTTACCTTTTTAATGGTATCATAACCAGCCAGGTACAAACAGTTCAATCAAAGATATTGGATCACAACTTCATATATACAAAATACGAAAAGACTCCCCGACCTATTATATAGTGATATATGTAGTTAGTTACATTCATATAATACTTCTTTACAATATGTATTATGAACTTATTAATAGAAAATCCATAATAATGTACGTTTATTTGCCTTTGAATAGGGTATTACAATTTGGTCCTATTCTTAACTAAAATTCCGCCTAATTCAGCTATTTATAACATTATGTAATTATTAAACCTAGTGTCACAAATTAGCTAAATTTATTTATACACTAAACATAAATTCTTAATTAACTACAATTATCATCATTCACCGCTAACAACTGCTTCGTGGACGCCAACACCTATTTTTGCTCTGTAAGTATTCTGCAACGGAGTAAAATGTGTTTTTTAGAATCCATCTACTATAGAAATATTTCTAAAATTTATGTAGTCACAGTTATGAAAAACATGGTGGGTTACAGAATTTGTACTAGAAATTGTTTTGTTTTTTATTCTTGTAGAAAGAAGGCGGCAGGAGCATACAGTCTAATTAATACAACCAAACTACGATTAAAATACTTATACAAGTTCCATTGCTTTATTTTCTCGATGACAGCTGACACACAGTGGTCGATATAACTTTGTTCTAGCGTCAACGCCTAAAACTCCGAACAAAAATTAGGCACCAAGACGTCATATTTCATTAACAAGGTCACGTCAGCCAGAAAGCAATTTTAGGGATGTAGTTATCGATAAACGTAACACGATAACAGAACCGATATTTTTTTACAAAATGTAAGAAACTAAACTACTGCCGAATACTTTTGTACAAATTTATTAACTAATATTATATTTCATTACAAGATGTTACACGTGTTAATTCTTGATTGATAATGCCAACTTCTTTAAAATTTTCGAAGCTGTTGTAAAATAAGTAGGTATAGGTAGGTACTCGACAATGAAACGAAATAATTATAATGACAGGTAATCTTTATTTATTTATTTTAATCAAAATCTGATGAATCGTCACTGTCACTCGATGAGCTCTCCCCAACATTTATTATAAGTCCCTGTACTTCTATATTATCGAATGCCACATGAATTTCCCAATCCCAATGTTTTGGGTTCTTCTCACAATTTTTTCCCAGTTTTCGGCAGTTACTTCCGCACATGCATTTTTTAATAAATCTAACATCTTGTTTGCCGTAAAAGGGGGATGGGTATTGTTTCGAGCGGCGTGTCCTTTGATTTGTGCCCATATTAGTTCTATAGCATTGTACTGGCAATGATACGGCGGAAGTCGAAGAACCCAATGACCACATTCGGCAGCTATTTCGTCGATAACATATCTTTTAGGGTGGCTTTTATTCGATTTTAAAATATTCACTAATTGTACTTTTAATAAAGTATTATCCACATTTTCGCCATGACGTTGGAGCCAGTCAATTATCTCTTGTTTTTTTATTGGCTTGCGTCGGCATTTTATCAATTTGTCTGGAGTGATATGTAGCGTTGTCCATAATAATTATCGACGGTTCTTCCAGAGATTGCACCATTTCTTTAAACCATCCTTCGTAAATCTCCGCGTTCATTTCTTCGTGGTAGTCCACTGTTTTCTTGGATTTAAAGGCCAGTAAAGCATCTGACATGAATCCTTTCGTAGACCCTGCATGGCATATGATGAGGCGTTCACCTTTTCCCATTGGCACTGAACTAGTGGAAGCGACGGTGTCGTCAGTCCAGTTCTTAGATACTGTGTGGTTTGCATTTAACCAAGTCTCGTCAGTGAAAATAACATTTGACCAAACTGATATCTTTTTGGCTTCGCTCAAAAATTCGCAGCGAGCCATAGCAACGTCGTGACGCTCCATCAATATTTTACGTTTGTCCGATTTTTTATAACAAAATCCAATTTCTTTCAAAACCAAGCTTAATGACGATTTTTGGCCATGGAACAAACCACATTCACGTAAAGAAACAACAAGTTTTTTAAGTGTTGGAATTTCTTTGCGCAAGTAATAGTCATATATATGACGGCGAATAGCGTCAGCGTCGAAGTTGTCAACCGATGTCACACGACGTGGTTGGCGTTTTGTCTTCGGCGTACGAAGCTTATTTTCCTGCATGCCGCTTGTACCGTAAGCTTCGGTAGTAATTTTTGAAACAGTAGGTCCACTAATTCCTAATGCGGCCGCAACACGCTCTCGCACTTGCGACAGTGGTAATAGCGGGCCACCATTTTGATACTCTGCTTCAAAGTAATTACGAACCTTGATCACCAGTTCTCTCGCCTGCCTTTTCAGAACAGATCCTTTCGGCATTTTGATATTTGACAGCTGGGCAGCAATCAACACGGAGGAACACAAAATACACAACGTAACGTATGGGTAATGTGAAAAAACTCAGCGAACAGAAATGTAGTGACTAGCACGACCGTCTTGTTGCGAGTGACAGATTAAAACAAACACAAAATGGCGGTGGGCCATTGAGTGTTCCCACCTTGAAAAAATATATTTGAATGTTTATTGTTGTATCTGTCTTTGTTCAAAATATAATAAATATATGCGATCGATATCATTACTTATTTGGTCACACAACACTACAACTATCAAATTAGAACTGTCATCGAGAAAATAAAGAAATGGAAATACTATAGTCTGTCAGATTTACAATTGACACTGATGCATCTGCATATTAAAAGCTCGGTACAGTTCCTACTGTATTTTAGCCTATATAGCCATAACGTGAAGGTCGCCGTGTAATGTAACGTAACATACTGTGTACTGTACGTTAATTAAATATAAATTGCCTATAATTACAACGCGTGACTGGACATTGACACGCCCAAATCTAACACATAAAACACAGTATTGATAACAAGCAGTATTGAATCTGCAGACGTAATTATTTATATCCATAGAGTATTTGGCTATTCCTAAAATTTAATACGTTTTTATGGGTCTTTTAAAAGTAAAGATGAAAATAAACCCATATTAAAATATAATAGTTTGTGAAATTCATTGGTAAATTAGGTAGATATGACTGGTATTGGAATTATACAAACTGTAAAGGAATGACGTCACTGTTTTCTTTTGCGATCCTCTTGTAACTATTGACCTTTATTTTCATTTCGCTTAGCGAGCTGAGCTACGAGAGCTACGATCGGAGTTTCTTTGCAGAATAAGATGCGAAACGAGATCCGCCAAAAACAATAAAATTTACTGACATGGCTCATACAATCAGGATGCTAAATCGATAATGGGCAGATGATATTTACTGCAGCACTGATAAAATAACCGATGGGGTAGACGTGCCCTGGAATGGACGCCGATTGGACTGACGACTTGAAGAAGTTTGCCGGTGGTGGCTGGATGAGAAGAGCGGAAGTACAGTAGATGGGCTAAATTGGTTCAGTAATTCAAAAATTAACACTGCTTATATTTTTAAAAGAGTTTTCAAGTGTGATTCATAGACACAAACGACATCCTCTTAAATAGACCTCGTGAAACGTTAACATCTAAACGTACCAAAGATAGCAAAAATATCTTTCCGATTAGTGTGTGCTCTCGACGTTCTTTTTAGTACTCAAAAGTAACCGACTTAGAAGCGTTTTTATAAGTTTCTCTACTGTCTTAAACTGTACTGTACTAATTGTACTAAACTTGTTAGAGTTGTTAGTATATAAAAAAACTCAAATAACCGCGGGGAAGTTGCAAGTAAACGATTCCCATTGCGGTCAGTAACCCGTTTTACATGGTCACATAGGTCAAGTGGTTTTGGGATTTTGGAAATCTATTTTATTATAGGTATTATCTAAGATGCTTCATTTAATATCATTGTCACACGTTAAATCGGACATTATCTGTGAAAACGAACCTTATTGCCGGTTCTAGTTCCCCACATATACTCTATTATATATATTTATTTTAGTTTTTAAATTCTACTGTGTCATTCAATAGGACCTTGCAAATACCTTGAAATGTACTGCATTTCCCACTTTATCGTATTTCCCCAATGTACGTACGTGTTTCGGTAGTGAGTGAGATGTGCCAGAGCCCATTCCCATCCCATCCTATCCCTCCCCATTTTCCTTACCCTTTCTCCAAATCCATTCCTATATCTCCAAAGGTAGGCAGCGCATTCGGGGGCGTGCCAACATTTGTCATTTTGGACTAATGTTGGCATGTATCGCAGATGTCTATGGGCGACTGTATCCACTTACCATCAGGTGGACTGTATGCTCGTCTGCCGCCTTCGTACATAAAAAAAAAAAAAAAAAACCTTTCAAGGTCGGCGGCGCACCCGCATGTCCCCTGGTGTCACAGGTGTCCATGGGCGGCTGTGACACTTATCATCACGTGGGACCCCTTGCTCGTCCGCCCACTTCTATATAAAAAAGAGAAAGGAAAAGGGATGCCCTGAAAAACAGCTCTGAATAAATAAAATGTTTTTTTTTTATATAATGAAGATCAGAACACTAAAGCGTGTTCTTGACTAAACATTCTTAAAACAACGAAATCTTCAGGATGTCCTGTCCAAAGTTTAATGATGTCTTTTGGTGCTTGCGGCGTTTCAAACGTACTTCAAATCAAATAATTTTGTTGTGGATCATGTTACATGTGTTTATTATATAACATGATATATAATAAACATATAAATATAAATATTTATATATTATTTATTATTGTTCATCACTATTTATTAATTATCGGCACTTGTCCGCGCAACACAAATGGCATGCATCATCTTTGTATTGCATGAATTTGTGATCACTTAGCCGTCGCCCGGCGCCGCCAGTTATTGAATGAATTTTGTCAGTCAGTTACGAATTACGATTATTTACGATACTGTTTTGAAAAAATTGAACAATGAACAAATTGGTATAAAACTATTAAAAATCAAGATACTGTGCTAATAGTAATACAACTGAGATCGAATTTACCCAGTAAATCTTCTAACTATTAATTTTCTTAAAATTATTTTTAATATATTGTAAATTGTTGACATTACTCTCCATACATTTTTTTAAAAGGGACCGGCTATAAGTCAGCTATAAAAAGTTTAGTGTTTTTATTTTAAATCTTTTTGTAAAATGACATTTGTACATTCAAAATCACAGACTAAGTACTGTTTTCGTGATTACAAAAGTCCGCACCTAAAATAAGTTAGCCTTCTACAAGCCGTTCGCCGTGTCGTGAACAAGCATATACGGTCTCTCTACGGCGTGGCTAATTCGCCGTACCGTAAGAAAACCGTGTCGTTAACAAGGGGGGCGAACTCCAGCCGAAGTAACGGTCGCCGCCCTCCACTTTTCCCTCCTATTCTAACTTCTGACTTTATTCTTTTTTTCTATTTTAAAACGCTCCATCCGGCTGTCACTCGAAAGTAGCGCGATCTGGTACAGTTTCTTAACAACCGATTTACCACATCTATGAACATAATTTGAGGTTATACGAACGAACGATCAGATATTAGGTTAATTTTGAGGATCGTTAATTTTACTTATGTTCGTGGCTTTCCCACGAAGAATACTAAATAAACATTTAATATTTCATTATACCAAATTAGAAGGACAATTTCATGAATTTTAAATTTAAGTATAGAATTTTTTTTATAACCGCTCATATATATTTTTTCCAAAAACAGAAAATTTGCATTTTTCTTTGAAATTACCTGAAAATGGGGTCTAAAACTATCTCATGTGGAAGTTCCCGGTGCGATTTACGAACCAAAGGCTAAGTGTGCGTTTTGGAGCACAATTTTGGAACTGTAACGTTCCGTTTTCTGCATATACCTATTTAGTATATATTTCAATTAAGTAACACAAACGAATTGTTAAATTAAATTATCGTTTTATAATTATGGTAAATAAAAGTAATCTATTTTATTTTTTAATATTGATTTAATTTAATTCTGTGTTGTCTTTTTAACGTTAACGGTAATTACCTACTACAGATAGGTTCTGCTTCTGTGTCAAACGTAGTGCGTCAAAAACAAGCAATAAATAACATGGCTGACACCGTAAAGGCAACAATAAAATAAAACTACTATTTACAATTATATAATTACTGCAAAGTTCTTCAAATGTACATTTTATTCTACAAATTATGGATTTTACATTATGTTTTCTAATGTTATTAAAATTCATATACATCGCTGGTAATTTTTGGGTATTGTCCTTTCTACAATTCACCTACAAACGATTTTACTCCCACTATTGCTTTGCTTCCAACTGTCTATCCCCCAAAAATTTTTCACACACATTTTTCACAAAAACATCAGTTACTTATCTTTTTAACTACGTGTCAGCCTAAATGATTCAATGGCCTCTATATGCAATGCCAATGCAAACACGACATAATTGACAAAAGTATTCGATGCAAAGATAACCACTGTTCTTATAGACCTTTGTTATGTTGTTACTAGGCTCGCTACCATACACGATCTACTGCTTTTCTCATCCAGCCACTACCGGCGAACTTGTTAAAGACATCGTCGGCGTCGGTTGATCTAGCCGGAGGGCGTCTCATACTACACTGCCCGGTATATAGTCTCCATTTAAGGATTTCGTCTACCACATCGATTAGTGTTAGATTATTATAATATTAGCAGTATATGCAATGTCTCTAACATGTGGAGCACTAATTTACAAAATCACGGATAGCCACGATCACGATATTTTATCGTTTTTTTGACAATTCTGGTGTATACTATTATTCAATTAATAATGTTTATCGTTGAAACAAATATTTAAAAATGACCAATTAAAATCCCTCCATATTTCCTAATAACTTCGGGACCTAACACGGTCCCTTGAGGTATACCCTATTTCGAATTAGTAGGCGAACAACGCCAGACTGGAACGAAAGCTGTTTCTTCATTGTTTTGTGTACAGCCTGAGAGAATTTGGCCACATCTTGTCCGAGTTTGTCTACTCGAGTTATATAACACGCCGCGGTGAGTCGTGAGATGCCGTGTAGCCTTCAGACAGGTCGCTGTCTCTATAGTATATTTGAAGCAAGTAGATAAACCACAGGAAAGGGATTTACTTCGCTGTTATACTCTATGCAATATTCTTCCTCGTACCTACTTAATATACATTATTTGCTTTTCATCTGTGAATCTGTCAATATGATACTGATCATAGAAGAGTGTAGTTCAGGAGATGATGGCATTGACACGAGAAAATCTCCGAAAGGCATTGGTTGTTAAATTGGTTGTTTCTTTAAAATCTTAATTTATCATTACACAATTTGCCATTGCATAATTGCACGTCACTATATAATAAAGTAAATAGTGAAAAATTATTCTGTACGTATACAACAAGGTTATACCGTCGAGGTTGTTACAAGTATCAAGAATTTGTCGTCACGGTGAATGACAGGCTGTGTCATTTGCTATGATTTATAATGTTTTGTTCCTATTGAGCGATCATCAAGCTACCTTAGTAGGTTCTTGTCTTCTAATAAGGGATCGAATTAAAATTAAACTTTTTGAAATTTATAGGTAATTCCCTCGACGCCATACAATTTAATTGCCCTACAACGCCCTACAAGGCTAACCAATTACAACGAACGATTGTAACGTTGACTAATTTAAAATTGAGCTGTTTTCCAATTAGGTACGGTTTTTAGTACGATTAATTTCAGAATTTAATAAAAATACTTTAATTTACTGTTATTGAGATATATCTTTTTGATCTTATTCTAACATTGTCATGACAAGTCAATGGGGGGAATCTTCTAATTCGAATACATTGTTTCTTAAAAAATGTAAATTTTTAAAAGTAATTATGGCCATTCACCATTGGCAACGAATTTAATGATTTAATCCATTGTCAGCTTACAGCAAATATATAGTTTCCATAGTCAAAGGGCATAATAGATTCGATTACTTACTTAAACCTACACGTCATAGGACAATAAACTTTTAAAGGCGATAATTAACCTGCGACCTTTATATTATTTTGTACATACCGAGACGAAACTATCATATTAACACTAACTCGTAAAATATATGAAACAACAATTCACAATGTTTTACGGTACGAATAAATAATAATCAATAACCATTACTTACATGTTTACAGTTCTAGTAAAAGCTTTCTTATCTTCCGGGATTTGGGATATATATATATATATACGTATATATATATGTGTATATATATATATGTATACACACATATATATATACACATATATATATAGATATATGATTTATAAAGATGGATGAGTTTTATGAATTATTTCGTGTCTATTTTTGAAATTGCTTTGAAATATAACTTTGAGTTAAATAACTTCGGGCATCATTACTGACGTTTTAATAATTCTATATTAAAATTCTTCAGAAAGTCTAATATCGGAAAATCAAATGTTATTGCTGCAATGGTAAATAAATGGGAAAATATACCTTTATAGTTTAAATAACTGGCATAATTAAATGCTCAGTCACATACTCATTTCTTGTCGCAGTGATACGTATACATGTGTATATATAAATATTTATTCTTTTTGGTCTTGAATGTCTTCTTTTGTCTTTCTTTTGAGATTTGTCACTTTAGATTTTTCGTGTCTTTCTTTCATTCATTGTTTACGTTAACGTGTAACACTGAATGTGGTGTCTGAAATACAGACTTTGGACACAGTTCGCAGATCAGTTCTGACAAATCTAATTTGTGCTATATCTCCTGAATATGAATTTAAATAACTGTTTTATATTTAACTTGTACTTACCTATGTCTACCATAACTTGTACTTACCTATGTCTACCATAACTTGTACTTACCTATGTCTACCATAACTTGTAGTTACCTATGTCTACCATAACTTGTAAGCTATATTATATCGTAATACAACTACGTCGTACGTAATCGTTACGTACAACTATCGTAATCGTGGTACGTAAGATAATTAATCTAATTGTGCACAGTATATATATATAAAATATATAATAGAAAATTTCTATACGTATAATTTGATTTGTTTGAAGGATTTGTGTTAAGGGTCTTAAGTTTCTTCTATTAGATTTATAGAGATATTATTTAATCTTTTATAAACTTTGCCATTTTATCTACACAAGTAACATATACACTCAAATTTCGGCAAGTGGCCGGTCGTGTTTGCATTCCGCGGCGAGTTCGACGTCTCGTCCAAGGCCAACGTCGTGGTATTTCCCGCTGCCCCGCGGTGCCTCCGCTGCTAAACTAAGCTGATGGAAGTTGAACGTTTTGTACCATCACTTTAGGAGGCTCCAATTGTTTTCCAGCAAGACTTTGTGTTTGTACACAGTGTGAATCGTAATAGAGTAATAATGTTGTTAGCTAAAGTTCTTTAACCTATATCCAATTAGAATTCAGAAGTTGAATAACAGAAACTGTTTTTGTTATCTTTTGAAAGTGTTATAGGATCAAAATATACTTTGGAATATTTAATGACGTCATCGATATGACAGAAAATAATAGGAATATGTCGACGTGGAGAGTCAAATCTGCCTTCCAAATGCGTGCAGAACCATATAACATCTTTGCATTGGCTAAAAAGATTTAATTGTTTATGCCATGTAAAAATACGAGTATATTATTTCTATTATGTAATAGATAATTCTAGAAAATAACTCTTCTGGATTATTAAGACTGCAAAGTACATACAATCGTCAACAGGACAATCAAAACCCATGGGGACCTAAATATAAATAAGAGCTGGGGAGTATTAAATGCGTGAGAAATGTATGTTTATAGCTCTATTCTCATCTTATTGGGCATCAGTCAGTTGAAAATAATCCTCGATTTATCCGAATTGAATTTTTGGAATGTTAAAATACTAAGAAATATTAAGAGCACCATCCCAAAAGGCTGACGCATTTATTGTATGGCAGATGACATCACATCCATTCCGCCCATTCCATATGCTTAACTGATCCTGCCTCGTACAAAATGATTCATTGGACACCATGTCGTTGGGTAATCATTTAACATTAACAGCTGTTCTGACTATATTATATTATTTATATTACTATGTAATTGGTCCTGATTAATTACATTTGACATTAATAGCATCAAAAACTGCGTGTATTAGATTCTTTTTTGAACAGGTCTTAAGTGGATGTTAAGTAGGTATTTCAATTTAGAATTAAGTTTCCTTGCCAATTATTATCGTCGTACTCTTCGAGACTAAAATGGTCTCATTTGTGTCTGTCTTCACATACCAAGTAAGGAAGTAGCCTTTTACTCTACTCCACTGTGTAATCTGGTGGTTTTCATTTACTTTACATGTGCAATGAAGTTGTCATACCAAACGATCAGCCTATGGTTCTCCACTGCTGGATATAGGCCTCCCCAAGGCTCGCCACCACACACAATCCTCGGCTCTTCTCATCCAACCACCACCGGCAAATTTCTTTAAGTCCCACACTGCGCTTCCCAATGTAATAAGCGCTATGAAGTTAAGTAAAAAAAATAATGAATCAGGTTTCATTAATTATGATGAATTAAAGGTAAATATAAATTAGTGAACACATGTTTATTTATTTATTGCTTTCATATATATGTTTATTTATAATTACGTGACATGATACTCTGTAAGGGCACAAGTCGGCACAACCTAATAAATACAATATAATACAAATATATGTTATATGGTTTACAATATATGTAGCGTCTGCCTGTTTACTCCATTTTGTAGGATCCGTCTGGTCGGTTCTTTTTTCTTCATATAGCTTATAAGCTGAGCTTTATATTTCTGGAATACTTTAAATATATTCATATTTTCTTTTAATTTTAGAATAATCTATTTTACGAGTCTGTCCCTGTCATGAGTTCAAGCGTTTTTCTGAACTCCACACCTACTTAACTAAACTAAAATAACTGCTCTCGTACTTTCTATTTCATTTTTTTGCCTAGACTAGTTGCCTAGGAGCCCTTGCCAAATGCTACCAAAGTCAAAGATCTTCGTTTTTTGTTGTTTCGCGTCGGAATTAGATAGACAGAAATATATTATGCGGATGTTTCGATGAAAGATTATATACATATTTGTAATAGTTGGCTAGATATTCTTCAGCAGGACAGGTCTGATTTTAACTCTGAAGACAAGCTCCCTGTATTTGGGCACAGAAATAATTTAATTATTTCAATAAATTTAGAAATTACACTGAAGTAGTATTAAGGTTTATAAGGAAGAAAACGGGGCTAGAAAAAATATTATTGATAATAATGGAATCCTAACAGAATTAGTAGATACATAATGTGCTAGGATTTTTCCTTTCTGATTTTCTTATTAGAATAATTGTCCTATTTAGAATTATTGCGGTTGCTGAGATTTACTATCCTCAACATCATTTAGGCTTTGTCCAAACCACATCAATTATTATCTTTTGATGGTATGATAGATAGTCTTCCCCCATACTCTCTACCCGCAAGGACGTACAAAAATTGCATTTAAAGTTATATAGAAAATTAATAAATATTATTATAATATATATATATTTTTTTTAATATATAAAACCCGTTGGTGATTTACGAGAAGGGAGGCCTGTGCCCTGCAGTGGAACGTTAAACAGGCTAACGTCAAATTTTATATGTGTAATTAAATCAACAAAATATGACTTTGAGCATCCTGTATAAATTAAACCGATCAAACAAGTATCAATTTTACCTAACTACCATCAAGCGAATGTGCAGTGCTGGTTATACTCAAACAGTTTTATGGCACCAAGAAATTATCTTTAAGTACCCTTCATTTGCAATTCATATTTGTCTGTTGGTCGCTCGCTGTATCCACCATGGATTGATTGGACAAAGATGGATTGCACAGGAAGAGGTCCTAGTTCAGCTGTGGACTGCAGCGGGCGGATTATGATGATGATGACCCTTCCTTTGTTAATGTCAAATAAATAAATAACTACTTTTATCAATACGAAAACTCACTTCACCCATCTTCACACAAATAACACTAAATCACGTTTGATAAAACGAAGTCTTTTTAATACTAGCTTTTTGCTCCGTGCCTCAAATTCAATGTAACGAAAGTGACAACAATTTTAATTGACTTGTATATTTTGCAGCTTCTGTATTAAAGATATCTCTATGGCTTCTAAGTTTGTAGCGAACCGTATGAGCGATATCTACGAGATATCTCTTTATTTTAAGACCTTTAATATATCAAAAGAAAACCTAATTAGAGTACAGTTTTTTGTACTGGTATCAAGAACTGCGACCTCCGATTTCAAGGAAAAGCTAAAAACTCAAGTCAGCGACCATTTTAAAATGTAGACATGAGTGAACGTCTAGTGCTAATTATACAATCACGTGTTGTCCTAGGCAGTTGGGGTCGTTGACATAACGGAGGTTGCGAGTGCCAGAAAGGTCCATTTTAGTGCAACTTTGGTAACGGAAGTACCTTGAAATTCAAGGCCGTGGACATGATATTGTTCAGAACTGGTAAAATCATACCGTGCTAAACAGGCTAACTAACTTACGGTTTATAGATAATGTCTGAAGACGAAGAATATTTCCAAAGAGAAAATTATTACTTGAGTACAAATATTCCATAGAGAATGATTTAATATTGCAAAAATATCTAGTTATAATGTAATGTACTCTTTTGGCAAGTGGCAGATTTTTTTTATGGTCGAAGGCGGCAGACGAGCATACAGTCCACCTGATGGTAAATGGATATTGTCGTCCATAGACATACGCGATACATGCCAACTTTTGTCCCAAATGACAAACGTTGGCACGACCCCGGATGCGCTGCCTACCTTTGGACATGTAGGAATGGATTTGGAGAAAGGGTTGGGGAAATGGGAAGGGATAGGATGGGAATGGGCTCTGGCACATCTCACTACCGAAACACGTACCTACATTAGGGAAATAAGATAAACTGGGAAATGCAGTATATTTTAAGGTAGTCTTCTGTGAGAGAGGGGTAACGTGACCAGTCGAGCGCGCCCAGCGACTGTTGGATTGCAGTGTGCACTCCCCCCCTCCCAAATTAAAATTTATTAGTATTTTTATTAAACCAGTGATTTCTTAAAATAGGTTCGTTTTAATGAAATCAAACTTGGTCAAAATCACAGATATTTTTTTTCTAATTGAACATACGAGACAAATAGGATAGATGGATATTGATAGAAACGTCAACAACTGAAGTGGATGGTTTTATCTCGCTATCAATCAAAAGGGACAAGCTGTCCGAATCCTGAACTAGGACATACACTTTTTACCGTTATCTTTGACATCGTCTTGTGATCTTGATAGACAGATGACGTAATTAGTAAGTCATAAATAACTCCAATGTCTATGCCCATTTTGGAGTCTTGTTGCGAATATACTATAAATAAAATTGAACTCTTATAGCACCATGATGTCATACGATTTGTAGTATTTTTTCTCCTACGTTCACGATGTCATATTTTTCTAGTGGCTGGCAAAGATGTTTCTAAAAATGTGGAAATGAAGTATCCACTATTCTGAAGCATCGTATCTTAGGGCCTGTTAACAAAACCTGCACTTAACATGAAGAGTCGCCGCTAGTCATCAAACCCTTTGGTCACAGAGACTTTGTGTCTGTAGTGAAGTCAATTTTGTTATGTCAATTTGTTTTTTTCAGGTTCATGTCCTGCAAAACTTTTTTTTGGAGAAAGAGTTCATCAAAAATATCGTCTGATTCTCAACGAAGTGGCCAATGTGGCACTCGGTGGTTTCTTTCTCCAAATTCGTCTTGCCCTTTGACATTAAGATGAAAAGACAGAAATTTATTGAATTAAATTATATCTAGATTGTGTCCTTATATGATATCATCAAATGACATTATTGAACAAGTGACACATTTCATTAGTATTACAGTAGTTCTTGCAATCATCAACGCTATCCACATCACAAGTTACAAGCACCTTTATGTGTTACCAAGTATTGCGGGAGGTTCAAACGATTGTTTTAAAATAAGCAAACGATTTGCAATTGAAATGTAGGTTTAATTGCGCAATAAGCCCAGCATGTTTATTGTCTCTGGTCTCACCTCGTGCGGCCTCCAAAATAGGTAAATTGTTAAATCGTCGTTTACCTTACAGGTTTTGCGATGACGGGCGTAACCCTTTTGTAAAAGTTATTGAGTGTACGTAAGTGTACGAAACTCACTTGATCTTTGATCACATCACTTTTTGGGAAATGTGACTTTACTTTTATTACAGCTTTTATTTACATTGAATAATGTTTGTTTGTTTTGTTATGATTTTTATGAGTATTTGGTTCGTTATTCGCATTTGAAAATTATAATGTTTTATTATATTCGAGTATCAATTTCAACCTGCATTATTAATTACCCCGTGATTTTCCTCAATATTTTAGTTCGTAGAAAAAATTATATTGTTAAGTAATGTCTTTGAAAACAATTTTAGATTTTAGATTTAAAACACTTTTCTACAAATTCTAGGTTTAATTTTTTGATACTTTTGTACTTTAGATATCAGATAATATTTCACATTAATTTTGCTACTCTGATGCATTATTCAAATAGCTTCAAATAATTTTCGCTGTACGTATCTAAAAGTTCACATCTTGTATCGTACAGTTCATCTCACAGAATTCCTAGAATCCATTCATGTCCTAGATTTCTACGGTGTAGCACAATATCTGACATAACTAGGTTAGATGCCTAACAGTTTACGATCATCCTTTGACATATTATTTCGTTTTGAGGAATGAATGTGGCGGAGTTCGCCAAATGGTAAGGGGATACATGTCAACATTAGTTAAAAACGACGATCGTTGGCACAGTCAGTGTCTATCAGTTCACCAGTTACCAGTTATGCAGTTTAGACATGCCTCGTTTTGTCTCCTCAAGAACGGAAATGAGAATGGGAGCAGCAGAGATGACAAGATGTCGCTTAATTTAATATTGTCATTCTAAAAGTTCTCGAATTTATCTTCTCTTCTTCAGTGAGCCAAGTTCTAGATTTAGAAACTATACTCTAACAAGAGTCGCACTTGGATTTTGCATATTTTTAATAACACTTAGTAAGTTACATGCTACAAGGTTTTCTTAATACAGTACAGAGGACACCCAATGTAAAATTTTCTCTTCTGCAAACGATACTTTTTTTTAGAAATGATGGCAGATAAACGGGTGTGCCATATGATGGTAAGTGGTTACCATCACCCACGGACACCTCCAACACCAGGGCGCTTGTGGGTGTTCTGCCGACTTTGCAGAATCCTCTTCGCAGCTCTCTTGAAGAGGCCCATATCGTAGCGTAATGGAAACCCTCCGCTGGCAGTTCATTCCACAACTTACGATACTATCGAGTTCGCGTATTTTTTTTTACTGTATGGAGTTTGTTCTCTAGATTGTTTGATGCTGCTTGATTCTTTATAAAACAGAAAAATAGCTTGAGGGCAAACATGATTGTATTGTTCACAAATGAGTAAAACTTACGCTGAGGTTGCAGAAGCCAGTTGATACCTTAGATCACAGTGACTACATACCTATAGCTACTGACCATATCTCCCTTCAGATTGAAAGTTATTCTAGAACGCTTAGATATTTTCGAAAATATGTAGGAGAAATATCTATAGATTGGGTAAAAATGAAATTAAACATAAAAAAATCTAATTACAGGTTATTAGAAATACATTTACCGAATAAACCCCCATATTTCTAATTGTCTCCAATTTTGCGTAATTTGTGTCTAAACTTGACCATACACAATTTAATTAATTTAAATAGTAATATTCCATTTAAACTTTCATAGAACATCCTACACGTGTTAAGAATTACGAATTCCTAGTGAGTAGTTAATATAAATACATTTACATTAGCCAGTGGTCACATCTCCCAGAAACAATAGGAGGCATATTAATTAGTCAAACTTGTAATTAGGCGACGTTCGTAAATGGTCAGTGTTTACTACGCCGTGGGTCCAAGATTAGCATAATACAATGTACGTGTTAAGTTGTTTTAATTAAAGAATTATATCAATTGAATCTGATTGTGATTACTCTCGCCGGGTTCACTCGTAGAAATTTTCTAAATAAGCTCGCATCACTTTATTAATTAATAGTGAGTGTACAATGAAGTATAAATAAATACAGCGTTAGTTTGATGAATTGAACTTGAATAGAAAATATAAATTTGATTGAACTTGATGAATAGAAAACATCATTAAACCTTTACGTATCTAAAACCTAGGTCTTCCTTGATTTCTCCGTCCATATGGAATGCTGCACAGAAGTATTTCTACGATATTCGTGTGTCCATAAACTGCACACGCTACTCGCAATATGATTAGCTCCCGCAAGCACGTAATGCAGGCGAGGAGTTGCCGATAATGGAGCTTGTACTGAATAGGACCTAATCAAGACCGCAAGCAACGCCTTTGATAGACAACGCAAGTTCGTGAAATTGTATGAAACCCAAGTCTGTCAACTATTTTGTACTAACGAGTAAGTCACGAGTAAAATTTTATAATGGGAAACCATCATATAAAAGGGGGAGAGTGTACGCTGAAATCCAACAGCCGCTGGGCGCGCTTGACTTTTTTTTATAGAGAAGTGGGCGGACGATCAAGCGGTTCCACGTGATGGTAAGTGTTACCGCCTTCCATGGACACCTGCAACACCGAGGGGCATACGGGTGCGCCGCCGACCTTGCAAAATCCTATTCACAGCTTTCTTAAAGAACCCCTTATCGTAGTTTAATGGGAAGACGTTCTTAGTAATTAAGAAGACTGTCTTAATACAGAGGCCTCTCTCACAGAATACTACCTTGAAATATACTACATTTCTCACTTTATCCCATTTCCCCAATGTAACTTATGTTTCGGTAGTGAGTGAAATATGCCAGAGCCCATTTCCATCCCATCCTATCCCTCCCCATTTCCCCAACCCTTTTCAACCCTTTTTCCAAATACATTCCTATATCTCCAAAAGTAGGCAGCCCATCCGAGGGCGTGCCAACGTTTGTCATTTTGGACTAATGTTGGCATGTGTCGCGGATGGCCATGGACTACAGTATCCACTTACCGTCAGGTGGACTGTATGCTCGTCTGCCGTCTTCGTCCATAAAAAAGACACTTACTTATGAAACGAAACATCTCCTTTGACTCGGTTGAACATTTTTAAGGATTTTTATAATTGATTACAGTTACAGCGCAATTAGGCACTTTTGTGTTTTGTAACAAAAAGGAGTAGCGCGAGAAGAAGGAGCTTCGAATACGCAACGACGCGACGTACAGCTTGCGTTATTTATCCCTTTATATCTGTGCCTAAACTTAAGGTGCTAAAGCGATTGGCGTAGGCTACTAGGAAATGTACACCAATAACGGATCCAAATGAAAAAGACTACTGAATTAGGCTAACACCCAACCCAGCCTGTAGAGTCGTAGATATTTTACTATTTAACCCGTTTAACCCGTTTTAGACCCGTCTCAACGCATATGTTTACCTTATTTACTACATTTCAGTCAGCTCGTGACCATGGTCGGTGCAACCCAACCGAAACGCCGAGTAAAATAAATAAGGAAAACATACGCGTTGAGACCCATTTAAATAGATAAATATGTGTGAAAAACGCAAATGTCTCAAATGTGTAGTCGTAGATGCTGTAAGGCTTGGAAAGCTGTACAGCTGCTTTTCTAAACATAATTGTTTTCTAAAACTTACGGAGACCAGCAAAATCTCCCTTGCTAGCGCCTGGTTTCGTGACATTTCGTTACTTTAAATGTCATAGACATCTTTCAGGAGCACCAAAAACATTTTTTTATAGTCGGTTTACATACATCTTAAAGCTATTATCATACAGATAGTTTTTTTATTACAAAAATTTGCTTATTCATCCTGACAAGTAGAGGGTTGTTTTTTATGTCAATTGGCATTTAACCTTTTGGTATGTTCATGTTTAATTGCTTCTCCTTGAGGAGAATTCATTAAGCATGCAATATGATAAATATATTTATCATTATTGTAATTAATACCTGATGGTGTACGTTCGAACATTAAAGGAAGAGATGTAAAGACACCATACCATACCATCAGCCTTTATCACTCAGCTGTTGGATATAGGCCTTTCCTAAGGACCGTCACCACTCAGTTTTCTGCTCTTTACATCCATCCACTACCGGCTGCTCTCTTCCAGTCGTCAGTCCACCTGACCTGAGGGTGTCCCACGCTACGCTTCCCTGTACATGGTCTTCAATCGAAGACTTCCCCCATCGATTATCGGTCCTGCGGCATATATGACCTGTCCACTGCCACTTCAGTAAAAATTCACACAAAAACAAAAATAATTAAATTCCACATCTTACATACAATTTTAGCATTTTAATAAAGAAAATGAAATCTGTAAATAAACACTTTTCAAGTAATATTAGGCGCAAAAAACTTTTGTCACGCCTTTGTTAAAGTGTCAAACACTTTTTAACACTGTGTCTAATATTGTTCGTAGTTGGAAAACCACTTTATCGAAACCAGACAGTCGCTAGGCGGAATATTTTGCGTACACATGACATCATGTGCCAGTGACCTACCGAGGCCGAATCGATAGATTATACAGCTAAATATTGCGTCTGGTTTACGTGAGTTGGGAATCCAACACCGGGGCACAAAGTTTGGTTGAATTTTCCATAAAAACGAAGTAAAATAACGTATAAATGTCATAAAGGAAATATGCGACAAGCCTCGATATCGTTAAATAACATAGCTACTAGGTACGAAAAAATAAAACAAACTATTTATTTATAAAACACATGAATTGATTTACTGAATGTACATTATGTTAAAACTAAAAATAATAGTCTAGACAATAATAATTTTCGTGTATGTTCACTCGGCGAATAGAATGAAATGAAATTTCACTCCTTAGAAAACATACATTGTTTATCGATATAAAATGCGTTATGCACTCGTGTAAACAAAGCATAATTTTCACATATTTATAAAACATTCATTTTTAATCCAATCTTTCAAATTATTACAAATATAGAAAGAACTATAGATATTGTTTAATCGCAATTGCTATAATTGGCAAAATGTAACTAAATTAACGAGAAATATGAATAAAAAGTTTAGTGTTGTATTTTTACATTTACTTGTGGAAATTGTATTTATTTGGATTGTTACATATGAAAATTGTAGCTTTGCGATCGTAAACAGCACATGCTACCAGGATTGTAAACTATAATAATTTCCCTTGTATTATACTACGAAATGAGCACAAAATATTTAAAATAATTGAACCACTCCGTTTGACAAACCGTTGATCTTTTTCAGTCACTGAAAAAGACGCTTTGACAATTCCTGTTCTCTTTCTCCGGTGAACGCGGTTTGGTTTATATTCTCTCTCGCATGCTCTGTATATCTAGCGGTAGTAATCTGGTTCCATTTGCCGCATCCGAACCCTGCGATTACTACATATTTGACAGAAAGAACTGCCTCAAGAGGGTTACGCTACGATATGGAGTTCTTCAAGAAAGGTGTGAATAGGATTTTGAAAGGTCGGCGGCGCACCCGCATACTTTCCGATGTCCATGGGTGTCGGTAACACTTACCATCACTTCCCTATTTTAAAAAAAAAACTTATAAAGCGACAACGTGTTCTCCATTTCGCCACCTTCGCTAGGCTACTAGGTGCACTTCTGTACCATAAATCTTTTGGTTCTCCACTGTTGGTTATAGACAATTCCAAGGCTCGCTACCACTCATAATATTCTATTCGTTCATCCTGCCACTATAGGCGATTTTCTTCAGGGCGTTAATTTAACTGAATGAAGGGCGTCTCACACTGCGTTTCCCGGTACCTGGTTTGCATTTAAACACTCTTCTACCGCATCATTTGCCAGTCCTGGCGGCAGATATGAGCTGCCTATTACCATTCCAGTATGCTAATTATTATTATGAGCTATTGGTCGTTGACGAATCTTTACTTTTAGAATTTTAGAAACTTCGAGCATAATGCTCATCGTAGATAAGGCCGTAACTGACAATACTAACACTTTCTTGCCATTAGTGTTAAGTAACGAAATGTAATTGTCATTTTCAAGTACCTATCTATAGTTTATTAACTTGATAATTATTTATGAATGAATGTTCCTAATTTTTAAACAATGAATTGCGTAATATTTACTAAGTTTTCTCAAGCATAAAGACGGCACTCGCCAGGGACGGACTTTGACCTAAAACCGGCCCGAGCATTTTAGAGACAACCGGCCTTCCCCCAATCTTCACAAGAAAGGAAAACTACGAATAGAAAAAAATCACATTTATTTTCATTTTTAAGAATTCAAGTTGGTTAATCAATGACTTCCGAAGAAGTTCACTGCTTTCGTCTAAATTTATCAACAGATCTTTTTTTATCCCCATTATCATGAAAGAATTTAGATTATCGTATGACAAGGTGCTCCTCATCAAACCAGAACGGCGCGCCGGCCGGCCCACCAGGCGAACGGCCCATCGGGGGGGGCATTTGCCCGATTTGCCCTATGGGCAGTCCGGGCCTGGCACTCGCTGATTACTGGAGACATACGTTCAGCTACACTTATGCTCAATGTAGTGGGAATAAGGTATAATTCAGTATAGGTAATGTTTAAAGCTTATTTCTTACACGTGGAACGGAAAGGTTATTCAAAAATTTAATTGAAATTCGTGTTTAGGAATGTTGTAATAATTTACTAGGCAAATGCCGAGGACTGAATTTTTAGGAAAGAAATATCAAGAATTTATAGGCCGTAAATTCAATGACAAGTTGTCAATCGATGCTCCAAATATTCTAGTGTTATACATATTTTGGTAGCACTACACTTTGTTTCATACAGAATTAGACAGAAAGTAAAAGTTGAATGCCATAACATACCATACCATCAGCCTAAATCTCTACTTCTGGATATAGGCCTCTCGCAAGGTTCGCCACCATACAAGGTCTTCCACACTTTTCATCCAACCACTACCGGCAAACTTCTTCAAATCGTCGGTCCATCTGCCCAGAGGGCGTCCCACGCTGCACGATAAAACAATTGCGCTGAAGAATAGCACTGGATAGTAATCTAGCATTATATTGACGATCTTTTTGCCTCAGTATAAATATTAATGTTATTACGTCCATAATCTATGTTACTGTATGTAAGTTCGTGCCTTGAGAGATACTTATATCCAACAGTTGAGACAGGCTGATTTTGTTTATTTAATTACACGTAGTGGATATGGTCTGCACGTAGAGAGTATCTATGCTCGGAGTTTCTTTACGGAATTAGATCCGAAACGAAGATATCTGTTAAAGAACAAGGTCTGCCATCTCTTCTAAATAAATCACCGATATAAAATCAGCATGCTAAAATGACAATGCGCAGGTCATATTTACTGTAGGACCTTCAACCGTTGGGGTAGGAGAGTTCTCGAATGGAGGGCGTATCACATTTCGCTTCGGGAAGCGCAATGTAAATGTGTGTGGTGGTGAGCTTTGGGAGAGGCCTAGAGGCAGTGGAGAGACTGGTGCTATTTCTTCTACGTTTATTTTTTTATAGATCGATTTAAAACCTCCAATAAAGTGACTCATCAGCCCATTAATAATTATGATAACAGTCACGTAATTTCACTGACTAAATACTCGAGGGGCGTTCCTTTCCTAACTATTAATTAAAGTTTTACGCTACATTGGCCCGATGACTTCTCTTAATTTGAACTGGGAACTAAATAAAGGACAATTTATGTCCGTCTTCTTATTTATTTATTTATTTTATAGATGGCATACGAGCTGGCGGGCCACATGATGATAAGTTTTCACCGCCGCCCATGGACACGTGCAATACCAGGGGGCTTGCGGGTGCGCTGCCGATCTTGCAGAATCCTGTTCAGTCCTCTTGAAGAGTCCCATATCGTAGCGTAATGGAAAAATCTCGGCTCGCAGTTCATTCCGCTACTTTCGGGTGGATTTTTCGGAGGATAATGGAAAGTTATTTATGGTAATCTCGAATCCACTCGTCAGGTTTACTTGTAGTTTTCACCATTATGTTGGGAAGGCTAGCTGTGTGGTGTTGGCGGGCTTTAGAATATCACCAACCTTTTCCAGCGGCGTGAGTGTCGTAATACTAAGCCGCTACCACAAATCCTGTAGAACTACACTATCTATAAAAGAGTGGACTCGTCAATCTGTTTAGTCAGCGTGACGTTTTAAGGCTATACATTCTTCAACCACAATGTGTATGAGGGGACCCATGTCCAGCAGTGGACGATAAAAGTGGACTGGTTACGGTTGCGTAAGTAAATCGTTTTATACCAGTACAACGACATTCCCAACGACACCATCAATGGTGTAGTTAGTGATGTCGTTGTTTTTTTTTAATGATCGTTATCACTTTACGGTTTAGTCGAGTGCACCCAGCAGCTGTGAGATTGCAGTGTGCACTCTCCCCCTCCAACGGTACGACATTACAAGTGTTGTGGTTCAGTGGTGTCGTTGGTAACAAACGATTGCCAGCACTCAATACAAAAGAATAACTGAACACAAATTTGGGTAACAACACATATCCTTCTCACCCACGTCTGTTGAAATCGAATGAAAAGGCAAACAATGGACATAAACGGCTTCACTTTCGTTCCCGACGCAAAATGGCGGACAAATACGTGAAATTACGCGTTTCCGTACCCATTTTAACGTTATACATTGTGTTGGAAAAGCGCTGTTAAAGCGGTTAACGTGAAATAACGGCTGTTTTTTTAGTAATAGCGTATTTCTATGTGACTTTTTTTTATGACCGTTTTACATTCAACCCATACATACTATTTACTTAAAGACAACGTATTCAGATGATGCATTTCTATGTGAAAGTGCTTTATCCTAATGACATATAGTGCCTAATTATTAATTTGACATTCTAATTACCTATGACATTATTTTTATTTTTCTAATTATTATTGCTGTTTTTTTTCCTCTAATATTTATTGTTTTTTGTTTCCAAATATTTTGCACGCCAGATATGGCAAATTGCCACAAACCACATTTGAATAATCTCACCCATATTTGTGTAAATAAATTGATTTGATTTTGGATTACGGGATATATTGGCACCAGCCGCTTCCAAGTATTTTTATTTTGTTTTAATTACTAGATTTTGTTCGCGTGGTCTACATGTCTAGCCTATGTGTTAATCCGGATTGGAATCTACCTATTTGCCAAGTTTCAACGAAATCGGTTCAGACGTGATTGAGTAACGAACACCCAAACTTTCCTATTCATATATTTCATCGATATAGGAATTGACTAGATAACACATCACACGTTCTTATCAAAGAAACCTGGTTGGCAACCTCTAGGGGAGGGTGGTGACTTAGGCCCGGTATAAATATAGCTTTGCGTTAATATTTTAATCTTTCTGTTTACCCCACTTCTCATTAGAAGCTAGATGATGCTGATATTGTGTACCGGCTTTATCTATGTGTAAGTACTTTGATCTCTAATTTAAATACTCAAGAATAAATTAACATTAATTTTTACAACATTTTTTATGAGAAGTTTTCTAAATTCTCCATAAAATTTATTTTCGCTTGTAGAAATATAAAAGCAAAAAGAACAACTAAAAAATTCGTCATTTTCGCCGAGAGCAGCGTGACGAAATACATTTATAAGCATAATTTCTTTACTTTTATACCATTCTATTCTTTTCCTTAGTTTAACCGTGGTAAAAATTACAAAAAAATGATTTAGTATTTTTACCTTTCTTTTTTATCATAATTATTGATACCATCACTAAGCCTGAAAAGCAAGTCACTCCCAAAGACAATTTACAACAGCTTACAAAAAACACGAGTATAATAACATTCTCCACCTACGCGGTGCAAAACAATAACAACCTAACCGACGTTTGTTATGTTTCGCGTCACCAATTTTCCACGTGGTCGGTGTTGTGCCGCAGAAAGTGAAATTATAGACTTCCATGACCCGCTATTGTGATGGTTAGCCCGTGACACGGCCTTGGTGGGTCATCGTGGTCCGCGCGGATTATAAACAAATGAATCAATGTGTTGGTAGGTTTGCTATAAAGTTGCTATAATTTATTTATTTACTCGTTTTGCAGTAAATTGTACAGAGGCGCACTTAATCCCTTAAGGCATTCTCTACCAATCGAGCTTCGGTTAAATGTTGATTAATTATAATATTTATAATTTATAATCCTACAATTTATTTTACATCTCTACTTTCTTCAATTTTCTCATAATTTGTATTTAAACGAGCAGTAAAAAAATACTAAGTGGGCAGCAAACTATAATCAACAAAAATACTAAATGAGCAGCGAATTATAATTAACAAAAATACTAAATGAGCAGCAAATTATAATTAACAAAAATACTAAATGAGCAGCAAAATAATAATTAACAAAAATACTAAATGGGCAGCAAATTATCATCAACAAAATCAACATCAACTTATTTTTGAATAACTGAAATAATTAAAAAAAATTCAGTTATTCAGAGAACTAAGAACTGAACTTTTAGAACTGAGGAGTCCCACTTCGCGGGATTCCTCTTTCACATATTGCCACCAAAGAACCAATTTTTTTTATCTTCTGTTAAATTTTTTTCTCATTAAGTCAAAGACGTGTTCTGCAACCTGTAAATACGCTTTTATATACACGTGTAAAATTTCGAGGCATTAGTACATGTGTGAGTGGGTTAAAATCGACCTTTTTGACCAAAACAAACTAACAAACATGGGAAGTTGAATAAAAGTTTTTTGTAATAATAAAAGCGAAGTAGCTAGAGTCCTCGGCGTAATTACCTTTAAGGGGCCATTCATTTATTACGTAAGACGATTTTTGACAGTTTTTGACCCCCTCCCCCCTTATGTAAGAAAAAATAAGAATAGGCCGACCCCCTCTCCCCCCTGTTTAATATTTATTACGTAAGAATCTAAAGGAAAAAATGAATACACGTTTGGTTTGTTTTAATTTTTACCTATATCTACCTATACACATCCGAGCGCGCGCCACGGCACTCGAGCGGATGGCCACGCTTTTTCAAAGTATAGGTAATCTTAACTTTGCGCATTTTCTGATCTTACGTAAGAACTATCAAGACTCCCTCTCACCCCCCTGTAAGAAAAAATAACATATGGTCGACCCCCCCCCCCCTAAATCGTCTTACGTAATAAATGAATGGCCCCTAATAGGCTTTACTATCACTATATTTATAGGCATTTTCAATAATGTCTAACCTGCTATTGTTATGATAAGCTCGCGACACGGCCTTGGCGGTCACGCTGGCCCGCTCAGATTGTCTGTAAACAAATTAATCGATTCGTTGATAGATAAGTTTGCTATAAAATGGAGTACTCCACGGCGTAATTTTCTTTTGTAACCTTTACTATCAATATACATACATTTTTCAATAACAGTGTAAAATGCTATTGTTGTGTTGCTTTATGTTTAGCTCGTAATATGGCCTTGGCGGGTCACGCTGGCCCGCTTGGATTGTCTTTAAACAAATTAATCGATTTGTTGGTAGATAAGTTTGCTATAAAGTGGAGTACTCCATGCCGTAATTTTCTTTTGTAATCCTTACTAATGTTTTTGATTTAATGAAAGGAAAACTATTGACTATTACAAACAATAAGTAAAAAGGTTTAAAATACTTCAGCCATTTACATGTTTTCGCGGATACAATTTAGGACATAAGTTATTTTATTAATTTACTATTATTACTATATTTGCATACATTTTTCAATAATAGTTAACTTGCTATTATTATGTTTAGCTCGTAATACGGCCTTGGCGGGTCACGCTGGTCACACCGATTATCTATAAACAACTTACCCAATCAGTCGATACATAATTTTGCAATAAAGTAGTTTACAGGGTAATTTTATTTTTGTAAGTTTTACTATCACTATGGATTGGATTGACCGGTCTTTATGGGTCGTCATAACTATGGATTGCAAACAAATGAATAAGTGTTGATAAGTTAATCTATTTAACACTCTCTCATGTTTCACTGATATATTTCTAACTGTTTAGATTAGTACCTGACATTGTCAGAGATTATTCAGTTCATCTCATATAAACAATAAATCAGTGCTTACTATTTAGCTTATTACACGTCTATGCTGATCCTACCTCTCACAGAAAACTACCTTACATTTTCGTATTTCGGTAGTGATTGAGATATGCCAGAATCCAGTACCATCCCATCCGTTCCTCTCCCATCCCGTCGAATGGAGAGTATAATGGATTAAAGTGACTCCTTATTCCATTTTTCTCTTGACACCCCATTCTACCCCATCCCCCCAAGGAGGATTAGCAGGCATTAGCAGCATTTACTCTTGAAACACTATGTTTTCGTTCACCTCCGTGGTAGTGCAAACTTAAGTGATACGGGTCCGAGTTTCAACTCACGACCAAAATGATGAGAGTTGTAGATTAGTACTCCCTAAAACCATAACATTGATAATAGTAACCATAATAGTTTCTTAACATTGATGACCCCACAAAAAAGACCAAAATTAAAGTAAATAAGCACACGATCCCCTTACTTATAATTACGTCCTAATTATGTTACGTTTAACAGTTGATTATAAATCATTAATTAATTAACAAAAAGCTTTTTGTACACAAGTGGTTACTTTTTGCTGATCAACTGTACCTACTATACATCCTGTACTTGTATATGTGCTCGCGGCCTCCAGGTTGAGAAACCATGCTCATGGCCAATGTTCTTCAAACGGCGGTCCGCAAAAATTTCCTTCCGGTCCGTGAAAAAATTTAATCTAATCATGTGAATTAACAATTTGTGTGATGATTGACGTAAAATCAAACGGAGAAATTGAATTAATGTTTTTTTTGTTAACGCACCACTTCGTCTCCCAGAAACAAAATTGCAGCCACGTATATCTGATTTGCTAACAAAGAAGCGACAGCAGACGTTGCACTCACTAAATAATGTCAATTAATATAAAATTTAATTGTTTTTTTTAATTATTAAAGACAAAACTATCTTTTATATATATACTAAAGGAGGCATTGGTTTTTATTTCAGTCTTAATACTTTGCCGGTCTGCAAAATAATTCTTCGATTTCCGCCGGTCCATAGGTGTAAAAAGACTTAAGAACACTGCCCTATACTACCACTGTGTAACATGTGTAAAATTTGTCTTAAACGTTAGTTTTAAACGAAATATTTTAATATTTATAATCTACAGCATTACGTATAACGTAGTGCTGTAGATGAAGGTTGTACGAAACATTGTGCAATTATTGTAGACGTGAAAAATCGATTCACGCTTTGTAACCGTCGCTGTACTGCATAGTTTTCATACCTATTGCATAATAATAATTTACCAAATATTTTGAAGCCTACCTGCTCACAGTAGCCCGGACTTTTAGACACAAAATCCGGTATTTTTTTTCAAATATAGCTACGATTGGAATATTCAGTACCCCCGGACTTTTAGACACAAAATCCGGTATTTTTTTTTTCAAATATAGCTACGATTGGAATATTCAGTACCCCTGACTTTTGGACAAGAAATCCGGTATTTTTTTTCAAATATAGCTGCGATTGGAATATTCAGTACCCCGGACTTTTGGACAAGAAATCCGGTATTTTTTTTCAAATATATGTAGCTACGATTGGAATATTCTCGTCAGATAAAAAAAATCTTCGTTTCTATGACGATATGTGTTGCGCCTAATAAATTTTAAAATAGGTAGTTAACTTAGTAATTAATTACTAGTTAATTAGGCTTGTATTTTAACGGGCAGCAAATCATGACTATTAAAAAATAAAACATATTTTTGAATAACTGACGTACATGTTTTTTTAATTACTAAGAATGTCATCAACACATCAAAGTCGACGTACGCTGGACTCCTATTTCTTTTTCACCATCAGAGAACCTAACGTAACCCTAACCTTTAGCCTAATCCTGTCATCGATTTGCCGGCCATTTATAATTTTTTGTTCATAATTAATTATTTCTCATTATAATAGTTCTTTAATTAACATATATTAACTATATATAACTACGAGTATAATATGTATACAATCAGAAATGATTAATCTTTATCGTAGGATTTAAACTTCATTACATAAGTATATGACAAAAAGCAAACTATGATTACGACATTCTCATAATAATTGCAACATGAGATTTCATACTTGCAATAAGACCACCTATTGTTTGATGGTTTCATAGCCGTATGCAAATTAACTTTTTTAGTCTATACAATAAATATTATTATTATTATTATTATTAAAAACACGATTATAAAACCAGCTCGTCTTTCTGTATGGGAAAAAAAATCGCTAGACGGATTTTAATAAAACTTAGCATAATTATATGCTGGGCTAACGATTAGGGTATCCATTTTGTATACAGATAAATTATTAAGTTCCCATGGGAATCACGAGTTCTCACGCGAACAAAGTCGCTGGCACCGCTAGTACTTAAATAAAAATAATAACACACATAGTATAGTAAATTAGGCCAAGTATTTTCGTGCTAAAACTAGCGGAAAATAACGTTTGAAAATTTCCCTTCCAATTGGCGCTGCCATCGACTGTACTTTCTTTTTTCCTTTCAAAAGTAGATTTCGATGAGCTGTTGTTTATCAACAATCATCATCTTTTTAAACACTACGAGTATTTACACTTTCCGAGGCTTTGACCGAGAACAAAGAACATCGGAGACAGCAACAGACATAATATTATAAGTGTCCATTTTAAATTGAACGCTATTAGTTTTTGTGGAACTCTAGAAAATCTTTGGTGATCGATGATAGATATATGAGCGGCGTTGACCGTTTATTTTTGGTGTAGATACACCAAATACTCGGTGTAGATACTCGGAGAGGTCTGTATTCAATAGTAGATTGATGCAGTGCAATGTAATTCAACCAGTGCTGCAACAGTCAGTTCCACTGCTGGCCACACGGCGAGTCCACTCTTCGTACTGTGTGGTGTCGCCGCTTCTAGAATAGCACCACCCCATCTCCTCCCGTAGGTGTCTTAAAGGGCGACTAAGGGATAACAAAGTGACTACCACAAGCCCTGAGGAACTACACCACCTCTAAAAGTGGATTAATAAAAGCCAATAATTATGAGAATCGTGTAAAAATGAAGCTAGATGATGCTCGACGCTCGAGAGCTGTTCGAGTCCTAATGGAAACTTGAAGGTTAAAAGCTCGTGAGTGATATAGTCCACATTTTTAAACCCTCAAGGGCTAAAAGCTGGAATCTAAAACGGTTGGGTTATGGTTTTTAAGCTTCATTAGCGTTGATTTAATACTCAAGTGCTTGAGCCCTTTAAGCTCATTTTTGCAATACTAGTTACGACTCGAAACTCCCTTATTGCAAGAGAAACTTTTATGTCCTGCGAGTCCGACGTTGTATCGATAGCAATACCTAGCTTCAGCTCACATTGCCATACCATACCATAAAACAGAGACTGTGTGCGTTTTCACTGCTTGATATAGACTTTCCTAGGACATGCCACTTTTCATTTAGTCACCTCGACTTAGGTCCATTCAAACTCTGGAAAGGAATCACTAATTATCTACTATGAAAATGTAAAATTAAATATATCAAGGCAGAATAAAAAGCGCATCTAGTTGATTTTGCCAGTTATTAAAAGATTGTATAGCTATGCATATTTCAATGCAAGTCGTATTAAGGCGATCGGTCAATATTCCAGATTTATAAACTGAATAACATTGTTAATTTTAGAGCAAATACATGTAATCAGACCAGTAATATGATGACTGCTCTTCATATTCAAATGTTTCTTTGCACTCATGTTGTTATAAATAAAGATTTTATTAGATCTAGACTAATAATTTTATTGGTACAAAAACAACTAATGGACGGTCCCACGTTCGAATTAAAAACAAAATAAGTATTGGCACACTTGTTTACGAAACTATCGCAATACTTTCGTAATTATAGAGGGTTTTCCCTTGTGCCCTGAATAAGACGTATTAGACTGATACAAGTTGACCTTTAGTTACGAAATCATAAAAGCCCTCCAGGGTTCTACGCCCTAGGTTTTCATTAATTAGCAAACCATTACCAGTCTAGCTTACACACCCGCGAATTTCCCAAGGTCTAGGTTAGTGGCCTACCAAGGCCAATGTTAGTTACGACGTCATATCGTTTTATTAGGCCGGCCGTTTAAAGTCGAAGGTTTCTGGCGTTGCACGTGTATTCTTTGCAATAAAGTTCTAATTATAGCTGTAACTGACTTTGCATTTAGCCTATGATACTATTACGCTGTTCTTGTTTACATAACCCAATAGTTTATTTTTTCAGGGATGATTGATTGGCGCTACTCAATGTTGTCAAGTATCGTTATAGATTTTGAATTTGGGGGTATTCATAAAATACGTTACACAATAATTAGTGTGACAAAAAGGGGAAGTAGGAAGTCAGAGTAAACATGTAGGGAAACTAAAAATGTGGATGGCATTGTCCAGTTTGAAAGGTAGATTTTACATGTTTGAGGGAAATGTTGTTTTTTTACAAAAGTTGTAGATCTTTATGAGTTCTGTCCGCCAATGTAGGTATAATGTAGGTATAATTATTTATCAGGGCTCTTTGAAATATTTACACAGTCATAATTTTTGACCTACTGAACGCATTTGTTACATCTAAGAACTTAACCGAGATATTAATTAGTTGCCCAAATTTATTTACGTTTTAATTTAATTTTCACCGGTTTACTAGTGAACCACCCGTTAGTTTATCTACAAATTTTATTCTATACAATACATACAATATCCATTATCCATATTTATCCATTTACATACAATATAGCTGCATAAACTTTTGAACTGACCGCAGTTTTGAAGTCTGCTGGACACAATCAATCTAGACGTAGTAATTTTTTTCTGAAATTAGAAATTTACTCACAAATTTCAGATTTCAAATAAAACTACCTGAAAATGTTCCAGAATGTGTTATTATAATGATAATGGCTTTTTAACTTTTAAACTTTCGCGTTTTGTACACATTTTATATTCTAAATCGGGTCTAGTATAATAAAGCTAAGCGTACAGTTGCGGAAAGGGTCAAGGAACAAACACATCGCAGCTTTAAGAAACTACTAAACCAGTAAATCAGCCGAACACATTCTCAACGCTAGAACTCACATTCTCACTGGACAGAACTCTGCACTCGCAAAATCTTCCCCACTGAACATCCAGGATTGTGCGTGAAGCGATTGAAATTAAGAAAGAATTAAGAAACTGTCGTCGACGTGGAATCTGGTGATTAACAAATTTAAACCTTGCAATTTACCGTCGAATACGTTCGTGGACATTGATAGTGTAGTGTGTTGCAGCCTTTTCGAATGTGAAGATCAAATGTGGGTAGTTGATAAAACTATTCGCAGCTCCCATCCTGGACTACCCGCCTCTTCAGTCAACTCGTGACGGCTGCTCTAACCCGTGACGAAACGTGGAGTAGGAATAAAAGATAAACAAATACCTTTATTATACGTGTTTAGAATATAAAACAATTACATTTTTTCTAACATAATTTGTTTTTACCCAAGTATTAGAATAATTAAACTGTGATATTATTACGTTAGTAATTGAGGCATAATAAAAATAATCTTTTCATGACAGAAAGAATGATTTTATTATTCCATACAATAGGGATAATATATCCGAACAGTTGTTTAAATTATATTTTAATTTTGTAAAAACATTGTCTAATAAATAATAAAACAGTTTTAATATCTACCGTCCGTCCTTTTAACTTCCCGGAAAAATACAGTAATAATTTCATGTCCAGAATATATCACAATAAAAGAAATATACAAACTCAAACGAACAGTGATCCCACACTTCAGTGCACCCTCATTATTATATTACCCGGAAATAAAACGTTTCTACCGTCGTATTTTCTTGTCGTAATTGTAATTTTGTATAATATCTTATTACTTGGTGTTGTAATAAAATTAATATAGGATTTGTTAGAAAAAACGAATAATTCGTTTGAATAAAGACGTTCTGTATCAATTTAATAATATAATTAGTAGGTACTAAATTATTATTATTTGTTGTGCTTTGTGTACTAGTATTAAGTATTAGTTGTTAATATTATTTAATTTGCGTTTTGCTTTATAATTAAATAAACTTTCTCAGTCTGTGTTAAAGAATTCGTTATTATTATTTTTTTGTATTTGGAATAAGAACCTAAGTGTCAGATAGCGGTTGGACGGCTGGGCGTAAGTGAGCGTAGAAAAAGGTTGCAAGAAATCGTAAGAAAAGGTGAAAAAAGGCCCGGCCACACGATTCTTTTCCCCCCTTTTCTTTTTCCCTTGGACTCCTTGGAAACACACAAAAAACGCAGTCCCACGCTTTTGCTTAATTATCACAAACATTATGCACCAACACTAGGCCCTTCTAAGTGCAGTAAACTATTACTATTAAATCACAGTTTACTATTTAGGAGGGGGAGAGTGCACGCTGCAATCCAACAGCCGCTGGGCGCGCTCGACTGGCCACGTTACCCCTCTCTCACAGAAGACTACCTTGAAATGTACTGCATTTCCCACTTTATCGTATTTCCCCAATGTACGTACGTGTTTCGGTAGTGAGTGAGATGTGCCAGAGCCCATTCCCATCCCATCCTATCCCTGCCCATTTTCACAACCCTTTCTCCAAATCCATTCCTATATCTCCAAAGGTAGGCAGCGCATCCGGGGGCGTGCCAACATTTGTCATTTTGGACTAATGTTGGCATGTATCGCGGATGTCTATGGGCGACAGTATCCACTTACCATCATGTGGACTGTATGCTCGTCTGCCGCCTTAGTACATAAAAAAAAAAAAAAATCACAAATCCCACAATACTTAATTTTTACAATAATCAAACTAAAACAACTTTAATTTTCAAGTTTCTTTTTTCGGAAAACCTAAATTCTTGTGGCCCTAATCAAGTGTCAAGTGTTTTCAAGAGTCACCGTACACGTATGGTTTAGGGCGAGCGCAGAAGGCGCTCAATCAGGAGCAAAAACTATGTGCAACAACGAGCCTTAGGGTACCCCCGCCGGTAGACCGGCGCAGCGGAATGAACCCACTGTTCATTCCAGAAGCAACCGCGGAATGTTGCTTTTGGAATGGTACCGCGGGATCGCGAGTCGGTGAGAAGCGCCCTGGCACGTGCCGATACCTGGTAAAAGTGTTGGCTGTTTCCGCCAAAACGTCTAAACAATTGTTATTCTTTTGATACAGTGGATAATATATCCAAAACAAGTTTCTAGTTCGATTTTAAATAAATGGAAATTTTACTTACTAGATTCTTTTTTGTATTTTTCTAGTCTCATCAAAATGCATTTGTGCCTTTTTTCTAAGGGCGGCAGTGTTGTAAAAATCAAGACTGGTTTTTCAACAATAAACCCTTTGCATTATATCTCACTATATCTTTGCATTATATCTTTGCATTATATTATATTTGTTTTAAGAGTTACGTGAACCGACCCTTGATCATCATGTAAACAAACGTCTATGCGCCAACACTGAACATTTACGAAGTAAACACATATGTGAGTTACTGATTCTTTATTTAAAATTGCAAGGACGAAGTACCCAATATATCACTCTTCGACTCACACGCATGTGGGCGTTGGGCGCTGAATCAAATTAGTATCAAATGGGGTGTGCCTAACGCAATTGCGTTCAGGAAATAAGGAGGTATTTTTATACACGACGGAACAGAGATGGTATAAGCATTTGAGGTAAGAGAATATATGTTTTTGTACCTCTGTGTTAATACTTTTCTCTGAAACGGCAGGCCCAATTTTTTTGTAAACATTTAATTGTACCTTGGAGCGTGTTTGAGAATAAGTGTTGTGGTTGTAACTCACCAGGGGGCGCTGCTGTACCAAGTTATGTAAACTAATAACATGATAATGTAAAAAAAACCTATTGTCTTACCTATGAAATTGCCGTTTGTTCATAGTGGCCACTTTGAACTTAGTTACCCTGCGTGTAGTTTGGAATTCCAAATTCAAATTAATTTCATTTTAAAGCTATGATATTCTTTTTCAAAATCAGTTATTCATTTGCTTTTCTGTCAAAAGGGTTTTTTCTTAGATATCGTTGTGTTTGCGACCATGGCGAAGATATAAATTTCCGTTATTTAGTTATTCCCGAATATGAGTTCCGTCGTGGCAACAACGCAGCACAGACGGCACGCAATATCAACGACGTGCACCGATCAAACACCGCAAACGAACGTACGATGCATTTTTGGTTTGATCGTTTCCGTTCTGGAAATTTCGACTTCAAGAACAAGCCCCGTAGACTACCGGAGACTAAAGTCGATAATGACGAATTACTGAGGACAGAAGACGACTCCATGGAAGCACGCGAAAAACGCAGTCCCGCGCTTTTTTTTTATTATCACAAACCACGTTTATTTGCTCTCCTGAAAGTTATAATTTTCGACTTACGGCTTTATTCCACTCAGGATGCGATATATTCGTTTGGTTTACTAAACCCTAAAATCGACCAAATTTAGCTCTAGTGAAGAACCCTAAACTCCATTTAGTTGTATCTTAGAGGAGTAAATCAATTGTTAGATTACTCGTCTCGAGTGGGCCTTGTGAAGCCTTTCAACATCGGCCAAGGGTTAGACAAGGGTGACAAGGGCATACCCGCTGCCTTGTTCCACATAGTACAATTTACATACGTAGTTACTTCAACCTAATAGGTCAAATCGAGCTAGGAACCTTTTAAGTTGTAAATTAAGGGCTTGTACTATAGGTAAAGATTTACTTAAACATGATTATTGTGGTGCAGAGTATATCTTATGTCTACTGTACAATGAGATTCAAATTCAATTCAATGAAATGTAATCTCAGCTGATGGTAAATGGATACTGTCGTCCATAGACTTCCGCGATAGATGCCGACATCAGTCCAGAATGACAAAAATTGGCACGCCCCGGATGCGCTGCCTACCTTTGCAAATTAAGGAATGTATTTGGAAAATGGGGATGGATAGGATGAGATGGGAATGGGCTCTGTCATATCTCACTCACTACCGAACGTACATTGGGGAAATACGAAGTAGGAAATGCAGTATATTTCAAGGTAGTCTTCTGTGAGAGAGAGGTAACGTGGCCAGTTACAGTCGAGTCCCCCTACATCTCAGCTTCCAGCAGAAGGAAAATGTTTATCCCAACAAAAATGATGAATTTTAACCGGATATCAGGGGGCACGGTAGTGCCCCTCGTCAAGACTCGCCGCACTACCGAACCCTGTGCCCTTTTCTCGAAGCAACTCAACGCACTTTTGACCCCCTCGTATTATTACACTGGAGTCTAAACATCGCCAAGACTTGTTTAATAGGATTTTCCTTCTTGTGGCTTGGCCATTTACATTCTTGCATCTCCACCATTGATAACCTAGCGGATCTTTTATGTAGAATGGCTAAGCCGCAACGAGTGAAATTCCATTAAACAAGTCTTGGCGACTTTTAGATCTGAACATTTTTACAGAAATGTTTATGTTGGGATGTCTTCTTTAAAATAAATTTTTTGTTTAATCATTAAGGCCTAACGCTGGCGACCGACTTTTGTAGGTGGTATTATAAATCGACGACCACCAACTGCTGACACTCTCTCATGGGTGTAGCCACGATGAGGCAGGGTGGGACGCTTGCCTCCCTCCTTTTTCGCCGGTTTCGATTTTCGATGCCTGCAATCTGCGTGTGTGTTCACTCGTATGTTTTATCTATTTTTCCGACTAGCGTTGATAATAGTCGATAATTATAGTCGAATAGATAACCCAAGAATAATTATCTATATTAAGAAATGTGAATCACTAAAACACCCACGTGAAATTGTATATTATATTCCATGAGTTATGTAATAATAATATATTAAAATGTATATTTTTAAATATAATATCGTATTTGTTTCAACGATATTGATACTCTATCGATAAACCAGAAACAATCGCATCAACGTCACTATTAACAACAAAGTATAATAATAATTTGTGTACATGTCGCTACCAATATTTACGAAACTCGATAGGCATAAAGATGTCAAAAGCGCCATGATATAGTGCCGCGAGTTTAATTCTAAGGCAAAATCGTGTGAAGAGGCTACTGCCAACAATTTAATTAATTTGCAAAAGGAACATTTTGCATCTCACATTTAAAGTTTTAAAAATGGAATACTCCATATTGTGAAAGGCATAATTGCAATTTTGTTGTTACTTACCTACCTATTTTATTTATACCTATTGCTGCCACGTTGAACATTAATTGTTAAAATAAATACATTATTTGAAATGCATAATTTTTGTCTATCCTAAACGCAAGGTTCCTTGGCAATACTTACAACCTTCACTATCAATTAACGCATTAAAATAATTTACGAACATAAACGAACAGGTTCGATTCCCGATTGAGTATTATTTTTTTTGAAAATCTTTCATTGCAATTTTTCATAACTCTAAAATCGACGCCATGGCTCCTTAGAACAAATATTTTCTCTTTCTAATAGTTCCAGATTATTTCATTCTGACCCGTCTCAAAAAAAGAAGATGTCGAATACGCCATTTAGCACGCCTTATGAAGGCTGAGCAACTTGCTTCACAATATGTAGGTGTTAAATGGTGTATTATTTATATTTGGCCACGAAGAGTAAATAAATAAAAATTCCATCACGATTTGTCTGTAGCATAGAGTTAAGTATAGATATGTCTTTGTCGCATTTTTCTTATAATTTTCGCGACTGATTTTTTCAGAGACCTCATTGAGCGTATCGTATGCTTGTTTCCGTCAACGCGTAACATAAGTAACGTAACGTAACGTAAATAAGCGGATTTCTATATATTCACCACAGTAAAACATACGTAAATTCACCACAGCCCAGTTTTGTATGTGTTAATTGTCCCACGTACATTGATATAATCAATTGATTTGAACATTTCACTCATATACGAGTACATGTTTATCAAAATATATTCATGTATATTAATGTTTGCAATTAACAGCCATAGGCCATAGCCAAAGTACGTGCGTACCTTCGCAATCAAAATGGTCAGTACGTCTAGACGTTAAAGTAAAACAGAGAACTAATATGGAAATTAAACCACACATTACAATGTAAACATGAAATAAATCATAAAATATAGAAAGATGACTTCTTATCAGAAACTGAATCAATTAAACTGAAATGCGTGCCAGCCACGTGACAGTTACTGCGCAAGCGCGGCGACGTAAAAGCTAAGTACCTATGTACCACAGCATAAAATACAATAGTATTGCATCTTTTGTACAAACGCTCGATATTCAACACAAACACGAAAATATTACATAGACACTACGTTTTAAAGGTTACGTTTTATACACATGCTCATTAGTAACACTAAAGCATGATATTAACGAGCGCTTGGTCCAAGTTTTTCTCTTCTGCTTATTGAAATCCGTACCCAAACTGTCCTCCTCTTTTATTTATTTTCTGTAAACAAAAGGTACTGTTGATTTCTTTTCGTAGGGATATGGTATCATTTTGATTCGCCGGAACGCTCCTATTTTCGACTTCAGTTTGCATCCATTTTTAACTGTCTTGCGAAAAATAAGCACATGTATATTCAGTACATTGCTTTTTTAATAGTATGCTTAAAAATAGCATGCTAAATCATCAACAAATATATGCAGTTGAAGAACATGCTATTTTTGAGTGTGCTAACTAATAGCAAGCGAGCATGCTTTTTTACTAGCATGTGTATCTGTACCTTTAAAATTATTCAGAAGGAATGTAAACAACCTAAGCCGCCAGAGATGCAGCGAACTATTTATTATCTCTTATCACTGCTTTAGTGTGCATGCGCTGTATTTCTACCGTTTTCACAAAGATGCGATGCTACTTTCCTGTGTGTTGTGTTACTATATACTTTATTATGTAAGCGATAACAATCAATTTGTCCCGTGTTAGAGCGAGGCGAGGTGATTTACGCGACAATGGAGCGGAGTAACGTATGGCGAAGGTCGCCGTCGCGACATTCCACAGGTTTCAGGACTGAAGGGGGTACGGTCTGCAAAATAAATTCATATTTTCAAGGTTGGCGCAATAAAATATATCAGTGTCATACAACGGACATTTATCATCGAGGATAGACACACCTACCCGTCGCTGTTCAATACCAATCTGCACAAGATTTATTAATTTAATTTTATTGTTAGAAAAATCTTGTACTATACACTGTTACACTGTTTCTCTCCACTGCTGGACATAGGTCTCTCCTAAGACTCGCCACCACACACAATCTACCGCTCTCATATCCAGTCCAGTCACTGTTTGTTTCCGTTCCCGTATATTCTTTTCTGGTGCGTTGCCTTGTAGAATCCTGCATGAGGTTCTTCGTATTCTGCAATGTCGGCAGCGCAGTCGCATACCCCCTGCTGTTTTAGGTGTCCGCCACTTATCATCATTAAGTGGACAATCATAATTATATCGTATCATCATAATCATTGGATAAATAATTAAGTGACATAATTATTTTGCGTAGTTTTATCTGTTATTGCACGTGCCACACAATCTCTACATAACCTAAAGATTAACTTATAGATAATGCATTATAATTTAAGGCCGCCATTGTCGTTTTGTACAAAAAATAATACATAAATAAAAGTACATTCCCCGCGGGCACTAATTATTTGTTCACCTTCAATATTTCTATTTTTTTAACCTACTTTTGCTGCCAACTGTACTGTAGTAGTCTATATACTTTTTGAGCTGATTTAATAACACAATATTTAAATTTAGGTACAACAGGAAAAAATTATTTTATCTTACACTCGTATAACATTATAAATAAAATTAAGGAAAATCCTTTCAGTTTCCGTAACTAATACTACCTACAACTTCATGATCGAAAACGTGTTGACGAGGAGCTGGGAACGTTTTTAATTATAGTATTTCACCTAGCATTATATTGGGACCTAACCGCTGTAAATGCACACATATTAGTTAGCACACATATGCACACATAGTTTTATGGAGATTTGAAAATAATGTCATATTGCAGAGGTCACTACTTTCGAATTTCGGAAAATTTATTGACCAATTTTGACCAATTTTGATTTTGACCAACCCTTTTATCGTCCACTGCTAGACTTGGGCCTGCTCGTGCATATATATTTGTGCATGAGCGATGTATGGCCTTAAAGCGCCACATTGGCCAAGTGGGTTAGCATGTCTACTCGTTTAGCGGTGGTGTAGTTAGTTCCTTAGGGCTTAGTTTTAGTTAGTTAATAGCGGCTCTGTTATACAATACTTTAGCGCATTTTACGACATCCACGGGAAGTGATAGGATGGTGCTATTTTAAAACCAGTGATAATTTAATATAAAAAAGAAAAAGTAGATAAAAAATAACAAATATATTGTAACGTGATAAAATACATACATTTGAAAATTGTGTAATAATAAATAAGTTAATTATTAATAACTAGGCGCTAATTATTTGTTCACTAATTAATTATTTTTTTAATTATCAGCTCTAATTAATTAACGTGATAGTAAGATACCTAGTCATTGTGTAATAAAATCTTTAATTTTTTGTCAGGTTGCATATCCGTTTATGCAAGTTACTAAATACCGTTTATTAAATGTGTCATGCTGAGCGTTTTTGGCTCTTAGAATATCCGTGTGTTTGTTATAAATTTTAATCCGCGTAACTAACATGTAACGCTTTAATCAAATTTCAAACGTTATTTATTTTTGTAAATTTTAACCTGAACTAAAATGCTGAAACACGATAACTTCCGTAAACATACATACGTAAACATTCGGAAATAAAGGTATTCTGAAGAGATATCTTTATTTCCAGTTTCTTTTGGTTTTCGAAGCAAATTGTTCAGACACTAGTTGTGGAACTTTATGAGCCTTATCCGACGACACATCGGACCTTGTAATTGTTTATTTCTGATTTATTTAAAGTTCACACTTTCGTAATTTTGAAACTACTGAATCGATTTGGCCCATTTAACCGAGATATAGATCCAAACTATTTTTGTGCCAAATATCATTCCAAACGGTTAAAAAATACGCCCTCTAGTCTCAAAAAACTGTTTTGACCATTAATCGAGATATTAATTGTTAAGTGAAATTTTTTCGAATTTCTCGTTACATTTCTTCGAATTTTTTTTTATGGTAACAAGGCGGCAGACGAGCATACAATCCATCCGGTGGTAAGTGGATACTGTCGCTCATAGACAGCCGCGATACATGCCAACTTCAGTCCAGAATGACAAACGCTAGCGCTAGGAATTGATTTGGAGAAAGGGTTGGGATAATGGGCAGAGATAGGATGGGATGGGAATGGGCTGTGGCATATCTCACTCACTACAGAAACACTGGGGACTACAGAAACAGAAACAAAAACATTGGGGAAGGGGAATATGATAAAGTGTGAAATGCAGTACATTTCAAGGTAGTGTTTTGTGAGAGAGCGGTAACATTGTCTTGTCAGTCGAGTGCGCCCAGCAGCAGTTGGACTGCAGCATACACCCCCCCCTCCCCCCTCCCCCTATCCCTGCAAGTCGATTTCCGTTAATATTATTTACTTTGAAATGTTATTACAATGCGTCATCTTAGTAAAGTTCGAGCTCGTAATGTCTAGGCCTTTTGATAAATACTCGATTAGCCCGATAGTAATAAGACCATTTCTAATTCTCGGAACTGGCCTCATCCATTTCGCGATCGTCACGCTCAACTCCGAGTTGTAATTCAAGCTAGATTCATTTGCGATACCCAGGTGAACGTTCGTTTTGGGTTGAAGGCCAATAATCGTTTGGTCAGTTTTTATTACGTATGTTCGCTAGGCTATCGACCCGTGAGTAAAAAAGAGCCTGGTACGGACAATACGTGTTTTCACGATCTGGTCTTACCTTAACTCCTCATCATTAAGGACTATTCAGATCGGAGTAGCGGTACATATACCCAATTGGTAGGACAAAGGGATAATAAGATGTTGATATGGTAACGCTTGCTATGTCGCAGATTTGTGGCATTACATTGATTTGTAAGACGTACTGGTATAATGGGATCTTGTAAGTTGTAAGTTGTAGATCAAAGCAGATATTTTGATGACAAAAAAAGAATAATGTTACAAGTCATGTCTTCTTGTTGTTGTTTTTTGTTTTATCCTGTTAAAGTACTTCCATGCGACTATGAATCATATTAAAGAGTTCGGTAGTGTCCCCGTCAGTACTGATCAATGTCTTCCTGGTATTTTGATTCTTAAATACCGTCGAACTTTGTCTCTCCACTACAGGATATAGACCTCTCCCAGGGTTCGTTGCCCACACCACACACAAGAGGGAATCACTTCTTATGTGTAGTGCTTGATTTTTTTTTCCTTCGAAGCAGTATAGAAGTCAGGTTGACCAAAAATAATTAATTAATTTCTATCTACCCGATATTTTGACCTTTGAGCACCAATCGGCCTATGTCTCTCCACTGCTTGAATTAGGCCTCTCCCAAGGTTCGTGACCACCCACAAGAGGGGGGAAACTCTTCTCATCCTTATGTGGTGCTAGGAATCTTTTTTTTTTTGTAGAAGTACAAAAGTCGGGTTGAACCAAGTATAAATAACGTCATGTTTACACTAAATACATTCGTGTCTTTAGTTTAATGTATGCGAGAAGTGTATGTTATGTCTATTAGGGTCCGGTGTATCTATTGGTATATCTGTTTTCCAAATGGATTGAATAACCTTTTTGATCCGCTTTTGTGTCCAATTTTCTTCTTTTTCCTTTTAACTCCTCTGTCTCCAACCTCAATTCTACTGTACAACTTATCTTACTATCCCCTGTTATATTTGAAAAGTATGGATAAATCAACTTTCGGTCTAGTATCCTTGTTTAAGCATCACAGGATAAGCAGGATACTAAAAAATTAAAACATGGTAACTGATAACATATAGCCACTGTTGCGTAGTTGACGGAATTCCATAAATAACTAGGCGGAAGCCATCACACGTTTATAATGTCACATCTAAACTCGACAGACGTCAAGTCAATAAAATTTGGATAATGTTATGTTGATTCTAAATAAAAGTATGATGGCCGTTGAATTGACAGACAAGAATGAAAAAAAACCGTTTGATTTAGCGATTTAGTCACCGTCTGTCGTGTCAGTAGAGCCTCAAAATACATCATACAATCGTCGCTTGTTTTTCCTTAATAGACACAAATTGGTTTTAAAAATATTTATTTATTTATATGCCTTATTGTTCACACAAATGATAATAATAGTGACAAAAGGTGTGCTTATTATAAGGAGATCGTGTATAATTTATTGCATTTAGCGTTTTTTGCGAAACTATACAGTGCCGATTAATTTCCGAAACCACGAATTTCGTTCAGGACTCTAATAAATAGTAATTGACATAAAAAAAATTACGAATCTTCTTTTACGACAATTTTTAGCTTTTGTTAAAAAAAATTGGGAAGGAGGTGACAGACAAGTGAACAGAGTTCACCTGATTGTAAGTCGCCATGGACATCTGCGATACATTCCAACATCGGTCCAGAATGACTAACATTGGCACGCCCCCGAAAGCGCTGCGCTGCCTACCTTTTTCACCATCATTGTTTAATTCTTTATTTCCAAATTGCTAACTTTTTGAAAAAGGAAAACCTATTCTTGATCTGAGATTTTCACATTGGAAAAATCAATGATTAATTTGTAGACGTTGCTAAACACCTTGTATTCTGGACATGGGAGTAGCCACAGTGGGAGAAGTTGGGGCGCTTGCTCCCCCCCTCCCGCGGCATAGGGAAGAATAAATAGCGGACTTTCTGCATTATACTACCTCTATTTAAATTATAAGCAAATTGTTTGCTTTGCCCCACCCTGGATAAAATCCTGACTACACCTTTGATTCTGGATTAAATATTTAATGCTTTTTATAAAACATGAGTATTATAATTCAATATTCTTCAAACATGAACAAACTTACTGTAAACATTGGTACATTTATATGACTGTCAACATATCGGTTTACATTTATGTAAACAAACACAAACCCATTAGCATTTTACGAACGTAATAATAATAGAAATAGGTAACTAAAATTAAAAGTGGTTTTCAGACGTCGCGCTGGTTTAGTCACTTACCCGGTTTTTGGAGTCGGAATTGCGTTTTATGATCGCGGAAGTCTTAAAAGGCCTAAACGGGTTTAACTTGACATTCAAATTTAACGTTTTGGGCGTCGTTTTATGGTTATCTGTATTATGTAACACGCAGTAATGTGTACCTTTAAAAGTGAAACCAGTTGATGGAGTAAATTGTGAAAGATTGATAGGAACGTGTACAACATGCTACTATACATACATTCATATAAGACACAACAATATAAATAATAAAGTTTAATATTGTTTTAACGAAACCGAAGCGAAGCGAGGGCGGTTCGCTAGTATAATGATAAATTAATTATATGCGTATATAGTTATGTAAAGTACTCGAGAATATGAAAAGCCATCGAGACGAGACATCGATCTCTTCGTTTATTTACGAATGTGTACTAAATGAATGAACAATCTTAAAAACCATATAAATGATTGATTAAATACTTCATGATAACAGCAATAATGGTCAGAATTGTTGTCACATTATGTCACTTATTATCATTGATTTTAAGTAAAGTAAAGTAAAAGTTCATATAGTATTATTTGAATCTATATTCTGAATTCAAACTAAAAATGAATTTACATTGATTTATTTAGGGCAATTACAAGTGCGATTTTAATCATCTAAGTCTGACAATGAAATCTAATTAATCGTAAACAATTTCTAGATTGATTCTCCATTCTTTGTGTTCGTTAGGGATATATAGATAAATTTGGTATATGTTCCGTAACGAAAACGGGGACTTTTTAATTATATAGGTATTTTTTTTAATTTGAAGAAAATATTTTCTTCTGTTAAATAACTTGCAGAGCTTGTGAATTTAACTTTCCTTCTTTTAATATCAGGTGGTGATATGATTATTTTGTAATTTAGGTTATAACTGCTCTATATAAATATTCGTAATTGAACCCGACCTACTCGTGTCTCAAGGGAAACTAATTACATCTTAGGGTAACTTTCGTCCTAGTGACAAAATGTCGATTCATGTAATTGCCAAAAAGGGACTAAGAAACGAAAGTAGACGGATGATGTACGATGGCTTTTTCATATTCTCGAGTAAGGTACACATGTGATTTCAATAGGAGTACTCAAGTACTCAATAATTCAAGACTACAAAAACTATGATAGTGTTATGATTTTATGACTACCCAAATTCAAAATAAGAATATGTAATGTACCACGGTCTTAGAAGTGAGTGAGATTTCCCGGAGTCAATCTTCGATCCCATCATATAGGGAGCTGTTAAGAAGAAGAGACTTTATGCTAATATTTACAAGATTTAGACAAGAAATCTAGCTAATTTACTGACATATGTAAGAGTAGTAGAATGTGTACCCAACAACCAGTCCGGACATATGTCAACTGTTGTCTTATTAGGCGTGAGGCCTTGACTCTGAGGCAAAGCGTCAATATTAGAAGATCACATGATTGAACCATCTCACCTTTGCCGGTGATAACATTAACTACCAACCGATTTTCAACATTAAAGCCACGGCAATAAGGTTGCTTTAATGTATTTTCAATCGGACTACAATATGGTACCTCCGGTCACACACCTCCTGAGCAAGGTGAAGGGCAGTGTTGACGTTTGCTGAATTGTTAAAGGTACCGGTTGTCAGTTTGATGCCCAGTTAGGGAACTTCCGCTGGAGTCCACTTTATGTAATTGGGAGGAACTCTGATTGATAGCACTGTTAATACAAGCTTCTTCAATAGCAGATGGTTGCGTACTGCTGTTGTGTTAATCTCATTACTACATGTCATGTCACTGTCATGCCATTAATGTGGACAACATTTGAGTGCAGTCGAACTCGCAGAACGGCTCTTTACCGAGTCGAAACACCTGGCTTGTGTTCTTCATGTTACTTTTTTGCAGAAAGTATCTGGTACTAATCCAGTTCGTCTACAACAGCTAACCGCAATCATAAATGGAAAATTATCATTCACTAGTGGTGGACTTTCCGGGATAAATGTTGAGAAACATCCTAAATCTCGTCTGAACTTCCCTGTTATCAAGATCTCTGATAGCTCTGTTATCAAGGCTCAACACCCAACACAGTACTCGTATTTTACTGATCCAACCTTTACTAGCTGGATAACTTTGACTTTTAACTATTACCCATTTCTTAGTAAACTTAGTAAAGCAGGGGGAGGGTGCACACTAAATCTCACAGCCGCTGGGCGCACTCGACTGGCCACGTTATCCCTCTCTCACAGAAGACTACCATTTTTTTTTTTTTTTTTTTTTTTTTTTTTTTTTATCATTGTAAAGGGCTTTGTCGCACATGCGATTATGCCGCCCTGGTTAGGTACACAATCAACTTAGGATAATCTTATTATAGCTAGTTTGTAAAGAGTTCTAGCTGTGCTTGATAGAGGCTCAGCCAGAACACTATTACAGTGACCTACATCCATAGACCTACTTACTGATCTATTTCTAAAACCATCGTTGCGGACGACGGTGTTATGTGATATGTGACCATTAATATGTGATAGACATCGTCGACGGTGTTGCACAATAAACAATTTGCAGTCGTAGATTTTTTCATTAAATGTAAAACCTTATTGCATGTAATGTGTCCGGAACGAAGTCTTAGCGCGATGACAGTATCTTGTCTATTTAAAATCTGATTATCAATCCACGGTGAGCTCAAAGGATGTGGTTGGATCGTTTTGTACCAAATTCCTTTTTCTTGGGACCTCTCATCAAAGTACTCCTTCCAAAGAGAATAGCAATCCTGTTTAATTTTTGGAATAAAATTAGTAAAGTAAGGGGAAAAGTTTAGAGGTATTCCATCTGATATTGCTTGCTTGGCTAGTGTATCAGCAGTCTCATTGCCCTCCAGGCCAACATGTGATGGAATCCACTGAAGTACTATGTTCTTTCCTAGAGTTTTTAGTTTCAAAATAGTGTCTAATATAGTGTAGGCTATCGGGGTTCCTCGAAATATCGAGGTACACCGAGCCACGTGTTGGAGCGCGCTTTTGGAGTCTGTCAATATTACAACATTTTCGTGTCGTGTTGATTCGACATATGACAGAGCTTCAGCAATAGCTATCAGTTCGGCTTCCATTATACACACATTAGCATTTATTTGAAATTTGACAGGAATTTTTGCATCGGCGTCATAAAAGGCGGCTCCTATTCCTTTACTTTCCTTCGATCCGTCTGCAAATATTTTTAAAAAAGTGTCATATTCTGAATTAATAAAATCACAAAAAAGGTTTTTTAAACTAACAGGATTGTATTGTCTCTTTGGTTTGGACATAAGATGGGCATCATGTTTAATGATTTTAGAAATATCCACATTACTGACCCATGTATTGAGTGAAAACATATCTAATTTTTTACTGCAAAGAATGTTTAGTGTGTCTAGCGAGTTATGAACCTGAATTAACAATGGAATTTTTTTGTTATACCAATATCTAGAGTTATTACATAATATAGATAGTTCAGCAAAGAGGTTTATGGAAGCGTTTGTGCTCAAGGATTTAGTTTTTAGCCAGAATTTACCGGCCAGAAACCGACGTCGAAGGTATAATGGCTGTAGGCATAACTCGCTTTCCATCACGTGAATAGGCGTCGTTTTAATGTAACCACCTACCACTCTCATGACCTGATTTTGAACTTTATCTAATTTTGCCAGGTGGGTTTTTGCACTATTGTCATAGAAAAAACTCGCATAATCTATACGGCTTCTGATTAAAGATATATATAAATTTCTCAAATATTTGGGGTGCACACCCCAGCTAGATCCAGCCAAAACTTTAAAAACGTTTATGTGTTTAAGCACTTTTTGAGACGTTTCGTTGATATGTCTTCCCCACCTAAGCGAACGGTCCAGCCACATTCCAAGATATCTCACCGAGTCGACAACTTCTAATCTTATATTATTAATTGTCAAATCAACTGAATGTTTTCTATAACCTCTGTGAAATATACAAATTTTGCTTTTATTTGGGGAAATTCTGAGATTGAGAGAATCAAATAAATTGCATAAAATATTTAGTGTGTTTTGTAACTCTGCGGCAGATTGACTAACGTTGTGAGAGGTAATAAAGAGAACATAATCGTCAGCATACTGCGAAAAAGATATAATACTAGGTATTGATTTACCTACATAGATAGTTGCTATATTAAATAACAATGGGGATAAGGGACAACCTTGTGCCAAGCCTCTTCTAGCTATTCTAGTGACATTATGATCAGTACAGTCGATTGTTAAATACCTCTCTTTAAGAAACTCCCACAAATATTTACAGTATCTAGCTCCAACACCGAGTCGGTCCAAGGTCAACAAAAGACTGGTAACGTCCACATTGTTGTAAGCGCTATCTATATCAAGGAAACATCCGATAGTTAATAGATCTTTTGAGAAACCGATTTGTATTTTCGATATTAATGAATTTAGATTGTCAATGCAGGAGCGTGCTTTTCTAAAGCCTGCAGTCTCTTCAGCAAAGACATCTGTATTTTCCAGAAACCATTCTATTCTTCTGTTAATGATGGAGTGGAAAATCTTACACAAACACGATATTAAGGAGATAGGTCTCATTGCGAGAATACTTGAAGGATCCCGGCCTGGCTTTGGAATTGGTACGATGCGAATTCGACGCCATTGTACAGGTATAAAATTCAATGAAAAGAAGATGTTATAAAGTTGGAGCAGAATATCTTTAGCTATTTTCGGAAGGTTTTTAATCATCGAAAATGAGATGTCATCGCAGCCAGGTGCAGTGTCTTTATGTTTGATACACTTGTCGAATTCCTGTCTAGTAATATCAATTTCTAACTTATTATTCTGCGAGGAAAACGTAGGAACCGGAGGACATGTAAAGTCTGGGGTGAGGTTACAGAGTAAATTTTCGGCCAGTGTTTTATCAACGTGGACTTTGGGCGTACGATATCCTTTCAGCCACCTCATACGACGCCACATGTCGCTAGCCGACGTAGTACCATCCACAGATGAACAAAACTTGCGAAATCCGTCATTTCTAGCATTTCTTATTAGCCTCTGAGCCTCACGGGTTTTATCTTGTAATATTTTTAATTTGTCCGGGGTTGGGTTTTTTCGAAAATAAGATAACGCTAATCGTCTCTCTGCCACAGCTTTAGATAGATTTTGGGACCAGTAAGGTTTTGGTACAAACTTACTGCAGGGATTTTGACTAAACTTATAATAAGGAATACTTGCATCCGCCGCTCTATTGATAATGTCCAAAAATAAGTCATAGGCTTCTTGGGTGTCGGTAGGTAATGTAACCTCAGCAAGTTCTTCTTCAATAAATTGGTTATAGGCCCTCCAATCAGCTTTTTTGAAATTTCTTTTTCTTGCTAATTGTGACGTAGCCTTGTAGGAAGTGGATAATTTGATCATCATGTGGTCACTGCCTAAGGACTCGCTGGTAACTTTCCAATCGAATTTTAAAGATATGTCATAAGAGGCTATAGATATGTCAGGCGCGGTTTTCTGTAAAACTCCACTTACTAGTTTTATTCTAGTCGGTTTCCCATCGTTCAAGGTGACAAAATTATTGTCTATCAATGAGTCAAAAATCTGAGTACCTCTTGAATTTGTTTTGGTGGACCAATTCGGGTGGTGACCATTGTAGTCTCCCATCATTAAAGTTTTTGAATGGGTTATAGAAAACACTGTATCCCAGTCATTTTGGGAAGTCTGGACGTGTGGTGGGCAATAAATTGAAATAACGTCTTGAATATACTTACAATTAAAAATTTTAACATGAATGATTTCAATACCTTGATTAAGATGTACTGCTGGGCATAGTTGGGCTTTGATAGATTTGTGAGTCAATATGGCGACACCTCCGTGTGAGTCAGCCCTATCGCGGCGAAATACATTGTAGTCCTTTACACTAAAATTACAGGTAGAATTTAACCATGTTTCGCTTAAAGCAGCAATGTGAATTTTATCCATGAGCAAAATTTGTTCAAATTCTAATTTTTTGGGTAATATACTCTGTGAATTCCATTGCAGGATATTTATTTTGGTTGTATCATCCATTATTAAAGATTTTTCCTAAGAAAGAGAAATCTTTAGGTATATTGCTAAATATCCAAGTTATTGCCCACTCCACGGAAGTTTGAACTACGGACATGATTTTTTCTTGTAAGGTATCATTTCCCGCAAATAGAATATATTTGAGCTTAGCTAACAGCCTATTAAATGAATGGTCAATTCGTGGTCGCTCATTACACTCATGTTTTTCCCGCTGATTGTCAGATACGTCTCCTTGGTCGGTGTCCTCCTCAATATCCCCGGCACATTCCTGTAAAAGGTAATCTTCAAACTCTGATAAGATTTTCTGCTGTTTTTTCTTCTTGGGTTTTTTACTTGGTTCTCCTTTCTTATTCTCTAGCCGTGCTGGAGTTGCATTTTCATTTGGAGTGGACGTAAGTTCTCTATTTAGTGTTGGGCGAGCTGCTGTTTGGGCGTATGTAGTCTTCGACTGTAGCGCGGGTGTAGGCATTGCTGGAGTCGATGTCAACATGGTTGCTTCATCCTCAAACGTAGGCCCAGGTGTAAGGCCATACATGTCCAATGCTTTTCTATAGGAAACATTATGTTCACACATGATATCTCGTATCTTCTTTTCTTTGATGAAAGCCGGGCAAGTTTTGTCCAATGCCATGTGATTATAAGTGCAATTGGTACATTTGAATGAGGTAGTCTCACAGTTATCGTGTTTCCCACCGCATTTAGGACAGTATACCCTCTTAGATGGGCACATCCTAAGTGTATGTCCGTATCTCCAGCATCTTGAGCATTGAGTCACCGGGAAAACGTATGGTTCAACTAATACTCTCATATCATAGATGAGTACATACGGAGGCAGCGATGAGCCTTGAAATCCTATTCTCCATGTTTCGCTTTCCGTCCAGCCAGAGCCTTCTCTTTCTCTCCGTTTCAGTCTCCTCAAATTAATGACATCAGTTGAACACGACATGCATTTACGTAGTTCCTCTTCCGAGATGTCCAGGTCGATATTCTTTATGACACCGTAGGATAATCCTACTTCAAAAGGACGTTGGAATCTCCATCCCAATTCCTTAAAGTGTTCACAGTTAACTAATTTTTCCGCGTATTCAACATTGTTAAACTGAACAATAATTTTAAAGGGGTTCACATGCCTTACTTTGGTAATGTTCTGGATGTCTTGGCTCTTAAATAATTTTGCGAGTGCAAATTGTTTAGGGAGCATATCTTTGCACGTAACGCATATTTCCGTAATCCCTCTGACTTCTCTAAATCTCTGTTTTCTGCTTTTGACTTGGTTCCATTCATCATCTTCTCTCGCTCTTTTCGTCGCTCGTGTAGTACAATCCACCACCTCATTCTCCTCAAATAAGTGTGTTAAGTCTTCTACAGGTATAATTTCAACTTTGTTATTTCCCATATTGATTGAATCCTCATTACGATTTTCGTCCGTATTACTCATGTTACACAAGGTGTAGATTGGCGCGAGCGATAACCGAACACGGCTCGGCCTAGCGGCCGGCCAAGGACAATGCACAATAGATTCCGATAACGATGAGTTCCTTAGTGAATCAGATATGCCAGAGCCCATGCCCATTCCATGCTATCCTATCCCACCCCATTTTCCCAACCCTTCCTCCAAATCCATTCTTCTTAATCTCCAAAAGTATTCTGTGCATCCGGGGGCGTGCCAACGTTTGTCAGTCTGGCCTGAAATTGGCATGTACCGCAGGTGTTCATGGCACAGTATCCACTTACCATCAGGTGAACTGTGCTCATCTACCGCCTTTTTTCCATAAATAAAAAATAAAATAAAAAATATATTGGCTAGTTTTTTCCAATAAACAGGACCACAAGGCTTTAATGAATTATATACGAACTGTTACGTCATCGAGTGTATTGATTTGTTTGCAATGAAAATGTCTAGTTTTAAAAGATCAATGCGTCCATTTCTTCCTCATAATTGTGAAATAAAGTTATTACTTATTTTTTTTGCTTTTCCATCTGTGGTTGTGTTGTTTGTGTCTACCTATAATTTAACTTGATACTGTAATTATTTTTTAGTTACTATTATTAGTAACTGTAAATAGTATTGTTATTAATAATTAATAATTAATAATAAATTATCATTTAAGCGATTGTATCACCTTTGTTGGTTGACCAAATACACAGATAAATACGAACTTCTTCTAGTCATCATCAGTCCAACAACATACAAAAATTTCACATTACAAGAACAAGTCGCGGCCATTTATATTCCATTATCAATACGAAATAAAGAATACACAGAAAAGATAATATTAAAAAAAGTCGAAATGTCATAATTCAAATTCAATGCCTAATTCAAAAGCAAATTGTCATCCGACAGCCGACAGCGTCTTGCCTAAATACAATTACCGATTAAATATTTGCTGGTCGTTATTTGTCATTACTCATTCGATCATTTTGTTCGATTATTTTTATTTCTTTAACTAACGATGTGCTTTATGTTAGAAAACAGCAGCACACGGTTGATTCTGAAGAACGTTTTTTGTGACGTATTAATAATTCTCCGTTTGTTGATTTAATAGACCAATAATAAGCAACTTTCTGACACATTGTCCTGAAGAATCAGTGAGAGTATGAGCTACTAATACAATATACAAATACAAAATTTCTTTATTGTCCAAATCTAACTTATGTTGGGTATTTTGTTCGACTTGAAGAAAGTGGCCGGTAGTGGCTGGATGAGAAGAGCGGAAGACCGTGTGTGGCGGCGTTCCTTAGGAGAGGCCTATATCCAGCAGTGGAGAGACCCAGGCTGATAGTATGGTATGGGTACATAAAGTTTCTGTTGGATCACGCACTGTGACCGCTGTGTGTGTCGCTTACCTGGTTATTACTCTAAGTTTTATTAGTTTATTATTAATCAGGTTACATGAGACCAAATTTTAACGATTTATGCTTTATCACAAAAATAGTCGTTTTGTTATAGGTGTTAAAGTTCACTATATTCTCGAAATCTTTAAGAAAGTTTTATCAGGTACGGTCATTAGACCTCTCAATCATCGACTCAATGGGATCTTCTGTGTTTTCCTAATCCTATCTACTAACCTTGCTTTCTAAAAATGATGATTGGGATAATAGGGAGGGATAGTATGGGATGGGAATGGGCTCTGGCATATGTCATTCACTACCGAAACACGTACGTACATTGGGGAAATACGATAAAGTAGGAAATGCAATACATTTCAAGGTAGTCTTCTGTGAGAGTTGTGTAACGTTGCCAGTCGAGTGCGCCCAGCGGCTGTGGGAATGCAGCGTGCACTCTCCCCCAAAGACAAGTGGCAAGAAGACTTAGGATTCTCTTTACTCTGTGACATGTACGTCATAATATACTTAATGTAGCAGAATAAACCCGCAGTAAGTTTCATTGCGGTACTATAATACGTGCTCAAAAAAATAGGCAAATTGATTGATTGAACGAAGTTTAAACCGATGTCTAACTCACGTCTGACTCACTTGGCACTGCGATGAAACGGAAGGTTAGATGCTATGCCGATGACCGCGATTTTGGAGATCCGCAATTACTGAACCTTACAATTTTATCAAGAGGCATATCTCACCATAGGCTTCATGGTATGCTTGAAAACTTACATTCTGGCCTGATGGCGAATAGTGGTTAAGTGGCTACGTAGTAACATTGAGGATTAGGGGCTCTGAAAGTAAATACAGTCTCGTATCACTGCGACTATGCTGATCCATTGTGATTGTCACCTTTCTTATAGTTCTCTGCCAATGTCTATGGCCTGCAGATATCGCAGGATATTTTTCCCAGCGAGTTAGTGAACTTATTCCGGTAGCCACGTACTAGCTGCTTACTAGCAGCTAGTGTAATATCCGTATATTTTTCATAATTACTGAAACAAAGAATTTATTTATTGGAAGGAGCAAAATATTATGATAACATACCATCAGCCTATGTTTCTCCACTGCTATGGAATGATCTGGATATGAAATGGTTTTTCCATTAATTCACAATATGGACTTTTGTAAAAAGCTGTACTCTTTTAAAACAGGAATCTCAAGGTCGGCAGCCCGTCCGCTTGCCACCCTCGTGTTACTGTATTTATAATAATTATTATTTATTTATTTCAGACCATTGTTTGTAAAAACTTAAAATGTCTGTTAGTAAAATATAATAAAGTAATTCAATAAAATAATCACATCAATAAATCAAATTAAATTGCATTATACTCGTACTTAAATGCAAATTAATTAATTAAAATAACAGTCCTATCAGTGTTTCTGGATAGGATAGTCAAATTTACCACTTATTGTTCTCGGGCTACTGTTGTCACTGCCACGGATCCTGTTCAGTAGGGAGGTAGCGCCTTAATTTTTGCAAATTAAGGCTTTAAATCCATAGTTAATAGACCCTGGTAACCACTTCGTCTACAACCACTTCTCTCTCTCTCTCTCTTACTCTTCCATGCCTTAGTCCCACATAATGATGGGGTCAGATATCCTCGTCGCTGCCCTCCACTTCGCCCTATCAGCGACATCGTCGACTGAGAGTTTGCGCTGCTGCATTGAGTGGCACTGAGGTCGTAGGCCTCCCTCATTGTCTTCGACCACGTATGGATAGATGCAGTACTACATAATCAGGTCTTCCCTTGACATGTCCAAACCAGCGTAACCCACTTTTCTGTAGTTGCTACCTCTGTTATAAAAAAATACGGAACCCTCATAAGAGTATAAGGCGTAATTCAACATGCGTGTGACCGATTTTCTAATTTACTATTCAGCTCCGTGATGTTACCGCGTAATGATTTATTGCCCATGTGTTTATTTGATAATTGAATGTTCAAAATGTTTTTAATATTTCATGACGGGTGTATCATTATCTTTTTTGTGTTACATTAGAGAGCCCATGTATGCCTGTTGAAATATTTGTGCTAATTTGTTGGATTTCACTAATTATTGCCCGCGGCTTTGCTCGCTTAGCTATTAAAACTAGAGATTTTTTTGTTAAAACAACCAACTAGGTTTTGCCCGCGACTACGATCGCAAGGACTACATGAATAGCCTATGTGTTACTCCTGATTACAATCTACCTATTTGCCAAGTTTCAACCAAATCAGCTCGACGGTTTCGACGTGATTGAGTCTTATAACATTCAAATTTTCGCATTTATAATATTAGTCGGGTAACTCAGTCTCTCTAACCAATTATTGAGCTGTGAATAGGATTTTGCAAGGTCGGCGGTGCGCCCGCATACCCCCTGGTGTTGCAGATGTCCATGGGCGGCGGTAACACTTACCATCACGTAGGACAGCTTGCTCGTCCACCCATTAGTCTATAAAAAAATTGCCTGTTTACTTATAGAAAATTTAATCATTGTCTTCGACTCTTTTATCAGTAATTGGATCAATCGGCGTACGATATACAGCAATCAATGTATACCTGGATAACCAACCATAGATTAAAGACTCTGGCCCTTACATTACTTCATAAAAAATCACTATCCAGTCCACTAAACTCCCCAATTTGTTGCTAACTACGTAATAAGAATACGTAAAACGTTAATTATTACACGAGGAATAATTATTAAGGGTGGCGCCACATTGTCAGGAATATTCATTAATTATCCCAATTAACCTAGTGGTCAGGCAGACGACGGAAAAATGTTATTGATCGATACAAAAATACACAAGTATACTTTACTAGGAAATATGTCTTTACTTTTCGCTGTAATTTAGCACCTTTATGAAAAGTCTAGACGCGTCATGAAGGAGAGCACAAAAGACTAGAATATACACGTCACATAACTGTCAATTTTCGATGCAAAGCTATTTTTATCAAAAAAAGGGCTATAAAACCATAGAGCCGATCCACGTGCAATAAGTTTTACGTAAATCGGATCCAGAGAAATGCGTCGACGGAACATTTCCCACTTTATCCTTTATACACATACAAGTACTCGTACATTATCGGTTGCAGTGAGATATTCCAGAGCTCATTCTCATCTCATCCTATCCTGCCCATTTTCCTAATCCTTTCTCCAAATCCATTCGTGTATCTTTAAAGGTATGCAGCGCATTTTGAATTGATGTTGGCATATATCACGGTTGTCCATGAGCGACAGTATCCGAGTACCACCACGTTGGACTGCATTCTCGTCTGTCCCGCCTTCCTTCGAGGCGAATATTTTCTTTCCCAAAAGAGGCCCGCCCAGTGCATGTAAATAGGTATGTAGCCGGCATATAATTGCATAATAAATGAACTACCGTGTAGGTAAACGGTTGAGCGCGGCGTTAGCGGCGACTGATTAAGACGGATTAATAGTAGGGTGTACATGAGGCTTGGTGTTCCGTGGACTGTAAAAAGGAAGCGAAACGAAATGGATTTAAATTATTAATACCGTAACCATAACCAGTCTTTTATTTAACCGCCCACTGCTGGATATGGGCCTTCAAAAGTACATTGTCTTGAGTATTAGAGATGTATGGTCTTAAAACGCCACACTGGCCATGCGGATTGGCGAGTACATTCTTTTATTTGTACGTGGGATAGCTCCACAAAATCTCCTTATGTTAAAACACAGTAGGTGGCGTAGTTTTATTTAGGGTTTGCGGTAGTGCCTTTGTTTTCCCTGAGTCGCTTTATACGACACCCTCGGCAAGATGGGGTTGGTGCTATTCTAAATCCGACCAAGAGGCGACTTTTTACGAATCCATTTATAGGTTCCTTTGCATGCTTCAAAAATGGGATGCTTTTTCATGTGTGTTCAATGTGATATAATGCCTAGATTAGATGAATACGCATAAAACATTGATTCAATCAAGCCTTAATACGAAAAAAGTTCAATTTACATTTAAAAAATGTCCGAAATAAACACTGCGTTTATGGGGTCTATATTACAACTAAAAGAGATGCCGGCACCGGTCATTGACTCGGGCCTTGGCATTGCTTCTCGTACTTACGTCAGCGGCCGTCAATGAGTGGAATTGGACAATTATATGGGAAATGTATTAAATGGTGCTGTGAATTGCTGTGGGATTATGTTGGTCATGTTCAGTGTTTCGGAAGCCATAGATCATCGATTTGAGAATATACTGTAGGGCAGGCACGTTAGAGTCTAACAGTGTTCTATGTTCAGTAGCTTTCGAATTATTTAATTCATGTGTTTTGAAAATAGAAAATTATTATTACGTAGTACTTATGTTTCAAATTTCATTTTTAATGAACCCCTCCTCACCTGCTTCAGGCCTAGTGTTGCCAGATCCGTTTTTCCAAATATCGTGACCTAAATGGAAAAAAGCGGGACTGGTACGAAAAAATCGGGACGTAAAAAAATACAAAACAATGGTTACAATCCTTTAATTCAAACTAGATCAATCAAACCTTGTATGACTTCCCAATCCGTAATTCAAACCCTAATTTCAAACTCCCAAAGATAGTCAGCGGATCTCCGTAGATCAAATTTCCGTACGTAACAGCAGGCCCCTAGAAATTGCCAACCGGGTTTCTTTGATAAGAACATATGATGTGTCATCTAGTCTATTCCCACATCCATGCTATAGACCCACTATTTACCACAACCAAAGCTGGGACCTAGAAGAACCATGTCCAACGTGAAGGGTGAATGTTGCAATTTCACAGCCACTGGGCACTCCCATTCCAATTACCCCTCTCTCACACAAGATTGAATGTTAATATATTTTACTGCTTTTTCTTTGAGAGAGGTAAGGGAGAGAGTGCATGCTGCATTCCCACAGCCACTGGGCGCAATCGACTCGCTACGTTACCCCTATCTCACAGAATACTACCTTGAAATGTACTACATTTCCTACTTTATCATATTTCCTCAATGTACGTATGTGTTTCGGTAGTCAGTGAGATATATGCCAGAACCCATTCTCATTCCATCCTAGCCCTCCCCATTTCCCCAATCCATTCCTTAATCTGCAAAGGTAGGCAGCGCATTCGGAGGCGTGCCAACGTTTGTTTGTAATTCTGGACTGATGTTGGCATGATCGCGGATGTCTAAGGACGACAGTATCCACTTACTATCAGGTGGACTGTATGATCGTCTGCCACCTTTTTCGATAAAAAAGGTGTTTTGGAAGTACTTGGGATTTCCCAGAACCCACTTTCCATCCCATCCTTTCGAATGGGAAGTGTGATGAGGATAAGGGAAGTTTCTCATCCTATTATACTCCCTATTTCCAATTGCAGTCAATGCTATCGAGTAACGAGCTTTATCTCTGTACTCTTTACTGTACATCCCATCTCTTCCCCTCGTGGAAAAATTGGGATGTACCTAATGGAATGAGGAAGGAATGTAATGAAAGGAACATTACATTACCGTAAGTGTTACTTTATACCGCGAACCCGTAGGCTGTGGAACGAACTGCCTCAAGAGGTCTTTCCATTAAGCTACGATATGGGGTTCTTCAAGAGAGCTGTGAATAGGATTGTGCAAGGTCGGCGGCGCACCCGCATACCCCCTGGTGTTGCAGGTGTCCATGGGCGGCGGTAACACTTACCATCACGTGGGACCGCTTGCTCGTCCGCCCACTAGTATATAAAAAAAAAAAAAAAGGACCTCATTTCATTGTACATCCTATTCCAATCCAATTCTTAAAAAAAAACATGGCAACCATTAAGCACCCATTAAACACGATATCTATTAGAAAAATAATTTCATAAACATTAATTTAATTTAAAAAACTCATTGATGTTTAATCTTAACAAATGTTATTTATCTCCGCTCTGATTATTAATAAGTTTTTTGTCTGCCTTGATTTACAACTGGCTAGAAAACATTGCCAATGTTTAGGAGTTAATAATAAATCAATCTGTGGGTCGTTACACCGTCGTTGTTTGAACTAATCGCTGGAATGTGGTAAGAATTTTAATAAGTCTTCTGTCAGGCGGCCAGTCAGTATAAAACAATATTCTGTGTTACTTACGAGCTACCACATACAATAGGATAATTAACTGCAAAACCCGTAGCCGTTACGGTTTTTGCGATTAATTATTTAACCCTTTTATGGTCTACTGGCCTCCCCATTCACATTGTGTTGTACATGAGTCCCCGTAGTCCCTATCTGGCCTTAAAATGGCACGCTGGTGAAGTGGGTTAGCGACTCTACTCTTTTAGAGGTGGTGCAGTTCCTCAGGACTTGTGGCAGCGGCTTTGTTATCCCTTAGTCGCCTTTTACGACAACCCCGGGAAGAGATGGAGTAGTGCTTATTCTCAAGCCGGCTAAAAACCACACGACCAGAAATTACTGGTAAATAAATATAAAATTACGGGTATTTTCATTTTATTTTATTATTACATTTTATGAGTAGACTGGTTTAATGATTTTTATAATTAAAAATGCATATAATGTATCGGTATATTATATACATTTAATTATAGAAATGTTTGGAATGCATAATCACCTCTGATAACGTAGTTCAAAGTCTACCAGAAAACGGCAAAGATAGGTGGATGAACTTTGCAAGAGTTATCAGTTAAACCGCTATGACGTCATGCCATCGTCATTGTTACTGAAATTTGACTTAATGATTGACTGTAACATAAGAATGGTGATTATTGCGAACAGTTTCGTTTTCATGGTAAAATTAACGGTCTCATTGTACTAACATATTATGTATTTAATTAAACAAATGTTATTGAGACTGTGAATTGGTTTTTTGTTTGTTTCTATGGAAGAAGTAAATTACAAAACATACCTAGGTTATGTTTCGATTCCCTAGAAACTCATATTATTTGTAAATCAGTATCGCAGTTTTTTCGAAGAAAAAAAATAGTCCAATTAAGTCGGAAGGGAAAATTTCTTTATTTTCCGTACGTTTTACAACAGTGTTTTAAAAAAAGTGTTTATACAAGAATTGTAGATCTTGATGAGTTTGTATATATATATAGACGATGAAGTATTTATATAGAATTCTAGATCTCACCCAGACTGTGCAGAAAGATGGAGGCAAATTTAAATGTGAATGTACAGAAGGATGTTACGAATATCGTGGGTGTATCGGGAGAGGTTGAACGTCATCAAAACAGTCAAATTAAGAAAATTAATATATTTTGGTCACGTCATGCACAGTGATAGATACCATCTTTTGCAACTTGTAAACGGTCGCCGTAAACCCGGCAGAAGTCAGACATCTTAGCTCAGAAATCTTAGAGAATGGTTCAAGATCAGCACAAAGCCTTTATTCCAGGCAGCAGTCTCTCCTGTGAGGATTGCCATGCTGATTTCCATCCTTCATTAAGAGAGCACCAGAAAAAGAAAATAATTCTTTACTATATTATATTCACCTTATTGCCTTGAAGAAAACGTAGTCTTTTTTAACATTTACATTTGGCGTGTACAACAGAATGTCGGTCAATCCATGCTTTGTAATTTAAACCTCGCATACCAACGGAAAAACCACTCACGTTAAACCTCTCGCTTCTCTTTTATCCTTGAAAAAATACGGTGAAAGAAGAATTTGCCAGGGGTCGTGGAAAACTGGTCGCGTTGCGGTGTCGATTTTCAATAGGAGGGAAATATTAAATTTGCGACGACATGATTTCTAAGTAATGTATGTTTCCTTTGTGTGTACAAAATTGTATGTCATTATATTGATAATGAATTGATAGTTAGACATTACTTTTCCAGAGAGAGGGCGCATGCTGTAATTCACAGTCGATTGGGCGAGCTCAACTGGTTAACCTTAGTTAACTCTCCCTCACACTTACACTCACACTGCCGCGAAACGTACTTGTACCATCGTCGTGTTTCGTGTGTGTGAGTGAAATATATGCATATGTAAGTGAGTGTGTGCGAGTCCATTTTCGATTCCATTTGATCTATCTAATAGGGGTACAATGGGATAAGCGCAATGTCTTATTAAATCTTATTAACTATATTCCCTACATTCTCCCCATCCCATTTAATCGAATAGACGAACCCGGGGTTTTTTTTTTTTTTTTTTTATGTACGCAGGCGGCAGACGAGCATACAGTCCACCTGATGGTAAGTGGATACTGTCGCCCATAGACATCCGCGATACATGCCAACATTAGTCCAAAATGATAAATGTTGGCACGCCCCCGGATGCGCTGCCTACCTTTGGAGATATAGGAATGGATTTGGAGAAAGGGTTGGGAAAATGGGCAGGGATAGGATAGGATGGGAATGGGCTCTGGCACATCTCACTCACTACCGAAATACGTACGTACATTGGGGAAATACGATAAAGTGGAAAATGCAGTACATTTCAAGTAATAGACAATAGTAAAGTAATAGACAAGAGGACGAGCAAGCGGTCCCACGTGATTGTAAGTGTTACCGTCGCCCATGGACATCTACAACACCAGGGGGTATGCGGGTGCGCCGCCAACCTTGCAAAATCCTATTCACAGCTTCCTTGAAGAACCCCATACTGTAGCTTATTTTATTTTATTTCCTTTGTGCTATATTCAAAAATAGGTGCAGTTATTCACAATCTAATGAGGTGCATCTTTTTCCACATCTCAGAAGACTAACGTAGTGTAAAGTGATTTGCGTAATCAGTCAGCTCCTGTTGTTTATCTTTTCGTTCATTTTTATCTTACTTTTGTCAGCAACGTGTTCTTTTATTGTTTCTCTTAATATAACTTATGTAGATATTTTATCTATATAATGTATTAATTTCATTATATATATCTTGTATGTATTATACTTATTCTCATGTATATATGTATGTGTGTAAGTTTGTATGTACGTATATGTAATAATGTATTATATTTATTTTACCACACCGTCTAAATTGTGTCTTTAATTGAATTTCTCCTTAATTGAACTTCTTTGATTAATCCAATGGTTGGCTGCTAGAGAATTCCTTAAGGCATTAAGCTCGCCTTTTGCACGATATTGTGCAATGAAGTGTAAAAATAAATAAATAAACAAATGATTCTTAATAATTCGCATGGTAATGCTTTGAGGTCAGTAACCACTACGCTATCGCTTTTTACCGCGAAATATAATCTCAATCATGCATACTAATTAATTTTCTACAATCTCCCACAAAAAAATGTCTATACATCGACACTGCGTCGGTGGTCAGGGGTATGCGGTAAAAAAGTACCGTCGGTCAAAAAAAAATACTTTGAACTACCCTTAGTTCAAAGTATTTTTTTACCCTTAGTTCAGTATTAGAAAGAATATGGTAATAATGCTAGTAATTGTTAATAGTTTTCAATTGTCGCAATTTATTACTTTGAAAGATTTTTTTTATTTTGAAACCATGGAAAATTTATTGTATTTTAAATGAAAATAACGGTTACGATTTATAATAAAAAATTTCAAATTTAGGGTATTTCAAAATTTATTTCCAAATATAATTTACTGATTTATTATTGAGATGCCTAATTAAATATGTTTTCTTAATTTTCAATGACCGTTTACTTCAATATACATACACTCATAAACACTGCATAAATACTGCTTTAAGCGATCCATTCCAATTCTCTCCATTCCAATTCCCATTGTCTCCCCATTCCAATCCATTCCTTAATCTGCAAATACAGGCAGCGCATCCGGGGGTGTGCCAACGATTCTCATTCTAGACTGATGTTGTATTGGCATGTATCCAGGTGGACTCGTCTGCCGACTTTTTTCTATAAAAAAATATAGCGAAGAACAAGCGAAGAAAGATGTGGTCATTAGGCGATACACTTAAGCGATAGTTATGTCTATAGTAAAGACTTTTATATGGTGGCCATAAAAAATGTAGAAAATCTCAAGAAATCGCAGTTTTTCATAATACAAAAACTCTACTGTGTGTGATTTTAAAACGGCACGCTGGCGAAGCCCGTTGGCGAGTCTACTCTTTTAGAGGTAGTGTAGCTCCTCAGGGTTTGTGGTTGTGGCTTTGTGGCTTTGGCTCTGAGTTGCATTTTACGACACCCACGGGAAGAGGGTAGCGGTTCTAACGTCGGCCGACACCACACGACCAACGATATTTATTACTTACAAAAACTATATTATTTATCATTCTGCAATAAATAAAATAAGAAATCAATTTCAATGTCTCCTTTTTTCCCACCGTATTTTGTGATATATGCAACTATAACGATAGGATAGATGAGTTCTTGAAGGGAGATCGTGTACTGGGAAACACAGTGTGGGACGCCTTCCGGCCAGATGGACCCACGACTTGAGGAAGTTCACCGGTGGTGGCTGAATGAGACTAGTCGAAGGTCGTGTGTGATGATGAGTATTAAGAGATCTATATACGAGGCATATTCGTAAAGTAAGGGCCGTTTGGTCATTAAAAACAAAGTCTTCGTTAGAAACATCTTTTATTGACAGTTTTAGTTTTCTACTTTAAGTTTAAGTATAAATTTTAATTTTTCTGACGTGAAATTAGCACAAAATTAAGATATAAATGCTAACTTAACTTACAAATCAATAATAATTACGCGCTAAAATCGTCGTTGGGGTAATTGAGCAAGCATTTTTAGTTGTAGTATGCCAGCGTTATTATGAGTTTTATGTATTTTTAGTTTTAATAAGTTTGTATTGTTTTTTTTTGTAGTATAAATTTTGATATTTTGCCGACACACCTCAAGAACTATCGCGACAAACAAATGTGTCATGACACAGACGTTGGGAAACATTGGGTTAGAGGAAGGGTGTATATTAAAAAACCATTCAAGTTACAATCAAATTAGTTTACCGACTTTTAAACCGTCTGGCTTAATTTCGTATTATGAAGTTAACATAACTGACAGTCTTTTTATATGCCTTTTGCAAAAGTTCACTTACTGTTGGAATTTTCCAATTCCAATACATAATACTTTTAAAACTTTCCAATGCTCAATAGTTACTACATGTTCAGCTACTTTCACCGTTGACTGTACTGACCGCGAATGTGTTGTCAACCGGACTTGCTCTTATTTCCCAAGATAAATCACAGGTCAGCCAAAATACAGATACTTCATTATTCATCTCTCTCAAATTGCACTCGGCTTCTTTTGCACGAGATACAACTTATTTTTGAAAGATTGAGGTTAATGTTTAAATGATGATTACGAATTATTTTAAATTATATGCTGATCGTTGATATAATTGCTAAATATTTCAATTATATTTTCGTTACTATAATTTTGTTTGTCATACGCTTGTAATTATAAAATTATAAGAAAACATTTCAAACAAACTTAAGACGTCTTATTTCTGCTTTTTATACATATGTATATCATCGGGTTGTCACTATGAAATCTCTTTCAGCGATAAGCCTATTCCTTTAGATGTCTTACTTTAAATGTTACTGGTAGTTTACCAGTCAAGCCCGATTTGACCCAATAGGCCATTATAAAAGTCTTTTATATTATAAAATAGTCTTTTATATTATAAAAGACAATATGTGAAAGCCATATTATGACGTAAATAATTTGATAGATTAAGTTAAATCATGAATGCAATAAAGAACTTTCATTCATTTTTTGTTCTAAATATTTTTATTTTCATATATGGCAATGGTGGGTGCAATTAGCGCATTCTGCCAGTGTCAAGTTTTCTTCGTAATTAAAGTCGAAACAATTTACAACACATTTTATCAATTTCCAGTCACGTCGAAGCAAGTCGGGAGTCGCTCAGTAAAGTGATAGGTAGGTAGTAGATTTACTGAGGACAGAGATGGACTCCTTGGAAGCACACGAATAATGCAGTCTCATGCTTTTATTTAATTATCACAAACATTATGCACTTTGAAGTTTAATAAACTATCGCTATTAAAACACAAAATTTCGACTCTCATTCGTGAAGTCGTGAGTTCAAAACCTTGGCACATACCTCTTTAAGTTTCTACACGGATTTATTTTAAGAAAAATATCACCAGCTTGATGTTCCAGAATTTAAAATAATCTAAAAAATAAATGGTTATTTATTTGTGGTTATATAATCTATATATCTATCTATCGACTATCTATCTATCTATATATCTATCTATCGTTATATTAATATTATATATATATCTATCTATCGACAATCTATTGAACACAATAGATTGTCCTACAAAAATTTATGTATCAATCTATAAATGTTCATTGCTGTGTATCCCACTTCTGTATATAACCACTTTCTTAATTAGAGCCACAAGTCTCTACATCCCACACTACTCTACATCGGACATGACATCTCATTGCTCTTTGTTCTTGGCAGATACGTATCACTGATCCGACCGTTATGCTCTACACGTGGTCTAATACAAAAAGTGCACTTTACAATGTTATCTGTCCGACTGTACTCCTTCACAATGATATCTCGGGCGATGGCGGTTCAATTGCTGAAATTAAAAGGTCGACTCGACTGTACAGAAGTTGTTAGTTAATTTCTTTTTTGTTTTTATCGTAGATCGGAATGTTGTCGGAGGATTTTGTTTGACACTTTGATGGTGAGATGTGATTAGGCATGTGTGTGAGTAGTGAGGGTAGCCTCTTTGCAGGTCAGATACAAATGAGATGAGTTCCTTACTAAGGTGGTCGTAAAACAGCTAGAGAGTTAAATACTGCTTTGTGGGCATTTTACTCGTCTTTTGTTTGTCTATTGAAGTATTATAAGCACTATACCGCCGTAACCAGCCCTTTTATAGTCCACTGCTGGACATGGGCCTCCTCATGCACATTGCCTTGTACATGAGAGATGTATGGCCTTAAAACACCAAGCTGGCCAAGCGAGTTGGCGAGTTCACTTTTTTCGATACGGTGTAATTCCTCGGGAACTTGTGATAGCGGCTTTCTTAGCCATTAGTGGCATTTTAAGACACCCACGGAATGAGATGGGGAGGAGACACCACACGGCCAATACACGCGATAGGTATATAAAAAATACCCACCTCCTATGAGTTTAGAGAAATTCTTTTCCAATACCATGCACTGAGTGAATTAAAAATAACGTTCGCTCAGTTTGCTCAGTTTAACCCATTCATCATCGGTCTGGGATTCCGGAAACACGTTGCATTTTTATGTTATTATACACTACGCCTCTAGCACGCATTGAGTGAATAGGTGTAATGCTATAAGTGCTACCGTACAGGTTTTTGGAACGAAGTTCCTTTACGCGGCTGGCGGTAGGTGTGATTCGAGAGAAAATGTAACGTCACGTAAGATTTTTACCCCCTCCATACGCCTTTCTCTTTCTCGCCTTTCTCTCGCTGGGACACGGTAGGTCGCGATTCTCGCGATCGTGTCAGTTCGTCGGTATTCGGTAAATATCGATAGCGGGCCGATCGCTAGTTCTCTCTCTCTCTCATGCCTCGCTCGATCCGAAACGAAAATATCCGATTCGACTACATCGCCATCGCTGATTCGCTGAATCGTATCGTTGTTTTTCGATGTAATATATCGCATAGTGACATCGATGTTAGAATGATATATTGAAAAATACATCGATATTTGCAATACATCGATTGTTTTTAGAGTTTACTAAGATTATGGTTATAGCATGCCTGAAAAATGAAAGTATACGAATGCGTTAAGTTCAAAACCCATACAGATTTTATTTCGAATTACATTCGGAGTTTAAAAAAATGCGTGAGGATCTTCGTTCCTGACGGGGGTCCCCTGACCTCACACGTTTTTATTTCTTTCAGTATGTTTAACACTTCCGGGAAACGTAGCGTGGGACGCCCTCCGGCCAGGTGGACTGACGACTTGAAAAAAGTGAAGACTGACGATAAAAGTTGAAGGTAGTGGCTGGTTGAGAAGAGCGGAAGACCGTGTGTAGTGGCGTCCCTTAGGAGAGACACAGGCTGATATTATGGTATGTTTAGCGCTGTGTAATTGACGAGTTGTATTCTTCAGAGTTTTTGTTGTGTAAAAAATGCTAATTATTAGGCAATTGAGTGTCCGAACAAACACAAAGTCTTTTGCAGTTCATTGTCAACTTATTCGACAAGCGTTTAGGTGGAGCCAAACAAATGCGTTAACACTTTAAATAAGAGTAACGAATATAAACGTTAAAATAACCATAATAACTCGGTTACGAACGCAAAAGATATTGTAATCGTGAGAAAACTCAGTCAATCAATTGAGTGATTAGGGCTGCCACTTTCGGAATATCGTAAACCCGGAGATTAATGAAATTGTGACAAAAACGAATCAAGATTTTTTTTAGTATAATAAATTGTTAATTTAATGTTATACTTTAAATTATAATCTATAAGACATTAATCTTCTCGACGAGATAATACTAAACACAAAATAAAATAACGTCTTTGGTTCACAATTCAACGCTTTAAATTATAGGTACCTTTGCACTCGAATGCCAATGATAAAGTTTAAAAGAGTCAATTAGTATTAATGATATAGAGTCAGCTTGATATTTAAAATATTTCTTCTCATACTTCTCATAGTTCTGAGATTATTTTTAACGCTTGACATCACAACCTCTTCGCCCGGAGATTCAAATTCGAAGACTCCCGGGCCAAACCCGGAAGAGTAGCAACCCTAAGAGTGGTTCATACTGCTCTACGTCAACACAGGTGTGCAATTTTTCGGTACCTTAAACAGTCAGTGTAGAAGTTAGTTTTAAACTATACGGACTGAATTCATACTTAGGATCAAGTGTAAAGTTTGGCGCCAATAGATATCGCGAGTTTATCGCAATCGGGCAATAACATTTGATTTTCCAAGTTACGTACATAAACTACACCATTTCGTCTTTACATCCGCTCGTGTAAACCACTGTAAACTGCCAGTAAAGTGCGTGTATTGTTTGTTTCCGAATGGAACGTTAAACTAGTTTCACGTATCTAAACATACGTTTCAAACAATAAGCGAGTAGTTTTGAAATGATAGCACGTAAATACATAATAATAGTATATATCATCGAGCCTTGTTGTATAGGCCGGCTTTAGAATAACACCACCCCATTTCTGCCCGTGGGTGCCGTAAAATAACACCACCCCATTCCTTCCCGTGGGTGCCGTAAAATAACACCACCCCATTTCTTCCCATGAGTGCCTTAAAATAACACCACCCCATTTCTTCCCGTGGGTGTCGTAAAATAACACCACCCCATTTCTTCCCGTGGATGTCGTAAAAGGCGATTAAGGGATAACAATGCTGCTACCGTAAGACCTGAGGGACTACTACACCATCTATAAAAGAGTGGACTCGCCAACCCACTTGATTTTAACCCACAGACAGTGTGGCATTTTAAGGCCACACTTCCTTTTAGCTCATGGTGAGCGTAGCTCTAGCTAGCTTAAATTCTCGCTCACAGGCTTTGTTGATGCCAAATAGCAAAATAGCTTTTCAAAGAAGGCAAATTACGATGTAAACTGAAGACAAAAACAGTGGACATAATGCGATCTTATACAAGTGAATTTCATGCAATGCAACTGCAAGTGGCTAGAACTGAAAATCAGCGCTGCAGTTTTCATTGTAGTTGTGACCCGTTGCAACACCTTTACATTTGCGTTTAGGTTTTAGTTAAAGTTATTAATAGTGTTACCTCGCACTAATAAATTTCCTTCTTTTTCCTATCATGCATGCAAAATTAATAATGTCATTGCGCTATCAAATAATATATAAACATTGAATATTCTCCAAAATGCGATAGTAGGCATTAAGCTACGAAATCGTTTGCAACACGTACGTATGACATTCCACTGCATTATTTACCTATACCTACAAATGTTTCCGATAAGTAACTCAATTAAAGTATCGAAATTAATTTCTAGCTGCACGGTGTAGGTAGATGTGTCGCAACTTTGTAGCACATCCGGTGAGACCGCAGTGGACTCGGATAAAGCAGTGGGGAGTCTTAAAGCCACGATTATTATAATCTCATCCGAAGTAACCAAAGATTGTCATGTTGGATGACGTGGAGGTGGAGGAACATGGAGGTATTCGGAGGGGAAAGGTGCACGCTTAAAAATCCCACAGCCGCTGGGCGAACTCAAATCAGCGACCGTAAAATAATGTAAAAATGTATGCATTTACCACATTCTCCTATTCCCCTAATGTACGTACGTGTTTCGGTTGTGAGTAATATTCCCATCCCATTCTCCCTAACCCTCCCTATTTGTTCAATACTTTCGACAGATCCATTCCTATATATCGCAAAGGTAGGCAGCGCATCCAGAGCCGTGCCCTACGATTGCCATACTGAACTGATTGTATCGCGGATGTCCATGGGCGACTGTATCCACTTACCACTATGTGGACTGTCTGCTCGCCTGCCGCTTTCTATACAGAAAAAGACACGTTTTAAAAGCAAAACATTACAGCGCTGATTTACAAATGCAATACATTTTCTTATCAATATTCATAAACGAAAATATATTTGTATTTGTGAGACAGACCCACACGATCTTTCCCCATATTAGTTCTTGTAACACCTATCTATCTATCTCTCTCTCTGTCTGTGTCTGGTAAATGGCGATGAGCGGTCGTATAATAAATACCCTGATATTAATAAATTATTTGTGTACAAAAGACAGACGATTCAACCAACAATACTCTAAAAGAGAACCCATCACAAGTGCATCAGTTTTTATATTTGTGGTATGGTGTAGTAAATAACTTGCTTTTTGCGTTTTAAACGCAAATCGTATACTGTCTATGTTTTATACTGTGATATCCGGTGAGAAGGTGACCCAATGCAATACCGCCCACTATGCGCTGCCTACAATGACGTGTTTCGATAGAATTCGATGCCCGCTGATTCTCTATTACACATAGAAAGTACTTAATTTACATATAATACAATTTAATCAATCAAAGTACTACTCCAGTTCAGCCTTTTTTGGAAAATAGTTTTTGAACAATGAAGCCTTTTTTGGAACAAGTTAATACACTTTATGACTTACTTCATAGTGAAGGACAATATCACATTTCCTCGTAGGTCATTTGAAATGCTGCAGACACCAAAAATTCGGAGGTTTTTTGTAAGCAAGAGCGTTGTTTTACCGAATAAAAGTTAATATCCACCTTGTGATCATAACGCTAGATTTAGATAGATAGATATATTTTATTGTACACCAAAAGTAGATAAGGTATGCTCGAGTGCAAATACTTACAATTAATAGTTCGTCAATAACTATCTGTTTACTTTACTTACTATATGCGTTTTACTATAAGTTTTTATGCAGCTGCAACGTTTTTGTTCTATATTGTGTGGATAGCAAACTCTTTATTTTCTGTATTTCATCCACTTCTTACTTTTTAATTTTTTTTTTTATTTATTTATTTACTTCGACCAACTCAGGATCATAACATAACATGATAATATCACACACTGAGTAGATAGATAAAATTGTATACCAAAAGCACAACAATTAACAATATCTGAAGTAGCGTCAGACGAAAAATAGCGAAGTTTAATTGTATTAAACTTATTAATCACTGGATTCCATGTCGAGGACAATTTGTATCTAATTTCTCGTTTGAAATTTTTATGTTTCTTGATTTCAATTGCTTCACCCACAATCCTGGAGAAATAGTGGCGATCAGTGGAGAGGATTTTTGGACTATGGAGTTCTATCTAGTCATTGATTCCGGCGTTGAGTACATGGTCCGCTATTGCAGCGTTGATCGTTAAATCATAGATCAGGCGCACGCGGATTGCTGTATAAGCCTGAAAATTATAAATATGTATTTTAAAATATTTTAGTTTTCTCCGCGAAACAGCTTCACTGTTTGGACATATTTGCAATTCGACATTTTATGTATTCTGTTAAAAATAAATAAGTAAATAATTCCAGCTTAACCTTTTCTATCGGGTCCATAGATGGCTTGACTATATAATCATAACAACCAGTCATACCGGATGACGTCACCATATCATATACTATTGCAGTTTACTATCATTATTCGTACAAAGTGAATTTTTAGAAACCGTTTAAATCGATAGCAAATATTTCATACAAACTATTATGACTGTTATTACGTTATCAATAAGACACATTACAATGTCACAGAAGTGTTTGAAATAAGTATGCCAGTTGTGACAAATGACGCATACGTTTATTTATCGGATGACGTGAACAGATAGCGGTAAAGGGTTCGCTTCATAGATTCCCCGTAAAATTGGCTTAAAGGTTGACTATTTGCAGCTTTGTGAATTGTGAGGTTGTCATGGCACCAGGTGGTACTTCTGCGTTCGGTAACTATGTATATATAGGTTAAATATCAAAGTTATTTTATGAAAAAAATCAAATGAACTATTTATTGTATTGGTGAGCTTTACAGACCCTCGTTATTCAGATAAAGTTAACAGAAAAACTATCTATTGTAGGCAGTATAATATTATTTGAGTAGTGTATATCTTAGTAGTAGTAGCAGTACGAGTAGGTAGTATTATGGTATTATTAAGTAGTAATGAGTAAGTAGTACTAAATCATGTAAGTGTTACTAAATGTGTGAATTCAGTAGTAGGGAAATGGTATCGAATATTGTACTGACAAAGTTGCTACTATAAGCCCTGAGGAACTACATCACTTCTAAAAGAGTGAACTTGCTAAGCAGCTCGACCAGCGTGGTGTTTTAAGGCTACATCCCTCATGCTTCATCGAGACAATGTACATGAGTAGGCCCGTGTCCAGCGGTGGATGAAAGAACGGTTACGGTTACCGTAGGTACTGAGCGATTGGATAGCATTGAACAGGTTTAAGTCTTTGCTGCGATCCAGTTGGGCGCTGATCCCTTGCCCATCCTCATGGGGACCCGATGAAACTTATCCAGCGCAAGAGATGATACGGCCCCGTCTAAGGATCTAATGCGCGAACTGATTGCGCCGTGAAGCGCGTCACCACGGGGACCTACGCTGGTTGTCCACCGTGAGAACGGCATGAAGAAAACTTGAAGCGCCATTTTGGCCCAGAGACCCAACCCAGCGACCTGTCCGTGCAGTTAGTTACCTCCACCCTCGTGAAGGGGTATAACTAAACTTGTTTAGTGGGACTAAATCAGGACTAAATATGTTTAGTAGTTCGAAAATCTTTAGTGCCACTTAAACCGCGAACCCGTAGGCTGTGGAACGAACTGCCTCAAGAGGTCTTTCCATTAAGCTACGATATGGGGTTCTTCAAGAGAGCTGTGAATAGGATTTTGCAAGGTCGGCGGCGCGCCCGCATGCCCCCTGGTGTTGCAGGTGTCCATGGGCGGCAGTAACACTTACCATCACGTGGGACCGCTTGCTCGTCCGCCCTCTAGTCTATAAAAAAAAAAAAAAAAAAAAATGTGACATTGTCCTTTTTTATCTGTCCTGCCGTCTCATTTACACCATTTTACTGTCATCAATTTTATGTTTATGGTTGCTACGATCATAATAAGTTTCCTGTCAACGAAAAAACAATACCAGTCCGCCGCGCCCGATCGAATAGCGCATAAAAATAAAATTAACGTACGATTACACGATAAATGCATAGAATTTGCATACTGACGCGGGGGAAACACGTAATAAATATGTTTTGTACCGTTTCTGGGAACGCTGAGCGGTACAAACACAATAAAGATAAATGACAGTATTGCATCTAAATATTATGACGACATTAATAACTAATATAGTAATTAAACTTTTGCCACGAGTGAGTTAATAGGCTGTGGCACGAATTGTATGTACGAAGCCGCTGTCTTAAGTTCAGGAAGTTTAGAAGACTTTGTTGTGACATTTAACAATATTACTATTGTTTAGATATATTTGTTTGTTTTTGTTTCAGGTAATCTTGGGATCATTTTTTTTTATCGCGGAATCATAATTGGACCCATAGTGAGAGTCTATGCGTTATAACTACACTGTAACTTTACTATGCGTTATAACTACACTGTAACTTTACTTTGTCTACTGCACAGCCTGTCTACTGTACAGCTTGAAGACTTTAAAGACAGATCGCCAATCGTATACTCATCTTATTTCGTAAATACTATAGAGTTCCCATACTGGGTATCTTTGTTGTGGTTATGCTAATTCAAATATTTGCTGTTATTAATATTTGCTATGCGTACTCATGTACCGTGTTGTAATGATATTTTTTGAATTATCTACAATTTAATATACTTACATACATTTTAAGGTGTGAATAGAGAACATATATAACAAATGTATGTTATACGATATAATAGATCGGGAGAAAGTCTTTTCGTATTTTGTATGTATGAAGTTGTGATCCAATATCTTTGATTGAACTGTTTGTACCTGGCTGGTTATGATACCATTAAAAAGGTAACATTTTAAAAAAAGAAAAAAAAACTGTTTCCCGCCATTTTTCAATTGTTTTTCTGTCCAAGCAAATGAGTGAATCTAATGAAGAAATTCAATACATTTTAAAGTTTTATTACAATAAGGGGAAAAATGCGACACAAGCCGCGAAAAAAATTTGTACAGTTTATGGACCTAAGGCAGTGTCAGTAAGAGTAGCACAAAGTTGCTTTAAGCGTTTTCAGTCAGGAAATCTTAATGATAAAGATGCAGTTCACTCCGGTCGCCCTGTTACCGATAAAGTTGATATCATTTGTGAAAAAGTGCAGAATTGTTTTTATCCTATTGTATAAAGTGAGCATTTAAAAAGATTCGAGGTTTTGACACTGCATGAACAATATATTGCTGTCATTTCTATAAATATCTACGAAAATATAGGGAAATAAAAACAGTACAAACAGATAAGATAATGAGTAATAATGACATATTGAAACTTTGTATAAAAGAACTTTGTTATTGTCTATTGTAAACTGGTAAAACGTATCTACCATAGATATATAACATATATATAGTACAAGATCCCAACTTTGATGTGGCGCAAAAAATTATTTGTGCGTGATTTGTGATTATGTGCTTGACAGCGCGCATGCTACAACCCTAAAATATATCCCACTTTGTAAAACGCATGTTTCTAAGGATTCTGGGCCTCTCCTACTATTCAATGATGTGTGTCATTTTAGAATTGGTTCTGCCTCTGGCTATAGAGCCTGTCAAATGTAATAGCATAAGAAAAGTCTGTTAAATAAAATTGCATAAGAAATGAGCGATAAATTTAAGAATTTTAGGTTGTTCTCTCTCTTATTAGAAACAAGAAAACAATTTGATACTTTCTAACTTTTATTTGACCATTTTATACCGTTTTATTTGACATAATTTATTCACAAAAGTGGAATGTTAAGTAAATTCTACTAATATTATAATTACGAAAGTTCGGATGTTTGTACGAGTATATTTGTTACTCAATCACGACGAACGGCTGAACCAAATTCGTTGAAACTTGGCAAATGGGTAGATTAATACATAGGCTTAAGATTAATACATAGGGTTATGGAGGGGGAGAGTGCACGTTGCAATCCAACAGCCGCTGGGCGCACTAGACTGGCCACGTTACCCCTCTCTCACAGAATACACCTTGAAATGTACTGCATTTCCCACTTTATCATATTCCCCAATGTATGTACGTGTTTCGGTAGTGAGTGAGATATGCCAGAGCCCATTCCCATCCTATCCCTTCCCAGGTCTCCAACCCTTCATCAACTATTCTTCAACTATCCATTCTTTCATCAACAAAGGTAGGCAGCGCATCCGGGGGCGTGCCAAAGTTTGTCATTCTGGACTAATATTGGCATGTATCACGGATGTCTATGGGCGACAGTATCCACTTACCATCAGGTGGACTGTATGCTCGTCTGCCGCCTTTGTCCATAAAAAAAAGGCTGCTGTATTATACAACACACTTACAGCTATAAGTTATAGATGCTTTAACACACGAATGAGATCGCGGGCAATAGCTAGTCGTACATAGCTACCAAACGAAATAGGCACCAACTAAATTTATCAGAACCTAAACCTTTTAAATATTCATTAACACAAAAGTTGACCTTCTTAAACTCCGTTTCCGTTGCACTGGACATTCCTCCCATAACCTTTGCACGGGCGGGTTGAATGACCTGTGAAAAAAATAAAAAAAATAAATAAAAAACCTTGCAGCTTCTATTGAAACCAGTTTCGGCACATGCACCAACCACACTTCTTCTTTTTGGCAACGGAACGTGGGATCCGGAATCTAGTCGGAGCAACTTTTTGAATTGTAACTTTTGAACTTTCGCGTTTTGTACAAATTTTATATTGTAAATAGGATCTGAACTCGTAAAATTAAAGGCTTTTGTTTACCTTCAATTTCTACTCGACGTTTCGACACGGGTCACATGAGCCGTGGTCACGAGTTGACTGAAGGGGTAGTCCAGGATGGGAGTTGCGAACAGTTTTATCAACTACCCGCATTTTATCAATTGTCGTCGACGTGGAATCCAGTGATTGACAAATTTAAATCTTACTTTACCGTCGAATACGTCCGTGGACATTGTGTTATTGTAGTGTGTCGCAGCCTTCATGAATGTGAAGATCAAATGTGGGTAGTTGATGAAACCGCTTGCAGCTCCCAACCATGGACTACCCGCCTGTTCTGTCAAATTGTGACCACGGCTGGTGTATGCTAAAACGTCGAGTAGAAATAGAAGGTAAACAAGAGCCTTTAATTTTGTGAGTTCAGACCCGATTTTTACAATATAAAACTTGTAAAGTATAAAACTTGTAAAGTATAAAACTTGTAAAGTATAAAACTTGTAAAGTATAAAACTTGTAAAGTATAAAACTTGTAAAGTATAAAACTTGTAAAGTATAAAACTTGTAAAGTATAAAGCTCTACAGAGTTTATAATGTTGAGACTGTAATATTGCAGAGATCTAAGAGTATACCTTCAATTTTGAAAATTAAATTACTACAATTTAATTGAATTGGAAATAAAGTGGTGACTAGCACACCCCAAAAATGCCCAAGTTCAGAAGTTTTTTTTTTTTGTTATTTGTTTATTTATAACCTGAATAGTCTACAGTACACCGACCAGTTCGCCTACTTAGGGATTCTTTCTGACATCTTAAGAAATAAAATTTATGTATCTACTTATATATGCATACAAGTAACCTATATATATGCAATATAACGTTTGTTGACAAAGTGGAGGATGAATTTCTTGAAACGATCAAAATGAAATTGGACTCAAAGATAGTTGATTACATCTCGGTTAAATTTATTTAAAATGAATCATAAGTAATAACTTAATAAGTAAAGATTTAAAAAATAAGTAAATCTCTATGATATGCCATTTTTAATCTGTTCAGTACTACCAAAATCATGTTAAACTTTTGAAACATAGGGAATAGCCCCAGTCATATTAAACAAAAATCAAATAATCCCATTTAACTGACTTTGTAGCACACAACTTTGTAATGGTTTTCTAAACAACATCAACGATCGACATTGATACCGTGTGTGCGTTTTGAGCTATTTAAGATCAAAGATCACTGAATACAGTTTGTCGCAAAAATCTCGCTTTCTACGGCTCACGAGTCAATAGAGGTAGGTTATTACAAAAATTATAGATCGGAAAATTTCCAACAAAAAGGTTGTATACATTTTTTTTTGTAGAATCAACCGTTGTCGTCGTCGAGCGCAGGTGATATTCAGCTATTCAATTGAATATTTCATAATATCCTCTATGGCAAGGCGTATACTATAGTACTCTACTCTATATAATAAATTTAACTTTATTTATTAAAAATACAATATTTTGTAGTTGCACAAAAGGTTGTGGTGGCAACTGTGGATGTAGAAAAATAGGTTTAAAATGCTCTGCAGCTTGCTGATATTGCTATTTTCAGTCAAGCTTAACTTAAGTGATGTAACAGAAGATACCGATGGTTTTGACGTAGATATCGATATAAGTCCATTCGATATGTTATCTGCAAATGTATTAGAAACAGAAAATGAAGATCACGACGAAGATATTCAGCAATTCACCACAACTGATGAATAGCATAATCTATTTTAATTATCAACAACATTCCCTTTTCATTAAATCGATAGTCATACTATCGAAAATATGAATAGTAACATACTCGTATAATTTACAATATTTTAGCTTGTTCAATATTTTTTCTTTTATATTTTGCTGCTTGTATAATACAAGCTCTGCCTCAGGGACCATCGGATATGTCGTAGGAAGAATTCATATTAATGTAAATTTTATTATGTAATTGTTTATGGATTTACAAAAAATAAATAGCTGTATTATTCCGAACACCATGGATTAGACCTACTGGAGAAACCATATGGAGAAACGCGCCTTGCATTCTACCTTATAGGTGGATTCAGGTGTAGAAATGAATGAATAGTGATGGAACGCCTACATTCTCTGCACTCTACGACAAAAACGGTTGGTTCTGCAAAAAGAGGTACAAACTTTTTTTGAAAATTTTCCGATCTATAATTATCTAATCTATAATTGACCGCCGAGCGTTTGAATATCTCAAAACGCACACGCGATATCAATGTCGATTTTTGATATGTTTAGAATAGTATTACAAAGGTGTATGCCAAATTAGCCTAACTAGGATTTTTTGGGAAGATGAAATCTAAGGTTATTGGGCTAGAAATGTGACGATATGAATATTCCTTTATTTCATTATACTGTCTACTGAAAGGGACAGGGGCGGATGTTCAAGGGGTCGGTCGGCGCCCAGCGGCTGAGGGAATGTAGCCCCATCGGGCACTTCTTTTATAAAACACGATTTAGTCATTCTAACGCAATATTTACCTATAAGTTCTAGGAAAGTATATCAATCAATGTATATTTTGTCTTATAGTTTTGTTACAAAACGTTATTAAGTTGTTTTTATAAAGTCTTAATTTATTTTCCAAAGACCCATTCATTTTTACTGTATCTTTTACATTATAAAAATCATAAATGATTGCCTTAATTTATTGTTGTATTTTTTCTATCACCATCTGTTTTTATTTCTTTGAACTCCACTTAATCTTCAGCCACTTTTTATAATGATTAGATATTACAAAGTGGTTTCTAAAAGCCACTTTAAGCTGCTTAGAAAATACTAGTCTAGTGCCATTTAAAGAATTTATTTTAATAATATCTTTGCCAAGTGCACCGAGTTAAGCAATTACGTCATTGTCGCGGTTTCCAGAAACTTCGTACGTGTCCAGAAAGGGTTGGAAAAATGGGGAGGGACAATATAGGTAAGGGTGAGAATCTGTTGAGAATCCTTACCATTCTACCTTTCTTCAAATACATTCCCAAATCTCCAAATGTGGGCGGCGCATCTGGCGGTATGCCAACGTTTTTCTTCTGGACTGATACTGGCATGTATCGCGGATGTCCATTCGCGACAGTATCCACTTACCACCAGGTGGACTGTATGCTCGTTTGCCTTCTTTCTATAAAAACTGTAATGGTCCTTATAAATATAGAGAAATCATACAACCAACCATTTTTTGTGACTTATCTATATCTAAGCAATAACACATTAGACCACTTTCTAGGAACATTTATTGCATATTTATCTAGTTCTAGAAATAAATAAAACAATATCTCTACTAAATTAGTACGCAAACGATTATTTCATGTTAATTACTTAATTGTCGTACTGTTTTTCTTGTCAACTGCATAGATAAAATAAGTTCTCCAAAGAGTCGCCACCATATACGATCTTCGGCTCTTCTCATCAATTCACTACTGGTGAACTTCTTCAAGTCGTTGGCCCGCCTGGCCCGAAGGCGTCCCACGTTCGCTTTCCGGTACGTAGTCTCCATTAGTCCATCTTGTGGTAAACGCATACCTACTGCAACCCATGGATATTTGCGAAATATGCCAACATCAGGTGCGTAAGAACGATGATTGGGAGAAATAAGGAATTTGGAAAGGATTTGAATAAAGTTGTCCACATGGCTCAAGAAATCAGTAAGCTGCAGTGGCAATGGGCAGATCACATTTGTCGCAGGACCGTCAATCAATAGAGTAGATGACACTTGAATAGAGACCACGTACCCGGAGCTGCCGTACGGAACGCCTTCCGGTCAAGTGGACCTGTGACTTTAAGAAAATCGCCGATACTGGTTAGTTGGCCGTGTTGTCGGCCGGTTTTGGAATAGAACCAGGTAGTGCTATGCTCTGGTCTCTTCTCATGGGTAACGTAAAAGGCGACTAAGGGATAACAAAGCCCCTACCACAAGCCCTGTGGAACTACACCACCTCTAAAAGGGTGGACCTACCACCCGCTTGGTCAACGTGGCTTTCAAGGTTATACATCCCATAAGACATGCACAAGACAATGTGTATGAAGACGGAGGACAATGATCAGCAGTGGACAATAAAAGAGCTGGTTACCATTAATTGAAAAGAACGGAAGACCGTGCATGTGCATAGTGGCGAACTTTCGCAGAGGTCTATTCAGCGACGAGGAGACAGGCTTATTAGTGGTAGTAGTAAGAAATTTATAATTGTAGCGGGTTAATGGAAATAAAAGGTAGGTTTTCCTATACGAGACAACTCCTATACTCATGAGAGCAGTCTTGTATAAAGGAAATCTTGTTGGGGGAGAGTGCACGCTACATTTCTTAGAGGGGGCGTGAATTGGCACGGTAGTTTGTCATTCTCAACTAATGTTGGCACGTATCGCAGATATCTATAGGTGAAAGTGTCCACATACCATCAGGTGGACTGTATGCTCGTCAGCTGCCTTATTACAATAAAAAAATAACATCATAAATCCATTATACCGGTACATAATTAAAAGTACTTAATGATAATTACGTAGATTAATTATATCTTGAAAACGGTGCAATTAGTGAAATTTTACAAAAGCCCTCGTCTACTTGCTGCACTCGCTAACTGCACTCAACTAGTTTAACTAAATCTAGAACTATTTAACGAGATTGTTTTAAATGGTGCAAATCAGGAGCAGTAGCGGGCAATGGTTTTGAAATCGGATAAACATTAGATAACCAGATAAAAGACCGTCACCGCATAGGGTCTTCTGCTCATCTCGTCCCGCCTCTGCGGCGGCGACTTTGTTCGAGTCGTCACTCTACCTGGTCTAAAGTACAAACTGCAGCAGATCAACTTATACTTTTTGACACATCAAGGTGCAGATAATTGAGGCTGCATGTTGTCGTTAATTATGCATTAACACTAATATTATAAAGATAGACTGTTTTGTTTGATTGCAATGCAATGCAACCAGCCCTTTCAGTATCCAGCGCTGGACATGAGCCTTCTCATGCACATTATCTTGGTCATGAGGGCTTTAAAACGCCTCGCTGGCAAAGGGGTTTGGAAAGTCCACTCTTTTAGAGTAAATTTTGAGGGGGAGAGTGCACGCTGCAATCCAACAGCCGCTGGGCGCGCTCGACTGGCCACGTTACCCCTCTCTCACAGAATACTACCTTGAAATGTACTGCATTTCCCATTTTATCGTATTTCCCCAATGTACGTACGTGTTTCGGTAGTGAGTGAGATGTGCCAGAGCCCATTCCAATCCCATCCTATCCCTCCCCATTTTCTCAACCCTTTCTCCAAATCCATTCCTATATCTCCAAAGGTAGGCAGCGCATCCGGGGGCATGCCAACGTTTCTCATTTTGGACTAATGTTGGCATGTATCGCGGATGTCTATGGGCGACTGTATCCACTTACCATCAGGTGGACTGTCTGCCGCCTTCGAACATAAAAAAAAAAAAGGTGGTGTTGTTCCCCAGGGGTTGTGGTAGCTGCTTTGTTTTATCCATTAGTTGTCCTATACGACATCCACGGGAAGAGATGGGATGGCGCTATTGTATAGACGACCGACACCACACTGCACATATGGCTATAAGATTAGATTTGTTTATATGTTATAGATAAACTCAAAACTACTGATCCTATTTTAAAAATACCTTCACTTTTAGAAAGTTCGGGTTCCCTAAGGAATGGTTATATCTCCTGAGCGAAGCCCCCATCTTAGCTGGCGCACTAGTTCCACATTGTCCTTGGTAGCATCATTGTTACTTCAACATATATAGTTAATACTGATGCCATATCCGTCCTTCCTTCCGTCAGTCTGGCGTCCATTTGTAATGTAGACCACACACGCTGATCTCCTGGGGCTTGGGTACTGTCGATATGACTTGTAACAAATTAAATAAATCATTAATGAAAAGATACACAATGTGCTGCTAATAAAAGTCCATAAAAAATGAGTGTTTAGCCCAACCATACTCAAGCTTTTTTTGTTCGACGAGCGTCAAGATTAGATGGGCAGCAACATTTATAAAAATAAAAAATAAGTAGGTAATAGTTAAATAAATTCATTCATTTAATAGTTAATCAAATTGAGTTAAAAAATTGTTTGACTACGGTGCACTTGTGTGCTGGCCACAGAAAATGCTTGGCGGGCCGCAGCTGCCCGTGGGCCACAGGTTGAATATGGAGGGCTTTGCACTTTTTACGTTTTTTTATTATTATTTTTAGTACTTTAAAACCATAGAGGTTGCACATAGGTAATACATAAATAAATTCTTCAAAGACTACGGTTCAATTATTAATTCGTAACAGCACAGATGAAGTAACTGTACATTTATACTACATATGGTACATATTTACAGCTACAAAAATGTATCTGTATTTCCAGAGAAGTGCGTTTTTATTTTCTCATAGCTGTTATATAAAAGAAGTACAACTTCCTATAACTGTTTTTGCACAAAAGGCGATTTCTACATTTTGGAGTTCCGCCAATAAGGTGAAAGGCAAGAGTTCATTCTAGAAGTAATGGATGGAAATAAAAAGTTTTTTGGCACAAATGGAGCTGTATCATTTCAGTTACAAACTTTAAAAACTCCAATAGCAGGATCAGTCAGGATGGTGGATTTAGCTACTTTTGTCCGTTTTAGAAAAAAAATTAAGCAAATGTTTTATGACCCTATCTAACACTATATAGTTTGTATTTTTTTATATAGAATGGATGGCAGACTAGCGGTCGGCCCACATGATGGTAAATGGTTATCGCCGCCCACGGACACCTGCAACACCAGGAGGCTTCCGGGTGCGCTGCCGACCTTACAGACACCTGTTCACAGCTCTTTTGTAGAGCCCCATATCGTAGCGTAACAGAAATACCTCAGCAGGCAGTTCATTCCACAACTTTCGGGTTCGCAGTATAAAGTGTCCTTTCGACCGCACAGTACGCAGCTACTCTGTGCAAAGGAAGTGAGGATGAACCGCACGACGATGAGCGGTGCGATGGTAAAACCCGAAGTTGGCATCAAATTGAACAGCTCTTCAGAACATTCCCCATTATAAAGGCGGTAGAAAACGCAGAGAGATACAACATAGAGATATTGATTGCACCTCTCTGCGTTCTGATGCTGAGCGATTCTAAACCACCTGTGAGAGTGGGATCGTCGACAATTCGGATAGCGCGTCGTTGGACGGAGTCAAGAGGGTTCAGCTGGTACTTCGGTGCACCGACCCAGAGGTCTGAGCAGTACTCCATATAGGGTCTAACTTGAGCTTTATGAAGCGACAAGCGTTGTTCCGGAGTGAAGTACTGCTTTGCTCTATTCATTATACCGAGCTTTTTTTACAAGTTTTGCCTTCATCGCCAGTTGACTCCGAAACTCGGCTTGAGTTGGAAAAACGCACTGAGTTGAATTTCATATACACCAGTACTTACGTTTTAGAAAAAAGTGTCTGAGAATTTTGTAACTACTGAACCGATTTGGCTCATTTTCTTAATCAAGATATAGGCCCGAACTATTTTTCCGTCAAATTTCATTTCAATCCATTTTCATTTAAATTCTTGATTGAAATAAAATGTGACTGAAAAATTGTTTACATTTCGGTTAATTTCGAAAAAAAAAAAGAATTCACGTTTTATAACATACAAACTATATGTTGTTGGATAGAGTTTATCAAGCGCTCTACGGCTTTTTTATAAAAACTATTTCGCCCTTCCGAATTGCGAAAAGGGGGATTTTTTCATTATAATGAGTATTTCAGCCTAAAACGTTTAAATTTGGCGCCCTTTTCTTGTACCATGCTTTTTTAGTCTTTTTATGAGTAATACAAATTCGTTTGCTCGTTTAATTATACAACCTTAATTAGATTAATGCCGAACCATAATGCCGAATTGTTTTAGAATAGACCGTCAATATTCAATTCCGATAGCAAATTAAAAACCTTATCACGAATGCATACAAATTAAGATAGTCGAGTTGACTCACTGTGGCGTCAAGAGCGCCTGGCGTTTTCCCGTGCAAAGTCCGGCCCACGGTAATAATGCTGCCGCTAAAAACAATAGCTTAACTTTTACAACCTTATTTTGAACACTCCAAGTTTAAAATTCGAACGTCACCTATTTCTAAATGCAAATTTAAATTGGTTGGATATAAATAGTGCAACGGTCCGTTCCGCGAATCGGCCACGTTCATTTTCCTCTTCGAAGGAATGCGGCTTTAACTTGACGTCATTTTTGAACGCACCTTGCTGCAGCCCCGCCATTTTAAATAGCCTGCCTTTAAATACTACTTTGTATTGACAAATAATGTATTCCATTCAGCTGCGTAAACATTCCTTGAATAACCGCCTAAGTGGAAATATATTCTGTTATAAACAAGTGTTGGTGTTTTGCGCTTGCATTTCTATTTGGTTGGTTATGTTATGTTGGCAGGATAACGGTTTGTGTACTATGTCTCACGGTTTGTGTGCTATTATAGTACGGTTTTATATTGTGTTTATCCTATACAATGAAGCGTTTTATTGTTTGTACTGAGAATAGAGTTTAGGTCGTATAATTGCTTCATTGTAACTCACGTCATGATTTAATCCAAGATTTTACAGAACTGCTTTTAACAAAACAACCTATTTTTGAATAACTGCCTCAAGAGGTCTTTCCATTAAGCTACGATATGGGGTTCTTCAAGAGAGCTGTGAATAGGACTTTGCAAGGTCGGCGGCGCGCCCGCATACCCCCTGGTGTTGCAGGTGTCCATGGGCGGCGGTAACACTTACCATCACGTGGGACCGCCTGCTCGTCCGCCCACTAGACTATAAAAAAAAAAATTAATAATAATTTTAATTTTTAATTACCAAGTTGACGGAGGCGGGTCCACCCCTATTTCTTTATTCCACCCCATCTCTTCCCGTGGGTGTCGTAAAAGGCAACTAAGGGATAACAAAGCGGCTACCACAAACCCTGAACTACACTACCTCAAAAGAGTGGACTCACCAACTCGCTTGGCCAGCATGACGTTTTAAGGCCTTACATTCCTCATACACCAGGAGTATGAGTATGTGCACGAGTAGGCCCATGTCCAGCAATGGATACTGAGGGGCTGGTTGCATTGCATTGCATTTAATTATTTCTTTTTTACAAAATTGCGAATAATATCTCTGAAATTATAAGATACGAACACCACAAACACAAGGTCAAAACTTCATCAATATATTATTGTAGGTTTCGTTTTTATGAATACACGAAGCATTTCATGGCTCTGTATAGTACCGCGTGTATTTTCACTGTATTGTAGCCATGTATCCATTGTATTTTCAAAATGGCAAGTAATTGTTACTTATTAGTCACTTTACAACTCGGGGACAAGCGATTTTGAAACTCTCTTTTTGTTTGAGTTTCACATACTATTGTTTTGTAAATGGTTTTGTCTGTTCCATTGTCACTGGCATATGTTTCGGCTGTCATTGAAGTATTTATTGGGTAATTAACTCACTCTCCCACGGTTCGCTTTTTAGAGTTCACTGAACATGAAGTGAAAGATTTTTTAATGAAAACGGATGTTTAAAAATGGTGGGTTATTTTACGGCATACATGTATTTTATGATATATGTACGTTTGGAAAGGAATGGTGCATTCTGCAATCCAACAGCCGCTTTGCGCACTCGACTGGCCTTGAAATGTACTGCATTTCACACTTTATCCCGTTCCCCAATGCACGTACGTGTTTCGGTAGTGAATGAGATATGCCAAAGCCCATTCCCATCCCATCGTATCCCTTCCAATTTTCCCAACCCATCCTCCAAATCCATTCTTACAACTCTAAAGGTAGAGAGTGCATCCGGGGGCTTGTCAACGTTTGTCATTCTGAACTGATGTTGCCATGTAGCGCGGGTGTCCATGGGTGACAGTATCCACTTACCACCAGGTGGACTGTATGCTCGTCTGCCGCCTTCTATCTATTAAAAAAATGTGTTTTATGACCTAGGCTATGGAATTTAATAGGTGAAATTCTAGGGCTGCTATTTGTGATTTTCCTGGATTTGTCCTAGTTTTAAGAAGGTACAATGCTGTACGAAATTAAGGAACAATATTTTACGGGGATAATCTAAGTTAACTAATATGTGTATAAGTTATTTATCCATATAATCACAAACATTGTATGTGTATGTATTATAAGTATGTATTTTTAAATATATAGCTACAAAGGGGCTGGTTACGGATATGTATTTAACTACAAATACATCTCCTATTTCCGGCCTTCAGCCAACATTTTTACCAGGTATCGGCACGTGCCTTGGCGCTTCTCACCGACTCGCGATCTCGCAGTACCAAAACCAACGCCCTAAGTCGAAATTCGTTCCTTCCGTCAGTCTATGGGCGGGGGAGCCCTTAGGCTCGTTGCTGCACACACTCTGCTCCCGGCTGAGCGCCTTCTGCGCTCGCCCTAAACCATACATGTCCAGTGACTTAAAAGGCCACTAGGGCCACAAGACTTTAATCATTCCGAAAAATAAAATTTTATTTTTTATTATATCTTATAACCTGTTTTTAATGACAGAACTCCTCTTAGTTATTCTAAAAGTGACTGGACTAATTCCTTCTTAGAATTAGTCCGCCATTGCACTTACAATAATAGTCTACATCCATTATAAGTACAATAAAGAGCAACAACAAATGCAATCGGGCGGTATTATTGCTTTGTCTACGAAAGAGTTGGAAATAAATACCGAGGTATTACCGGTTTACTAGAAATGTGTTTATTCAAAACTAATTGTAACTACTGAACAGGAAAGCCACAAGTATTCTGTATATCACCGCGCCAAAACAATGCACGATGCAGGCGGGTCAACGAACTCACATTGAGTAATAGGTATGCTTTATGTATTCTTTGCGAGTACGGGTCTGCGTTCCAGCCGAAGAACGGTTTTAATTACATCTCTATGTATTCTAGAAAAACTGGCTAAACGGCAATAATTTCTGGTAATCCTATGAAAATAGAGTTCATTCTTGTTTGGCAAACGTAAGTGCAATGACCACTGTCTAGCATTTTTTTAAATATCCCGAATTCATTACCTATTAGACTTATCCCAAGCATCCTCCAAGCATCCAAGAAACTCCAAGCATCTCTCCATAGCTCGCTGGGTGACTTTGAACTTATGGATCAGGTCTTTATAGGACACGGTGTCGTTACAACTAACATGACGCACTGATTGAAGACTTTCGTCTTCAAGCATTGTGGTATAGGCGACGAATGTTCCCAAATGTTGCCCAGCCGAGCTTAATGCGTCTTTCGTCTATCCAAGAGATTCGCTACAGAACTAAATTCACCGACATAGCTCATAGAATCAGCATTCTGGCAATGGCAATGGGCGGATCATATTTGCCGAAGGACCGATAATCGATGGGATAACCGTCCTCAAATCGAGGCGACGTACTGGCAAGCGCAGTGTGGGACGGCCCTTTGGACACAGATGGACGTACAATTTGAAGAAATTCGCCGTGTTAGATGAGAAGAGCCGAAGTTCGTGTGTCGCATTCGGTGTGCTCCTCTGCGTGTCACCTTGGGTGCCGCAGTCGGTTAAAGAAGCGGTTATGACTTAAATAGGTACTTGGCTACAGATATCTACATGTACTTACTAATGTACCTACATGATAAATAATCATACAAATTTTCCATATAGGTACTTCGTTCAAAATACAGTTACGAACTAACAGAAAGCTGATTGAATTTAGTATCATATTTTGCATTACTACCTCTATATGAATGTATAATAAAGTCGAACGCGATAACCTATCGACTTAGTGCGTTTTTTCCGAAAAATAGCCCCACACCATCCGCGGCTACGATAACAGCAGGAAGGTTGCGGTTCGATATCTAGTTAGGTCCTTCCGCCTAAGTTGAAGATAAAATGGTTCTCATTACCGCTTAATTGGATATACTTCTGTTATTAATATTGTAATGACGCATGCAATTTGACGCTTAGAAGCAAAAATGCATATGCGACATAAAATTTACAGGAATAATTGTTTTGATAGCAGAATAATGCAACATTATAACAAATTAATTAAAGTTACTATCCACTTAATAATGAATAGTTAATTATATTGTTCAGATTACAATTGTGTCTCTAATTAATAAATAAAGAGAGTAAGCAGCCTCTTTCTGATCCACTGTTCTGACCTCATTGTCTACTGCTTGAGAAAAATGTTATTTTGTTATCTCGTGCGTGTCAATGTCTTTTCTTAAGGGTCTGGAGACAGAGATTGGAGCGCAGTTTAAGTCTGAATACTGATGAAGAAAGCAAAATTAAGAAAGCAAGATGAAGCCGCTTTTTGTCTACAAAAGAAAATAATCTCATTAAAAGCAAAATGGCGGTTGCAAATTCAACACAAACTCCGCCAATTTTTTTTTATAGCATATAACTGTTCTACGTTTAAGGCTCATAAATACGGCGTGGGGCAGGTCAGGACTCCAGTTGAAATGAAACAAGAACTAAAACTAATAAAATCCGGGCCCTCCGAGTAGCGGTTGGTTCCACTTGGAACTCTGTATGATCCTACTGAAATTCTACAGTAATTAATTTATGTCCCGTCTACTGGTTTCTTCAGATGGGAGATACAAAAAAAAAGAAAAGTGTGTATAAAAAGTATAATGTTGTGATAGAAATCTCACATTAAGTTTTTATTTATAATGTCCACACTAGAATTCTCTTACTTTATCAGATCGTGAATAAATGTTCATTTATTTTTTATTTTTTTTAATGTACAAAGGCAGTAGACGAGCTTTCAGTCCACCTGATGGTAAGTGGATACTGTCGCCTACATGCCAACATTAGTACAAAATGACAAACGTTGGCACACCCCCGGATGCGCTGTCTACCTTTGCAGATTAAGGAATAGATTGGAAGAAAGACTTGCGAAAAGGGGGAAAAAGTATACCGTGTAAGCGTGATATGGATAGCTTTTAGCAGTTGGTAAATGATCAGCTTTTATCAGAATGGTAGTACCACATGTGAACAGCCAATATTTTTTTCCAATCCTATCTAATAATTTTAAAATGATATGCCTATGAAATGGGGTATTATTAAAGTTAACTATAATGTTACTCGGGAATTTGTTTTGATTTAACACTCGATACCCTTTAGGCTTGAACCAGACATGTTCAATGTTTTATACAATTATGCACGTATTTGTGTAGCTGAATATCGTAAAGAACTTTTATTTCTAAATATTTTTGGTAAAGTAAAATTTTATTGTGTGTATACCCAAAATCTAAAACAAAGGAATAACTATGTATATCGTTTCTTTTTAGAATGATTTGTTCTTTATTTTTTTTTATAAGAGGTACCAAAAGCTATAAAAGAAACCTTGAACATCGAATGTTGTAAAAATAACTGATATTATTTGTGGTAAATAAACACCATCAAGGAATTTCTTAGTGATAAATGTTTCGGCTTTTAAATATTTTATGACTTTTGACTTTTAAATTTTGCCAATTATTATTAAAATGTTGAATATACTCGTACGTTATAAATAGTAGTTAACTGAACTGTGAATAATACAGTATTTGCTTGCTCTAACAGGCTGAATATGGCTGAGATCATTTTATTGTATACTAGCGGTGCCAGCGACTTCGTTCCCGTGAACTTTAGTGATTCTCGTGGAAAATTTGTAACGGATCCTGATAAAATGGACCTTAAATGTTAACCCAGGTCATAAGCTATAACTGTGCCAAATTTCATTAAATTCTGTCCAGTAGTTGTTGCATGACGCGCGTTCAGATAGACAAAATTCTAAAAGTAGCTGTTTTGGCTTCTGTATCTACCTACACTGGAACGATTTTTTTCCAAAAAATATTTCATGAACCCGGCTCTGTTTCGATTTTATTATAATGTATATAATATTTACTATCTGGTTATAGGTCCCCCTATTCTGCAAACAAATTGTTTGAATTCGACTTTGAGGTTTCTCCCTACGTCGAATCGCAGGCACCAAATCGGAGCACACCTCCGCAGCCTGCGTCTTACCAACTCCATGATTTATCGCCAGGGTCGAGAAATATGATTCATGCCCGCGAATACAACTCCATGCAATTACCGAGCTACCAATATTAATTCATCATACTTTCCTTCTACACTTGTCTTATATTGAACTGATTTTATGTAATAGTAGGCTATGGAATGTCTATATGTAAGTATACAGCATATCATAAATTCAAATTAGGTTTATTGGCACTAGAGGAAAAGTGTAGAAGAGTGTATATTAGGCCGGCCTTAAGAGAAACCTTTATACGTTATGGCAGTACATCGTGTATCGTATAGATGTTTTTACGTTATAGAATAACTACGTACTTAGCCCGCAGAGGGCATGCCAATTTCATGTACCGAAGACGGGGGATGATTTTGAGGGGTGTGGGTGCACGTGGCACACCCGGCTGTGGGTAGGCTGTAGGCGCATTCAACTGGCCACGTTACCTCTCTCTCACAGGAGACTACCGTATAATATACTGCATTTTCCATTTTATCCTGTTCCTCCGACGTAAGTACGTGTTTCGGTACATGTATACGTGAGTGAAATACGTTAGAGCATATTCCCATCCACTCCTATTCTATCGCTCCTTATTTGTCCAACCCTTCCTATAAAGCTATTCCTATATTGCCGAAGGTAACCAGCGCATCCGGAGACGTGCTAACGGTTGTCGTTCTGGGCTGATGTTGTCATGTATCGCGGATGTCCATGGGTACTTTCATGGGAACAGTATCCATTTCCCACCAGGTGTACTTTCCGCTCGTCTGCTGTCTCTTCATATAGAAAAAAATGTTTTTTACGACTTTTTATCAAAGATTTTTTTTTAGTGTACGGTCAAGCAATTGGAATTGTTGGCCAGTTTAGTTAGTACCTTGCCACAATATGGAATCTTCAAATTCCTCAGTGATAAATGTTTTATTACACCGTTGACGAGTTTTTGAAAGAATAATAATTAATCATCTTAATCTTTTGACATTCAGTAATTTTTAGTGATTTATTATTCTGAACAATATTGTATGATTAGTATTTAATTAGTATTATATTTAATTTTTAAATTTTTCTTTGCACGCCTGCTGAGGCAGAACATAACGGGAATTGTCTGTAATGTTATGCCGCCTATGTTCTTATTATTATTATGCAAAGTAAATTATTATTATTGATCATTTTCTATCAGCTTTGGATCTTTACAATCTATATCTCTATACTTTATAGTATTATAGATATATACTTTATCCGACACTATAAAGTATCGGTCCTAAGGGACAAATCACAACACGATAATGAACGGAGCAGTGTCGCCGGACAATGGCTGTTGTCCGTAAGATTGCCGCCTTCTGGATTACGTGATGGACGTTTTTGGGATTTCCAACTTTCTCAATTTTTCGGAGTCGTTGTTTTTATTATTAATAAATGAGAATGAGTATGACTAATAGCAACATTCTTCGTATGTTGTCGTAAAGTTGTCCAATTAAAACCATGTAATTTAAATTATTTCGTATTTATCGGCTTTTGAACAAATGATTATTTTAGTTTCTCAAATGGTTGACGCAATGCTCAATTAATTTTTGAACCTAAAGAACTACATTTGTTTCAAGTAAAACGAAGAGGCTAAAACATTTTTTTTTTTTAAAAGATTTATCAACCAAATGTCATTCGCCTTACATAATTGACTTTACTATCAGCCTGTTTGTCTCCACTGGCGGATATAGGCCTCTCCTAAGTTTCGCCTCCATATTTTTCTTCATATAAAGATGGTAGTAGAATAGCAGACAGTCCACCTGATGGAAGTGGATACGGTCACTCATGGGACACCCGCGATACATACCGAAATCACTCCAGAATGACGAACGTTGACACGCCCCCGGATCCACTGCTTACCTTTGGAGATTGAGAAATGCATTTGACGAAACGATTGGAAAAATTGAGGGGGTTCGAGTAGGATAGGCATATTTCATTCACTACCGAAACACGTATATACATTAGAAGAATAGGATAAAGTGGGTAAAATGTTATCCAGCTGTGGTAGTGAACTACAATTTGGTAATTAGTAGACATTTGTATAATACATTGGTAGTGATGTATATGGATAATTAACAGTACGCCCTATGGACCATTGAAAAAAATTGTTTTGAAAAACAAAATAGATCCAATTAGATGTCGTTTACATCTGACACAAATACCTGTAGAAACGAAAACTATCGCATTTCACAATATAATTGTAACACCAGAGCATTCTCGGAATCGCCTCGCTTACCTATTGTTTTCATTCGAATCCAATCCTATTGCAAATTCCTTAATTTTGCCGTTTTTACGTCAACATCCTTCGCGCAAAGAAATCTTAACCCTATCTTAATGTTTTATCGGACGCTTTTGAAATATACTCTTCGTATATAAGACTTTTCTAAATGTGAAATGGTAACAACAAATGGGACAGTGATTTTGCTTTGCAATTATTATTGGCGTTTATGCGAAACTAATGATTGGCGGTGACTTCACTCGCTCGTTGTGTAAGCACAATGAGCTGAAGCTTTTGCTACTGTTATGTACTAATTAGGCTGTTTTTGGGTATTGCAAATGGTACAAGACAGTAAGGCACGTTAATATCAGTATTTTGTGCCATTCTTGTCACAGATAGGAAGAAAGTAGCAGATAAACAAACAGTCACCGTTAAAAATGACGCGCGTTGATACTTTCGCAAATGCATTATTTATTCGGGATGAGAATTCGGAATTTGGAAAAGTATGAGCAACGTAAACAAGTTGAGTGAATTGGAGATTGAAAGGAAAACTGGTACGTTTATTTCCAAAACACGTTGGTATTTCCCACCGTTCTACATGTTGCCACCTCTCAAGTTTCTCACCACCTAGGTTACAGGTGACAACAACGCAAGCTAATTACTGGGGCCATTCTTACAGCTTACTTCCTCAATATAATTTCGACGAAGTAGTTTCCTAAGCAACACTTCTTGAAATACAAAATGAAATATTTTACTTAAGGCAATATTTCTTCGGAATATTTACATAGAACGTGATATTTGTAGAACAGGCGAAAACCTTGGAGATGTATTCATATTTGAACAAATATAGATACATTGTTAGTTTTATTGAAATTCAAAGAAACTACAAGGCTTTAACTTAGAAGGAATATTGTAAGACTTTATAATTATAGAACAACACATAGTTAAAACCATTTTAAGTAATGGTGAGGCCGTTCCTCATCTTATTCTTCCCTTCAAAAACTGCCACTCTGCGGTTAAACAATTTGCTCTGTAGAATAGTTTATATTAAACCTCATCATCAGTGTACAGATTATACTCTACGAGAGTAGATGTACGCTGCAATCCCGCAGCCGCTGGACTACGCCAGAATAGTCAGGCTACTCCTCTCTCACAGAAGACTACCTTAAAATGTATTATATTCCCCTATGCTCTTCCGTGTACGTACGTGTTTCGTATTTCCCATCCCATCCTAACCCTAATCGTGTCCCATTTAATGGAGAGTCCTCCCCCACCTAAGATTATGAGGAATGGGAACAGGAAACTCCGCTAGTTCCATCATACTTCTCATTCCCTCTTTCCCAACCCTTTTCCTAATCCGCTCCTAGAAACCTCTAAAGGTAGACTGCACGTCCTGGGGCGTGCCGTTATCATTCTGGATTGATCTTTTCATGTATCGCAGATGTCCACGGGCAACTTACCACTAGGTGGACTAACATCTTATGTGCCACCTTTTTTCTTTAAAAAAAAATATTTAAAAAGCGTAAAGTTTATTTGTTTTTTAATGTACTAATATGTATAAATTTAATTGGAGAGTTAACCATGGTCCCCATACTAGGCTAGCCTGTATCATGGGGCCTAGTTTAAAGGTCTATCAAATACGGTTAGCCTTAAAATAAAAAAATAAATAAGATTGCAGTGCCAAGCGTAATTGAAAAAATAACAACAAACAAAATAAAAACAAAATTCTGCAAACTAAGTACCTATTAATATTTACTGTTTTATATTCTAAATCGGGTCTGAAGATTAACATTTACAAATTTAAACCTTGCGATTTACCATCGAATATGTCCGCGGACACTGTTAGCGTAGTGAACTGTAGTGTCGCAGCCTTTCCGAATGTGAAGATCAAATGTGGGTAGTTGATAAAACTACTCGCAGCTCCCATCCTGGACTACCCGCCTCTTCAGTTAACTCGAGAGACCATGGCTGGTGTGTAATAAAGGTAAACAAATACCTTTATTACACGCGTTCAGAGTGTACAAAATGTACACTCTGAGTTAAAATGTTAAAATGTTTAACGAGTGTTAAAATGTGTACAAAACGCGAGAGTAAATATAAATATAAAGTTAATAAATTTGAGCTGTGAACAGGATTATGCAAGGTAGCCCGCAAGCTCCCTGTCGATGCAGGTGTCCATCGGCGGCGTTTGACCATATTACCATCATGTGGCCCGTTCGTCTGCCATCTATTCTATAACAAAAGACCTTTATACGTAGGAAGGACCCTTCGACATGTACCTCCCACAGAGTGGGTTAGGTACTATGTGAGCATATTTAACTCGGCCAATGGCTGCCGAGGTGCTTGCTCCGTTCAATTCGCCACTCGTCATCCTTGAATGCCTTGTCACTTGTCAAAATAACGTAAGGACCAGAGTTGCCCATTAGATATTTATTCCAGGAAGCGATTTCTGATTTCGGAAAAAATACACTACATCTTGACTAAAGGTCACCTGAATTCAAAACAACAACCAGTTTCGAAATATTGAACCCATATGTAGGGTTCAATATTTCGTTAAAATTCGTTGGTGAGATAAATTGATTCACGAGTTCTAAAAGTAAAATAGAACGTTGTAAAATTTCAAAAAAATAATAAAGATGTCTTATTCAATACAATAAACTATTTTTTATTGTACATAGGGCGAATGAAGCTCTACACTTTATTTTTAAAACTTACGAAAATTAGCAAAATTTACGAAAAACCTCTTCTATTGGCATGTGATAACCGCATCTTTCTATATACTCGTGCTTGCATATTGTGTAATATTAATCTTTATTTATATAAAAGATATATATAAATCTGTCTGTCTGTCACCTAGATCGCACTAACACAGAACTTTTTTTTTCTAAAACGCAAAAAACCGAAATTTCCCATCCGACTGAAGCGTGCCAACAGGGGGAGAAAGAACGTCGCTAACGAAGAATCTCTTAGTCTAGCAACTTCCGTCAACAGTACGTTGGCACATCCTCGCGCTGCTTGATTAGAATGTTATCTAGATACGAAATTAATCACTACAGTAAGTAGTTAAATGATATTCTCTCTTGCTTCAAACTAGGTTACTGTGTGAGCGTATTATCTCGGTCAGACGCCGAGGTGTCCTACAACTGCCTCTCCCTAACTAGGCATCCTTTATTAACCTACTTGCAAAAATAACTCAGAGCTCAAGATTATATTTAACTTCGAAAACTGTATAAGTTGTGTATTCCATTCGTACGAAGTAATTTAGTAATTATATAGATTACTCTTTGTTGTATAATTGTTATATTGTGACAAAATTAAGGAACATTGTTATTATAAGGAACGGTCATAAGTCCGTATGTATTCTTCTTTCTAGCAATTTCTTTCAGGCAACTTGGAGAAAGAGAATTATGACTGAGGTAATAAAGACATACTCGTGTTTATTTATTCACTTTGTTTGAAACGTCAAACAATTATACAATAAATGCTAATTACAACTGAGTTTATATTCATTATTGTAATATATAATAAACAAGGATGTTCACGTATCAGTAAACAATGGTAATTTTGGTTAATTATCGCAGACGTGTGTAGTGCAGACAGAAGTTTACACTACACACCCCTGCAACTCGAAAAAAAAAACAAATAACATAAGATTTTATTGTCGATTTTAGTTTATTAATACATCGAACATTTCACGTTTGAATCTGCCAGCGCGGTTGTTAAGTAATTTAGCCGGCGATGTTACTCAATACCGGCATCATTTGCCATGAAGTGGAACGTATGTCGCTACAAAAAACCTAGCTTATTCGTTACTCTAAGTACCACTTTGTCTCATGTTATTCATAGCCCCCGTCATGTTTTACTACTCTTTACGTAGTGCTCATATACAAAATGGCGTGGCCCCTTCGTCTGGAGGTCATGCGAACTGGTTTTCGCACCTTTGTTCGCTTTTTTCCGAACCCTGACCTACCTCCGTGATTTATTGGAGACTGGGGTGTCGATGACCAGGGTCACGAAAATATTTTTATCCTGCCTTGGTTTTGTTTATTTTAATTTATCTCTAACTAATAACGCTCATATAGCTCATATGGCCCAATGGAACCTATGAAAAATAAACTATGTTCATCTGCATTTTATACATTTCTAAAAGTGAAGGAATTTGCAAAAGCATTACATATAGTGGATTGGTTTTATGAATCTACACCTTACATAAAAACAAACTAAAAAAAAAACAAATTGACAGTCTCTCTTATCTGTCTTTACATATGTATAATAAAATCGTAGCACTGTGTCTGTACATAAAATATTTTTTGAAAAAGTGATTGCAATGTAAATTACGAATGACATAAGTACTACGCTGACATTGAAAGTTTTTAGAATCTCGAAAATGAAATCAGATATAAAGATGGAAGTTGTTTTATTGCTTTTCGAAGTATTTTCCGCGACAATCGATAACACTTTCTCATGCGATGAAACCATTGTGTGAAGTATTCAGCCTACCCTTCTTTAGGCACCTCTTCAACAGCCGTTTGGAAGACCGGTACTGTTTCTTCTGCATTCATAAAACGTATTCCTCTGAGTTTATCCTTAATTTTAGGTAATAAATAAAAATCACAGGGCGCAAGGAAGGTCGGGACTGTATGGCGGATGACCTATTATGACGGACATTGTCGTGGTGGATGATCATTCTGCTACGTGGGCGTCATTCTTTGACCTTTTCTAAAACATTAGGCAAGTTTCCAAAACATTAGTATTATAGTAGTAAAGTGGCCCTATCTGTCAAAGAAGGAGGCACTCATATTCTTTTCAACACTCCATCCTTTCTTCACTTTCGTCGGCAAGTCTTCGAAAGGAAAAACCCACTGCGCCTCTTGTTTCAAACTCACAGCAGTAGATCCAGCTTTCATCACCTGTTACTATATCAAAAACAGCATTTGATTGACCATTGTCGAATTTTTCAAGCATTTGGAGACACCATTCCACGCGACAGTGTTTTTGAGCTTCGCTCAGTTACTGAGGAATCCATCTAACAGAAAGCTTCCTTACCCGTAGATGATCATGTAAAATAGTTTGAACTTAACTCATACCAATACCTAATGATGTCCGTATCTGCTGATATGTCGTTCATTTGACTGCTTCAATCATGAGCCGCACAGTTTTGGAGTTTTTCCTCCTTAACCACCGTCGCGGGAACCTTCTCTAACATCGTCACGGAGGCGGGTACGATCACGTTCAAATTCACTGAACTAAATGATAATAACTTTGTTTCTGGTTTAGACCGCAACGAAAATCATGTTCTCCTCTTGTTAAATATTTTTTTCCCCAAACACCTAATTGTCAAATTGCCGCCAGAAATAAAAAAAAACAGCTTTAAAAATTTAATAGCTTTTGACAAGCAAACAGTTCCATTTTCAAAATTAGAATTTGTATTTTTCTATCGTATTGTACAGTAGTCAGTTCTAAGAACTTTTAATTTGACCTATCGTACAGCTCAAAACAAAAATTTTTATCTGTGCGTCTGAATGTTCATCACTCAAAAACTACTGGACGGACTTTAATGATACCGGGCATAGTCATAGCTCACGTGCCGATTTAACATTTAGAGTATTTTTTATACAGATTCATTATAGAGTTCCCACGAGAATCACTAAAGTTAACGCGAACGAAGTCGCGGGTAGTATTCAATATATATATATATATTACACTTTGACCTTCTATCTACTCTTATTATTTATTCATTTCTTATTATTAGTCTATCTATATTATTCTGAATATAATATTATTCGTTCTGAATATTATCTAAATTTTGAAAGAAATGTAAATTTGTCGGGACAAGACCCGGTTAGTATGGTGGGTAAAGGACAGTCTCCAGGTCCAGCTCTTAAAGTTTTAAAACTATCGTATAAGAAGTGTGATGGCGGGCATTGTCATGAAGAAGTGGAGATGAGCGATTGACCAAACTTGGTTGCTTTGTTGCCAATTTTTCCATCATCGTCTGCAGTTCCTTACAGTACGCATCTACATGAATCGTTTGACCGGCTCGCAAGACACTGTAGTGGACAATAACGACACAGGACCGCCAAACTGATACTAGTAGTTTTTTCTTAGTTATCTTGCGTTTTGGACATTGTTAGGCTGCAACTCCTGTATCCAGCCACTGATACGAACGTTTGCGATTATCGTACAGGATCCATTTCTCATCACAAGTCACGATGCAATTCAAAATTCCTTCGTTTTTGTGACGGTTCAATAACACAGTGCACACTTCGACGCGTTGTTGTCGCTGACGTCCGTTTAGTTCATACGGTACCCATTTTTCGAACTTCTTTATTTTGCCGATATGACACAAATGAACCAACGTTGTTTTATCACCAACATCAAACCCTGCTGCTAACTCAGCTGTACTTTTAGTTGGATCTGCTTTCACTATAGCCTTTAATTCATCATTATTAACCTTGGTCGTAGGTCGTCCGTGGGGCTCATCCATAAGATCGAAATTTGCAGGACGGAAGCGTTCAAACCATTCCAACTCATATTCAAAAATAGAACGAATTTTCAATTTATCAATTTTATTTTCAACATAATCACATGAATAAAATTTAGGAACAGGAAAACAAATGAAATACTGATTTTAAAATAAGAACATCGTAGCTATTAGATGCATTTTGTTATATTTTGAAATTCGAATTAGAACAGAAGATATCGAAACTCAAAGTTGCCAGTAATAAAATCGTCATTTCATAGGTAAGCAAGCACCTAAATACAAACTCCTACCTGTTATCAATATTTACATTAACATAACATTTAACTTTCTCCCGGGAGTTAATGAAAGCTGTGACGTTAAACAATGCCGTGACGTTATTGGGTTAACTGATAACGAGATAAATAATACGGGAACGTCGCATTACGTTCACGAAAACTACGAACTAAGAGTAACAATTATCAAATATTTATAACCATATTTTTTTATAGAAAGAAGGAGGCAGACGAGCATATAGTTCACGTGGTTCACGTTCAGTTCACGTGGTGGTAAATGGTTACTTTCGCTCGTGGACATCCGCAGTACATGCCAACATCCATGCCACTGGATGCCAATGGATTTGGGAAAAGGGACATGTAATGTACAACGGGACAGGGAGTTATTCTCGTCCCATTACACTCTTCCTTACAATTGGATCCTCCTTGGGAGGGATGAGATTGGAATGGAGAGTTGAGATTATAATGGAATAAAGCGCTTCTTTTATTCCATTACACTCTCCATTCGATGGCATAGGATATGATGGTCTCTGACATATCTCACTCAGTACCGAAACGGTATAGGGATGGGAAATGCAGTACATTTTACGGTACAGACCAAGCGGTTACCGAGTCCACTCTTTAAAAGTGGTGTAATTCCTTGTGGTAGCGGCTTTGTTATCCCTTAGTCGCCTTTTAAGTCACCCACGGGAAGAGATGGGATGGTACCATTCTAAAGCCTGCCGACACCGCGGTCATGTATAGCATGTATATGTACATATACACGTTAAGTTTTTTTTTAAGTTATTCAATAGTTTTAATTGTTATTTTGAAGTTACTGAACAATTTGGTTGAACTTGATGTGGGTTAAGAAGCATCAGTAATTAATAATTATTCATTAACTAACTTGCCTCAAAACTGACTTCCTATCAATAGAAACTGATTACCAAGATCTGGTGTCGATAAAGTACAAAATCCGCAGCATTAGTGGTAGATTAAGCCCATGCACCCACGCGCCGCCCACCCGCCTCATCACTGCCCTAAAGGGCAGACATATATTACATTACCTTCGGTAAAGGGATTTATTTGAAAAACATCTTTTCAAACGCTACTGAAGAGACGTAATTTATTTAACCGGTAAAAAGATAAAGAGCACCGCCCCAGGAGCACTAAGAGATAACAAAATCGCTACCTCAAGCCACCAAGCACACCAAGCCGCTTATTGAGGCGATACCATCATCGGTCATGCATAAGATATTTTTTATAGGAAGGCCCATATCCAACAGTGGATACTAAAGGGGCTAGTACCCTAGAAAGATTCACTCCAGCGACCCCTGTCAAGCATGACAATTATTTGAAGTTGTGTTTTAACACGATATACGACAATTATTGTCTTGTATCCTGTGCGACCTCTTTCGTCACTTTTTTATAGAAAATAGACAGTTTGTATAGACTCTCATGACCGTTATCTTCGTTCCGTTGAAAACTCCACACTCTATGTCCTCTTCTCATCGCACTGGTTTCATGACTAATTCCTTCGCCAGGTGGTAAGACTCTGGAACTCGCTGCCCGCTGACATAAGTAAGGCTACAATAAACAATAACAGACTCAAGAGAAAGCTTTGGGAACACTACCTCCGTATTCACAGATGTAATGGTATTTTTCTCCTTTTTTTCTCTATATTTATATTATTTGTATTTATGTATTGTAATTATTATATTTATACTATTCATATGTATGGTCTATATAACTTATATATAAAAATATGGGAGTACATGTTATTTCTTCCGGAAGGTTTTTAAATACCAGACATCAGTGTATGTATAACGTGAACGGAGACGCGAGCAAAAGGGTAGTATCTAATAAATTTGTTAAGCGGTCGTGAAACGATTGAAGTGAGTCGACTATTGTTCCGACATAACATACATAAAGTGAACTAAGTGAAATCGCTCAAATTCAAATTGTCTCTAAAATCTCTAAAATTACTTTATCACTTGTTGCAAGACTCATCGAAACACAGTGTCATTAGCAGGAAAACCAAATTTCCCGCCAATAGGGCACGACGCCGCATAGGCGGAACATCCATTCATATCTGAATTACGTCACCGAAGCGGTAGACAGCTGGAGTTAATTTAACAATACACTGCCATTCGTTCAGCATTTTATTAGCATCTATTCTAGCCTGTGACGTAATGGTCTCGATAGACGACGCAATTGGTTCAGTGGGTAAGTGGGAGAATTGGGAGTTCATGGGTCCATTTATGATAAGTTTTTGCGCGACATATGATAAAATAGTACGCATTTGGTAAGAGATAATGACAGGTTGATAAGTGTTTGCGCATGTATACCATACCGTCAGCATACGTCTCTCCACTGCTGGATATAGGTCTATCCCAAGGCTCGCCACCACATACGATCCTCGGCTCTTCTCATCCAACCAGCACCGGCGGATTTCTTTAAGTCGTCGTCGGTCCATTTAGCCGGAGGGCGTCCCGCACTGCGCTTCCCGGTACGTGACCTGCACTCGAGGACTCGTCTACCCCACCGTTTATCAGTCCTGCGGCAAATATGACCTGCCTGCCCGTTGTCACTTCAGCGTGCCGATTCTACGAGCTATGTCGGTGACTTTAGTTCTTTCTATGTATAGTTGGTTGTAAACATGATAGCCTCTATAAGTTGCATTTTTGTTGACTACGAATTTGGCCTTGTGGTGTCGGGTTTAGAATACCACCACACCATCTTTTCCCGTGGTTATTGTAAAAGGAGTCTAATTGATAACAAAGCAGCTATCACAAGCCCCGAGGAACTACACCACCTGTAAAAGACTGGACTCGTCAACCCGCTTGATCAACGTGGCGTTTTAAGACCGTACTTCTCTCATACTCGAGACGATGTCAACGAGGAGACCCGTGTCCGACAGTGGACGAAATGAAGGAATGATTAAAGTATTTCTTATGATCGGTTTATAGTCGTTACTAGCAATGGTAACTGCTAAAACGCCTCATCGTTTTTACCAAAAATATGAAATAAAATGAACTATTAAAAGATAAGAATAAAAAAACCGATTTATATCATGGATCGCCCGCAGTTTTGACATTAACTGTCTGAACATTAAAAATTCTATGAAATAAAAGCTTTCATATGAGGAATACCTCAAGTGTGTTGCTACATGTCGAGTTTTGGAACACTTTTACTAATCATTGTTATGTAAACGGGATACTCGCGGTTTATTATTTATTTATTACAGCCTGTAATTATGTATTAATTATATTATTTATTTTAAGTTGACACTACATGGGACCCAGTGATTGAACTTTGCAAACCCAGAAAAGTAGATGCATTTTCAATTGTGCAAGGAACTTTGAGAATCAAAAACAAGTTGAGTGTGGGTTGAGAATCAAAAACAAGTTGAGTGTGGGTTGAGAATCAAAAACAAGTTGAGTGTGGGTTGAGAATCAGAAACAAGTTGAGTGTGGGTTGAGAATCAAAAACAAGTTGAGTGTGGGTTGAGAATCAAAAACAAGTGAGTGTGGGTTGAGAATCAAAAACAAGTTGAGTGTGGGTTGAGAATCAGAAACAAGTTGAGTGTGGGTTGAGAATCAAAAACAAGTTGAGTGTGGGTTGAGAATCAAAAACAAGTTGAGTGTGGGTTGAGAATCAAAAACAAGTTAAGTGTGGGTTGAGAATCAAAAACAAGTTCGAGTGTGGGTTGAGAATCAAAAACAAGTTGAGTGTGGGTTGAGAATCAAAAACAAGTTGAGTGTGGGTTGAGAATCAAAAACAAGTTGAGTGTAGGTTGAGAATCAAAAATAAATAAGACGAATGGTAGAATATAACAGGTAGAGCCTCCACAATCTCCCCGAGACCACGGTTCCTGTAACTGGACCGAAATATCGGCTATAATAAATAAATAAAAAATCGTGAGTAACCCGTTTACATATCAATTATTATGTTCAACCACGACAACAAAAGTTTAAAAACTTTTACTAATCGACCTTTGTATGTAAAAATACAAAAATTTGAACTATATTAATAAAATAGATTCCAAAAATTTCCTCTCAATCAACTCAAAATCATGAACGAAATCCATGGTTTCAGGTTGTACCCTGAATACCCTGTACATAGCAAACAACCAGTCAGTGTCATATCAGTACACGTGTAAGATAATTATATCAGAGCTCTATCAAAATTGTAAATAGCCAAATTAACACAGCCAGTTGTTTAATTTATTCATTACCAGCTATGGTCGCGACCTTGTTCGCGTGGACTTGATTCCTACCATAACTGAGTATCCAACAAATATCACTATCACATGGGGGCGCACGCTGCAATCCAACAGCCGCTGGGCGCACTCGAATGGCCTCGTTACCCCTCTGTCACAGAAGCCTAACCTTGAGATGTACTGCATTTCCTACTTTAATTTATTCTTTAATGTACGTATTTCGGTAGTGTGTGAGATATGCCAGAACCCATTCCCATTCCTTCCCAACCTATCCCTCCCAATTTTCCCAACCCTTTCTCCAAATCCATTCCTACATCTCCAAAGGTAGGCAGCGCATCCGATGTTGGCATGCACTGTGTGTGTCCACGGGAGACAGCATCCACTTACCACCATGTGGACTGTATGTTCGAGGGCCACGACTTCCTATTATAAAAAAATAATTGGCACGTTGAGACGAAATTGAGAAACAAACAGACAGACCTGCGACTTTATGTACTCGTATTAGTAGCGACGATGATAAAATCGAAGATCTTGACCTCTATGAGTATTATAATAAACATCTGCCACAAAACCAGTTTGAAACGTCATAACTAATCCTATTAATTTGCAAATTACTTTAAAAGCATGTCGGATGGATTTATCTTTTGTGTTTCCCACGATATTTTTTGTGCGAAATGATAAAGTAAATTATTATGTTAAAAATATTTATAGAAATGTTGCTACACAATTTCTAATCCCATGATTGTGTAGATACTATGTATTCAAGTATGTATATACATAAGCATATGTGTGTATGTATATTTCTTTTTTTTATAGAAAAAAGGCCGCAAACGAGCATACAGTCCACCTGATGGTAAATGGATACTGTCGTCCCAACCCTTTCTCCAAATTCATTCCTATATGTCCAAAGGTAGGCAGCGCATCCAGGGGCGTGCCAACGTTTGTCATTTTGAACTAATCTTGGCATGTATCCCGGGTGTCCATGGGCTACAGTATCCACTTACCACCAGGTGGACTGTATACTTGTCTGTCGCCTTTGTCATAAAAAAAGGTGTCTAAATTTGACATGTATTGCGAATCTCCATAGACGATATCTACGAGTACATACTACTTGATGGTCTTTTTCTCGTCCAGCACATTATTTCAAAATTCAGACGAAACCTAAAAACGAATCCAAAATTTGGTTTCTTTGATTTCCAAACATACAAGTTGTGTCGTAAAAGGCAGAAATTGTGAATTATTATTTCTGATAATAACCGGCCCTTTCAGTATTCACTGCCGGACATGAACCTTGCAGATTATCTTGTACATGAGGGAATGTATAGTATTAAAACGCCACTTTGCCAAGCGGGTTGACGAGTCCACTCTTTTAGAGGTGGTGTAGTTCCTCGGGGCTCGTGGTAGCGGCTTGATTATCCTTTAGTCGCCTTTTACGACACCCACGGGAGCAGATGGGGTGGTGCTAAAACCGACTGACACCACACGGAAAAGTATAGAGTTACATGACAGCCTGCTAAAGCGACGTGTATATTCTATCGATCTCGTATTCAAATTCCCAACAATTAGGCCATAAATGCAAATCCGTCTATAATAAATCTATTAAAACCAACGTTTTGCAGACAGATACTGTTATCAAATTACATTGTAACATTCGCGAATGCCACGTCATTAACAAATCACCTATCACGAGTCGAAACATAAATACTAATTTATTTTATTAACGAAACGCAAAAATGTTGTTACCATGTGTGCAATTCGCGTGGCCCCTTTGCAAGCGGAATAATTAAATACCCCTAGGCTATCAGTGCTCCAAATTACAACACACAGATAATAATTAAAGTACATAAGTACTTTAAAGTACATAATTAAAGTATAAGATTAAATACATCAATATGAATATCTTGCAACGTATATTTTGTAACTGCTTTCATTTTTTTTATATAAAAAGGCGACAGACTAGCATACAGTCCACCTAGTGGTAGTTGTAGGGGGAGAGTGCATTCCCACAGGCGCTGGGCGCACTCGACTGGCCACGTTACCTCTCTCTCACAGAAGACTACCGTGAAATGTACAGCATTTCCTACTTTATCGTATTTCCCCAATGTACGTACGTGTTTCGGTAGCGAGTGAGATATGCCAGAGCCATAGGCTCTGGCATATCATTGGATAGCAAACTCTTCCATGTAAAAGTGATCATCGCTTGCTGATTAAAGTATTTTTGAGTCGGAAAGCAAAACACATTTTTATGCTGAAAGACAATCAGTATAACCAGGACAACAAACTATCAAATAAAGTCATACCGGTTTTAGGAGGTTTCACGTCGACCGACAGTCCATTTGAACGTGAAATCATATGTTTCATACAGCTCGCCTATTCAACAAATATTTCATTCCGCTCGGCTTACACAATTCATTTCAGAGAAGGTATCACTTTCGCTTGTACTGGCGCCATACCCAAAATACATAAAATTTGAAGATAACAAACCAAGGCCGGCAAGTTATCGCTACTATTATATACTACGATTGCACATATACTATGATTTACTACACATAGCTATATCTACTTATATCTTTGACATACTATGTCATGTGAATTACTACACAATGCCAAGATCGTAAATTTCTCAAAAATAAAGATTATATTGAAAACAAACTGAACAAAGCAGGGTTTGTCAATGTGCTCCGCGTGCAGTTTGAGAGTTGACTTCGGTATATGACGATATTCTGCGATGTCACATCATCATCTTCATTATCATTAGACTCCTACTTTATCATCTATCAGACCCATACATTATCATCTACATCGGACCCCTACCCGTTACTATCCAAACTAAAGGACTATTTTTTTTAAAAAAATACTAAATTTCTTTAAAAAAACTAAAGTTTTGGACACAGTTGTAGGTGGAGAGTGGCCACGTTACCCTCTCTCAGTGAAGACTACCTTGAAATGTACTGCATTTCCTACTTTATCCTATTCCCCTAAAGTTCGTACGCGTTTTGGTAGTGAGTGAGCAACCATTCCATCCTATCCCTCCCCATTTACCGCAACCCTTGCACCACGAGTCCTAGAACTCCAAAATTAGGCAGCGTATCCGAAGATATGCCAACGTTTGTCATTAAGTGACGTTGGCATGTATCGCGGATGTCCATTGGCGACAGTATCCAGTTACCACCAGGTGGAATGTCTGCTCGTTTGCGGCCTTTTTTCTATGAAACAAATAAGTATATATTCAAAGCAAAAAATGACAGCATTGACCTACAAATGTAATACATTTTCTCATCAAAATTCATAAAGGAAAACATATTTGTATTTCATTTTTTCGCGCTCTGCTGAAAGACTCGCGTCAATACGCACGTACATTCTGATATATTCGCCCAATTATATAAACACATTGCATCAACCAATAAACATGCAATCGGAGATCTATGCAAACTGGATGCACTTGACTGGGTCATCCAGTTAAACCGAACTCCCGTCGCTTTTAACCTCTTCTTTGACAGAGCTCTTTCCTCGCTGGATAATTAAATAACCAATTCGCAAAGGCACCTTTGTTCTATAAATATATACTTGGTCAGGGGTCAAGGTTTAATGGGTTCATTAGTTACTATGTATTATGTATCCGTCCTACCGCAATAGGTTACAGAGATGCGACGGCCAAGGTTGAACGAAGGTGAAGAAAAATTCGTTGCGCAATAATTTTACAATCTATTCATCTTTGTGTAGTTTGTTTTTTTGTATAAAAAGTGGCAAACTGGCAAACGAACTGTCAGTCTGCCTGGTGGTAATTGCCCATGTTCATCTACAGTACATGCCAGCATCAGGCAAAAATATCGAATGTTGGCACATCCACAGATGCACTGCTTACTTTTAGGGATTTAGGAGTTACGATTTGGAAAAAGGGAAACGGAATGAGGTGCTGAGGGTTTTCCCTTACCACATGACACTTTCTATTCGATATGACAGGAAGTAGGGTATGTAATGAAATAATATATCCATTATCCATATTCGTTATTCAGTAGGATGGTGTGAGATGGAAAATAGACTCTAGCAACTCGCATTCACTCCTGAATCAATGTTTTAGTGATTTTTAAATGATAGATTCTTTAAATAAGATAACCGCTAGACATAATTTGACCATGCTATCAGTCTGTGACTCTCTGCTGTTAAGGGCTGATGTAGACCAGGCAAACCGTGGTTTTCATTAAAAACCAACATTCAACTTTATGACATTGGAATAAGATCAATAATTCACCAACGCACCTATCGCCTACGTTCGCTTTAACGCGCTCGAAGACTGGTAGGTGCATTGGTGAATTTTTGATTTTATTCTAATTTCGACAAAGTTGATTGTTTTTTGTTAATGATAACCGCGCTGCACTACGCTTCGGCTGGTCTGCGCCTGCCCCAATTGACTCTCCTAAACGATCTTCTGCTCCTTTCATGCATAACCAGCTAGTAATAAATTATCGGTCCACTTGACGAGAGTATCTCTTACAATAATCATTAAAAAAATTAACATAATTATATAAATTATTTAATTTAAATAATTATGTAAAGACATTTAAAATCCTAGATATTCAATTGTTCTCTTTTGTATTAATAACCCTATTGGGTTAGACCGCGCGTGTTACAAAGTGGGCTCTCCTGCCTCTCTAACTGTAAGTTAGTTATTTTCTCGATAACAAGGTCCATTTCCTTTGATTTTCTGGATAATTTCGGCAGTTCCACTAATTAAAACAATTGGGCTTTAAACAGTTGCTCCTATCGCGTATCCTCAGGATGTGGGAACGACTTGGAGATACACATTACTCATTATACACTATATCATGTACTAACAGAGTGCATACTGTTCCGATTTTATTGCGGTTTTCACTGCAGAATTCCGAAATGTTTATGTATCTTTCTTATCGAAATCCCTTCAGTAGTAATTTTAAAAATGCATCGGATTTTTTCAGGTAGCGAAACGAACAGTGCCTAGAAACTTTAAATTCAGGGTGTTTACCGCCGCTTCATAAAAAACCTTATCATCATGTTTTTAGCAATTCGAATATTTTTTGTGCAAACTCGTTTCTTGTTGAACTCATCTCTTGATGAATTGCCAATCTCTTCCAAGTTTCCGATATCATCGTTAAATGCCGTCTCATCAATAAAACCCATACATTCTCGAAAATATTTTCGGATTCGTGGAAGAGTGATTTCAGTTTTAACATTCAGTGACGTTATACCGTTCATCCATTATTAAACCCAATTATTTGAAGACTTGCACTGCTATTTATATGCATCTTGCGTTTCAGTCCCGTTGCCTTCAATGCTTTTGTTTCCATTTTCATCCTAATCATTTACTACCCACTTTGTTCGCTAACTTACATTGTTCGCTTCAAGGCAAAGGGAGATTATTTTGAAAATCGAAACAATGGTGACATGCGACCAATCAAATCAACATGTTTGTTTCCACAAACAGTTCCGGACACGAGCCAATTTCTTGTCGCAACGCGAACTTTCTGATGAATTTCTGACGATCAGACATTGCCACTTTTCATTGTCAATCCACGTGCGGGCCTCACGAAAGTATGAATATAATTGGCAATGTAAACAAACTGCTCCCTGCCAAAATTTCACTCTCTATGTTACGTTGAATGCTCTATGAACAGCTGTAGTCTATTCCATTTTTAAAATCTGCAATGTAATGATGAAGAATACTTATAACTCGTGAAAAATTATCGACAACTGTTATGCTGTCACGTGTAATGATGAGAATTGTGTCGCACAATCCGAGATTGATAACTGGACAGATATTTGACATTGTATGCGATTTCACCACAAAGGTTTATTTGCGCAGTTATTTGTGTGTCGTATCGTACGTAACCGAGGTCAAAAATTACTTCTGCCGATTCTTACCAAATCTCTTACACCTTGTTTAGGAGACAGTGTCAAAATGAAAAAGGAGTATTTATTTAAAACTAGCTGACGCGACAGACGTTGTCCCGTCCGAATTTCAATAATACAATAATTTCAATAAGTTCATACAAAAATTCCATAGAAAAATGCACTTTCAGTTTTTCCCGAATTTTCCGGGCAACTTTTCCAATTTTTCTTTCCCTAAAAACCTTATTGGGACTATTACAAACATTTTAAAAAAATCAGCTAAATCGGTTCAGCCGTTTACAAGTGATGCGCTTATCAACGAACAGCATTTAATTTTTATTTTCACCCATCTCATACTATTTTTTTATATCGGAGGATGCAGACGGTCACGCGACCCACGTGATGGAAGTGGCTATTGCCGCCCATGAACACCTACAACACCAGGGGTAGGCGGGTTCGCTGCTGACCTTTCAGAATCCTATTCACAGCTTTCGTACTATACAAGATGTAATAATATTATACGTCGATATGTATAGATCCACAGTAATGGAGACTTTTGTCACCATGTAATAATTGCAAACAAAATCTCGTGGGCAAAAATATCTTTACTACACTAGACCTTTTTCATATTCGATGGACATTGATATCCTATCTTTTGAATTCAATAAATCTATGTTTTAAATTCCTATGTGAAACCAGAACTGTAATCGCTTAACTGCCGCTCATCGTGTAATTTAATCCAGGATGTGCAATATTGGAGCAATGAGTCCAAAAAACTAATTTGAGACTTATGAACCACCGTTCTAGAATGCTCCCCGGAATTCTGAATGCAACCTATTTTTGGGTCTCAGCTAATTTTGTCACTAGCAATGCTGTAAGGAGGATTCGTGTTACTAATTGTGTGATCATTAGCATTATCCACTAATTGAGGCTTCGTTGGACGTTCTGCTTATACTGACTTTATCTTTTTTCTTCAAATTACCACCTTTCTAAATATCTGCCAAACGGCCAAATTGTTTTCTAGGCCAAAAACTCGGAGGAGAAAATCTGTGATTAATCTGAGTGGACAATGGGAGAGAAGAGAACATCGTGGGCCTCCTCATATATAGCCTTAAATGTAATATTTTCTGAAGGTCTTATTGATGATGGCCTTCAAAAGGAAATGTTCAATTTATATGCCAATTACGCTATAGAGAAAATTCTACCATTCTTGCATACAGTAAAAATGACCCAAACGGTAGACTGTTGCAGCCCGTCTATCGTTGCAAGTGGCCCGAGATAGAAAAAGGTTAAGTAAAACTGGGTCTTCATTCGTAAAATATTATTTTTTGTGAATCGTAGCATCCATCATTCATTACCATTAACTGTTCAAAATGCATTGAAAGATATTACATATATTAAAAGTTTCATCATCAGCAGTTGTCGAAGCATTCATAGTTCCCGAATTACGCAATAAAAATGTGTCCCTACGTGTGTCAAACGGAAATCAGTTGACTTTGTCCCTGTGAATGGGCGAGAGCAAGATAACAGAGGACACGGGACAAACGGTAGCGCAACTGAATACTGTTTTCGAAATTTTAATTTCGCCTCTTGACAGCACACTACTCTCGTTAGAAAAAAATACATAAATGCATTTTAATGACAATCGAGTAAATGCAAAATTTTTTAGAGCTTACCGATTACATCATTTCTTCAACGAAATTCTTCATTTCAGATTTCGTTCAGTAATTTTAATTTTGAACTGGTGTATCGGGCCTACCGTCGTCGTCAGAGACCACGTTTCATTACATACGGCATCCATGATACCATACTCTCAGCCTGTGTTTCTCCACTGCTAAATATAGAACTTTCCCAAAGAGCGCCACCACACACTGTCTTCTGCTCTTTTCATCCAGCCAGCGACTTTCTTCTAGTTATTTATTTATCATTTTATTTATTTATTTATTTATTTATTTATCATATAATTATGTAAATAATACATGCACATATACCATACCATCAGCGCGTGTCTGCTGAATAGGTATAGGCCTCTACTAAGGAATGCCACCACACACGGTCTTCCGCTCTTTTCATTCAGCCACTACCGGTGACTTTCTTCAAGTCAGTCCACCTGGCCGGAGGGCGTCCCACGCTACGTTTTCTGGTACGTAGTAGCATGTACCACGTGTACATGTGCATACATATTATGTGTTGTATGTCAAATAGATCTTTCTCTGTGTCTTTCTTTTCTCTCTGTACGCGTGTCGCCTAATTTTCAGTATTATATTATAAGATATCCTACTAGTTGTGGAATATACTTACAAGATAATGGAATGTCACGGCCTCCGACCCCCGATAACCTGACCAACAATCAATATGGGAGGTTTTTTACGCTTTATTCGGTCGATTTGCGCAAATTAGATAAGTGAAATTAGTTTGACTTCTAGTGAGGTCGGGATGGATGGAGCTTTCCGCTTGGTTACTGACCTAAAACCTGCGTTTTGCGAAATCAATTTTTATGTTGGAAATTATAACATTTTTCTTGATGAGTATTTTGTGGATCAAGATGTTGATGGAAAAAATCTTAAGGAACTAAGTTCCATTGCCGTGGACGAAGAGACGGAGGTCAACTATTATATTTTTTCGCACTAGAAACGTACAAAACATGTATAGCACCGTTAGATACGAACGACACCTATAGATACGATAGATACGAAAAAGACATATATACACACTGTGTTAGAATATTCGCAAAGAATGAAACGGAGATTATAATGATATGTGAATATTCTCCCGGTGACAGCGTCAGTCGTCATCTGTCATGGGCTAAAAGGCCGTATTCATAAAGCGGCGCGAACAGCATGGAAAATAGCGAAACCTCCCTTCTGTATGCCACTGGCATCTGTCTTTCTATTCACGAATACTGTTTTCATAAATAACAAATCAAATTCATAAAATAACTACTAAAGTGGGACTTTTTGGTGTGAACTCGGAGAAGTGAAGTTGAGTTCTGTGTTTGATTATTGTTAAAATTGTGTATTGGGCGTTTGTGGTTTAATGGTAATAGTTTATTAAACTTCAGTGTTTTTCGTGTATTCCAAAGAGCGAATCCTGACTTACTTCGACGGAACTGGACATTGACAGTATACGTTTCAGACTTTGAAATTGTTTATTACCAATAAAATTGCACCATTACCATATATGAAGAAAAAAATCATCTAAGGTCCATATTTACAAAGATTTTCCGTTCAAAACCTTTTAGCTTTATTTCCAACATATGAATATGCTAAAACGCTGCCAGAGACATTATTCAGGTGGTTCTCAAATGCCTTCCGCAGTGACCCTCTTACATACATTTAATACATTTTAGTTGAATTTGCATATATAATTCTGACATTGACTTACGAGATTTATTCTAAATACATATTAATGTGGTCTTTATGAACCCGTCGTTAATTATAGAAGATCATAAGAATGACCATAATTATCTAATTGAGTCGTTTCTCTGATCATATGCAAATTTAAATTAAGTTGGCCCTAGAGAATGCGTGTGGTGTGGGCCGACTGTAGAATAGCTCCCACTCCATCTCCTCCCGTGGGTGTCGTAAAAGGCGACTAAGGGATAACAAAGTCGCTACCATAATCCCCGAGGCCATGAAGTAAGGTCGGCATTTTTTTTTATAGACGAAGGCGTCAGACGAGCATATAGTTCACCTGATGGTAAGTAGATACTGTCGCCCATAGACATCCGCGATACATGCCAGCATTAGTCCAAAATCACAAACGTTGGCACGACCCCGGATGCGCTGCCTACCTTTGGAGATATAGGAATAGGTTTGGAGAAAGGGTTGGGAAAATGGGGAGGGACAGGATGGGAATGGGCTCTGGCACATCTCACTTACTACCGAAACACGTACGTATATTGGAGAAATAAGATAAAGTGGAAAATGCAGTACATTTCAAGATAGTCTTCTGTGAGAGAGGGGTAACGTGGCCAGTCGAGCGCGCCCAGCGGCTGTTGGATTGCAGCGTGCACTCTCCCCCTCCCAAAAGTATTAGGTGGCTTTAAGTTATTTTTTTAAAGAAATATCATTCACTCCATGTATCTCCACTGCTAAATATTAGACTTCTCTTCCAAATCTCGCCACCACACGCGATCTCAGCTCTTGTCATCCAGCCACTAATGGCGCACTTCTTGGAGTCGTCGGTCCATCTGGTGGGAGATGCCCGATTTGTGTAGTAATCCATTCATTCAAATATCAAGATTACAAAATACCGAATCCGAGCAAGAAACAAGATTGAAGCTTACGAACAGTCGATAAATAAATTTCAAGTCTGCTACTTGCTTAAATATCGTTTTCCGTATTTTCTTTGTTTCAGATCTACAAAGGTCTGAACGTGGTGACTGCAAAGGCATCCCCCCAAGAGCGGGAGGCGGCGAAGCATCATCTCCTGGACATTTTGGAGCCTCACCAGATGTTCACCGTCGTCGACTTCAGAAATCGTGCGCTGAAGATCGTATCCTTTTAAAAAAGAAACCTGGAAGAGTTTCGTTGTCATACTTATTGTTGAATTTCAAAACAACAAAATTTAAAGTTTAAGAAAGTCCATAAATCCATACCGACAATAAGGTCCTTTTAACTTAGTTTTTTTTATAGAAGGAAGAAGGTAAACGAGCATACAGTCCACCTGGTGGTAAGTGGATACTGTAGCCCATGAATATCTGCGATACATGCCAACATTAGTCCTGACAAACGTTAGTACGCCTCCCGAGGTGCTCTACTCAACTTTGGAGATTTGATTGATTGGAAAAAGGGTTGGAAAATTGGGTGGGCTATGGCATATCTCGCTCGCTACCGAAACATCTACGTACATTAGAGAATTAGGATAAAGTGGGAAATGCAGTAAATTTCACTGTAGTCTTATGTGACATTATATACTATATATTCATTGTTACATATTAAATTTAAAAATGGGGACGTTTGAGCGCATATTTCTGAATATTTTTTCTTTTAGACATTATTTTTATAAAGACACTTAAACCTTCGACAGTAAAGGAATATTCCGTAACACGATCCACTTCTATAGTAACAAAATCCAATGCAACTGTGCAAATATTTACTAAAACAATAAATATTGTTATAATTTATGTAATAGCACTAGTGAACAATGTGACGATAATTCGACTCAATAAAAGTGTTGCCACACAAATATTGAGTCACCTGACTCATTTGAGTCGGCTGTGCAAACAGACAGACAGTCCACTGACATTGCAATGTGACTTATTGGTTACACAATAGGAGTTATAATTGCTTGTATGAAGAATGGCGCCTGAGGAGTCAGCGAATACATAACTATAAACCAATCCTTTTATCGTCCGCTGCTGGACGGAGCCATACATGCCCCATGCACATAACAATGTGTATGAGGCATGTATCGCCTTAAAACTCCACGCTGTCCAACCCGAGTTCACTCCTTTAGAGGTGGTGTAGTTCCTCAGGGCTTGTGGTAGTGGCTTTGTTATCTCTTAGTTGTATTTTACGACACCCACGGTAAGAGATGGGATGGTGCTATTCAAATGCCGGCCTGTACCACACGACAAACACATATCGATATTGAAATCTGACCTCGTTTAGCTAGTAAAAATTCGTAACTGGTAGTTCCCTAGGCCTTAGTCGCCGTTTACGAGATGCCCACGTTGAGAGGTGGGGTGTATTCTAAAGCCAGCTCCACGGCTTTACAACACCACAACGATATCAGCAACTTTGGGAAACAGTGATCAAGATAATTATGTTTTATACTCTACATTATACTCGACGTGTAAAGAAACTCGTCAAATATAATAAAAAAAAACGTAAAATAAATGACGCTATCTCTTTCAATCTTTAATTATATCTTAAATAAGCCTAGATATTATTTTTTGAACACTAAATCGAAACGCGACGGTTGAATGGCCAGGCAGTTTACCGTTAGCTAATATATCATATCTAAAATCAATCTAGCCAGCTCATTTGTTACTAACACGTTCATTAATTGTGACTAGGAACGTGCCGATTTAAAGATCTAGTCACATGTTAACTTGCCACGCCGCATATTATTTTAATGTCATATTTTTAAGGCATATCTGTTATGCTCGAGACAATGTGCATTAGGATGCCCATGTCCTGCAGTGGATACTGAAAGGGCTGATTGCATTGCATCTATCAACCTATTTACCCATTTTGTTTTACTTGTCGTTTCGGCTGAACACCAATCATAGTTACTAACTGAACTAGGTTTAGTAGTTGTGACTCGTTTAATAAATGTGTGAAAATTACGAAATTCTCAATAGTTTTGTTTTTCTTCTCATATACGGCAATGACTCAATTAGCACATTCTGCCAGTGTCAAGTTTTCTTCGTAATAAACAATTTCAAAGTCTAAAACGTATCCCGTCCATGTCCAGTCCCGTCGAAATAAGTCAGGAGTCGCTCAGTAAAGTGATAGTAGGTTTACTGAGGACAGAAGAGGACTTCCAGCGCACGAACGCAGTCCCACGCTTTTATTTGATTATCGCAAACACCACGCACGATAAACACTTTGGAATTTAATAAACTATCACTATTAAGCCACAAAGCGCCTACAACACATTTTTTACAATAATCATACAAAAACTCATCTTCACTTCTCTAGTTCGCGCCAAAAATCTTTCTCAATAGTTACATCGTAACGGTAACCAGGCCTTTTCGCGTCCACTGCTTGACATGGGCGCACTCTTCATGCGCAATGGTTGGCGAGCCCACTCTTTTAGAAGTGGTGTAGGTCCTCGGGGTTTGTGGTAGCGACTTTGTTATCCCTTTGTCGCCTTTTACGCCACCCACTGAAAGAGATATTGGTACGCCCCCTATTGGTGCACTGAATGGTGCTATTCTAACGCCGTAATTGGTTTTGGTTTTTTTCTTTTTTATTTTGGTTATCAATTAACATCAGGTAATACGTTTATTTTGGTGGCAGACGGACATACTGCTCACCGAATAGTCTCAGCCGCGTCCCATGACCATCTTTAATACTACGATACGGGTGCACTGCCGACCCAGCAGAATCCCATTAACAGCTTTCTTGGAGAGTCCCATGTCGTAGCATAGTAGAAAAACCTGTGCCGGCAGTTCATTCCACGACTTTAGGGGTCGTATTATAAAATGTTTCGATGAGCGGACTGTACCAGCGACTCTTTTTCGACGTACGACGTAGCAAAATATCCGAAATTTTATAAGCGTGACCGTCAATAGGTGAAGTTTCTTCTTTCTCTGAAATTCCCCTAAAATCACATCCTTCTGTGAAATTTTTAAACTGCATCGTTCCAATAAGAATATCGTAAGCGAACATGCAGATGCTCGTGTAAGTATAATTCAATCTGTAAATTAATTTATATCTAATGGAAATGTTTCAGACATAAAAAGTAGCTCTCACTTTTTGTCGAACAAATAAATTAACCGTAAGTAATTATTAGGCGGTAAATGCTTAAGCAAATGAATTGATATAACTTGTGCTGTCCGTTTTTGCTTGCTGGTCGTTCACCTCATAATCTTCTTAAGGTTTTATAGGTGAGGCCGCTCGGATAAGTACCCTCAGTTTTAGTACTACAAACATAACTACCGAAACTGGTTTCATTAATGTCTTTTAATATTGAAACTCGCGGTAGATGTTACATTGTTGTAGTCTTTTATGGTAAAACGTCAATTAACGGTAAAACTTTATACCACTTCAGCATCGCATAACACTGTGCTATTATAATGGAAACGTATTCATTATATTTATGGTATGTATATAAGTAAAAATCTAAAAATTACAAAGCATTTTCTTTTTCTAACATCGAGCTTACTTTTTTCTTTTTTTTGGACTTTTATCCATAGTCGGACATGTCACAATTAGTCGACCTGAACGACCATTTTTTGTAAGTCTTTCCTCGAATATGACTTCTACTTAAAACATCTTAGGTCATTTCAGATATCGATTAGTTTTCTACACTTATTGCATAATTCTAATAGTGACCCCGCGCTTCCGAGGATCTTCGATCGTTGGGGTGCCACACAGTTTCCATGCATTCTCTGCTAGTCGGTGTCTCTGTTAGCTAGAATTAAAAAGTGCTGGGTTAGCGGACAGTGTCTCATTTAGGTTGCTATTACTTACTACACAAAGATTATCTCTGCTTAGCTACATAAGGCGCCTAGTTCTACGACGAACAACCACAGCTCTACAGCTCACGTATGATTTCTCATGAATGCCTGCCGTCTGTAGTGGATGTATATTTCAATTCGTGTTTAGTTTTGCCTGTTAGCCAAATTTTAAGTTGTCTGAAAGGCATCGATGTGATAGGATTAAGTCTGGGTGTATTGCCGTCCTTATCCTATCATAAAATAAAGCATCTTTTAAACCTTATAAATCCTTAACATTTAATCCAGATAGACAATTTGACAGATCAAGGAAAAATACCAATCATAGTTGGTGGAACAAATTACTACATAGAATCAATAGTATACCAGATTCTAGTAGAAGATATGGAGGACAGTGAATCATTACTATGGGATAAGAGTAGAAGGAAAAGAGATCTGGATGACAAGGAGAAAACGGTTCATGAAAAAGAAAGCAAAAGAGTTACAAGAGATGAAGTTCAAAAGAATAAAATTACTGAAGCAAATACGTCTGTAACTAATAAAGGAGAAGTGAATACAGTAATTGATAAAGAAAAACTAAAAGAAGATGTGGATAATGAAAATAATTTCACAAATGAGGAGATTCATGCGAAGTTGGAGGCTATAGATCCAGTCATGGCGTCGCGGCTGCATCCAAACAATAGGAGGAAAATTTTGAGGTAAGTGATATTAAAATTCATGAATCGATATTTTTGTTGTAATGTATCAATCAAGGCGCAGTTATATAGATCATACAGTATGATCAGAGATCATACTTGCGGTCACACAGTTTATGAAAGTTAGAATGACTTAAATGACCATTTGTAATTCATTCCTCATTATTTGTACCTTGGGAGATTCACAAGTGGATTTGGAAAAAGAATTGGGGATTATAACGGGTTGAGGTGTTTTCTCATCCCGTTCTTCCTTAGGGTAGGTAGGGATAGGATAGCGTGAGAATATATTGGGGCAAGGACTTTCCTTTATCACGTTGCGCTCTCTAATCGATTTGATAGCGTGGGAAGGAATGAGAGACTTTATCTCATCAATATGAGACCGCTTGGGTTGGGATCTCATGGAAAATGGGCTCTGACAAATCTCACTCACTATCGTAAAGTGCATATTATTATAGCAGTCTTGTGTTATGGGTGTGGAGTAAGTCGGCCGCGCCCAATAGGCTCTGGGATTAATTCAAAGCCGTTACGTAATTAACTTATTGTATTATGTTATTTTGCCAGCTTACCTGTTATCTATTTTTAAATCTTTCTCAACATACGTAAAACGAAACGAAACGTTTGAGGGGGAGAGTGCACGCTGCAATCCAACAGCCGCTGGGCGCGCTCGACTGGCCACGTTACCCCTCTCTCACAGGAGACTACCTTGAAATGTACTGCATTTCCCATTTTATCGTATTTCCCCAATGTACGTACGTGTTTCGGTAGTGAGTGAGATGTGCCAGAGCCCATTCCAATCCCATCCTATCCCTCCCCATTTTCTCAACCCTTTCTCCAAATCCATTCCTATATCTCCAAAGGTAGGCAGCGCATCCGGGGGCATGCCAACGTTTGTCATTTTGGACTAATGTTGGCATGTATCTCGGATGTCTATGGGCGACAGTAGCCATTTACCATCAGGTGGCCTGTATGCTCGTCTGCCGCCTTAGTACATAAAAAAAAAGTGTTTATCCATTCGAAACAAAAACAAAGCTTCATTATGAATGAACCGTGTTTTATAGATTATTTTTTTAATTCATGCATGACAGTAAGTCACCTCCAATTAAATTGGCGTTAAAATCAAACGTTTCGTCTTTATTTCTATTCTGATAAAGTCTATTAAATCTTTGATTTGTAATTATAACATTTTTATCTAACATTGTGAATGTCAAAGTTAAAAATATACCTCTAAATAAATTTAATCATTGTCTGATAAGTGGCTCTTAATTTACGATTACAATGTACTGTCGACTTCACGCGAATGTACAGAAAACCATTGAATTGTAACTCTTATTACTAGCTTATTAACATAGCTGTGACACAGAATAGCTAATGACGAATACATATTAAATAGTATAAAATAAAAGAACACAAAACAAACACATAACTATAAATAAGTATCAAATAATACTGACATCAGCCTATGTCTCTTCACTGCTGGAGATTGTCTCTCTTCTCCCCTCCCAAAGATTGTCACCACACACAATCTTTAGCTCTCCTTCCTGATCCAGCCACTGCCGCGAAATTTTGTAATAAATGAAAATGATAAACTGTTTTTTTTTATTCAATTCAATGATAAGGAGACAAAATTCAAATTTAGAATCAAACAAGAACAAAATTCATATTTAGAATCAAATAAGAACAAAATTAAAATTGTCAGACAGAAAGTAATCCATAATTTTTTTTCTCTCAATGCCTCTGAAATATGGCCACCTATATCCATATTCTTAGTCTCAAGGTACATTTAAATTATTCGATAAAATCAATAGTATTAATTCAGTAAAGGCGTATATTGCCAGATAGCAGTAAAATTAAATAAATTTAATTGATAGGTATAAATAAGTCGCCTTCAAAAACTTGAAAATTTCACGCCCTCATTGAGTGGTCTTGCAAAAAACTGATTACTGATTTGACATTGAAAAAGACCTTTTTTAATGTCCCAAGACTAGCCGAAATATATAATTCTATACATTGATTTAACTATGCCATACCATACCATCAGCCTATGTCTCTTCACTGCTGTATATATATATGCCTCTCCCGCGGCCCTTCACCACACACTATCTTCGGCTCTTCTCACCCAACCACCACCGGCGAACTTCTTCAAGTCGTCGGATCACCTGGCCAGAGCGTATCCCACTTTGCACTTCCTCCATTACCTCCGTTACGTTACCTCCATTCTAGGACTAATCTACCGCATCTGTTATAGGTCCTGAGGCAAGACTACACCATTGCCAATTCAGCATACTGATTCTATGAGCTATATCGGTTACTTTAGTTCTTTGGCGAATTGGCTTGTACTTATCACGAATCTCCATTTTTGACAGATCCACTTACCACTAGGTGGGCTGTCTGCTCTCCTACCGCCCTCTTTCGATAAAAATATATATCTATCAGTTTCCAATATATCAATATTACGTAGGTATTTCGCCGTAAGTTTTAGTTGAATTATCTGAATAGTAGTTTAAACTAGCCACATGATACTAAATGTTATCTCTGGGACCTTCAAATTTAGCGATAAAGTTTAATTGCTTCTATGACTTTGGAGCGATTTAGAGGGTAGTTCCGAAATCATTTAAATATATGTGATATAATAATATTGGAGTTGGTAAGCTATTTACAAGTTTAACCTGTTCACTATTTTTAAGTTAAGTTTATGTTTTTAAGTTTTAAAATTTAAATTCTGAAAACCCTAAAAATACAAATACCCTACCTAAAAATTGTAAAATTGTAAGTGCTAAAATGGTTTCCATATATTTTTTTCAGTCAGTTATCCTTATCTTTTCCATGGGTTTTTTTTTATCCTGTTTTTTCTAATTAATTTTGATACTTGCTGTAGCTTATTTTTATTACGTAAACTTTACGGGAATTATATAAAACGAATATTGGTTTTACTTTACAAAGTAGTTACTTAAAACAGACGAGTTAACATTATATTTACATTTTTATATAATATACTCGCTGCTACTTTTATATTTACTCACAGAAGACTACCTTGAAATGTACTGCATTTCCCACTTTATCTTATTTCCCTAATGTACGCACGTGTTTCGGTAGTGAGTGAGATGTGCCAGACTCCATTCCCATCCCTCCCCATTTTCCCAACCCCTTCTCCAAATCCATTCCTATGTCTGCAAAGGTAGGCAGCGCATCCGGGGGCGTGCCAACGTTTGTCATTTTGGACTAATGTTGGCATGTATCACGGATATCTGTGGGCTACAGTATCCACTTACTATCTGCCGCCTTCGTCCATAAAAAAAAATTATATTGCAACCAGCCCCTTCAGTATCCATTGCTGGATATGGACGTATGGCCTTAAAACGCCACGCGGGACGTTGGCCAAGCTGGTTGACGAGTCCACTCTTTTAGAGGTTATCTTTAGTCGCCTTTTACGACACCCATCGGAAGAGATGAGAGACATTTTTCTAATACCTCTTTTACTTTTTTCTCATTAGCTATATAGATAGATAGCTATATGTATAAAACCGACTCGCACAAAAAACCTACAGACAGACACGGAAACAAACAACGCTTTATTGGAATTCAATAACCATGGAAACGTTAAAAAAGCGTAATCAATTAAATCCCTGTTAAATCCGAAAACGAGACCTGAAAGCCGCATGACATGATGACATAAAACCTATAACCAGACTATCAGAACTTCCACCCTCTTCGGTTACTACCAACTTTGTAAGACGAGACGGGTTGATGTATGGGTGACGGGAGGTCTATTTAATCTAGCCGCGCCGACTTCCGCAGGTCTATGACCGCTACCAAGGTTTTCGTAGACGAACGCAAGCATTCGCGTACATGACCTTGGTTTTACAAACCGTCGTTAGGATGCCCATAATTCGACAGTTTCACGAACTGAGTTTTGTTGAGAACTGGGTCATGCGTAAGAGATTAGAGAATAATCTGAGAATCTTGAGGACGTACATTTATGAACATTATTTGTTAAGTACAATATTATGTATACACATAAAAATTGGAGCAATTTTAAAAGATATATTTCATCAGTAGTATATTAGTTTCGTTTTATTAAAAAATATCTATGATTAAATATTTTATTTCAATTGTTTTTAAATCAGTTGTACCTACATGAAATGAATTTTGTAGTTTAATTAATGTTAGTGAAGGTTGGATATTATTTTTATAAAATACAATACTTTAGATTATGTAAACAAATGAATAAATTAAAATAACACAAATAAAGTATATATGGGAAAACATTATCTATTTGTTTTTGCGTGATTACTACAGTTATTGTTCAGTTCAGAGAGTATCGTCGTCTAATCCGTATACTAGGGAATAACAATTCCCTAGTATACGGATTGGACGACGATACTCTCTAGTATACACATTTGATCATCGACGAATACTCATCGGGTGATCCGCACTCACTTCAATATTCCTTTCGCATCGTTTAAATTTCGTATTATATTTAAAGTGACGATGAAGGGAGCGAAATTCAATGATCGAAATAGGAAACTACGTATGAAAATTGTAGACTACAGCGAAACTTTCTAAAATGATTCAATGATTAACAACCAATTTTGTGTAAATGATGCCGGTATTGATTATATTCGAATAGTGTGTTCCTTGTCTCTTGTGTGTAGACTCACAACACAGTCAAGTGTAGACCCAGTGTGACATTATTTTATATAAAAAAACACCTATGTCTAATTAATCTAGAAATCATGCCCACCCTATTTTATCGCGAGCGCGGCTCCGCGATAACCCCAAATTATTTATCATGCTTGTATTATATTACACAGATGGCAAACCAAGCAAATGTGGTAGAGCGGAACTCGAGAATAATGCCACATTACTACGCGTATGGTATTTAGTCGTATAGACACGATTTTTCTACGAATACTTACGTAATGGCGCCTCGATATGCGGCCACAGTCATGAGCGTCAGCGGAATGTATAATAAATATTTATATATTTTGCATTAAATAGGGAAATCAGATAATAGACCCTTTTATAGATGTTTCTTATTTGTAACGGATAAATTGCTTTTATATGTAATTATATGTAATCATTGGACTGATTTTTCTTCCAATGGCAAATTGTTAGTCATTACTAAATGTTAGGAAGAAAGAAGAAATGTTAGTGATATAGGAACCATTTGAAGAATATTAATTGAATTATGGATGTGATAATCAGTAAATTATTGTTTCGATTTATTTAATTATTAAAAAAATGTTCAGTACAACAGGTTTATTAAATCTCAGAGATTCTAAAATTATGAGCTACGTAAACTACGTGTGATAAAAATTTAATTATCATCAAACTAATGTGGGAAATCCTTATATCTGTTACTAGCGACCCGCCCTCGCTTCGTTTCGGTATAAAAAAGTTTTATTTTTTATAATATAAAAAAATAAATTAAATTAGTGTCTATATTAGACACGGATAATGTAAATTCCTATTTGTGAAAGAATTTTTGAAATCGGTTCAGTAGTTCCAGAGATTACCCCCAACATACAAACACACAATTTTACCTCTTTATTATATTAGTATAGATATGACAACAGAGGACATAATACAAGCGTTCTCTGTGCGATTGTGTTCCGTTTTTTGTGGTCGGAATTGTCGAGCCAATTTATACCGCTTATATGCGTATCGCGCTCGCTGCCTTTTCTGAATGTAGTCATGTCCTTGCCGCTGTTGCTAAGCGCGGTTGTCTGACCGGTTACTGTGCGGAAAACATAGAAATAGGGATTTATGCTGCGCCGTCACAAACTTTTATATGTTTTGTATTACACGTTGTACAGTCAGCTTAACACGAACATACTCGAAACCATTCTAGATTCTAGTTTTTATTACTGGCACATTAACGGGCTCATGCTTGTTAATTGATCTGTTGGTAACTGTACTAGGCGTTTTTATACTTTTATACAAACCTACATCCCATCTTGTCCCATCTCTACATCTTGTCCCATCTCTTCCCGTGGGTATTGTAAAAGGCGACTAAAGGGTAACAGCGGCTACTGCAGGCCACGAGGAACTATGAGTACACCACCTGTAAAAGAGTGGACTCGCCAATCCGCTTACCAGCATGCCGTCATAAAGCTATACCTCCCTCATGCACAAGACAATGGGTGCATGCCTATATCTAGCAATGGATATAGAAAAGGGCTTGTTGCATTGCATTGCACAAACCTACGGAAAAATATATCAAAATAAAATGGTTTATGTATTTTAAGTTTTGTCTTATACAGAAGGGTTTCAAACAATTTGGGAGGGCGAAGGCCACAATTCCACAGCCTTTGACCGCGTCCTTCCCACCTTCTTACCCTACTCACAAAAGGCTACAGTATAATGTACTACATCCTGTACCCCGATATCCCATCAAATGAAGAGTATAATGAAATAAAAGAAATTTCTTATCCACTTCATCCGCTTGGAGGGGTCCAATGAGAATTGGGAGATGTAATGTTGGGAGGGGAGGCCTGTGCCCTGTGTGAGACGTTATATATAGGCTGACATCGAACGCTCAATATCCACCAATCCGCTATGGGCCTGCTTGATGGATCATGTCCCGAAACCCCTTCGTGATTACAAGAGGACGGACGCCTGCGTCCTGCAGGGACGCTCTAAGCTGATATCGCAGTCGAGACATATCTGTAGTTCTAGATGAAATCATTATTTTTTAGAAACCGTAACAAATCAATTCACATTCCTACAACGGATTGTTAGGATTTTCTTATTACTTCCCATAGCTTTATTTAATGGTCTTTCCAACACGTGTTCGTTTGAATCTCATCAAAATTGGTATACGATTACACGCTTTTTAATAGCGTGTAATTTTCACAGTGTTCAATTATGTCATTCGATTTATGTTCATTTTTATAGTTCTTTATATTATAGTTATAAAGATTGGGATTTTGTATTACCAAGCTGTTTGTGTTGTTCGTAAACGAGTTATTGCGATGATTATAAAGTTCATTTTCGTTGTTCGAAACTGAATGAATAGGTTTGTTCTACAACGTTGTATTTGCGGTTGGCGCTGTCGAACCGCTCATTCAATAAATTGTTAATAAACTGCAAAGGCGTTTGATTATGTGCGAACGCTCCATGGCCGATTCTTTACATAACTATTGCCGAGACTATGGGTCACCAGCTGAATTATGTCGTTGGATAGAGCTCGTAAACCTCCACAACTTTAACGGTTTAGGCACTTAAAATTATTTTTCGTATTCCACAAGAAATAGACTTGCCTACTCTCTTCTAGTCTTAGTCCTTTCAATAGTAATACTATCAATAGAAAATCAAGTGATATTCATTTTTATTAAAGAACGATACGACGAATAACGACTATGTATTACGTTATTACGATAACGATTTACAGAAGATATATATACGTAAGTACAGACTAATATATATTTATTTCAAATTCAATACGCTATATTTTCAAAACTACTGTAACATTTTTTAAACAAATAATAATAATTAACACCTTTTGGAACAAACATGCCATAACCGCAAAAATATCGACCAGTAGGGACAATATTAGCGCAAACAAACAGAAAATAAGACGACCGTCTTGTTACGTAGTGTGTGGTTGGTACCCGTGTCATATCGCTAACATTCTTTTCTCTAAAAATAAACAACCTTTGCCTACTTGTTATTGATTGACCTTTACAGTGGATCTAGATGTATTCCTTCGTGTTTTAAGGTCAACTCGACTATTAAATGCGATTTTTTTAAGTATTTTTCAAAATAATTGATAGTCTAGTTTATATATTTTCAGATATCGACCGACGATCGCTAGTTTACTTACACGTAGTATCAATATTGTAAAAATGACATTTTTACAGTATTGCATGAATTATAAAATAATATTGAATACTTATATATGCCCCTTCGACATGCTGATTCTACGAGCTATGACGATACACTTTAGTTCTTTGGCGAATCTCTCCGTTTCAGATCTTAAGCTTTAAACCACGGATGGGTTTGTTTATTTAGTTGATTAAATCATGATTAAAATCGTGTTTTTTTTTTATTTCAATCAATGATTTAATTCAAAGTCAAAGAGGAGGCAAAATTTACTGGATTACAATAGAAAATGATACAAATATATATTGAAAATAAAATAATTCTTTATTTTAAGTTATTCAAATATATGTATATCCAAATCTAGTCTATCTTTCGTCCTGCAGACATTCTCACATCCAAAACTAGTTTTTATCTGTATTTTATTTGCAAAAAAACAAAAAAAAAAGCAAAATGACATCAAAATACACAGATTTATTCATAACAGTGACAGTGGACGCGATACGACTCAATGTTACCAGGCCCCCAATTTACTCCCTTTAAAGCAGATATGTTGCCTATTTAAAAAAATCGTGATATTTTTGATTAAAATAAAAAAAATAAAAAGCGGATTAAAATAATCAATCATGATCTTTATCAACCCTGCTTTGACCTTATGCTGACGTGACAATGTGCACGTCATAGTTGCCGCAAATGTGGTCGACGAGTCCTCGAATGGACGACTTGAGGAAGTTCACCGGTAATGGCTGGATGAGAAGAGCGGGAAATCGTGTGTGGTGACGATCTTTGGGAGAGGCCTATATCCAGCAGTGGAGATACAAAGGCTGTTGGTATGATATCGAAATCATCAAATCCTCCTATATTTGCGCAATGAAACTAGACCCCCTTCCTCGATGCTTCGTACTTATTTCATTGTTTACTGTTTTGAACATTTATTTTAATGGATCTAAACTACGTTCTGCTTATTCTATGTAGGTACTGTGAACTTAAGGGTGGTCCATTAAAAATGACGATTTTATATTGACATATAAAATTCTTTGGTATGTATTTTATTTTTATAGCTCTTCAATTTATTCTCTTCATTTTCTATCTTATTTTTTTTAATTTTTAATTTATAAAGTAATGATCCCTATTCATATTCTATTCATATCCATTCCAGCTTCGGTATATCGCAATTATAATTTAATTAAGAGTCAAGTACCTTGGGAGTCAAACCCAAGAGTCAAACCCACAGCACAGGCTAAATTTAGATTAAAGTTCAAGGTAATTACTATTTTCGTTTAACCATTTTCGCAACATATACTCTATTTTACTATCTATCTATAGCTCCAGCCTTAGTTCGAGCCTCATGTGGTCTTTTTTTGTGGAAAATAGTCGCGCATATGGTCCACCTGTTGGTACGTGGTTAATGTCTGCCATGAACACCAGCGATACATGCCAACATCAGTCAATGACAAACGTCGGCATCCCCTCAGAAGCGCTGCTTACGTTTATAGATGTTGGAATGGATTTGGGGAAAGGATTGGGAAATTGGGGAGGGATAGGACAGAATAGGGTGAGAATAGCCTCTGATAGGTATATCTTACTCACTACCGAAACATGTACGTACATTGGAGAATAGGATAAAGTGTGAAATGCAGTACATTTCAAGGTAGTCTTCTGTGAGAGAGACCAGTAGAGTGCGAACAGCCGCTGTTGGATTGCAGCGTGCACCCTCCCTCTCTAAAAGACGTGTCTATACCTACCTATGACCTACACCTATATAAATAAATATTTTTAATTCTATGAATTTACACTAGGATTACTTTACAATTTAGGATTAAAACCACAGAACCCCTTCTCTCTAAATTCATTTCTATATTTCCCAAAATCCAGTGCCAATCCAGGGGCGTGCCAACGATTTTCATTCTGGACTGAGGTTGGCGTGTACCGCAGATGTCCACGAACGACAGTATCCATTCACCACCAGGTGGACTGTATGCTCGACTGTCGCCTTCTTCCTATATAAAAAAGTGAATAGCGATCGCATCCACATTTTCATTAATGCAGGTAGCTATAGGCGATGGTGATCACTTACCATTTAATAGACTCGTTAGTCGTTTCTAAAACACATTAAATGTATGTATTGACATGCCATAATTTATGTTTCGCTATTGCTGGATATAGGCCTGTTACAAGCCGTCGCCACCACATACAACCTTCTGATCTCAAACGACCAACTAACATTAATATTCTACTAGCAGTAATCGATCTTTCTAACACTTGTCACTAAAGTTTCGGCCAAATATTCTGTATTGTCATCATTCGCCGCGAGAACACCGTGAATGACGCAACCCCGACAATAAGGAAGTGTATTCAATTGTCCGTGCGTAAGAGGGTCATTCTCGTCCACTATATTTTATTTTATTATTATGGAGCAGTATATGATGTCTCCTAAGCCATACGAACAGTGAGAAAGTTCTTACACAAATTCAATATTCTTACTCAAAGGGGCCGTCAAGTATTACGTAAGAAGTACCCCCCCCCCCATGCTTACGTAAGCATTGGTATAATTTTTACAAAATCTGTTCAAGTTCCTTATTTAATCAGAATCTACTAAATTTTGCCAAAAAAATACGAAAAGTAAATAAATAAATATTGCTCTAAAATAAGCAAAGCAAAGACCCCCCCTCCTTTGGAGCTTACGTAATACTTGAACGGCCCCTTACAGCAAATAATAAATTAATATATAGGGGCATTACATAAAATTTATTCTTATATTAATTTATCTCATATGTTTATTAGTATTCCTTCGAGATTTCGCCATAGGTTCCTATTGAATTGTTTTATAAATTATGCTAAAGCTTGAGGTCCAAAGATAATTATCTTAATTATATTTTGATGATCATTCTTTAATAAAAGAAGATACATTGATTCTCTTTCGCTACCGTAATTAATCGTTCACCATGTCGTCTAGTTATCTTTATTATTTTTAATTTATAATCAAACAAGACAGTTTGTACTTAAAACACTCTTTGGGTGTTTAAAATTAAGTTCACGATTCCGCAAAAGATAAAAATTTATTTTGTCCTATCAAAAAACTATCTGTGAGTGCTATGCACAAATCGACACGTTTTGTGAATAGTGTATCTATCAAAGTGAATTTATATGAAAATTTATATGGATAGACGACCTGAAAAAAGTCGTCGATAGTGGCCTGTAAACAATGTATACACATGTAACAAGATTCCATTAACAGTTATCAATAGATTACATAATTTATAAGAGGTTCCATTAAACGTTCAAGTAACAAACCTTCAACGATATATGAAGTTTCGCTAGCTATTGATCAAAAGAAGTAATTATTTTCCTTAATTTTCACTTTTTGAACTTTGGAAACCCTGTGCACGAGTTTTCACGGTAATTCACTCCAGTACGGGATGTGTTACCGCAACACGTGTCCCTTAATAGCGGATGTTAATAAAATTCTAATTATTCTATAATAATCCCCTACCTACCACCCTTCGTAATTCCTTTATAAATATTAAATGGTCAAGGGTATGCTCCACATTTGATTTCGTTGTCTTCGCATGTGTCTTATGTTGTAGTTGCTTGTACATGAAGTAGATTACTTATAGTTATTTCGAGTACGCATCCACTGCTTGGAATGTAATATCGATAGAAGACCACAGCCACTCATCTTTCACGAGTTACAGGCGGGCTTAAAGACAAAAGAAAGGTAAGTTGTGCAACAGAAAACACCACAGATAAACATAAATATTTTTCCACTTGAATTTACCTTAGCATCACTAGGTTGGCTGGCCCGAAGGTTGGCTGGCAGAAAATGCTTTGTAGCATTAAGTTCGCCTTTAGTTAAAACAATAAAGTATCCATAAAATTATTAAACATATAAAATGGTTAATCTTTTAATTTAATCGACGATTGGCTCTAAGTTCCACTAACCATAAATGGAAAAGGTAATCATAATAAAACCTGTTTAATAGATAAATATTCTTAAAAATTTATATGACAACATGACAACAGAATAACCGCGGTGGCGAGAATATGGTGCGTATTGAGTGATTTATTGTAATGTGATGTACACCAGCGCTTACTAGACATGACATAATAATGTATACTGTGGTAATCGAGTGTGGCCTTGGGAGAGGCCTATATCCCGCAGTGGATGGACACAGGATTATGATAATGTACTAATGTGGTACTCCACACGTTTTTGGAGAAAAGTGTAGAGACATGTGCCCTTCTCCAAAAAGTTGGTTATTCGTTTCTCATTTCAATAAAAAAGTTTTATTACTTTTATAAAATAAAATAATTACTTTTATTGTATAATAATAATATAAAAATAAATTAGTAAACGTGCCCTGTGAAGTATTGGTTTTAAATGCATAAAGTGTGGGAATAATAAAGTGGGAAATACAGTACATTTTACGTAAGTGTTCTTCGAGAACTTTTCCATAACATGTCCAGTGGAGTGCGCTCAGTGACTGCGGGATTGCACTGTGCACCCTCCTCCTCCCTTCCGGCTGGCGCTGCTTCAAGCCAATCAAAAATACGCGGCCTCAAGTGTATTTTTATCAAACCAATTAATTATTCAAGCACCTTCTTTCTCAAATAAATAAAACTGTTATAATTTTCTTAAATTTTTTTGTCCCACCCTAAACCAAATCCTACCTTACCTTCATCAATTCCCGCTATCTATTACATATAATAAAATTGTAACAGGCCGATGTCTGTACATTATAGATATTGAAAAAGAACTAATATGGGGGGGTCTTTATTAGAGCAACAGAAGCCAAAACAAGTTTTTAGAAATTTTGTCTGTCTGTCTGTATGTTTGTACACGCATCACGCAAAAACTACGGCATGGAATTGAATGCAGTTTTCACCGATGTATTGCTAGAGGTCTAACTTAAAATATAGGCTCCATTTTACCGCAGGGAAATATCTTATTCCGATTGTTTTAAATTTAATAAACCGAAGCGAAGTGACGGCGGGTCGCTAGTCTACAATATAATTGGTGTTGTCTGAAGTGCTTATTCTAATCTAATACCTAGTTATTCTATTTCGTGATTAACACCGAACTGTTATTCGTGATTAACACTGAAGTTGTAATTGAGCTAATTAAATTTATATTACTCTTCCAGGCATATTATTTGAGCTTAATCTTTAATTAAGATTATCATTATGGGTTTATTCATATTTTTATATTCGCCATTATAACCACCTGTCAATCTATTTTCGGTTACTACAAAAATAAAGTACAGTCGCACCCAAATAGTAAGGACACAGTATTCAGGCAAAAGTCGATACTTTTGATTTAATAGCATGTCCCTGCCTAATTATAATATAATCTTGAATTACTTTACTCATGAGTAGTATGGTAAAAAAAGTATCCTACACATCAAAGTATCGAAAGATAAGTATCGATAGTCCAAAGTATCGATACTTTTCCACTCCAAAGTCTACGACAGCGAAACGTAGAACAACTCAACACCTTGAGGTATCGCGATACTATCCTGAATAGGTACTGTTTCAAAAATTTCTTGTAGGCACATTTAGAATATTTATATTAATTTCGATATAGTAATATACCTGCCATGTATATAGTAAAATGTTGATTAAAATGTACCGAGTAGGTACAAGAGTGTCGGTATGAAACAAAATACTTTTTCGTATCCCTACCAAATTAGACATAGGTTGTTGTGCTATAAATAGGTTTGTCTGTTTGTAACGTATTCAATGTAGAAATACGCACGTGCGTGCGTGTGTGCGTGTCACCCCATGACAGCTTATCTCTTCTCGTGGGTGTCGTATAAAGCGACTAAGGGGTAACAAAGTCACTACCACAAGTCCTGAGGAACTACACACAACCTCTAAAAGAATGGATTCGTCAACTTGTGTCATCACTTGTTCTTGTGTATATCTCATACACAAGACAATGTGCATGTAAAGGTCCATATACAGCAGTGGACGATAAAAGGGCTGGTTACGGTACGGTTATGGTAGTCTCAATCTGTAGCCGATTGTACTAAGAAGCCTCACAACGATATTTCCGCTTCCTTGGTCAAATTAGCAATTTAAAATATTGTTGGGCATAATTTCGGGTTTATTCATTACTTAGTTTTTGCCAAATGAAATCCACCTATTTTTGGTTCTAACGGGTGAACACACCCATTACTAACAGCAACGACGAGGATAGGTATCACTGCGATTGTTTGAGTATTTGAGTGCCTAAGATATATAAAAAAAAATCGAAAAGAGAAATTAAAAACTTCGACAGACTATATAGCGGGAATTCAATAATAAAAGTTAGAATTATATATAAGTATGTATTAAATTATTATTATTGTGTAATGATCGTATTATAAAACAAATGTTGGTAGTATTTTATTTAGGTACGCACTATGTCTGCGAATTTCATTGCTCACCTATCGCTCTCCCAGGTTTGCTGGTAGAAATCTCCTAACGGGATAAGCACGCCCTTTGTATGTATTTTCTTTTCTAATTATATTTATCATTTGTGTGTACAATAAAGGATATAAATTAAAATAAATAAAAAGTTGAGTCATTGTTTGATTGTTATAAAAATTGTGTAATATGCGTTTTTTTTTGTTTCATAGTGATAATGTATTAAACTTCAAAGTGTTTTTTTGTGCGTAATGTTTGTGATAATCAAATAAAAACATAAGACTGCAGTTTTCATGTGCTCCTAAGGAGCCCTCTTCTGTCCTCAGTAAACCTACTGTCACATTACTGAGTGACTCCTGACTTATTTCGACGGGACTGGAGGTTGACAGTATAAGTTTTAGACTTTGAAATAGTTTATTTCGATAAAAAGACTTGACACTGGCAGAATGTGTTAATCGTACCATTGCCATATATAAAAAGAAGAAAAAAGACCGACGATGACAGCGCCAGTCCGAAGGTAGATTTCGCTATTTTCCATAAGTTTTAGAACAAAAGTTATAGAGCTTTAAAGGCTCGCGCACATTACAACCGCGTCGCGCCGCAACGCGTCGCACTAGAAACCTGCTACAACGCACATTGCAGACGCGGCGAGCCGCACCTCGACTCAATAATTTACATAAGTCAGTTATCTATTGACATTCAATTCTTTACGTCGGCGTCTCACAGCGAATAACTCTCGAATTAAGTCCATTAACTGTGCCCCTTCAATGCACATTACGGCGGGTCGCGTCGCAGCGCATAACATCCTCGCATAAACACGCCTGGTGAGCGATCTGGCATCAGCAGTGCGATGCTCTGCGGCCCGATGCGCTCCGCCTCAAGTGTGGCAATGGTTTATACAAAATGTATGAAGATGCTTCGGGAGGATTTTTGCAATGTTATACGCTGCGGTGCGGCCCGCAATAATAACAATTTCAATTCGTTAAGAAATGCTGCCTGCAGTTCTTAACTATTAAGCGTAGGTGGAGAAATAAATAAATCACACACGAAACTAGATGGATTTATGTGTGACCAATAGTGAGAAATTAGTGTGAAATTATTTGATGAATAAATAATAAAAAATAAAAAAATGAAGCTTATGTTAAAGGCTTTCATTTAGTACTAATGTAGTTTTTATTGGTTATTCCAGCCAAAAAGACGCATCATTCCTTCGCTATATTGCATGTAGTCCCATCTATAGCTTGTATTCAAATACCTGACTAACGCACGGTATTAAAAAAAATGTTTTATTTGTCTTTATGTTGTTCTGTGACTGTTTCTATTGTGATACAATAGTAGAACAAAATTGCCAGTTTTCATGAAAGTGATTTAATGTCGACAGCGTGTAAATACCTTTTATTTAACTCTGTATATGTTACATAACTCACTTAATTATTGTGTTGATTGCGTTAGTTTCTCTTACCATTGAATCAACCGTAAAAATTCGTTCAGTGTAACAAACTTTTGTTTTCGTTTTAAGGAAAACAATTTAAAAATATTTTTCCTTGTGGAATTACAAAAAGTGCCAACATTCAACATATAATACTATTTACAATTTGGTTTTGTTAAAGAAAACAACCACTAGGAAGCATTTCACATGTAACGTAACTAACAAGTAACACAATACACAATCCGAAGGTTGAACACTTGAGAATACATAAAATAAGGTACTTCCAAAACACACGTACATAATACAATAATAAAATACATAAACTAAGATTCGGTGCTTCCTAACAAAAACAGATTAGGTGGTAGGGGGAGAGTGCATGCTGCATTCCCACAGCCGCTGGGCGCACTCGACTGGCCACGTTACCCCTCTCACAGAAGACTACCTTAAAATGTACTTCATTTCCTACCTTATCGTATTTCCGTACGTACGTGTTTGGGTAGTGAGTGAGATGTGCCAGAGCCCATTCCCATCCCATCCTATCCCCCTCCATTTCCCCAATCCATTCCTTAACTGCAAAGGTAGGCAGCGCATCCGGGGGCGTGCCAACGTTTGTCATTCTGGATTGATGTTGGCATGTCTGTCTGTGGACGATAGTATCCGCTTAAAATCAGGTGGACAGTATGTTCATCTGCCGCCTTTTTTCTATAAAATGAAGACTAAAAAAATATGTACCTATGTATGTATTTTTGGTAATTATTTTTCCAAAAATCGGCAATCTAAAGTGGTTGTGAGCGGGCCATATTTGTCGCAGGATTGATTAATTACCGAAGGGGTAGACAAGTCCTCAAAATGGAGACCACATATTGATAAATATAGTCTGGGACGCCCTTCATCCAGGTAACGATTTGAAGAAAGTCGCCGATAGTGGCTGGATGAGAAGAGCAGAAGATCATATTCAATGGCAGGCCATAAAATTGTGTGGTACGGATACTCAAACGTAGCACAAATAATAAAATCTTAACTGCACTTTTTAGAATATTTTTTTATATAAGAACCGTCGGTCCAGTCCAGCTGACCTGAGGGCGCCCTACAATGCGTTTCTGGGTACATGGCCTCCTTCCGAAGGCTCATCTACCCCATCGGTTATCGGACCCGCGGCAAATATGTGGCCAATTGCCACATCAACGTGCTGATTATATGACCTATGTCGGTAGCTTTAGTTTTTCGGCGAATCTCTTCGTGTCGGATCTTATCCAGCGAAGAAACTCCGAGCATAGCTTTCTCCACGGCTCGTTATGCGACGTTGGACCGCTAGCTTGAAGAAGTTCACCGGTGGTGACTAGATGACAGGAGTCGAAGGTCGTGTGTGATGGCGGGCTTTGGAGGAGGACTATAGCCAGTAGTGGAGAGAGACTGCTGGTATGTTATATAAAATTTATCCAAGCAGCTAAAATAAATAACTTGGTAAGTACCTAGTTTTTAATTCTGTTATTTATATATATTTAGTCACATGTATTCGATCGTTGCCTCCCGAGTTCATTATCACCATTAACGCCCTCTGATTCATACATACCACACATGATCGTGGGAGCCGCCTTAAACAAACTGCAGTTACAGACAATATGCATCGCAACTCGCAAGTAGGTAAACGATTGTCACAACGACGCCAAGGATGCGTACGCGCATGGCGCCTCGCCGCCATTGCTGTCACGTCACATCCGCACGCCATTCACCGCCACTTCATTCATGAACTCGCGAATACATTCCACGGTTCAAACGAGTAACTACCTTATTTGTGCGTAGCGAAGCCGCTTTTAGTGTTGTGTTTGAACTGCCTTGTACAGGCAATTAAATTGTTAGTTTTTTATAACAAATATGTCGAATACAAAGATTGTCCATTGATATAATCATTATACTTAGACCACATTGTGAATTATTGACTAGCTCCTTATGGTTTTGCTTGACATTTTACTAAGTAATTTAGGTAAAGTAGGATTGTGTAGAATTTTAAATCTGGCCAAGTTCTTAAAATATTGTAAATTTAAAACTGCGCCGTGGTTGCACGCATCTACTTTGTATTGTTTTTGTTTTCTCTAAAAATATGTCGCCTGCCCACTGTGCTTCACAAAATATGAACTGTAATTAAATACATATATTGTTTACCTACTAAAATACCAGTAGAAATGTGGTTTATAATGCTTCGTTAAATTCGCCCTACTTCGTTCAAAATCGGTCAGATTATGACCAAATAAAAAGTTAATTTCTCTTAATTTCCATAAAGTTTATTTACACGTGCCCCTATAAATTATAGTTCAAATGCTGTTTAAGCATAAATTCAGTAGAAATTGAATAATTACATTAATGTTATCTTAATGGGACATTAAAAACGCCTAATGGTGTCATTTCAGGAACGTTAGGAGCGTAAAAATATTTAGAATATTCTCGTTTGTGTATGTTTTCTGTTTTTAGAAGAGTTTATAGACGTTTTTCGTGATGTATTATAATAAATTTTATAGTCTTTAACATTTTCGAAGTTGAATTATTAGAGTCCGTTTTTTCTGCGGCCTCTATACTGCCCTGCTTAAAAAAATAGTCACAAGTGCATTTTGATGACATTCGATAATAATGGTAATAATATTTCCATTAATTTAAAATCAATCTTGGAGTTTACTTAACTATTACCATTATTACAAAAAGTATACTTAACTATTATTTATTGTTTTTAAAACGTCATTTTTTGTCTTGTCTCTAAACAAAAAGAGTTGAATTTATTTACTGGTAAGTGATTACTGACCTGGATTTACTTACTTATAAGATTTTAGTTCGGTTTTCACTGTTGTATTTAGGATGTTGACTTTAGGATATTTTATATAAAATCAGACCTTTTTGTACTATCCTTACTAATATTAAAAGCACAAAAGTTGATTTGTTTGCTTGATACCTAATAATTCTGCAACATATCAAGGAATGTACCTAATTTGGTATACGTTCATAGAACATAGAACGCATGTTATTTCAGTTAAAAGATGTTTTAATTAATCCATCCTTTAATTACATGTACTATGTTAACATCTAATAAGTAGATACATGAAACTGACCCAATAATTTGGTCTATATTTTCGATTAAATGATTAAATTCGACGATTTTGCAAGCGAAATTGGTTTCAAAGTGGGTAGAAACCACGAACAAAGGCCAATACAAAATTAATTTAGTTAAAATTAGCTACAAAGCAAACAAAATTCATGTTACCAAGTGGCCTTGACTCCACATTCACACATTTGGCCATCGTCGGATATCCAACCAAATTAAATATAATCCCACATGTCAAGAAGACGATAAATAGATTATGCATATCACATTTTACCGGTTAATCTGTCCTTCACGTGTACTTGATATTTGCCAACGGTAGTGTTTGGACGTCTTTTCGAGAGGCTCATTAGAGGATTTTGAGGAAGTTAATAATAATAATAGTGGAATCTGAATCATCTTTACTCACCAGCGAAAAAACAGAAATACACTTCCGCACAAAATTTAAGAAACTCAAAAGGGGTAGTTGGAAAAAAAACATTTAATATGTAGATATTAATTAATGTGTCATAAGAGGGTAATTGGCCATTTATCACATTTGAGATTTTCTTGTTTCGAGTAAAATAAATAAGGTAATCATACGCTTTGAGAACCGTTTAAATAGGTAAATTGTTTGTCATTTAAATTTGTGTTTATCGCTTCATGTACAGTCGGACAATAATAATGTTGAGCACTTAGAAGTTTAGTTTCAATTTGACATTTTTAAAATATACAGGCGAGTTTCACTGGCAAATTTGTTAATTTATATTTGGAATTTATCACTGTCTATTCTTAGGATAGACAAAAATGCATTCGAACACAAAAATGCTCAACATTTTCATGGGCTCACCTCACCTCACACTTAATCTCGAGCTTAATGAAAAAATAAAAGAGTTTCTGTAATATTTTTGGATTAATTGTTGTAGTTTATGTTTCTGACCTTTTTACTCTGTGTTTTGAAGAAATAGCCTTACTTTTTAAATGAAATATTTACGTGGCATCGAGGACATAGGCAGACATGTTACAATCATCTTTTTACCTTTTTTGCATTCTCCTAATTTTTATAAAATTGAATAATAATAATCGAATTCCTAAAAAAAATAATTTAATGTATCTGCAATACATTATTGAAATGCCTTTTAAAAACCTTTTAAAAAAATAACATTTAGAAACGACAGTAAGGTGCCTTGATTGGTTGCTGACTATGTTAAAACTTGTCTTGTGTACTGTCATGCACTTACATAGATTTACCTGCAATATCTCTTTAGTTTAGTTTGGCAAATGCGCTCAGCGAATGCAGTTAGGAAATCTATATCTATAACTAACTCTTTTAACTAATATAATAAAGAGGTAAAATTGTGTGTTTGTAGGTATGTTGAGGGTAATCTCCGGAACTACTGAACCGATTTTAAAAATTCTTTCATAAATAAGAAGCTACATTATCCGTGTCTAATATAGGCTATATTTAAAAAAAAAAAATTTTTTTAAAAAAAAAAAACAAACCGAAGCGAAGCGAAGCGAGGCGGGTCGCTCGCTAGTTAGTAAATAAAATCGCTTATTTTCTCCTTCATTATCGACAGAATAACTCGGTTCTCTTAACTCCCCCATCCTCTGCCTCATCTATCGAAATAGTTGTCTACATCACTATATGTGCGTTCATGAAACTGAATGCGTACACTTTTTATGTTTCCGTCCGACTTCGTGAGGATTTTATTAGTGTTGTCAAGGAGTTTACGATAATATAATGATATGCGTGGCAACTACAACCTTATGATCGTGTTCGGGCTATAAAATAATAGATACTGTTTTCGATTGGCAATGTTATAGTTTACCTGTCATTGTTCAACACTATTAATATTATTTCATATTCATATATGTAGTTCGGTTTAGGAAAAGTACCGTTTGTTATAATAGTTTATTTAGTGTCAAGGCCAACAGATGGCGTTGTATCACGCTGTATGTAGACAACGGTCTACATCACGCTATGGTTGCGTTCCTGTGTAAACGGTAAATTGTGAATTTTGGTTTCATGTTTGTTCATACCAATATAGTGGAATATATGGTGATATCTGTGGTTTTATTTGCTCGCATCGCACTCTCGGATTGAAACCAATTTTAACAGTCATCCTTTGCTATTTAAGGCGTATGCCTCAAAATTCCACGTGATATTTTTTAACAATGAAATGATATTTTTTATTATTCTATCAGTTACTTTTTGATGTACAAGTAAAGTCTATGCTATACCAGTTGAATTAGATAAAATAAATAAATCTTCTGACAATTGTAATAATTTGCTGCACTCTTATATTAGAGTATATTACAATTTATAAATCTTCATTTATTTGTATGCCTGAAACGGACATTGTGCGGACGACATGGCTTTACGACGACACATCGATATACTGTCCTACCAATACCATAAAACAAATAAATATATTCCATTGTATAAAATATATTAGTAAAATGTGTAGTAAAAATATCACTTTTTGGGGCTTTGCATTTAGAAAAATAGGTAAAAACTCAAAAAATAAGTTATAAAAAAATATTTTGCAAAAATGACGCTTCGGGACTAGTTACCTTAAATCTTGTATAAACGGTACTGAGCCCATAGCCTGGCTTAGTAACGTTGCTATGGTAAGTAGTTGCTATGGCAACAAGGCACATCATTAATCTATCACATGTGTTAACTATCATAAGGCGAGTAGTGACAGACACCGACATACTATATAGAAACTAGCTTCCAACTGTGATTTCATCCGCACTGAATATGGATATTTTGAAACATTTTTAAATTATTTATTTATACTGCACACATGCTCCAGAAAAAAAAATGTGGAGTATTTGATCCACTAATCCGCACCGGGCCCGCGTAGTGGATTACGGCCCGAAAAAGTGATTTATTAAAGCAGGCCTTGATCCAAGTACTGCACACCTGCAGAATCTTCTAGGCAATCACTCACCTACCTATACCATAGAACACACTTGTTATATAGAGCTTATTATTTCAAATTTTTAACTTTGTTCACAGTTGTACTAAAAAGATATATTCTCTCTTTCCCTCTATTACACTACTGTCAATACGAACGTGCTGTCAGAGGGAAATAAAGATTTTTTTTTAATTATAACATATTTTTATACTACTTCCATAAAGTTTAAAATTAAGACGATACAAACTTATAATAAACTACCGGTGTCAGCGACTTCGTTCGCGTGAATTTGCGATTCCCGTAGGAACTTTATAATTAATCGGGATAAAAAGTATCCTAAATGTTAACATGGCATATAAGCTATAACTGTGCCAAGTTTCATTAAAATCTGCCCAGTGGTTTTTGCTTGATGCGCGTTTAGACAGACAGAAGATCTTACAAAAATCCTAAAAATGGCTGTTTCGGATTCTTTAGCGTTCGTAGTAAATATTTCACGTACATACGCGCATGTTTACATGTTTGTTGGTTTGTTTGGTTAGATCCAAACTTGCAAGTCGATTTTAACCCACATCCACATATAAAGATATTCCAGATTGAGCGCCGGATTTGATTTAGAAAAATAAATAAGTCATTGTTTCTCCGGCTGTATGACATGTGGCACCATCCTGTTGGAACCACTGTTGATCGAGTTCCGTATCTTTCAATTGGTGCCAAAAAACTCCTGTAGCATGTTCCGATACATCTGTATGCCTGCCTAAATACCGATACCTAAAGAAAATGGCCCTATGATCCCGCCGAACTTAAGCAGCACCAAACTGTAACTCTTTGAGGACGCATCCGTTTTTCATGAATCTCATGAGGATTCTCCAAGCCCCAGATACTACAATTTTGCTTATTCACGTATCCGTCAAGGTGGAAATGGGCCTCATTACTAGAAGATGATTTTTTCGCCAAAATGATGGTCCACTTCATATTGCTCTAAAATTCATACTGCGTTGCTCTTTCATGTATCGTTCCATGTTGACTAATTGCAACTGTCATATGTAACATTTATAAACAAACCAGAGTTGCCAACCGTCAAACAAAAAAATCTGCCCTCAGAAAAAAGCACAAGTGCATTTTGCTTTGGAGAAAAAATGTAAAGAATTTTGTCCAAATTTCCATTATTTTATTTATGATCAAAAAACCCATAGCATGAACTTATTATACATATATATATATACATAAATAAAGCTTATTGCCAAAAACGGATTTAACTATGTAATACAATAATGGGCGATGGGCTTGTACATGTGTATATTAATTAAAAATTAAGCTTGGAACTTGGAGTTCTGAATTAAACAAAAATAACTAGAATTATTTAACATCTTTTTTTGCTTTTAACTTCCGAATATAATGTTATTTAGTTTTTTTTTTTTTATATACTAGTGGGCGGACGAGATGGTAAGTACTTACGTGATGGTAAGTGTTACCGCCGCCCATGGACACCTGCAACACCGGGGGGTATGCGGGCGCGCCGCCGACCTTGCAAAATCCTGTTCACAGCTCTCTTGAAGAACCCCATATCGTAGCTTAATGGAAAGACCTCTTGAGGCAGTTCTTAGTTATGCTAAAGACCTTTAGTTATGCTTTTGTTGAAATGGTTACTAAAGCCTTCTCTTCTCAGGAGAGCAGACTACGCAAGAGTGTGAATTTCAGTAAAATCTGTTCAGTATTTCTCGAGATTTACAGATGGTATGTATTAAGTAGATTATCATTATCGTAATAATACAGATTAGGAAGTTATGAACGGCGTCGTCCTTAAGGCGACGCGACTTGTGTCCCAAATGGAATAATTCTTATTACTTGATAATCTATTCGTGCTTAGTCTATTGTTCATATAATTTATTCCACAAATAATACCTAAATTATATTGCACGCATCAGTAGGGAGACCTTAAACGTGTAGATTATATATTCCTTCTTCTTGTTTTATTCATCAAATAACTTTACATACGTTTTTTTATTATATCCGCCTGTCTATTCACTGCTAAGTATGGAGGAATAAGACTTGTATTGTTTACTATTCTTATGGTATTCGCCTGTCTTGAAGACTGCCGTCGCCATCGCACACGAGTTTCTGATCTTCTGGTATGTCACGCCCACGGTTTTGACATTAATTGCCTTAACATTAAAAGATCTATAAAATAAAGGCTTCCATTTGATGAGGTATATATATCTTAAGTGTGTTGGCACATGTTGATTTCTTTTGGATACTTGTATTACCCATCGTCCTTTACAAATACAAATAAAATCAAAACAGATCCATGGGGTTAGTAGATAGTAAATTATGAAATATTTGGTAAAAATTCAAAATTACAAAAAGAAAGATGAACGAAATCCATAGTTTCAGGCTTGGGGATTTAATTGGTTACAACCTGCACATCTTACGTATATAAAGATAAAATGTTGTTGTTTTTTTTACTATGATAAAATCCCGCAAGCGTTTCCCACGCGGGCGCATCGTATTCCCGTCCCGTCCTGATAATGAAATTGTACGGATAGTACGTAAAGGAAGGACGCGAAATTAATTTCCGTAATCGATAATTTCATTTTTTATTATATATCTAGTTTCAATGCTTACAATTTTTGTTTATATTTTTTTTATAAAATCTAAAAATTAAGCCTCTTAACTACATTTCATGTAACACGTACACTAAATTTAACTACATTATGTGTATTGTATAAAGATTTATGACGTGTATGTATTATATATTATGTATACTGTGTACCATCTACCTGTGATCAAAATATTTATATATTAATTTCCTCTCTACTTAAAGGATAGTTGGCAAAGATTTATTTTAGCGGCAACACCATTATTTTGTCCATTTTATGTGTATACGCTGTTTTTGTTTTGGTGTGCATTAAAAAGTTTAACATGAAAGAGTTGAAATTTTAATTATTTTTCAAAATGAAATTCGTTACTTTTTTGTTGACGCTACGCAATCAGGGTTAACTATGGCATGTCCACGACAATAATCATTATGCGTTCTCGGTGTCCGCGCTTACATACTTCTTTATAGCTACCGTGAGCTAATTCACAATGCACCACGGCTCAGTATAACTAGCCTCATCATTCTATGACTTATAAAATAAAATAAGAGGTCCTCTAACGTCACAGGGTACAAGTAGGGCTGCCACTTTCAGAATACCCTAAACCTGGAGATAAAAAAAATGAGGCAAAGTAATGAAACAGGAAATTTGGTATTAAATTTTAATTTTTTAAGTTGACCTACCATATATAACTTATTCATATTCACGATTAGATAATATTAATTTACGACTAATAATTAACAATAGTTAAACATGTACTGTCTTTGATTCACACGCCGACGCTTTAAATTATACCTTTGCATTTGTCGCAACAAGATTTCTGAGATTATTAGAATGCCCATAACCGTGTCGCCCGCAGATTTGCGATGTTAACCCGTAGCCCGGACAAGGATTCCTCCAAACCCGGAGACTAGGTCAAACCATAGGAGTGGCAGTTCTAAGCACAAGACCTGTCTTTGCCATCACAAAGGAATGTAGGCAGTCAGGGATTTATGAACCACTGTTAAGATCACACCACTTCAAAACAAACGAATCGCTTTAACAAATAACCAATCCAATTTGCTGAAAACAAAACTAAATCAATGAAATACCTTAACATTTAGCTTTATATCTAGGGCAAACTTGCAGTCACTATGAATCAAATTAAGAATATGTATGTAAAAAAATATCACCTCACTATACCGCCATTTGTTTTTACGTTTTGGACAAATTGTATTGGAATGATATAACTCACATACATACCGTCTTAGGTACATACTTGTACATACTCGTGGAACGAATTAACACATTTTTTTAAATTCTAAGTCCATATGAATCCTCGGACAACAGGTTATATGTGAATCTAGCTACTGTTATCTATCAATAATTTTTCATGACAAAATTTACATTAACGATTAATTCAATAGAGAAGTAATATTTCGCCATCTTAAATATTGGCGCCGTGGCTTAGTTGGTTAAAGCGCCTGTCTAGTAAACAGGAGATCGCGAGTTCGAATCTCGCCGGGGCCTACTTAGTTTCTCATAAATAACTTTTTTTTTATCTTTTATTTGTGTTTTTGCGTAAATATTATAAAATGTATATTTTTTGTTTTTTAAATGATTATACTTTTTTTTATTTAAAGTGGTTTTTATTTTCACAACATGTGTACTAAGGGCAAGTAACGCCACCTATGCTTTTTTTAATCGTAGTGGCAAACTCTTATAACTAGGTACATACTCATGTATGTATGTAAAGGACAAAATTTGTCCGTCTCTTTGTTTACCTTATTTCTTTGTGTGTTTTAAAATTTATTGTACAAACATAACATGAAATAAACAAAAAGGAAGAAAAAGAAAAGATGTACAAATGGCAAGCATTTCTCCTGCGGAGATTCTTCCAGCAGACCTGGTAAAGTGAATTATGAAGGGCTTCTTAAACACCGTCACTGAGGTGGGTACGACCACGTTTAAATTTACTAAACCAGTTATAAACAATGGCACTGGATGGGGCTTCATCACTATATGCTAACTTAAGTCTTTCATAACTTTGTTTTTGGTTTAGATCGTTACGAATGTCATAAAAAAATCATTGAACCAAAATGTTTTCTTGTTAAATTAATTTTTCCGCAAACACTTAATTTTCAAATTGTCGCCAGAAATAAAAAATATATGTCCGCTTTGAAAATTTAATGGCTTTTGACAAGCAAACAGTTCCATATTTACTGCCAATAATCAAAGTTTGTATTTTCAGAATTTTTCTTTCGATTTTGTCGTTAGCATTGTCTGATTTCATCTCAAACACAAAACAATTTATATTTATATAAATATACAGATCATACTGATAGAACGTTAAAAGGAATACAAATTTCTTTTCACCTCATTATCAGATATTTTAATAGGCGACTAGGTAGTGGCAACCGCAAATACAACGTTATAAATAAAAAAACAACTGTACTTTCAATTGGAGCAACTAATATGAACGTTAAACTCACAAAGATAATTCGTTTACGAACGCAAATAACCCTTTATTAACCAATGCTTATCGCATAACATAATTCAGATACCTTAAATAATTCTAAGACAACCATTTTTATTTATTATCCAATACTAACCGGCGATAGAAAGATCCGGTTCTCAATGAAGCTGACATTTTACGAATAGAGATAGAAAAACCTATGCTAAAATATACTCTAAAACTATCGTAATAAAGGTGATTTATTTATAAGTGTCTCGTCTGCGAGAAAGTGGTAGATAAAAATTAGTTTCCGATAAATATACGAGCAGTATCGATAGTGTTGAATTTAAAAATATTTGAACTACATTTTAGTAATGGCCTGATAAGATAATATTTCCTTTATTTGACTCGACGGGACTTGTAAAAATTCCATTCAGTTTATAAAATAAAACCGATAACCAAAGATGTGTACTGTATGTAGGCACAGTGTACTGTACTGTCCTCGGCAAAAGGTACGAGTGCATTTTGTTGATAGTCGATAAAACTGTAAAAAAAAATGATTTTTTTTTTAATTTAAAATAAGCTAGAAACTTGGATTTTTTGAATAAAACAAAAAGAAAATAAACATTGTTTATTCTCTTTGTTTATTTTTAATTTTCGAACATAATGTTTACTTGTGCTTTCGTTAAAATATTACCAATACTTTTTTTATATTAGGGCAGTGTAGCGCTTTTTCTTACAAAAAATAGAAAGACTATTGTAGTTTTTGTATTGTAAGTTCAACATTGACCACTCTGGGTGGGTGGAAGAGGAAAAATTCAATGACGAACCGAACAGCTTGACTACTTTATAAAGATTGATAAGTAATTTTAATTAAATTATTTTATAAAACGTTTTGTTTACGAGACATAAACAGGACATAGATATTTAAATACTATTGCTTTGCAACAGCATTTTTCGCATATTTTAGAAATATAATGTTAAAACAACGCTTTAGGGCTTGATGATCTTTTTATAGTGAAAATAATAAAGACTTTTGTGTATTACATAAATATTTATTGAACGGAATATTGTCCATTTAATTCTACTATTTTTCGCCATTTTTCTAACCACACCAGTGTCCATCGATTTTTGTTTAAAATTATCAAAGATATATGCGGTCGCGCATTGTCGTGATGGAAAACTAGGCCATCACGTTTTTCTTCAAGTGCTTGTTTCAATTTTACTAATTGCTGACAGTAGACATCAGAATGAATCGTTTGGCCATGTGACAAAAGCTCATAATACACAATGCCTTTCCAATCCCAGCAACACATAAAATGACTTCGATGACCAAGATCATTTTCGAACATTGTTATCGTAGGTGATCGGTCCACTTCTCATCGCCTGTTACCAATCTCATCAGAAATGGATCGATTTCATTTCGTTTTAGCAACATCTCTCATATGGATATTCACCAAGTTTCTGTCATTTAAATCATGCGACGCCCAAACGTCTAGCTTTTTTACAAAATTCAATTTATGCAGGTGACCCAAAACTGTGGAGTGATGAATGCTAAGCTCTTCCGCAATTTGATGACTGATTATGTGTCGATCTGATCCATTTTTTTCGATGATAACATCAACATTTACTCTAATAGGACGACCACAGCGAGGAACATCATTCACATCAAAATTACCAGACCTGAATCGACTGAACCATTTTTATGCATTAGTTTTAGATAAAGCATCTTCTCCGTAAACATCACGAACACTTTCGAGCACTAAAAGCATTAATCATACCCTTATCGAAAAAAAAAAAGTAGAACATATTTAATTTTCTCCTTATCAACTTCAGTTTTAAAATTGTTAAAAAATATGAAAAGATAAAACTTTTAACTTGTAATTTTAATTTGCCGCCATTACAAAAAAAATCGCTTTCCCGCCAATGATTAGTGTTGCCAGAAATATAGCACGCTAAATTAATATGTTCAGAAAGTTTTCCGACTACCTATTATTATATGGGTTATATAATATATACATATAAACACTTTTCTAGATGATGGAGCTTAACAGTCCACCATAAAAACATTGCACTTGGTGTTGTGTCAATAGTAACCCAACTATTTATCTATTTAAACGGGTCAACACGAATGTTTACCTTATTTATTTTTGTTCCCAACCGAAACGTCGAGTAAAATAAATAAGGTAAACATTTGCGTTAATACCCGTTTAAATGGATAAATATCTGTGAAAAACGCGAAGATCTCAAATGTTATAGTAACCCAACTAAATAGATCAAGGTCCGTGCTTGGGTTCAGTATTAAAAAAAGTAGTCTAAATTGAAAATGTTTAAACTAAACTACACTACAGTAGAAACTTAGGATAATCCCCTTAATATACTTTATGGCAAAATTTTTGAAGAGTTCAAACATATCTACGACAATCTTCTATGAGAGTGGGACAAGCCGGCTTTGATATGCACTGCCTTTCCTGGTATGTCCCGACACAAAAGAAAATTATAAAGGTTTTCTTGATAACATTATGCTATGCAGTTATTGTTCATAATGTCAGGGATGTAATAATAAACATTGTTGTGCATTCACGCCGCGGGCTAGAAAGTAGCTTCTGTTAAACTGTTAAACAATGCCTACTGTTTGTTGCGATAATCAGTAACTGCGAGTACATTTTATTGTTTTATTTAATCTCGTATAACATTTTTCCCGTACTTCTCCTTTGGTGGTTAAATATTTACTAATTCAGTTGTTGTTGCTCTTTATTTTATTTTTTAAAAATTGTTACAATAAGACATTGCAATATTGCCGTAAGTACAAAAGCGGAATTATTCCTAGAACGAATCTCTTTAGAATAACTGAGAGGAGTTATGTCATTAAAAAGCTGGTTAAAACATACAATAAGAAATAGTAGATATATTTCCTCACTCGATGGGATTTAATGGGATGGGATGAGGAGAAAAGAAAATACTAGTTCATCTCACAACGATTTCATTTCAGGACTAAATACAGATACTAAAGATAATTTTATTTTTCATTAACTCCTTTCTAATTTCTTTTGGTACCGTCGGGAAGAAGATTAGTTCTAATAATTTTGGTACAAAGGTTCAATTAAATAGTAAGGTAATGAAAGATAATCGGACACATATTTGTATCAGGAATTATGCTTTAACGGTTCACAGGATCTGAAACTCCCGAGTGTCACCCAATCCAAGAGCTTAAAATTTGCAATAACTGAGCCGAGATATATACCTATACCCACGAGTATCTATTCTCGACTCTCATTCGTGTGGTCGTGAGTCGAACTTAAGTACGGATTTTTAAAATTATAATTAACCCGGCGATGAAGGAAAACATCGTGTAGAAACCCGCATGTTCCAGAATTTAAAAAAAATCTGGATCATATGTATCCACCACACCATTGTACTGGATCCACGTGGTGGAAATATGGTCCGAAACCCTGTAGTTATTTACAAGAGGCCGCCTATCCCTGCAGAGTGGGACATTAAAAAAAACGCTGCTGACATCAAATGATAGTTAATATCTTCTTGTTTCTAGAGGATTAAGGTGAGTATATTGTTTACGATTCTCGTATGCGACCAAATTACATACAATTTTCGCCCACAACTGGTCACATGATGATAATAATTCGATAATTACAGGGATAATAGTAATCAGATTATGACTTACCCGCTAATAACGTTGTAAATATATACAAGGTTTTGACCGATGTACGTGAAACTCGCTTTCAAGAAACTCCTTGTGTTAATTAGCTATTTCCAATTCACAATAAAAAAACAATTTGTCGATTAGACATCAGAGCTTTCGTATAATGTTATAGCCTCCCTTACTCCCTGAAGCCAATTATAGTGATTACCATACTTCCTTTGGTATAAAATCGTGAGTTATATATTTTTAATGAGTGGCCACGTAAATGTAGCTTTTCCTAATTAGTAGCTACATGCGTTTTTAAGGTCAAGCAATTTTAATTTATTAAAAATCTGGCTAGGATGTTAATATCCCTGACACTTAAATATCTTCAAAATACAAGAATCGCAAAATATTTTCCAAATACGTATTATTTGAACCAGATAGTAGTATGCCCGAACCCATTCCCATCCATTAGCAAAAAATACAATATAAAAAAAAATGTAAGCAAATAAAATAATTGAAAGCTGCCAAAAATTAAATTTGAGTTGTGACTTTGTTATGTAAGAAGGGTGCAGACGAGCATACACTCCACCTGATGGTAAGTGGATGGTAAGTGGTAAGTGGATGGTAGCCCATGAACGTCCGCGATACATGCCAAGATTAGTCCAAAATGACAAACGTTGACACGCCCCCCCGGATGCGCTGTCTACCTTTGCAGATATAAGAATGGATTTGGAGAAAGGGTTGTGAAAATGGAAAGGGATAAGATGGGCTCTCGGGCTTACGGGACTTACCCGCTAATAACGTTCTACAACATACGAACTGAAAATTGCCACTAAGCGAATTTATTATTTTTTTATTTGGGAGCTTTGATGCATATGACTCATATCAGCCCCATCGTAACCTAGACTACACAGGCTCACTAGAAGAAGGGAATAACTTAAAGAAAAATTAGCTACTAATGAAGACCTTAATGTACAGTAATTTGTCAGCTTTTGAGTTTGGTTCTGCAATAATTCTGTTAAATTTACCTATATCTATTCTGTTTAGTTTGAGAGTCCTCATTGGCACCTCTCCCCCCCCCCCCCCCCCGGGGCACATTCCACCAAGTGATGGATACTAAATTTTGTTTTGGCTATTTTAAAGGTTTTCAAGAAAGCCATAACTCGAATTTTGTTTTGTGGAACTTGCATATGCATTGCGTTGTGAGCGTTTAGTCTACAAGCACGACGCATATTTCCCTTTGTGGTCGTTTTCGTATCCACTGTCTTTTTGCTTGGCAATTAACAAACCACTTATTAACTGTTTACGTGTTCCATATTCCATAGACGAGTGATAGATAGACGGCTAACACGTAGTTAAACTAACTTATCATTAATGATACCCATTGCGTATCCTCTGGATATAAGCTTCTCCCAAGATCTACACTGCACGCCATCTTCCGTTCTTTATTTTATTGCACAAAAGGAGAGCTTAATGCCTTAAGGCATTCTCTACCAGCTGTGGGTTAAACACAGAGATACATCGGGAGATGCGATGCGAAGTATTATAAATATACATATAACTTAAACGACAACAATATAATTTCCTTGAATATACCTAATAAATATATAACATACATATAAGTATAAAACAATAAAATATACGTACATACGTATAAACATATCTTAGTAAATATACAGTAGCACTAAACTTGTGATGACTCAAGGTTATGTGCCTGGAGCTTCCGTTCTTCTCATCCATCCACTACTGGTGACTTTCTTTACTCATATGTCGTCAGTCCACACAGGAGATACATAAGCTTGTCAATCGATTGTTTGTGGATTAGGTATTGTACTCTAATCCACAAACAATCGATTGACATTAACATTTATTTATAAATGTCTTACCCTTAACTAACCATTTCCCCCTAAATTATACGTCCACGGCGGGACAGGATCGCGCAGTTACGCTGTATTTTCGTAATTAGGGAACACCCACCGATTTGAAGCAATTAGCAGCGCTCAGCTCTTTAACGATGTAGATTTATAGTGCGTGATACGTGGACACTTGGTATTTGTGAAGGATTTTTGTATTGTCCAATTGCGCAATTGTTTTATAAAGTAGATGAGTGATAGGTTGATGTTCCACCTTGCTATTTTTGTTGTAACATGAAAGGAGACGAGCAGACGGCTCGCTTAATGCGATATGATTACCGCCGCTCAAGATCATCTGCACCTGTCAATCTTGCAGGATTGTGTTCGCAGCCTTCTTGAAGACACTCATGTAGTATACCATATCATCAGCCTATGTCTCTTCACTATAATCCACTATATAGATCCCTCCCAAAACTCGCTACCACACACGATCTTCGGCTCTTCTCATCCAACCACCACCGGCGAACTTATTTAAGTCATCGCTTCACCTGGTCGGAAGGCGACCCACTCATCCACCCTATCGGTTGTAGGTCCTGCGATAAATTTGACCTGCACGTTCCCACTACAGCATTTCCGATCGTGTGTAGTGGCGAACCTTGGGAGAGGTCTTATATTCTTATATCCAGCAGTGGATATACAGAGATGGCTCATAGTATGGCTTGTTAGGATTAAATAATTCCCCCCCAATAGAAATTGTTTTCCTCGTTTTGATTGTTACTATCAGAGGACAAAGTTGATGAAAGTGTTGACCTATAAAATATCAAGAAATCCTTGTTCTCCTTTCATTTGGGTTCTAGAGGTTTACGAGCAGAACGGAGTATCTCAATTATTATGATATATAACAGTAGATAATTTTATTAAATTATTCAACAAAATAACGAGATAAATTGTTGTTGCTATTTATCACGTGCTATATGTGCTATAGCATATAAAGGTGTCCCTTTGAAATTTATTGAGTACACATATGAGTGGTATGCGCTTTCACTGTCTTGTTAAAAGACGGGAGACATGATTTGTGTGTGGTACAAAACTTATAAAAAATGTCATAAATATTTTCTATACCTACCACCTGCCTATCAAATAAATCAGTTTTCTACCGCATAATAGGATCTAATAATAGGATACACTAATTCCAGTTAGTTCCAAAATTATTTCGAAAAATATTATCAGATATTTTTAAAGTAATCATTATTTGACAGTACATCCAAAATAACTAGTTTAGGATATTAATGTTATCTGACAATCGTTGGTGGTTGTTATGTTATGGTGTGACAATATTAACAAAGTAATGCAATCCTTTCTTGAAAAACCCTTTAATCAATTCAGTCGCTTGCACGATATTATAATTTTATTTGCAATTATTTATGTTGGAATTATTATATTGTAATAAAGTTGTAAAAATATTATTAAATTATGTTGTAATTGTGTAAAAGATACAAATAATCAATTAATTTAAATAAGCTAAAGATTGACATGCATTCAAAATAGGTGGGGGGTCCTAATTTAGTCACTTCGAAGAAAATCTAGGATGGAGGAGATCGATGTCGGATATTAAAATGGCTTAACAGTCGATAATATGTAAAGGGGGTCTTTGCTTGATAATGGAACTTAAATACAATAACAAAAAAGCTGAATGTACAAAATCCATTTATTTAATTTCTCAAATGACAACACATGAGAAAACCAAAAGAAAGAATGCAAGGTCAATAAGAAAATAAGTATTTGCGTCTATATGTATCTGATTATGATTTAGCATTATGCTGGAAACTGTACTGCAACACTGATAATTATATCAGGTCCTTGATGAGATTAGAAGTTATTCCGCTTTTTTCTCTTAACTTGTGCCACAAGCAAACCCGCTTTACACGTAATAATGCGCGCGTCCGTAAACCGTCGCACTCCAAGTTTTAACGTTTCACGAACAAAGTTGCCGACAAGTGCGTAGGGCAATGAGCGTACAGGTGAATAGGGATACAATAATTTTGGGACTTTACAGGATAGTTCAAAGAGTCAAGTTATTTCTGTCCATGGCAGGATAAATTTATCATAAACGAAATTTTAACTAATTATTTCTAGCACTTCAATCGGTGTTCAATCAGTCAATCGGGTCAGTCAATCAGAAGACTTCAATCAGTGCGTCCTGCCCGTTATACGTATGGTGCTAAAACGTGGTCTCGTGACGGCAGGTCTGATTCACAAATTCAAAGGAGCGAGCACCACGCGATTTTGCAGAAAAACCTTTTTTAAATAATATCGAATATGGTTTTGTGGATTAGTTCAGATTGCTGGAATCACCATTTTAAAAAATCCAACCCTGAAATGTCACATGAAATGAAATGTCACTTCAATCATGTGAGATGTGAACACATGAAATGTCACTTTAGTCTCCGGGATTAAAAAGCGAACGTTAGAGGTGTTGTAGTTCGTTAGGGCTTGTGGTAGCGGCTTTGTTATTCCTTAGCCGCCTTTAAAGATTCTCACGGGAAGAGATTGAGATGATGTTATTCTACAGCCGCCGACACCACACGGCCAATAATAATTTAGTGATAATTAAAGAAAAATCTAATTTCTATAATAATAGGAAATCATGGTCCCCGACATTTAAAGCTCACCGCACCGTTGCTTCACATTAGAAAAGTGGGCTCCGATTTACCAACTTTAAGGAAGTCACATTTCAACATCAGGACCGACCTATGACGACCTCCCCCTTCAAACAATCCCTCCAACATGCTTATACTAAAACAGAAGATGTACTTAAAAACAGGGATCTAGTTACACTGGATGTTTTTTGTTCATAATATTCCCGAAAATTAATACGCGTTCAGTCTAAAATATGTACACGCTTCGTAAACTACAGGTTTGATAATTAACTATTCTCACGTTAATTATTAATATTAACACAGTTCGTAATACTGTAATTATGTTGTGTTGAATAACTTTTAGTGTAACTTATCGTCCCGTCTAGTAATAATCTATACAGGATTTTCCCTTTAAAATTAATTGGGCATTGGGTTATTTAGAATATCAACTAAATGTTCGTGTAGGTAGGGAAAACATTAAAAATATGATTGTTGTTTGTCGATTTTCATGAAAAATAAATTAAACGTGTTGCCAAGTCGTAAACCTTTTAATTTATTAAACTCAGTAAATTAAAAATACGACATTATTTATACTGAAAATTCCACGATAAAATTTCTGTGACACCTACTTTTAATTTTTCATGACTATATTGATTTGTGATATACATAACGAAGATTTTGAATCATGGCAAGATGCACTTACATTACTAACTCTACATATATTATATAAATCGAAGGTCTAATAATTAGTGATAATAATTGATTAATAATTCAGCTATTTTATGTCAAAAAGGCGCACTCTCAAGGGCGCCTTATATACATATAACGATACCGAACGGTTTCATCAATTTAAAATTGATGATATACTCGACATTCATATATACTTTATAAATATAAATACAATTAATGAAAAATATTTAACTAGATGACTCAAAATAGCTGACTAGATTTCGATTCTTGTGTATATCTTTGCAATATACACCCTATTCCACTAAAGGACTCGCCTATCTGTATTGAGAAATGCGATTGCCCAACTGGATTGCTCGCCTGTGTACTCTAAAATGAGATTTCATTTAATATTGATGATTGATGATAATATTGATGTCTGTTGCGTATTTCTTAATTGTTTAACCCCTGCCAATAATTTTTGACTCGCTTGTACAGAATTCATTTCGTTGTCTGTAATCAACAAGAAATATCACATACATATTCATTCTGTGCAAATTGTGTTATAATTGCTGTGTTTATCTTTCAAAAACCTTTCCAATTCAATTTATTGATTTGCAAAAATTTGTGATCAGTAGGTACAGATGGTACAAGATAATATGACCTATTCTATCGTTACCGGCGTGCAAATAGGTATTTTTTTTCTTTTTTAATAAACAAGTGGGCGGACGAGTCCTCTGATGGTAAGCGTTACCGCCGCCCAAGGACACCTACAACACCAGGGGGTATGTGGGTGTGCCGCCGACCTTGCAAAATCCTATTCACAGCTTTCTTGAAGAACCCCATATCGTAGCTTAATGGAAAGACCTCTTGAGGCAGTTCGTTCCACAGCCTACGGGTTCACGGTATAAAATGATTTTGGACAGAACAGTACGCGACACCTCGGTTTTGAGGAAATGCGGATGGACTGCACTTCTGTGACGGGAGGTGCGGTTGTAGAAACCCGAGGTGGGAATTATATTGAACAATTGTTCAGAGCACTCCCCATTGTACCGGCGCGCGGCGGTAGAACACACAGAGAGTAATTAGCCCTTTTTACGTCCACTGCTGGATATGAATGAATAGTGTGGAGGCTCTCGTGCACAAGACCATGTAATAGTTCATTCCACAATATCAACGAATCCATACTGCGCTGTACCCTAACCAGCCTTGTAATCGTCTACTGCTTGATATGTGCCTCCTTATACACATCTTGTCCACCTTCAAACGGCACTGGCCAAGCGGGTTGGCGTGTATACTCTTTTGAAGGTGGTCTAGTTCCTCAGGGTTTGTGGTGGCGGCTGTGTTATTCCTTAGTTGCCTTTTACAACATCTATGAGAAAAGATGCCGTGGTGCTATTCCAAAACCACGCGACACCATATAACCACGCATGCTACCGTTTATGTACCAAAAATAGCGATTGATCTATTTTTCCGATTGATGCATGCCATCTGAATTTTAGTCTTTCACTTTATTCTGAGTACAATATTCTTCATGACGTAAGTGCTACAATTAGTCGACACAGAAATGCGTAAAAGTCGTGTAAAAATGTAATAAAGTGTAAGTAACTACATGTGCCTTATCGACAAGTAAAAATTACGTGGCTTTATTCTAATGTGGCCACGTCAGAAGTCACGCATGAAACTAGAGATAAATAAAAACTATAACTGTATTGTTTGTGTTAAATAATATATATCATGATGAAAAACAAATCAACATAAATATATAAAACTAGCTGCTGCTCGCGGCTTCGCTCACTTAACTTTAAACAAATTTGGGCGTAGGACCCGTGGTCACACTAGTGACCAGTGTGAATAACGGGTAATTTATTTTCCGTTAGTCACACCGTTCGTATAGGTTTCGTGCTTGACAAAATACTCGTAGGGATGTACGGCCACCTTATCTTTGCCTGCTAATCGGTAGTACCACCAAAATTAATATTTTTAGTCACCCGTATTTTTATTTTTAGTCACTCGTATTTTTAGTCACTGACGAGATCTTACTCTAAAAATTGATCTCTTATCATCGAGGGTCTTATCATAAAAGTAGAAGGACAGTGCACGGTACATTCCCTCAGCCGCTGGGCGCACTCAACTGGCCACGTTTACCCTTCTCTCACAGAAGAATACCTTGAAATGTACTGCAATTCCTACTTCATCGTATTTTTCCAATGCACGTACTTGTTTCGGTAGTGAGTAAGATATGCCAGAGCTCATTCCCATCCCATCCTATCCCTCCCCGTTTTCACAAACTAAATACAAACCTTTCTCCCAATCCATTCCTTACTCTGTAAAGGTAGGGATCCCGGAGCGTGCCAGCATTTGTCACTCTGGACTGATGTTGAAATGTATCGCGGATGTCTATGGACGACAGTATTCACTTACCATCAGGTGGACTGTTCGTCTGCCGCCCCTTTTCTATAAAAAAAAACCTTTTTGAAAGTTTCTATTACCTAAAATCGGTTCTGGTAAATACTAGGAAAACATAAATCAACTTTACTAGAACATCTTCAACTTACCTGTGAGGCACGCGAGTTGGGTTACTCGTTATGTAACTCGCGTCACTTTGTCCCTTGTTACTCAGAGACCTAAGAGAATACGACTACTGTTCGGAAACATATGGAGAATGGAATTAGGATTAGATATGGGAAGGATGCGGACCGGAGAAAGGAAAAAGCTATTGAATCCGGTACTCCCATCTTCCACGAAAAATTAACAATGAATCTTATACTGATTTATTTTTGTCTAGTACATTAGTACTAGTCTAGTATACTTATAATTTTTATAAAAGTATAAAAGTAAATTTTTATACTTTCCACAACTTTTGAATTTCGGCTTAATAGGAAAACATTCGGAAATTCGGTACACTTTCACTACATTTTATCCCTCCCTACCCGTTTCCCAACCCTTTCTCCAATTCCATTCCTAAATCTCCAAAGGTAGACAGCGCATCCGGGGACGTGACTACATTTGTCATTCTGGACTGATGTTGGCATGTATCGCGGATGTCAATGGGTGACACTATCCACTTACCACCAGGTGGACGCTCAACCGCTCAACTAGGCTGTCGCCTAAATTAAAAAAAAAATAGTGTAACGTAACCAGTCCTTTCAGTGCCCACTGCTGGACCCATGCCTCTTCACGCTCATTGTCTTATGCATGAGGGATATGTGGCCCTAAAACGCCACGCTGGCCAAGCGGGTTGGCGAGTCCACTCTTTTAGACGTGGTGTTTTATAGGCTTTTAGAGGTGGTTTTAATGCAACATGGCACTAAAACAATAGTGTTGCTTGCCAAAATAGAAAAGAAGACAACAAACAACATTGAAAACAAACATTGGATAGAGATGTCTTGGAAAACGAGAAGGAAGGGCTTTACCCTAGCCATGACATACTTAACGCTATTTAAATAAATGTTATTTGCATAATTAATAATTGTACGCGTAACTTATTTCAACACAGCTGACCGTCAAAGAATTCTGCGCATTATACTAAAACAAAAGTTGGCCTTTCAGTGTGTTTTACAGTTATTTGAAAACCGAAAGTGTAAAAATCGATTTAAAAGCTGTCAAAACGTGTAAACGTTTCATTTTTACACGACATTCATTATTGCCTAATAACGCAACGTAAATACAGATGCCCTAGAGACGTGCGTAAAAATTTTATGGATTACTAGCAAAACCCCGCAGACGTTTTCCTGCTATAAAAGTTGATGTGCTGCAGCGCCATCTAGTGGCGAGTTACAATAATAAAGTTGATAGCATAGAAACCATCTCCATGAAAAAATACATATGTATATCGAAGTCTATTAACATCAAGTATATCAACATCCTCTTTTAAATATAGATTTCATTTTACAAAAAATTCAATAGATTGTTTTTGGGGGGTTTTCTACTTATTTCTATTATTCTTATTTTCTATTATTTATGTACTTAATTTATTTTTACATTCTGATTGGCTAAAATGTACTATGTCGCAGGTGTCTGTGGGCGACAGTGACCACTTACCAAAAAAAACCGTCAGATAAGCCCAGAAGGTCTTAGAGTCAATTGGCCAATATGATAATATTTATTTAAAAATAACAGATTTTTAACTGCTTATTACGTATTTGATTTATTTATGTCTAGTTTGTAATGTTGTCGATATATATACACGATACAATAATAAGCTGCTACAAGCTACAATAAAGAGTTTTTTCTATCAACTAATATAGATAATAATAATCCGTTCAGATTTATGCAATCTTGTCACAATTCCCAGGGTAAAAATATAATTATTGTTTTACTTTTGCGACCCGAATTAAGTTACGATTTTACGATGACCACGTTTGGCTGTCAACTCAATTGAAATTTACGGGCATCACGTTGGATTGGGTATAAAAGTCCTTCCGTGCGTGGAACGAATCCCAGCGGGACAATAACGTCCCTGTTTTGAAGCGTGGAGCACTGCAAATATGCACTTCCATGCAAACATTCTTCTTGTGAACGACGTTACAAGACAAGAACCACGATACACCTCCTAGTCCGTCCGTATTAGGGGTCTGATAGAATATCAGTGCCCCAATTTAAGCTGCAGCATCATACTGATGCCAATTTAAATGCCAATTGCTTGCAGTGACGCAATTAGATAATCTTTATTTCTTTCTTATTTGAACTTAGTAATAAACGGCATGAAAATCGAACAACCACTTTAGACAATAACTGTAAAAGTGTAACATGTGTTAATTTTGACAATTATAAATTGTTTTATAAGAAAAATTCTAACCCAGATTAAACTTTTTCGGGAGCTGTGCAGTAAAGGTTAGTTGACCAGTCAAATAACTTTGGACCCGATTGGGCCACTAATACAAAAAATACAATAAAAATCAAAGGTAATTTAATATGACGATATTAGAAAGGTACTTCTTGAAAATGAAATTGCTAAATTTAACAAACATCTTTTAAAATTTAGAGCCGTTATCTTGCAATTTCAATCGAATATTTATCGACACAGTTCTACTTTTATCGATAGATTACATTAAGAGCAATAGGAATCTTCTGTAACTTCAAAATTTTAAATTAAAATGTCATGTTTAAAACCTGTTCCACCGTCTTTCTAGTCTGCCAAAAAATGGAGGCGTTTTCTCGCAAATTTATCGACCTATTTTTATCGACATAGTTCTATTTTTTATCGATATATTAGTTCAGGGGCAAGCGGTGCGTGTGCGCAAGGTCATAGACGATTTGCGTTTCAGCTGATAATACAGTAGTGTATGTGATGGTTCCGCGTAATAAAATATAATTTATTTTTATAAAATATTTTATGCCTACCTAATACATAATATTACTTTTTTAACTTCCGTGTTAGTTTTTCATAAGGAAAATGGTACATTGGGGAAATAATTCCCATATCGATGGGGAAATAGGATAAAGAAGGGAATGCAGTAAATTTTACTGTTGTCTTCTGACAGAGAAATCCTTCTCTTCGATTGCCAAGGTGTCATTCTGCCAAGTGCGCCCCCAGCAGCTATGGAATTGCAGCGTGCACATCCAGACTAATTTCGATTTTGTTAGTCTAGTCATTTATTCAGAATTCTATAGTTACTCTAAATTGTTTTTATAGGAAGAACGTGGCAGATGACCTGGTGGTAAGTGGATACATGGACAAACATTGGCATATCATCGGATGATCTGTCTACCTTTGAAGATGTAGCATTGGATTTGGAGGAAAATTTACCACATAAACTGAATCCATTGGGTACAGTCTTTAGATATACACTTAACACAGCCTGTATACTTATATGTAGTTCCGCCCCAAGTCTGCATGGCGACAGGAGAACCCGTACGTGCCTAAGTTACGAATCTTTGTCATTCATAACGTTTGCGACCTTCTTGCTGGTACATTGACATGGCCTTCGCAAGAATCGCCAATTGAAGAATGGACTCATGAATAAATTATAATTCGGCGATCTAATATACATACTTAATAAGGGAGCGCTATATAAAATGTTTGGTCGGACGTCTGAAGGTATAACGCAACGTAACCAGCCATTTCATCGTCCACTGTTGCACGCGGGCCGCCTGATACACATTGTTTTGTGTATGAGAGATGTATGACATTAAAACAACACGCTGTCCAAATGGGTTGGCGAGTCCACTCTTTCAGGGATGGTGTAGTTCCTCAGGGCTTGTGGTAACGACTCTGTTATCACTCAGTCGCCTTTTATGACACCCACGGGAAAAGATTGGGTGGTACTATTCTAATGCTGGCTGACACCACGCGGCTAATTCTTGTAATGGCGTTCTTTGGGTCTAGACGCGGCAGTGGAGATATGTATGTTATATTTGTTCAAAAATAAATGATTTCCTTTTAATTACTCCTAAAATACGTTTAAAACCGCGTGTAAAACCAGTCGCGTCTATAAAACAGCGGCCTTGTATGCAAATTATATTAACGAGTGGGTACGCGAAACGAATGGTATACTTAATGTGTATTACCATCCAAGGGACAGGAAGGGCCAACTGAATTACTACGTCGTTTTGGAAAAGTGGACATCGGATTTCATTGATTAGAACCTTTATTATATATCTAGCTATATAACGGTAGATATTTCGAAAATACAGGGTTATACAGGCAACCTCACAATACTGAATTCCTCACATCATATAAAAAGTTTGTATTTAAACGAGCGGCAGAAAAAGAGTTTTGTATTCAAACGAGCGGCATAAAAAAATGTATTTAAACGAGCGGCATAATAAAAGTGTATATTTAAACGAGCGGCATAAAAAGAGTTTTGTATTCAAACGAGCGGCATAAAAAAATGTATTTAAACGAGCGGCATAATAATAGTTTGTATTTAAACGAGCGTCATAAAAAGAGTTTTGTATTCAAACGAGCGGCATAAAAATAGTTTGTATTTAAACGAGCGGCATAAAAAGGGTTTTGTATTCAAACGAGCGGCATAAAAAATGTATTTAAACGAGCGGCATAAAAAATGTTTTTATTTAAACGAGCGGCATAAAAAGAGTTTTGTATTTAAACGAGCGGCATATTTGTATTCAAACGAGCGCCATAAAAAAAGTTTGTATTTAAACAAGCGGCATATATAAATACTCAACGGGCAGCAAATCATGATCAACAAAAGAAATTATTTTTGAATTACTATAATAAACAATATTTTTTTAATTAATAATAATGTATTTTACATAATTTAATTACTAAGCTTTGTATTTGCATGTTTACGTGGCCTATAATTGAGGTGACACTTAGCTGTGTACAACATCCCTAGACTTGTAACTTACATTATTTTATGCCAGTGTCTACTTCGTTGGCGACCTATTTTATTAAATAAATAAATGTCAACACAAAGTCGACTGGGACTTGGACGGATATATTTATTGTACATTTTAGGACTATTTTGACAAAGTCAATGTATCGCAGAGATCAAGTTTTCAAAATTTCAAAATAAAAACTGCTCTCTTTAATTGTGATCAAAACAACAATCAGTTTAGAAGTTTATATAACAAACTGGACGGCGCATTGTTGACTTATTTAAATGAAATTTATCACAAGCATAGTTTTAGTCCACCTCTATATCCTTGCCCTCCTAGATCTTGGTCTCCGACACTAAGAGGCGCCATCGTTTTCGGTCCTGCTCAGTTTCGTGCCAGCAAGCTATTTGGAGCTCCCGCAGGTGCGTTCCAGCTTCGTCTCTCTAGCGGTACTCAGTTCGACCGATCATCGACCACGCATTTGTCCCACAAGCACTCGTTTTACTGCACGGTCCTCTCCCATCCTCTCCAAATGACCCACCCAACTTAATCCAGCCTCTTAAATTACAATAATTGATGCATATAATATAATTATATTCGGCTCAGTCACCTCTCTTCTAACTGGTTAAGCGCTTTAAATCGTCGATTCATTAACAGTTACGATGTCCCTAATATCACCTCATCAAAACCACACAGAAATAAACACAACCACTTCTTTCCACTCGTTAGCAGTTACCCCAATTCTTACATTTTTAATTCGGTCGATATATCACAGTTTAATAGCGATATTAGTCCTCACTTATGGGTGATTATGGGTAGGGTATTTCAACATTTGTTCAGCATGTGTTGGGAATAATTCACTTCAACTGTGGATAGGTAAAGAGTTAAAAAAGTTAATTAAGAAAGTTAATAAAATACGCGAGTTAGTAGTGGGTCGGGCCTATATACAACAGTCGAGAGACACACATTGATGGTATAGTATGATACGCCATGGTATATTGTATGTGTGGAAAATTGAAAATAAATGGATGAACGCGATTTGGTTGGAAGCGGAAGGGATACATACGGGTACTCATTCCCAGAAAACGTTGGTACCTTTCGCGGTAATCTTATGTGAGTAGACACCTAGTGATTTGATGTATAATACTATTAGTGTTTTTTTATAGAATAGATGTCATACGAGCGGGCGGGCCACGTGATGGTAAGTGGTCACCGCCGCCATGGACACCTGCAACACCAGAGGGCGTGCGGGTGCGCTGCCGACCTTGCAGAATCTTGTTCACAGCTGTCTCAAAGAGCCCCATATCACAGTGTAATGGAAAAACCTCGGCTGGCAGTTCATGCCACAACTTTCCAATGTACATAGTGTAAATCTGTCCAGAATATATAATGTAATATTAGTATAACAATATGTCATCGCGCCGGGACTGCTTGTATTTTTAACCTGTCTCGGAATTCTAAATGTCCGGCAACGATAACGTGGTAGTAATTAATTATAATACAATAATTTTAGACTTTTTATATTAAGAATAAACTGAACGACTTCTTCAAATTGTTGGTTGTTCTGGCCGGAGGATGTCTGACGCTACGCTTCCCGGTACGTGGTCTTTAAGGATTCTTCTAACCCATCAGTTAGACAGTTAGCCTTCTTATCAATCCTGCAGCAGATAGGGTCAGACTACATCTGCCGACAGGCTGAGCCGACAAAAAGTTTGTTGGTAGTAGCTGGTGAGTGGAGCAGAAGACCATGTGGCGAGCCAACGAAGAGGAGTATATTCAGCAATGGGGAAACATCGCTGATGGAATAGAATGAATGAAACGATTTCTAGAAAAGCAAAACTTTTTACAGTAAATGCAATTTTGAATAAGCAATTTAAGGAACAGTACCTAAATAAATGACTGTAGATTATTTATTTTTCTGTAGATGTCTGTAGATTATGACAATTGTATCTTTTTAATTATATATTCCAAATTATAATTTTAATGTCTTTCCTTTTATCAAAATATTTTTTGCATCCTCGACTATGTGACGTCTGTCTACCTTTGGAAACTTTGTCACCGCTTACCAAAGTTACTTTGATAATGGATATCCTCTTGGATTGAGGCTCGTCTGTTCCTTCTTTCTATAAAAAAGCCCATAGAACTCATGGAATCCTCGGTAGAAATAACGTTTGATCTAAGTTCACTCAATCATCAGATTGTTGCCATGCAATTGTCTCCTAGAATTAGCAAATAAAACAATGACTCATGGAACTATAATACAAGAATGTATCGCAGACCCTGTGACCCGAATATATGTGAGGTTTTAGCGACAAAAGATGCAATCGTAATTGAGGAAGACCGGCGAAATTTATCGGCTATTTGGCAAATCGCCACTCGGACTGTTGCGTCAAGTAACATTAAATTAATCCGAGAAATTAAGACTAGCATTTGCCTACGTCTGCGCCTGCTACGAACTCGATCAGTTTCTCATTGTACTTTTCGTTCAGTGACATAGTTCAGTTCAGTGGTTCAGTGGATAAACGGTAGCTTTTTTATATAGAAAGTGATGGCAAACACAGTCCACCTGGTGGTGAGTGGATACTGTCGCCCATGGACACCCGCGGTACATGTCAACATTAGTCCAGAATGACAAGCTATGGCACGCTCTTTTGTACTGGTATAACACAACGGTTTACACAAACTTTGGTAGTGGTCTTATACAGGTATTTATTTATTTATTTAAAAAAAAATTTACTTCATCGTACAAAAGGCGACGTTAATGCTTGGAGGCATCCCCTACCAGCCAACAGTAGAACATGAATATTTAGTTATTTATTATAATCAAAAGCAAAATTGTTAAACACTCACATAGTCTAGGGACTGAAACGGTCGATCGCGACCGACCAGTCCATCGCGGGAGTTTTTACATTAGATAGCTCTAAATTACCTACAATTAATAAGTTCGCTTAAAAATATATTTACCGCCCTCCGTCTCTGGACTGAATGACTGGACTGTCTCTGCCCTGGACTGAAATTTTTAACCTACTTAATGACAATTCATAGTACTAAGGGACTATTCGTATCTCGTATATATCTATACTAATATAATAAAGAGGTAAAATTGTGTGTTTGTTTGTGGGTATGTTGGGGGTAATCTCTGGAACTACTGAACCGATTTCAAAAATTCTTTCAAAAATAGGAAGCTACATTATTTTATTTTTATTTTATATTATATATTTTATATGGAAATTTGAAAAAAAAATAATCTTATAAACCGTTGCGAAGCGAGGGCGGGTCGCTAGTGTGCAATAAACGCCCTTTAATAAAAGTTGTCTTTTTTCATTCCTAGCCTAGTAGATCTCTTGCTGTCCGATTTCTTTGCCATAGATCGCTGATAGTATAAGTTTGAATATCCCTCGTGTATATTATTATATTTATCTGTGCATAATATGAAAACCGCAATAAAATGTTATCAAAATATCTTAAAATTAACTAAACAGACAGTTGCTCTTTTTATATAGAAGTAATTTATCCGTAAAAAAAATTCAAGTTCCATCAAAGAAATGAGTTTCCATAGTAAATGAATTTGAACCGTATCTTAAAGGCTTTAGATTTTAAAATGTTGTGATTCATAGGTTTTGCGTATGAATAAAATACGTTTATTGTATTGGATGATAATGTATTGGGTGTGACAATTTTCGAATATTAATACAGGAAGCAATTGTATGAAGGTTGTCGTTGTAAAAATATATTTGTGGTATTTTTTTTATCTGGGATAGTGATAGTAAATAGGAAAATAACCACACCAATGATAAATGTAAATTAAACATCAGCCTGTATAAAAGCTCTTCATGTAGGCCCGTATCCAAATAGGATATATTATTATAGACTTTGACGACCGATTATAGCCAAGTTGGTAGTGCTACGCAAATAGTCCCGGGGTTGATTCCCGGTCGGACATTCATTTGTTAAAAATAAATGCTTGTTTGGGTCTGGGTGGTGTGTTAGTTTTTATATCTATTTTATATTGTAAATCGGGTCTGAACGCGTAAAATTAAAGGTTTTTGTTTGCCTTTTATTTCTACTGGACACTTCGCCAGGGGTTCAGCAGCCATGGTTACGAAATGACTGTAGAGGCATGTAGTCCATGATGGGAGGTACGAGCAGTTTTCTCAACTACCCACATTTGAATTTTCACATTCGGGAAGGCTGCGACACCACTACATTATAATAACAATGTCCGCGGACTTATTCAACGGTAAATCGCAAGGTTTAAATTTGTTAATCACTGGATTCCACGTCGACGACAGTTTATATCCATCTATCCGATTGAAATTTTTATATTTCTTAATTTCAATCACTTCATGTAAAATCCTGGGATAATAGTGGAGTCCAGTGGAGAGGAGTTTTGGAGTGCAGAGTTCTATCCAGTGGTTAATCCCAGCGTTGAAAATGTGTTCGGCTATTGCTAATGTACTCGTTTCGCGGTTTCCTATAGCTGCGATGTGTTCCTTGGCCCTTTCCGCACCTGTACGCTTAGTTTGGTCTATAGAAGAATTGCCACAGCTGCAGTCTGTCTATAGACACCTGGCGTCTGGTAAGGTATAACATCCTTGGGTGTGCGTTATATTGCTAACCGTTTTTGTATGTATCTCTGGGCCCACGACACAAGGGACCCTAGGGTACCCATCTATTGAGTTTAGCGGTATTTATTTATTATAGGGCTTTTCCATGGTTCTCGACCACACAAGATGTACCGCTCTTCTCGTTCAGCCACTAACGGCGACTTTCTTAAATCGTCACTTACCTGGTCCGATCCCACACTACATTTACCGATACGTGGTCTCCATTTGAGGACTTGTCTATCCCATCGGTTATTTATCAGTCCTGCAACAAATATGCTCAGTCCCCTGCCACTTGAACGTGTTAATTTTTATATTGTAAAAAGTTAGTCGCTGTCATCAAAGCTAGTAGTAAACTTAGTATTTCAAGAAGATAAAAATACTTCTATTCTAATACAACTACTATTTACATTAAAATAAACTAAATGATGCGTAGAAAAAAATTAAAACGACACTGATACTCATTAATTACATCTCAATTTAAGAAACCTACTCGTCTCTGTATTTTACAATGCAACAGAAATAAACATTGTGTGTAGAATAGATTTAGTAACGACAGCACGACGAGTAAGCGATTGCAGTCGCCGATATATATCAGCGATACGGGCCAACATGGGTCAAAAATTATGGACGGTTTTACAGTAATTTTACGGAAGAGCATGCTGCATTCTAACGTTACTACGTTCCCTAAACGTTACTATCGTGAAATGTACCAAAGTGACTCGAAAGTGAGTCATCAATGTTTACTTGTCATACTATCCCATCTGATAGGTCGTGTAATTTTATAAGGAACGTCTCCGATCCTTGTAAATTTCTTACTCCCTGTTCCCTGCTGCCTGAAATAAGGAGTTCGTACTCCCACTCCCTGCGGTCACGTTTACGGTGGCCGTGTATTTTCTTGTATTAAGAGTTACATTAGAAAGACAAAAGAAATTGATATTTGATGACTTCATTGCAAAATCGTCTCGTTTCTTGCTCGCCAATAAATAAACTGTGGGTATTTGGAAAAACATACAGAAAACAGATGTCTGTATCCAATTATCTAGTGTCAATTGCCCAAAACCAAGGGAATCTACGTTCTATATTAATTCCCTTAAGCGGTTGTGCTATCTTCTCAGGTGATTATTACTGGATGAGTACAAGTGATCTACCAGGAAAAGACGCTATATCGTGTAAAGACGTCAGTGCCCTGTCAAATATACTAAGGTATTTATGGCGTGACGTTTGGAGTAAAAATGTTAAGCGTTTGGAACTTTGCCGGCCTATTATCAAATTTACACGTGCCGAAGGAATTGACGATAGCCTTGTATTAAACTTGTATCCGCGAAATTTAATAATGTAGGCTGATTTAATTTTAAAACAGTAAAGGATTTTGTCATTTAAGGTCGTTGGACTTATTTTAGAAACACCATGACGCCAATTCTCTATTGTTAGATAAATTTCGTCATAATGATCCACGAGGATTCCGTGTCAGAAAACGAGCATTAAATAGCTAAGTTCTGCGCAAATATTTAATTGTGTCTGTTGTAAATATTTCGATAGATGGAATATACTAGTTGTAGGAAGAAATACAAAGAAAATTGTAAGGGCATTTCACCGGCGCAGTCGCTTTCGAATTTCGGAAAAATGACACTTAACCTCGAATGTAAGGAAATTTGTAGGCAAACTTCAGGGCGCATTTATTAACCAAGGAAATAATAAAAATAGCCAGTGTCAACTTTTTAAATAATCCCAAATAAAATTTCTATGTTATTACTACATTTTATTCTTACTACATATTTAATTTTATGAAAACTGCACTGAAAAGAAATTACCTCGCACCATTAACAAGCTCGACTTATTAAGTGGTTTTCCGTTTAACTTAAAAGTATACATATTACTAAAAATAAATGCAAGTTCGCCTTAATGCAATTATTAATAAATAGGTTTAAAATAAACAAGACATCTTATAATTTTTATCAGAAGGCGGCAGACGACTGTACCTGGTGGTAAGTGGATACTGTCGGGCACGGACATCCACGGTACATGCCAACTTCAGTACACAATGACAAACGTTGGTTCGCCCGCGGGTATCTGCCTTTGAAGATGTAGGAATGGATTTAGAGGAAGGGTTGGGAAAATAGAGAAGAATGGGACATTGAGGAACGTGAGGAAAGGACACGTGCGTACATTGAGGAATAAGATAAAATGGAAAATGATTGTTTCTAATATTATCATATTTTAGTTGAAATTTTTCTGTGTGAATTTTTTGTTAACAATGCCTATATTTTGAGTATATTCCTTGATTACCTGTTTCCTAAAATAATAAAATAAATATGTACATTGGCTTTATATGAAAGTATGACATCGCATTTCCATGAATGGTGCGAGCGAAATTTCCCAGCCCATTGACACGCACGAGAATAACCTCGCGAGGATACGAGGAACAAGAGTTAAGGGGACACTCGTAAAGAAAATTAAGAAAAGAATCTTGTAATTGTATCAGCCTATAACACACAAGCCCGGGGCACAGCCCTCACTTAGTAAATCACTGGGGGGTCTCGCGTCGTGCTCAAAGGAAATTAACATATCTTGACCAGTCATGCGCGGCTTAGCCCAACGGGTACACTAATATGAAATACATATCTCTGAATTGGTATACCAGAACATTTGTGAACCCATTTGACACCAACCATGAACGCGCAGTTCGAGTATTCGATTACTTTACAGTTGAGGAAATAGACAAACGCAGTCCACCTTTGGCCAGGTGGACCAATGACTTGAAAGAGTTCGCCGGTGGTGGTTGGATGAGTAGATCCGAAAGTCGTGTGCGGTGGTGAGCTTTGGGAGAGGCCTATATTCAGTAGTGGAAAGATATAAGGTATGGTTATGTCTTGATGTGAATGAGCCTTTACGTTACACGTTTAGTCACTTTCATACTTCATAGCTGGTAGACATCGATCTGCATAACGAGAGCGAAAGAGAATAAAACTTATACTCAATTTGTTCAATATTACATGTTCCCCGCAACCAGCACGTTTAGTATCGACTGCTGGACATTTTAGTATCCTCGTGCAAGTTATCATATGAGTGAGGAATGTATGGCCTTAAAACACCACGCTGCCCATGCGGTTTGGCGAGTCTACTCTTTTAGAGAGAGGTGTTTAGTTTCTTAGGGCCCGTGATAGCCGGTTTGTGATCCCTTAGTCGCCTTTTACAACACCCACGAGCAGAGATGGGGTGGTACTATTTTTAATCCGGCCGACACCACACGGTACAATTTCCTACCGCTTACATTTTCCCAAAATAGGTCACCTAGAAAATGAACTGTCTTCGCCTTAACCCGTATTAATCCGTCGCCCACTCGGCTCGCTCGCGTCGCTTTTGATCCGCACGCTTGTAACACCATTATAATGTACACATTACATACACAATCGATATAAACATACAGTGGAGAATCTTACCGATATTCTTATATTGTTCTTATAGAAATATATACGGAAATATATAGGAAAATATTGTGTACAATCACGGATTTATCATTTAAAAGTAGTCATATCTTTTTTTGTCATATATGACAATGGTACAATTAACTCATTCTGCCAGTGTCAAGTTTTCTTCGTAATTCATAATTTCAAAATCTAAATCGTACCCTGTCAATGTCCAGTCCCGTCAAAGTCTGGAGCAGTCAGGAGTCACTCAGTAAAGTTATAGTAGGTTTACTGAGGGCGGGAGAGGACTCCTTGGACGCGAATTATCAAAATTATTTTTATTCTATAAACTTGCACTCACCTCATCGTCATGGCAACGACATGGCATTCTTTTCCTTTTAAAAATCGAACAGGTACAATAACTTATTACTTACTAGCTGTGCCCGGCAGCGTTGCATGCCCGTCACATCGTCATATTTCAACAAATTACCACAAAACAATATTAAACTATACGTATAAACCTTCCTCTTGAATCACTCTATCTATTGATGAAAACCGCATTAAAATCCGTTGCGTAGTTTAAAAGATCTAAGCGTACATACAGAGGGACAGACGGCGGGAAGCGACTTTGTTTTATGCTATGTATAGATAGATAGATTAGACAGACTATAGGTACGATACACAATACTGTTACAAGTTTAATAATACATACAATTCAATTGATTACGAAAAGATACCATACTGTTAGTTTTCACAACGTCACAGCCACTATATAGTCGAGTCTTCCGTCGTATCTCATAGTTTTTTTTTACTAGCATTTTGGCGGTAACGAATGATTTACATACCCCGGAATTGGGTAGAATGACGTAAAATCAAAGGTCGCTTTACCGTCTGACGATCGCGACAATTATTTTCAGCTTATTTACGCTACTGTGACATGTAAGTGATATAATATTAAAGTATTTTGTAGTCTGTGTGTCTAGATTTAGTCGACTGTATAACCTCTGTAGCCTCTTAGGAGAGTACGATAATCATTACCGTAAGCAGCCTTTTAACATACAATCCTGGACATGGGCCTCCTCATGCATACTGTCTAGTGCATGAGAGATGTATGGCCATCAAACTCCACACTAGCCAAGTGGGTCGGCGAGTGCACCCTTTTAGAGGTGGTGTAGTTCCTCAGGGCTTGTGGTAGCGACTTTGTTAGTCGTAAGAGGTTTCGACAATTAATAAATAACGACAATACTATAAACGGAATCATCAACATTACAATGAATCTCCTTATACACAAGCGGGATTGTTTGGGATTCTCAGTAAAGGCTTCGATAAATCGGACATGCAAGTACAAGATCGATACCATTAGCCCGTATCTCTCCACTGCTGGATATAAATCTCTCTCAAGGCTCGTTACCACACATAATCTCCCAATCTTCTTATCCAGTCACTTGACTTTCTTCATGTCGGCGGCCCACCTGGCCAGAGGCAGACTTTCCAGTTTCCCACGACCGGATAGTTGTTGGAGCTCACATTGGGGGAGAGTTTAGTTCCATTGGTCACATCACTGAGCGTCGTAGAAGTGCTAACTTCAAAATATAAAAAATATGTATCATAGGCAATAAAAAAAAAATCAACAATCACAAAAAAAATATTTAATTTTAATAAAGTAAAAGAAATAAGTATGTATAAAGAAAACATTTATATATATTTTTTTTTACTTAATTTAGAGGGTTTTTTTATTTACAGGAAGAATAATCGTGTAGATGTATGTGTAAAGAAAAGACCTATTCTCGAGTAATTTTTAGAATTTGTGAATAACCGGACAATTTGAGTCCGGTCGCGTGTAGGGACATCGCAGGACAAATCGCATCAAAACCGGAAGCTTGGTGAGCCTGGCCCGAGGTCGTCCCACGCTGCGCTTACCGCTCCGAAGACAACTGTTAAATTTACCTAATACTGAAGTATAATTAATGAATGTGATCAAGATTATGGTAGATCTCGTGCCTATCCCTCCACATTTTCCCATCTCCAAATCCATTCCTAAATCTGCCAAAGTTGGCCGCGCATCCAATGTATGTCATCGTTTCCGTGAGCACCAACGTTTGTCACTCTCGACTGAAGTTGGCATGTATCGCGAATGTCTATGGGCGACAGTATCCACTTACCAACAGGTGGACTATAAGCTCGTCTACCGCCTTCTTTCTATAAAAAAGATCTAATCTCTATTCATGTACTCTTCTAGCCCATCGCTTATCAGACCTGTGGCCGGCCCACTTTGTCTTCTTTGAGCTGCGGCAGTAAATTTATCACAATACCCACGTGGCTCAAAGATTTTGTAATTTATATTTTCAGTATAGCTAAATGTCTAATTACACATAAATGTGTTATATTGAAGAAAACATCCATATCGTGAAAATATATATGTCGAAATCGATGTTTTCGAAGTTCCAAGTTACTAATGTAACCCTTTCTCGTTCATGTGCGAATGGTGGTGACGTATGGTACCACGTCACCACGTCATAGTAAGTATTATTCAACTGCTGTTGATAGTAAAATAGAAAATACGAGTTTCAATTGGCATATCTTGGTGATCTTCAATTTCACTCTTGAAAGTGAAACTAGTATATATACACCAGTACAGTTGGCGAGAGATTTATCTCTACATATTAAACATCTGTCTGTCTGTCGGTAAAGAAGGAATCCCATTGGATAAAGATAAGAAACCCCTTAACTGTTCCCTTCCTTTTTAATCCCTAAATCCTCTAACTTCGCTAAAAATTGTGCGAACTTACTGCTCGAGTATGGATTTCTGTTATTTTCAGCTTTTCTAGGCGTTCTATTTACTACCAGAATCGCCCGAGTTTACTTTGTCTTCCTAAATACTTTTGGAAGTGTATCTAGAGTGCCTATCGTGTTTCTCCGATGTGCCGCTACATCTTCGAATTTTAGCAGCACGTGAACTGGTGTCTGCTTGGTCATGCTTCACTACCACAAGCCCTGAGGAACTACACCACCTCTAGAAGATTGGACTCGCCATCCCACCGCGATCTACATCCTTCATGTACAAGACAATGTGCTTGAGGAGGCTCGTGTCCAGTATCGGATAATGAAAGAGCTGATATCGGTGACGACGGACAGGCAGTGCATATGCGGTTGTGGCAATGTTTGTCGTTATTGACTGATGTTATTATTTACCGCAGATGTCCATGGGCGACAGTATCCACTTCTCACCAGGTGAACGGTCAACTTGCCTGCCAGATTCTCTGCATAACAACCCATTACTTTCAGATACCGAATACGATAAATACGATAACTATATAGATAGTAAAACTTTAACCTTCGGCTGACTTTACAATAGGTACCTACGTACAATTTTATTGTTTTGGCACGGAACCGTGCGCTGGCGCTGATTTTAGCAAGTGTCGTTTCGTAGCGCGGCCGGTGACGCACGCCCCGTGGGCGTGGCGCTATGGCGCGCACAAAATTGCCTTAATCGGATGCAGGAAGTTATCCGTACATTATATTTATTGTAATTGCTATATGATATACAGTGTCCAAATCTGTCTGTCAGTCGGTGTGGACCATACAAGTAGATTTTAAATTAGATAGATTATAATTATAATGAATTCCTACACTGCATTATTTCCCCTCTCTCGAGGAATGATGGGATGGAAGTGCAAAGGGTGCACCTTTTTGTCACATTATATAATTTATTCCCTTTTCTTCATATTTCCAAATCTTTTCTCTATATCCTCTCCTTTATCTAGCCACCCCATTTCCTTCGGGATATTTACGAAGTTTTTTGGCTTCCTGAAGTCTTCTGGGAGTGTTTTTAGAATGCTAAAGATGTGTCCTCGGTGCGCCGCGACACCTTCGTATCTTAGCAGCATGTATGATCTGCATAAAGGACTGCCGGTGTACCTATAATAAAAAAATGAGTATAGAGTCTCTAAAATAGCTTCCTTCAAATAGACCTTAAATCTTCTAAAATCTGGTCTTTTTTATTCGAAATGGGCGTTTAAAACATGTCGTGCCCTAAAATTATTCTGTAGATAAAAACCAATATGCGATTAATTCTAACCTCTTTGAAATTCCGTCCGCACGCCGTCATAATATTGTAGTATTGTGTAGTACACGCCCGCGGTTTTTTTCCGTCGCGGTCGCGGAGCGGGCCCCTAATCCGACCACTGCGAAGATATTCGCGCTATGTATCGGTGTGGCCACGAAAAAGGTATATATGTATTATAGTTATATGGAAACGAATACCAATTATTTGATAAATTAGTTTAAAATGAATCTTATTGAAAGCAGAGTATGTGAGTCTAGTATGCAAATAAGTAATGCAGATATTATAAATCTTATTTAATTTATTGTTATTTGTAACGGTATAAAGTGATATTACATCTATCTATACATACAATAACACTTTAGAACTGTAAAACTGATTGGGGGCGATGAAGGAAGAGTATCAGAATACAAAAAGACGATTTTGAATATTTTTATCTGTCTGTCTGTCTCACATTTTCATGGGATTTCCACGGGTTAATTAAACTTAGCTTGACGCTTCGAATAGACTTTGTTTCATCGAAATCGGCTAACGGGAAGAAAAGATATCCCAATTTAGAGTTTAAAAACTAATATTTCACGCGTACGAAGCCGCGGGCACAGCTTGTATATAATAAACAAAAATCAAAACTGCTGTGTTCTGTTTTATTTCCTTTGGTAACACAATAGAAACGTTGATTGTTGGAAATATTAGTAATTTAGTTAGGTAGGTAATGTAATTTATAATTATTTTTATTGTAAAACTGTTTGGTTTCTTAAAATTAATAAAATAAAAATACAAATAAATATCTACACACATAATTTACAATACTTTATATTCCCGTTTAAAAGTATCTACTCGTATAGCGATGTAAAAGTTTGCCCCGAATAATTATAGAGAACTTAATAGTTATAATGTTATATAAATAAATAGAAGTGGTAAACTGAGATAAAATGTGGTGCTGAAAAGGTATAATACAATAAATCCCTACGCTTTATCCGTACAACTAAGATCGTGTTGTTACTTAAACGCCGTATCAAGTTCTGTGTTCTGACATGGAACTGAGAACATCAGTTACAATTCTTTTTTTTTTCAGGTAAACTAATTTGAAACCTAATTTTGGCAACATATTCTCAACCTCTTAGCCCTACGCTTGACTGCTACTGATAAGTAAATCTAACATTCCGCTATTTAAATACAGAGCGAGTTTACACGCTTCGCTATCCTCCCCGCCTTTCTAGTAGCCGCACCGGATCGAGGAAACGATTCAGCTATAAATCGGTAGGCCTTGACGACACGACTTGAATGCTATTATAGCACTTATTTATTGTGAAATAGGTCGACGCACCAACGCGTAATAGACAATAAATACTGGAATTTGGTTGGTGCTTCAAATTATATAATCATTTATTATTTAATTTAAAAGATTTGTTTAAGATCCCATTTTAAATAAGAAAATGTGGCTGATTATTCTTTAGAGAATGATTGTGTGGTAGACTTAAATTTGCTGTAGCATGATCGCGTGTGATGGCATGTGATGGGGATTATTAGTCTTTACTAATAATCCCCATCACATGTAAAAATACACTATAAAATATATTATAGTGTATATTATATATAAATATATTATATATTTATATATAAATTTATTTATTAATTAATTTATTTATTATATATTTATATTTAATATATTATATATTTATATATAATATAAAATATGTATATATAAATAAAATATAAATACTATAATATAAAATACACTATAATAGACCGCTACCATGTCTGTATGTACTGGACTAGCGACCCGCCCTCGCTTTGCTTCGGTTTATAAGTTTTTATTTTTTTCCAAATTTCAAAATGAAATATATCCTATATTAGACATGGATAATGTAATGTAGCTTCCTATTTGTGAAATAATTTTTGAAATCGGTTCAGTAGTTCCAGAGATTACCACCAACATAGAAACACACATTTTTACCTCTTTATTATATTAGTATAAATCTGTCTGTATTTACTTAAAATATAAAAAAATATTGTTTACAAAACTAAGTAACAAACAAGCGAGGACAAAAAATTTGTGTGTACCCAAACAAAGGCTTGCTCTTTTCCGAAAGAACTTTTATTGTATGGCTGGCTATTCGTCTTTATAACAAATTAATTAATGAATTGACAAATTCAAAGAATTAAATATTAACTTATTCAAAAAAACATTTATTTAAATGGCTTCTTTAATGGCTATTATAGTGTAAATAAATTTCTCAGTGACATATTTTACATTTTATAGTGTATTTTGTACATTTCATGATTATATTTATTTTATCTGACAATTATAATTATTAGACATGGTAACTATCTGACATTAAGCTGGGGATATTATTCTTTATAATTTGTAATCCATCACTGACTATTTTACCCATTTTTTTTAATTATTATTTTAGCTTTTAAATGTAGTGGAAATCTAATTCCAATAACTACGTAATAACTTAACATTGTATACGTAATAACAAAACCCTTGGATAAATCATAGTAAAACTAATTGACTTAAGAACTTTGTATTTATGTACATATGATTACAATTAAATTATATTATTATTATATTTTTAATGATATCATTGAACATTTCCACGAAAGGAACTTTTGGAACGAAGTTCTTTTACGCGGCTTGCGGTAGGTGTGATTCGAGAGAAAATGTAACGTCACGTAAGATTTTAATCCCCTCCATACGCCTTTCTTTTTCTCTTTCTCGCCTTTCTCTCGGTCAGACACGGTATGGTCGCGATTATCGCGATCGTGTCAGTTCGTCGGTATTTAGTAAATTTTGGTAGCGGGCCGATCGCTAGTTCTCTCTCTCTCATGCCTCGCTCAATCCGAAACGAAAATATCCGATTCGACTACATCGCTATCGCTGATTCGGTGAATCGTATCGTTGTTTTTCGATGTAATATATATCACATAGTGACATCGATCGATATTTGCAATACATCGATTGTTTTTAGAGTTTACTAAGATTATGGTTATAACATGCCTAAAAATGAAAGTATACGGATGCGTGAATTAAATTCGGAGTTTAAAAAAATGCGTGAGGATCTTCGTTCCTGACGGGGGGGGGGGGTCCTCTGACCGTACACGTTTTTTTTAATCTCCTGTTGCTCCTAAAGTACTGTACATGTCTCATGTTATGAACATGTTACATGTCTCTCCATTGCTGGTCTCTCCATTCCTCTTCTAAGAGCCGCCACCACAGACGGTCTTCTGATCTTCTCATCCACCCACTACCGGCAGCTTTTTTCATGTCGTCAGTCCACATAGGCTCATAGGCTTTTCATTGGTTGTTTTACAGATACAGCAGATATCAGCCCGAAGCGAGTGAAAGATTGTATTTGATGGTGAGCCTTGGGAGGGACCTATATCCAGCAGTGGAGAAACATAGGCTGATGGCAAGGCATACATCAAAGGAATCCAACCAAAAAATTAAATCTTCAACTTTATATTACTTATAAAAGTCAAACACAGTTTTCCCAAGAACTGTAGTTTTTTTTTGAAGCAATCCCAAAAATTGGTCGAAAAGTGAATGAAGTGCCGACTAAACTCAAGCTACACTGAGATTTTTCATTGTTTAATAATAAATGCTCCAACATTCAAGGTATAAATCCTCGTGGAAAGTCTGCGGTTTTCTCACGAATCCAAAATAAAACAACGCGGCAGTCTCGACGAGAGAAGACAGGGACAAATTCTGTATGCTCCGAACAAAAGCACACCTTAAATTACTATCGACTGCGATATTTAATCCAGTCGAGATATTGAGATTACATTTTGAAATCCATGTCGAAAATACACAACCAAGTATGTTTTTCTTGTGCGTGTGATTTTATTTCCTGTACGGGCAGGTGGACCGATGACTTGAAGAAGTTCACCGGTAGTGGTCGGACGAGACGAGTGGAAGATCGTCTATGGTAGCGAGCGTTGAGAGAGACCTATATCCCAGTGGAGAGACACAAGCTGATATTATAATATGATGCTCTTTAATATTTTGGAATACGTCAGTGCTTTTGTGATTTTTAATATCATCAGTTCAACAACCTGGTTTCATACTGTATTTGGCACTGGTTTAGTCTGAAGTTTAAACTCGGGTAGGGACCAGTATGTCAATATGGGTCGAATATGACGAAATTAACCATATACATTCTGTGATTACAATAAGAAGCAATGTGTGAACATCGGAATACGATTACAGTGATACAAATGAAGAGAAAAATAAAGCTACTGCATGTATAAAGCGTCATCACTCTGTGTTCTTCAAAGTTGGATATATGCCTCTCTCATGGCCCGTCACCATAGACGACCTTCCACTCTTCTCATCCAGCCACTATCGGCAGCTTCCTATAAGTCGTCAGTCCATCTAACCGGAAGGCGTCACACTACGTTTCTCGTTTTTTTTTTTATATGGCAAAGGTGCAGTTAGCACATTCTGCCAGTGTCATGATGTCTTCGCGATAAACAACTTTAAAGTCTAAAACGTAACCTGTCAATGTCCAATCCCGTAGGAGTAAGTCGGGAGTCGTTCAGTAAACTGTAGTGGGTTTACTGAGGACAGTAGTGGACTCCTTGGAAGCAAACGAAAAACGCAGACCCACGCTTCTATTTGATTATCACAAACACCACGCAGGAAAAGAAAAACACTGACGTTTAATAAACCAACACTATTAAACGACAAAACGCCTAATACACAATTTTTACAATAATGAAAAAAAAACTAAACGTCACCCACCCCTCGAGTTCACGCGTACAAGTACCGTCCCCCTTACTGTTATATGTCTTGTAAAATAAGAAACAGAGGGGACACGGTAGTTTCTGTGCTCGAGAAGCGTTCGGCGTCTTGCGTGTGTGGGGTAAATGCAAAAGCAGGTGCAAGGTGAATGCGAACCGTCAGGCTTTATATTTCTGCAGCTGTCCCTTTCGTTTAAGTAGAATTTGTATTGACATCCATTGCATTTGCGCGTTTTTAAAGTTCACCTAATATGAACTCGCGCGGACATGTTTAGCTAGTTCGGCGTATGCTTTTATGGTACCACCAAAGTGACTCCAGTGATTCCAATGTGTTCTTCTAAGTTCACACATATATACACTCACATGGGCGCGCTATACACACTATATATAGCAAGCACTATACACATAAGTCTATACACACAAACTAGCACTGTTATATTTGATTTAAAATAAATAAAACCTCATAGTCATATAGTTCTTAGTTCATCATTAACATACACTAATTTATATTTATAATAAATTAATATGACTCCTTCTTACCACGCAAACGTTGCCTGGGAGAAATCGCTTTAGCGATAGGGCTTGTACTTTGTATATCTCTGTATGTATTTGGTGTACAATATGGTGTATCATCTATCTAATATATAAGTTGATTCATGCGTAAATGTAAATCCTTAATTGACAGTATATGTTGTAATATTTTATGTACAACTGAGTGCTGATTTTGTAATAATAAACAAAAGGTAAAAAAAATGTCTATACAAATGCATTCCACTTTATTACTTAGATTTTCTTTAAATTATTTATAATTTATAATGTAATCTTGATGTATCAAATGCAATGGAAACCTGAACCGCGTGGCATGGGTTTAATGGCTCAAGCAAGGCACAACTATTATTCAACTCAAAAAAATTAGTTTTGAGCAGAGATAATTGTCGACTCCTCCTATTTTGGATGAAACTTATTGTAATATCTCAAATGGTTATTCTCAAACCACGGTTTTGTTGAGCTGAGCCAAATTTTCGTGCACCGGCTTGGCGAACTGGTTTACCTCGAGGAGACCTGACCCCCCTATCTAAGGATACCATAATATACCATCAGCTGTCCGTTGCCGGATATCGGCCTCTCCCAAGGCTCGTCACCACACACGACTCCTCTCATCGAGCCACTTCAAGTGGTCGGTCCACCTTAGATAGATCTAGGGCTTTCGCATTTGTATTCATAGTGATACAAACTAGAAACACCTTTAGAATGTTCGCAGATTATACAATCAATATAAGGCACAGTTTATATAATGTAAATTATCACTTTCTAAAGGCAACTCGAATAATCGTAGTTGAGTATCAAACTCGAATTACTCCCAGAGAATAATCACAAAATTTTGGTCAATTCCATTCGAGATCGCAAACAACCGAGATACCAGAGTAAAACGATATTTAGTCCCAGACAACAAAGGGATCGCACCGTACGTCTAGTTAGTTGCAACGATTCATTTGCTTGCCACCAGGTGTAGGTTCGATGACCGTCTGGACGGATCAACGTTTGACAGGGCGCCAATCTGTGCCAACTCGTTTGTTTACTAACAAATTTTTTTGGCGCGAAATGACGAGTAATAGAAGAGAGCGCCTATTAGAGGTTGTGACAGATTTTCACATAATTATAAAGATGTATGTGGTGTAACCATACGCAGTGATTGTGCCAAACTGCGAGAGGCCAACGGCTTTTGACTGGGTTATTTATGGTACAGAATCTTGATATCTTAAAATTTCTATACGTATAAAGACACGTCATCTTAAGGACAGAGTGATCCGTGCCATTCTGTCTAACCAGGATGTTTTATATGTAAAAATTAGCAAAAACAAAAGAAATGCAAATGTACGAGTTGTAAAATTTTCTTGTCAATGAACTCTCAGTCATGAATCGAATCTCGTTTCAGACTTCGGGAATGTTCCGACGCATTCTGTATATAAATTTATCGCATTGTGTATATAAATTTATGCGGTCAAAAGTGCGGTGATCTATGCGTTGTGTTACTCCAATAAAACGAGCATTACAAGCGATTTTCTCACAGATTAAGTACCCGGTGGGTTCTTTGCGATCCCAATCGAGTCCACAATGGAGCATAAAGGCTCTTAATTAAATTTATTGTTATTCTTACAATGTAATCATTTCGATAATTCGCATTGTTTACAAATAATAGTCCTGTTAGATGTGGCCCGTTATTCTATCGATAACAAAAACTTAATTCAAGCGGGAAATAAAGGCCAAACACAAATCATACAAGAACGAATAGATGTTTGATAATAATAATATGGCTACGGCAAGGGCCTTTCAAAAATAAAGTTCAATGTCAAAATGGCCCAAATTTTGGCATATTTTTGATATTATCTTCGTCAAGTTCATATTGGATAAAATAATTTAACAAGATCGAAAGTTCGACAGTATTCTAAAATGTGGAATAAAATTGCCAATTAAAGATATACGTTTAGAGCGACATCATACGAAAATGCAGGGCAGCCAATATAATTCCCACCTCGGGTTTCTACAACCGCACCTCCCGTCCACAGAAGTGCGGTCCATCCGCATTTCCTCGATACGGAGGTCTCGTGCACTGTTCGATTCAAAAATCATTTTATACCGCGAACCCGTAAGCTGTGGAACGAACTACCTCAAGAGGTCTTTCCATTAAGCTACAATATGGGGTTCTTCAAGAAAGCTGTGAATAGGATTTTGCAAGGTCGGCGACGCACCCGCATAACCCCTGGTGCTACAGGTGTCCATGGGTGGCGGTAACACTTACCATCACGTGGGACCGCTTGCTCGTCCGGCTACTTCACTATATAAAAAAGGCAGGAACAGTTATTTTTACCTATTTCTTAATTTTTATGAGTAAACATTTCATTACTAAAATTATTTTGTTTGTCAGTATAAATTAATAAATGAAGTTTCTTTCATGAAAAATATAAATCAAGATAATCTGAGTATCCACGAGGTATTCCTGCTAATCCAAAAAAAATGTTGCTGATAAAGTTAGATTTACACCAATAAATATTGTTAAAAATTGAAATTTTAATATCATTATGTTTTATAGATTTTTTTTATATTAAAATATTCATTTTAAATGTACATAATTACATACATTTAGTCTCACTGACTCAGGTAAGAGATGTCTTATTACAGTTGTAGCAAGTTATGTTGAAATGGGCTGTATACTGTAGGGCACTCGAGAACGCCGAGTTAGAGCGAGGTGACTGCACGGCTCCTCAGTAGCCTTTGACCTAGATAATTACGCTCACATAGTAACCCACTTTGTAGAAGGTAGAGTTAGATATATAGAAAATAACATAGATACTCTATAACAGGGGTGTGTAGCTAATACTTGAGAGTTGCGAATGGTAACACACGTAATTCAAATATTAACAGAGTAATTGTGCAATGTCTTAATATGACACGGTAACACAACAGTTACACACATTTAGCAAACACAATTGTTTATTTTATTATTATATACATATATACAACATTACTTATAAATCACCAGCACCCTGGTACGGATCCTGCACATTCCTCTTATAAGTTTACAAATAGCAGATAGATGTCTGTCACACTACATCAGAATTCAAATTCATCGGTTCAATCCAATCCGTGCTTAAATATAAACTCACTGGTACGAGCCGATTATTTGAACTCACGATCACATGTATGTGGGTTGAGTATTGATACACATAGGCTATCACCGCTCTTTTAAAAATTGTCACTAGGAAAACACCGTGAGGAAACCCGCGTGCATTAGAAATAAAAGAAATCTGGAATATGTGTATCCACCAATCCGCACTGCGCCCGCGCGGTGGCCTGTGCCCTACATTAGGACGTTATGGACTGATACAAGTATAACTGGAATACAACAGTACTAAAGACATATACATTATAAACCCGACCACCGATTGGTCTAGTTGGTAGGTTTATTATTATCTGGGTGGTGTATTACAACACGTTGAATTCTAGTATGTGCCATCGAGTGTAGCGTTAAAACACATGTGTAGTATATAAAGACTGCTCTTTATATACTACACATGTGTTTTAAAGCAAAGAAGACTGACCTTTTAAAGTTATATCCCTTCTATGAACAGCCGGGGCAAATCCCAAATCAAACCATTTACATATTTGCAATGTGAGTAAACAATAGATGATAATGAAATACAGGATCGTCGCATTCACAAATTGATAGAAAGTGACACTAATAGAAATTACATTAATAGAAATTATAGTTATAAAATAAAGTTATTATTACATTTCACGTCTATATAAATAAAAATTTAAACGTTCATTTGTTGAAAATCTTAAATCTCCGAAAGTTCTTCACCGATTGCTTTGAAATTTTGACACAAAGTTGCATTCGAATACGCGCGTGTTTTTATATACCTATCACAGAGTAAAAACATGCTTTTTACCCAAAAACAGGTAAAACAGGATAAACGCCATCTGTTGGGCAGCCACAGCAACGCGTGACCGGGCACAGCTAGTTTTAAATAATTACGTATTAATCATAATTATAATATGTCAATAGTCAAAAAATACATCACATCCTATCCCCCTTCCCATTTTACAACCCTTTCTCCAAAGCCATTCCTTTAAAGATAGATAGGCTTTAAAGATAGGCAGCGCACCGGGAGCGCGGCGGCGTACTATTTGTCATTGTGGACTGATGTTGGCATGCATTTCGGATGTCCATGGGCGACAGTATTCACTTACCATCAGTAAGCATGGTACTGATGGTAAGTGCATGCTCGTCTGCCACCTGTTTCCAATAAAAAAAATGTAGAATGTCGTATAATATCGTAAAGTCAAAGAATATTCATCATAAAGTTTACCGAGACGAAGAATGTCCAGCCACTCTCACTGATCCGTCCACCGGCGTGCTCTGCTTGCAAACGTTGTTCGAATAATAACTAAATCAGTCAGGCTGTGCCCTTCATCGTACATCCCGCGTCCTGTCTGCGCCCTGGCCCTAACGCCCTAGCCCTTATCATAGATTAACAACGTTACAGAAGCGACTGGATAAATAGAGGATCCTCGGTGTTAGAATTAGTTGAGCCTTTTTATATAGAACCCTATGTAATATACATATACCCTATCCAATAACACTAGTGGAGACAACCCATTCCCGATATCCCTTTTCTAGACCATCGACTGACTTTCCGAGAACACATAAAAACTATTGGAAATCGAACCACCTTTGTACTCGGTCGCCTCAACCCTCTCGTAGGCGGGAGAAGTAAAATGTTGCTTAGAAATAAGCTGACATTGTACAAAACCTGCGTACGTACCATAATGACCTTCGCTAGCGTTGTCTTTGCACACGCAGCCCCCTCCAACATTAAAATACTCCAAACCCTCCAAAATAGATTGGTGTGTAACCTGTGGCTATCCCATGGTATTCTCCCAATGTCGACCTCCACAAGGACTTGGAAATTCCCTCCATCGTCAAATATGAGAAAGACTCCGCCCGACGCTACTACGACAGAGTCCCTCACCATCCCAACCCTCTAGTTACCAGCCTAACCTATGTCCCCGATAGGAGCGACCCTCCCTGTTACCGTCATCGTCGTCGTCCTCGGCATATCCTAGGCCTCTCCGACGACCTGATTACTGCTGCCAATGCTGTTCTTACTCTACACCGGTGACTGTTGAAATTCCATTAGTGCCACAAGAATTTAGCCACTCCGAAAAAAAAACTGGTTGTGACGGGTCTCCAGTGTTATTTATTTACCTGAGTAGGCTTTATTCCTACTCATGCGCCTCTTCAGGGCCCCTTACGAATTTTACTTATGCTAACAGAGTAAAATAAAAACTACGTCAATGCAAACGCAATCAGTAATGAATAATCCACTGCTGCCCTGCGAAACGCTTGCGAGGTGCAGTGAAAGAAGTCCAAATCTGGATATTTGTGCATAAGAGCATTGAGCAGACTCAGGGCCTGCGGGAGAGGGGCTTGTCTCGCCGACGTAGTCCTACATCCAGGCTCATTAAATAGAGCTCGATGAGGAACTTGAGAATAGTTGCCAGACACATGAATGAATACAGATTCCAAAATTCCAACAATGTGGCATTAAAATTGCGACCTCGAACTAGGTTTAATGCATATATCTGTCCCATCCGTCTGTATGGATGCAAGTCCTGGACAATGAAATTTAGTAAAAGCATTGAAATGTAGTCGTGCAGAGGTACGCTGACCATCAGTTGGACGCAGAAGGTCACTAATGAGGATGTCCCGCTATGAGTCTGTTGAAAACGCGACTTTTTGTAAGTGGTCCCGTGCTAAGACATAAAAAATACGAAATCCTTCTACTGATTATTATGGGCAAGATTGCCGGAAAGAGGCAGGAAAGTCATGGCTGTGTAATATACGGGAGTGGACTGGCATCGCGAGTGCCTCCGAACTGTTTCGCCTCGCGAGAGACAGGGCAAAATATTCGGAACTGATTCCCAACCTTCACTAGTTCGAGAAACATCACAAAAAGAAGATGCAATATACATAGAAATTTAGGTATTGGTACCTTACAGTCCCACAGCCGCTATGCGCACTCGACTGGCCGAGTTACCCCTCTCTCACAGAAGACTACCGTAAAATGTACAGCATTTCGCACTGTATCCTATTTCCCTAATGTATGTACGTGTTTCGGTAGCTAGTAAGATACGCCAGATTCCATTCCCGTTCCATCCTATCCTATCCCTCCCCATTGCCCCAACCCTGCAAATCCATTCACAAATCTCCAAAGATAGGCAACGCATCCGGGGGGCGTGCCAACGTTCGTCATTCTTCGATGATGTTAGCGTGTATCGCAGATATCGCAGGGCTACAGTATCCACATATAACCAGGTGGATTGTCTACTAGTCTGCCACTTTCTTTCTGAAGAAAAAGAAAAAAGGCCATTAGATTCAACAAGTGATCGCATATATAACAATTTCTAATTGTATGATGCCTTAAACATACATAGACGACGGCAGCAAGCAAAAAAATAGGAAAATAAAAATTAAACAAGGCAATAAAACTGCGTTGTACCATGTGTAATCCCATGCTTTATTACGCTATCTGACTGTTCTTTATGAAATATCTGGACTTCATGCAGTGCCAATTTACAGTAAGGGGCCGTTCAAGTATTACGTAAGCAGAATTTCAGTCATTTGTACCTCCCCCCCCCCCAAGCCCCTTACCCTTTGGGGGTAAGCAAAGCTCTTACCCCCCCCCGCGCTTTCATAAGCATTGGTATAATTATTAGAAAATCTGTTGGATTCTTATTTAATCAGAATCTACTAAATTTTGCCAAAAAAATACGAAAATAAATATTGCTGACGTAATCGGCATTCAGACCCCTCCCGTCGTCCCCCATGTCATCAAAAATAAGCAAAGCAAAGAGAAAATTTGGTGCTTACGTAATACTTGAACGGCCTCTAAATAGGTAGGACATAAATAAATGTATGAACTATCGCATCTATCCCTTGCGTTATTCTTTGCGCGCCGTCTCGTCCTTCCCGGTGCATTTGTACCGAGCTACGCTCGGGCGCCCTTTCGTCTTTCCCGGGCAACGGACACTGAGGAACTGTCTGGGATAGGTTTATTCAAAATTTATTGGTTAACGAGTTTTCTAAACGATTGTCCCTATTTTACACAGACCTAAAACAATCATGGATATGTCTTTTAGGATTTTTTTTATGGATAGGAGGCAGCAAACCAGTAGACAGTCCACCTGGTGTATCCGTCGCTTACTGATATCCATAATTCATGCCAACGTCAGTGCGGAATAACAAGCATTGGCACATTCATGGTCGTCTGCCATTGAAAATTTAGGAGTTAGATATGAAAAAGAATGCGAGGATAAAAGACGGGAAGTATAACGGGACGACGAGATTTTCTCATCCTATTACACTTTCCATTTCTTGGAATGGGAATGGAGTGGAATGGGGAGTAAAGAGTTCCTTTATACCACTATACTCTTGTGATAGGAGGGGGTGGGGTGGGATAGGAAGTATAGGAATGTCATTACTATACCAATGTACCATTGTATGGGATAGGAGTATCGAATATATTTTTTTAGTCTCGTAAAAAATAATAATAATTAGTCAACATTCTTGGCGGTACTCTTCGCTTTGCATAAATAAACCAACTATAAACCAACCTGCTATAAACTATAAACCAACACTTTATGCGAGACAGATTTGCAAATTTGAAAAAATATTCACATTTGAAAATCAGGACCCCACGAGGGAATACTGGAAATGAGATAAAATAGAAAGCAATTTTACATTTAAAAGTGGAAACAGAAATTTATGTATACAATGCAACGTAGAATCGAATGACACATACAGAATAGCACCCGCGGAGTTTTTCCACTGCATTTTGTCTAAATTTAAATACGCTAGCCGGCGAAATATTCGGGTCAAACTTCACTGCTCTGTTTCACTCTCCCTATAATACTCTATGTAGTGGACAGCCAGTAACCGTTAGCAGCTTCGACCGTGTTGACGTAAGGTAGTTTCATAGAAGCGTGGATACATAACAGGCTTATTATTTTTTTAGAGGACCCAAAGAACACCCGTCTAACAATTAGCCAAAATGCGTTGTGTAATTTTCAATAATTGGTGTAAGTAGTGCTCTTTTAACGTAGCGGGAGACGCCCTCCGGCTGTGTGGACTGGCGACTTGAAAGTCACTGGTAGTTGCTGGATGGGAAGAGCTGAAGAACGTATTTGGCGACGGTTCTTAAGAGAGGCCTATATCCAGCAGTGGAGACAAAATATAAGTAAAAACGTTCGATTGACTACAGCACTTCCATATAATGCAACTAAATTTCTAAGTTCTAATTCCGTCTAATTTAAAGTATGTCTAATTTAGTCAAGGAATCAATATTAATATGAACATGTTTCTGGGATGCCGGGATATTAAGATTATGGAGTATCTTGCATCTGATTATTATGAAAAACAAATTTAAACATTTTTGTTGCCAAACTATGTAGGTATTAAATAATGCAAGTCTTAAGCATATTTGCATAGAAATATATCTATGCAAAATAACCGCTCAGGGCCTATTCCGTGGCCTATGGCCTGAAACCCTCTCGGAGATCTGTGCCCAGATCTATGTATATATCGCCCCGATCTATGCCCTGGTATAGAAAGACGTTATGACTGACGTTTTTCAATATTGTTGAAGTAAATATTTTTATTGAAGTATATAGTAAATAGTTGAAGTATATACATCCGTTTTTTTATGCTTTCAATAATATTCTTCTTTCATTAGGTAACCTGCAAATTCCGGATTTTTCGATGAGATGTTATGTTTATATTAGGCAGAAAATAGAATCGGTCTATATTAAGATATTTAATTGAATGACAAGCTGAATAATTAATAATTGAATGACACGTACCGAATGGCGCGATGTGAAACGCCAAACTACAGACTTTTTTGCGTTCGTAAACGAATTATTACGGTGATTTTTAAAGTACATATTCGTTGATCTAACTGAATGAATGACCTGTTAGTTGGACATCGTTATATTTGCGGTAGGCGCTACCTAACCGCTTATTTGCTAATGCTAATGAACTGTTAAAATAAGTTAACATAAAATTAAAATTAAATATTAAATTATATAATATATAAAAATATAATAAGTAAATTATATATAAAAATTAAAATAAAAATAAGTTGCTAATGAACGGCAAAGGTGTTTGTATTTGTGCGAACACTCAATTGAATGATACTGTAAGTATGTTCAATATTTTTCCTCTTAGCGGGACCTGTGCCCCACTGTTGAGCATAGGTCTCCCCTCTTATATCAGACCGTCCTGTTATGTGCTGTGTTTCGTCAAGTTTTCAATTTTGTCCCGCCAATATGTCCAACCGAAAACAATAGCGCCCGTTCGTCTACAAAACTACGATAACGATTATTGTAAAAAAAAAACTCGTAGAGAAATTCTTATCACGGTGTAGAGGGGGGTTATTAAAGCATCCCCTGTTTGGTATTCGACAAGTGTCGCGAGCGCATATTGCTAGTCCGCATTCTTTGAAAATACCGCACGAAAAGGGGGTTATTTTTAGATCTAACACCCGTACTTAATATTGTAAGCATTATAGAGGATGACATTTGACTACGGGTATATTTTTGTTCGTTTCTGATCCGTAGGTAAAGAAAAACAAAGAGCACAAAAATAGGAGAATAAATAAATAAAGTGGAAAAAAATACCACGCTTAAAATCCTTTCGAATCATATTTCTGTAAGATAATTCAACATATCATTATTATTCATACATACATAACATATCATAAGATATCATTATTATCAACTCTATTCCCAACTTCATAATGTCTTCGTGTTGAAATTGGAAATTGAATAAGTTTTTTTTTAATTTGTTTTAATTTTATATTCAAAATACAGGACGACTGTCGATCGTGAACAATTTTATAACTTTCACGGACTGAAATTGTCCGACATTCAGACGAATGTCTAAAAGCTAAACAAATATACATTACTAAGATCATACTTGGCGTAGAGTGTTTGGAAACTAGTCTCTAAGCAGATGGCATAAGGGTGCCTATAAGCATAACTCGTACTCGTCTACTTATCCACGCTTAGAAGTTTCTCTGCTCAAGATTTGCTCAAAACAGTGTGTTTAATGCTTCTAAGTATCAAATTAACTAAACCAAAAGAAAAGTATCTGCTTATTGCTTATAACTAAATCGACCTTTCTATTTGGTACAAAAAAGATAAGTTTACAGAAGAGAAAACAATGTTTAAAAAGATAGCTCTACAAAAGAGAAAACAATGTATAGATAGAGTTTGGGTACATAAGTGGAGTAGTAAACATGAATACTTTGTGTTTAATTAGTGAAATGTTTATGCTAATGTCCCATGGGGGTTCGGCAGTGTCACCGATATGCGTTTAGGCTGGTGGTGTAGTGAGAAGAAGAAAAATTATAGAAGGAGAAGAAATGAAGTTATATTAAAGAGAAAACTGTGACATTACGAGCAAAAGAACCGTTAATTGACCAGATTTAATCAGGATGGATCTAACGCATATTCGCGTAGTTTTAAGATGCTGGAGCGTTTTGCAAAATATAAAACAAATATAAAAACATAATACATATTTATGATAAAGTGCAATATATGATTTCCAATGTCTTAATTTAAGTTTTAAAAACGTTTTTATTGAAAAAAATATGTCTGTAAGATTTTTTTCAAAAGAATATTTATTATGAAAAAGTATGACTGTGAGTTGGTTCCATTCTGATTAGTGTCGGTCAATTAATCTCTAATGAACAAGTAATAGTTCAAGCAAGTCCGAAACTTCTAGGATGTCAATTATTTTAGACAGAGACAGACTACAGGGACGTGCCAAGCGGAGGAACACAATGCAAAAAATTGGGAGAAACATGATCGCAGAAATGAATTTTTTTATATAGGAAATGCGGCCCAGGTAATGGTAAGTGGTTACCGTCGCCCAAGGATATCTGCAACACTAGGAGGTATGCGGGTACGTCGCCGACCTTGCAAAATTCTAAAATCTAAATCTCATAGATCCTCAAATTTAAAAGTAAATAGACGCAGAAACAAATAAACAAACGCGGAAGTAAATAAACTGAAAACAAAAAAATGTGTGAAATTTGTCCGGAAACAAGTAAAGTCGATAAGAAAACTATCAATAGATGCAGAAATATATAAAATGGATGCAGAAGCATATAAAATCTTTAGTTTACTAAATTTTATCATTGTCCGTGCATTTTCAATGGCTCCACTAAATACAAGCGCTGAGGTTTGTCAGCGGCATATTACCTATGCTGAGTTGGAGACCGTTTCCGACTCGGAATGCACATCTCAACTGTAGAATAAGTGTTTTCATTTTATGTTTCTTTATTTTATGTTCATTCTTTTCGTCTCCTTATGTGTAATTTGTTTGTTCTTACCTTTTATTGTATACCGCGGTGTCGGAATAAAGTTAAATTAGTTAAATATCTAAAGACTAAGCAAAATAGTAGTTCATTTCCACTAATTGTGAAAAAGTGTTTAGCGAAATATAATGTTGGTAGAAAGTATGCAACCGTTGCGGTTTATGCGGCGATTTCGCTCCCGGTGTGCCCCAATACAATCGTGAAAAAATTCCTCACATACCACGCCAACTCAACCGTTTTATATTTGATCGCTCGTTATTTCAAGTATCCATAATCATTGCCGTAAACGACGATAACCTTTTAATAACAAAAGTTTATTGCAAATTGACTGTATGGAGTCCTAATGCGAATTTTTGGTGAAATTGTTAAAATATTTTTAAAACTGACTCACCAAGTTAAGTGTTTGCTGGCATTTAATTAAATGCCAAAAATTTAACACTTAATTTGAAATTCATAGCTTTTAAGAATTTTAGATGTTTCATAACAATGGTTTTTCGAACTATTCGACTGTTCGAACAGTCCTACAGTCCTAATGAACTACATATGGCTCATGTTACTATCAATATTGTACATCCACGTTATTTATTTATTGATTTAAAGTTCATTGCACAATGATATGTACACAACTCGGACTTAATGCCATTAGACATTTTCTACGAGTCAACTACGAATTAGTCGATTATACGAAAAAAATACTGCCGGATGCAGTTTGAATTATAAAATAGACAGTAATACAAAAAATAATGTAAAGTAATACATACACATATAAATATACACATACATAAATTTCTTTATGGAAAAAAGATGAGAGACGAGCATACAGTCTACCTGATGGTAAGTGAATACTGTCGTCCATAGACATCCGCTATACATGTCAACATCAGTCCAGAATGACAAACTCTGGCACGCCCCCGGATGCGCCGCCTACCTTTGAAGATATAGGAATCGATTTGGAGAATGGGCTGGAAAAATGTGTAGGAATAGGACAGGATGGGAATGGGATGAGATAATGTGGGGTGAGGGTAATAAAGGAGAGAGGGTTAACGTGGCCAGTCGAGTGCGCCCAGCGGCTGTGGAAATGCACTGTGCACTCCCCCTCTGAAAAAATAAATAACTACACTAAATTGAAAAATATGTACATACACGCATAACTATACGTAATATGCTACATACACCAAAATTTAACAGGAAACTGAATGAACTAGATGGTAATGAACGAACTGGATGAACTGAATGTATTAGAGGAGATGAACTGACAAGATAAACCACTAAAGGGGGAGAGTGCACGCTGCAATCCAACAGCCGCTGGGCGTGCTCGACTGGCCACGTTACCCCTCTCTCACAGAAGACTACCTTGAAATGTACTGCATTTTCCACTTTATCGTATTTCCCCAATGTACGTACGTGTTTCGGTAGTGAGTGAGATGTGCCAGAGCCCATTCCCATCCTATCCTATCCCTGCCCATTTTCCCAACCCTTTCTCCAAATCCATTCCTATATCTTCAAAGGTAGGCAGCGCATCCGGGGGCGTGCCAACATTTATCATTTTGGTCTAATGTTGGCATGTATCGCGGATGTCTATGGGCGACAGTATCCACTTACCATCAGGTGGACTGTATGCTCGTCTGCCGCCTTCGTACATAAAAAAAATTAAAAAAATCCAATAATGTGCCTGAAGCAATCTTTACTATCTTTGTTAATCATGTACCTATACCTACTTAATGGCTTTCTATGAATAATATACGTCTTAGTATTGGAAACAATGGCAAAATTGATAGGTTTTTACAAATAAATCAACCTGAAACTTCGCGGTCGCCGCCATCTGTCATACGACGACATGTGGTCCGTTTACGGCCCTACGATTTGTTTGTATACGGGTCTCTTACGCACCTACTAAAAATCGTCATGGCGTTCTCTTCTCACACACTTTTCCTTCAAGGTGCTCGTAATTGAAATTGAATAATGCATGCGGGTAAGTAAAAGGATTCCTGTGGCATAGATCAAGAAATATTTAAAATGTAGACGGTCCATTTGTCCAGACCCATATTTGATCTAGAATACAAAATGAACCTTAACAGTAACCAGCCCTTTCATCGTCCACTGTGGGCCTCCCCATGTACATTGTCTTAAGTATGATGTATGGCCCTATACGACACCCACGGGAAGACATCGGGTGGTTCTATTCTAAAGCCAGCCGACACCTCGCGGCCTTGTCTGTATCGCAAGAAATGACGAAATCAGGGATTTCGCGAAATCCCTAGGGATATGACAAAATCACGGACGATTTGTTTGTTTTTTCATAGAAAGACGATGGCAAACTAGCATACAGTCCATCTGATGGTAAGTGTGGTCCATAGACATCCGCGATACATGCCAACATTAGTCTAAAATGACAAACTTTGGCACGCCCCCGGATGCGCTGCCTACCTTTGTTGATGAAAGAATGGATTTGGAGAAAGGGTTGGGGACGTGGGAAGGGATAGAATGGGAATGGGCTCTGATTGATGTGGATTTCGAGTGGCCTATACCCGCAGTGGAGAGAGGCTAATGGTATGTCATAATTTAATTAGTAGTAGGTACTGTAAATCGTACAATTGCCGAAGCTAATCGCAGAAACTTGTATCATACACAAAAAACGAACCGCCAAACTTTATCTAAGTACCTTAACCTTTGATAAATTATGTGCAACTACCTGCACAAAATATATGCAATCATTAATTGAAACCAATTAACAATTTTAAAAGATCAATGAAAACGTCGGCTTGTCACTGAACATTATCAGGGCAGTGGAATGATAACGAGTAATTTAAATTACAAAAAACAATGTGTACGGTACCTAATTAAATTTAAAACAGTAGATTTAATTCAAGTAAAACGCAGCGTCTTAATTAAGATAGCGATGGCAGCAATATAAAAACAGACATATACAAAAATGATATACAGATCATACAATAATTATTTGTTCACGTTAAGGGATACAGTTCATGCAGTAGTTACTTATGAACATTAAGGGGTTTATAAAGTAATTCAATCTCTTCGTGTAAAACGTTTCATTTGCCAGACTTGCTGGCCATATACGCGCCGTTATGATTTAACTCTTTATGCCTTGCTATATTTTCACAAATAATGTTATTTATCATAAAAAAGATATACTCAACCATATATATATATATGTATACCTATATATATGTATACCTATATATATGTATATTTATATAGAACACGCATTCAACATTTAGTACAGTTCTTGTTATTTTTCACCTGCCCGTTTCTACATTGCCGTCGTCGATATAGGATTAAGGCTTGATATAAACAAGGAGGTTCGGGCGAGAGTATTGTATACGATTCTCGTATGTGACCAAACTACATACAATTGTCGCCTACAACTGTTCAAATGATGATAAAAACTCGATGATAACTGAGATAACAGTGATCAGATGATGATAACAGTTGTGTATATGTACTAACCTATCGATCGATGTTCGAGAAACTCCCCTTGTGTAAATGAGCCATTAGACGCTACTCACCGCGATCGTTTATTTTAATACTATATAACATTACTACTGTATAACGTTGGAGGATATCAGTTTTTCGATAGAAAACATAAACATTGAAGCATTTACTTGTGCCCGATCTTGCATCAGTAATTACATTGTGTCGGTTTGTAATCTGGGAATGTCATTCAAGTTATCAATGCAAAAAGGACAAAAAGGTTGAATTCAGGTTAATTTTTTTTTTTTTTTTTTTTATGTTCGAAGGCGGCAGACGAGCATACAGTCCACCTGATGGTAAGTGGATACTGTCGCCCATAGACATCCGCGATACATGCCAACATTAGTCCAAAATGAGAAACGTTGGCATGCCTCCGGATGCGCTGCCTACCTTGGGAGATATAGGAATGGATTTGGAGAGAGGGTTGAGAAAATGGGGAGGGATAGGATGGGATGGGAATGGGCTCTGGCACATCTCACTTACTACCGAAACACGTACGTACATTAGGGAAATACGATAAAATGGGAAATGCAGTACATTTCAAGGTAGTCTCCTGTGAGAGAGGGGTAACGTGGCCAGTCGAGCGCGCCCAGCGGCTGTTGGATTACAGCGTGCACTCTCCCCCTCATAAAATGCCCTCATAATACGAGTATGCACTAAAGGCCGTATACATTTTTTACAAATTTTGTATAAAGCATCGACCAACCACTAAATGGTTAAACTATTGTTTGCGTTCACGGGTTATTATTATTACTAACGGTCGACTGGTAGAGAATGCCTTAAGAAATTAAGTCCGCCTCTGTCCAGTGTAGTGCCAAAAGAGTATAAGTAAATCAATTAACTACAACTCATTGAATAACTTTATAATGAGTTGCAAAGAAGTTTGTATTTGTTCGAACAGCCGATTCACCAATAATGTATAGATGTGAAGTTATACCTTACCTCTCATGAGGAAGTTAAAGAATAAATAAAATATATTCTAAAGCCTACTTCTTACTTCTAGAAGACTGTAACTGTATGCATGTCTCATTAATATCTCAAACGCACGATTGAGCAATAATATAAAGGCTTGTAGCACGCGCTTTCAAATTTTAATCTCTTTTCACAATCGTATAATCGTAGTTTTTGCGCTCTGTGCGATTAGAAGACTCCAAAAAAGACACAATTTAATGAGTAAAAAACGCCGTCTCCAAATAGAGCAAGTTAAACTCGAATTAAAGAAACGATTCGATGACTTTTGGCTTCCTTTAGAAGTTAACAAAGGGTTTGATAGGAATTTAACTAAAGTTTTTTAGATGAGTCAGCGCAATTTTAACAAGTTTAAGGGTTCCCGAAGTCCGAGCAAATCAAAATCCTTAAGAACGATAATTTAACAAAAGTGCCGTCGACAACCAAATAATTGCCTTTGAATGAAAGTCTGTACGCATGTAAAAAGTTTTTGGTTTTTCCTTTGCGATTAGCGACTTCCTTTGAAGGAGACGTGTCCACGGATGGAGACCACGTACCGGGAAACGTAGCGTGGGACGCCCTCCGGTCAGGTGGACTGACGCCTTGATGAAAGTCGCCGGCAGTGGTTGCATAAGAAAAGCATAAGACCGTGTGTGGTGGCGGTCCTTGGGAGAGGCCTATATCCAGCAGTGGACAGTCACAGGCTGATGGTATGATAACGTTAAAGAAATATATCATATACTTTTTAAAATTGTATTTTTCGTAACAGTAGATTTGAAAAGTGCATGCACAAATATGAGTAACTTTTCATTTGTACTTAATTAGATAAAGAAAAAAATAAAAGTGACTATCGCTTCATTTCACCAGTTGACCAATTGGTCAACTGGTGAACTTGGTAATTACGCGAGCGGGTGTTCCTTTGATTAACCAATTAACGATACTTTGTGATACATTGGAACGATGACGTCACTTTCTCCTTTGTTTTAATACAGAAAAAAATACGTCTGTTTAGGTACAACGTTTTCTGCAACCTCAGTATAGGCCCTCAATTGAATTTCGGAAAAGAAATCACTACATCTCAGCAAGGGTCCAAAACATTAATCACCAATCAACAAACAGGATATAACTTAATTTGTAGACTAGTCTCAACAGCGCATCTCTTAACGGATTAAAATGAAATTTAGCAGAAAAATGGTTTGGATCTATCCATCGGTTAAGGTCGAAGATGTGCCAAATCAGTTTAGTCCTTCCGATTTTCCTTTATAGGATAGATGGCAGATGAGCGGATGGGCCACATGATGGTAAGTGGTCACCGCCGTCCATGAACACCTGCAACACCAAGGGGCTTGCGGGTGCGCTTCCGACAATATTCAAATATGGCAATGGTGCAGTTTGCACATTCCGCGAGTGTCAAGTTTCCTTCGTAAAGTCAAAACAATTTAAAACACATCTTGTCAGTGTTCAGTCCCGTCGAAGTAGGTGCGTCAGGAGTCACTCGGTAAATTGATAGTAGGTTTACTGAGGACAGTAGAGGACTCCTTGGAAGCACACGAAAAATGCAGTCCCACGCTTTCATTTGATTTTCACAAACATTACGCACAAAAAACAGATTGAAGTTTAATAAACTGTCACTACTATTACCACAAAACGTACCGTACACAATTTTTACAATGAATCAAACAAAAACTCTATTAAACTTCTCGAGTTCCCGCCAAAAAGTCGATAGGGCTAAAGCTCTACCTACAACTTTTGCCCAAACAGCTTTTTCTAAAATGTACAAATAGTCCATAATTCTATGTGTGTTTTAACTTAGTTAGATCCTAACCTCAAACGACGATAGAGTTTGACAAGATTCGAAATAGTAGATACCGTGCGAACTCAGGACCCTGTCAGTTACTTTAAATCCAAAACGTTTGATTTATGTTGTGATGAGCATAACACGTGTAGAGGATCGAAATGATTAATTCTGTATCGTTATAAGACTGCTGAGAATAACGCCTGGTGTTTTCTATTATAATCCAAACTGAGATACTTTATACACGTAATTTTGAGTCTTGTTTTAGCTTTAATAAGATTTGAAGCAAGAGAGAGTGAATTGAAGAAAGCTATGCTCGGAGTTTCCTTTGCGGGATAAGATCCGAAACGAAGAGATGCGCCAAAGAGCGATAGGCCGGTGCCCTTGTTGGTGACATGTCGGTGACATAACTCACAGAATTAGTGGCTGAAGTGGCAATAAATAGGCCATGTCTGCCACAGGACAGACAAGCAATGAGGTAGACGAGACGAACGGAGGCCACGTACCGGAAAGTACAGTGTGGCACGCGCTCCAGCCGGTGGTAGCTATAATATGAGAAGAGCCGAAGATCGCGTGTGATGGCGAATTTTAGGTGAGACCTATATCCAGCAGTGGAGAGATATAAGCTGATGATATAATTATACTTTACCAGGAAGGGACCCACAGGCCGGCAAGATGATAGGTAATTATAGAAAATATGCCGCGGTAGCGACTCGGGACATACACATGCTGCGGCACACATGTGCTATAGCTTCCGACAGTTGTGGCGCGTTTCCATAGCCTTATACGTCATGTTATGATGATTAAGACATAATGCTGAGACATAAGAGATAAAGGACTTAGGCTACATTACATCCAGTTCCGTTACAAAATTTTCGCAGGAATCGTCATAAAGTCCGCTTCATCGAAGTCGCGACCATAGTTAATTGAATATAAAATGGTGAATGTAAAAGAAATCCCACCATCTTAGGTGACTATTGTCGCTAAGAAATCTGTCTATTGTTTCTATGTGGGCGGTTATATCATAAACAACCAGTGGATGATGGATAGGTATCGATCGACCCAAAAAATACCGACCGACATTTTTAATATAATCTTTATTAACATATCAATACACAGTTTAAATTGAATTATTCTAGACTCCTAAGCTAAGGGAACCTATATATCAGGCGCCAGCGTCATCCTATATAACATGATATTATGGAAGTATGCCGTAGACAGGTTTTATTTAAATAAGTATTTAAAAAAATGCAACTATCGAAAAATCAATGAACTGTATCGATACAGGTCTTAAGTGAGTTTTTTTCTGCAGTTTTACCGCTTTATATTTCTATTAATACCTAAAATCGGCAAAATCGAACAAATTTGATATACAGAAGTCTCATCCAAACCCACTACATAAGGACCTTCACAAGGTAGTATACCTATCATTCAATTTTATCAAAAATATCGCGTTATAACGGAGACGCTCAAATTACTGTGACATTTTATTAAAATAATACACGCGACCCCACCGGTGGACGCTCTAATGTTTAATTAATTACCATTTATTATTATATTACTCTCGATTGGTCGCTTAACATATCATTATGCTACACCAATTACGTTTTCGGTCGCCCAAATAATATACCACGAAATATGCCGTCAAAGTGTTGGGAGTTACGAATAAAATTTGGATTTCGGGCGGCAGGAAAAATATTCTTGCTTTATGTTGTAGTAACTATGCTGATTTTGTCACGTGTCTTTGGAAGGGATTTTTTATACGTCAATCATTAAATTAAACATAAATTAGGGCAGTTCTTAGACGAACCAAAATCTATCGATAAAATATTTAACACTACTAGGTAATTCCCGATTTAGTTATGATTGGTTTAGACAAAGTCCGAAATTGTGGGAATGTAGGATATTATAATAATCGCTAGTAAATGAGATATATTAGAGCCCATTCTCATCCCATACTATCTTATCCCTCCCCATTTTCCAACTTTTTTACCAAATCTATTCCTAAATCTCCAAAGGTAGGGGGGCGTGCTAATTGTGATTTTGAATTGAAATTGGCATGTATCGCGGCGGACGATGGTATCCCCACCAGGTGGACTGTCCTCTCGTCTGTCACTTTCCTTCTATATAAAAAGTTCACTTCTTACGCTAAATAAACAAAAAAAAAAACAAAGTAACAAAGTTATTATCTGATCTGAAATGACCTTTAAACAAATCATTCGTTTAACATAAAAAAATCTTTATTATGAAGTGACTACGCATCTGTTATTTCGAGCCATTTAATTAATGTAAACGATACTATGTTAAATATAACTATATGAATATATAATATAACCAAATTGACGAATAAAATGTGTAAAATAATCTCTTGGAACTACGAATTACGAGTATAATCCAAGATGGTAGGAGTCATGTGTCTTTGGTGTACTGTCTCATCTGTATACCTAGCTTTGGCTCGGTAATTTTGTCACTATACTCTATTCCGTCCAATGTAGCGTTAATTGGTCAATCGTGGAACGACCCCTCTCCTAATTGGTTAATAAGTGAAATCACGTAACTGATCGTGATGACATCACTATTTTCTTAATTTGAACAGAGTATAGTAGAGATCTATTTTTATCTGTCTTGGACAGCGACGTAATGTTGCAACGATAAAATAGGTATTCAATCTAGTTAGGGGTAATAGTTTTAAAAGTGGGAGTTTATTTTAATTAATGTAACTGACAGCCATACTCCTGCTCACTGCTTGCCTCGCCTGGGTGTAGGACTGAGTCAGTAAAGCATGCTTCTCTCCTGCGGGCCCTGAGGCTGATCAATGATCATATACAGCAAAACGAAAATTTGGACTAATTCCACTGATCCTTGCAAGCGTTTTATAAGTTATATAAGTTGGTTTACTATAGGGAATATCTAACTAAGGAAATCCCAAATCTGTGGTTCAACTTGATACAAAAATTATACTAATGCTAACTGACATACGAGTACCAATCGTAACTGGCAGGACGAACTTATTGAAAACGAATCAACACATAATTTTAGCGTTAATGACCCAAACTGTTATCAATGTAATTAGAAGATTTTACGATGTCAACTAACGTCTATTAGACCTACTCCTCCGAATTCCATTAGTTGCCAATGTAGTACCTACCATAATTATTATAAGATGACAGGACGGATGAGCATTATATTTTTTGCCAATGCCATTTTTTTCGCATAAGCCCATCGTGATAGACGTATAAGCTCTCACTATTGACAGTTTGTTGACATCTTCGTGTTTCTTAGTGATGATGAAATAAGTCATAATAAGCGTTCGAAATCTTTAAGTTTGTTGCTGGCAGTCACACTATTGTCTCACGATTTCAATTTTTGGTATTTCCGAAGAGTAGTTGTCACCAAAAAGTATGTTGAGAAAGAGAAGTGAAAAGATTTTATTTTCTACAAAAATACTCGTACGTGAAGATAGCGCGCGGTGTCGCCGACTTTGGAATAACACTGTTCCGTCTTTTCCTGTGGGTGTCGTAATAACAAAGCTGCTACCACAAGCGCTGAGGAACTACACCATCTCTTAAAAATGGACTCGTCAACCCGCTAGGCTAGCGTGGCGTTTTAAGGCAATATATCCCTCGTGCACACGACAATGTCCATGAGGAGGCCCGTGCCCAGCCGTGGATGTTAAAATGGCTGGTTACGGATCACCATTAGTGGAGTCTTTACAATCGATGGTATTTCTTCAACATAACCGTTCAACCTCGTTCCACGCATACCTGTTACTACAGACCTTACACGTGTCCAAGCAAAAAGATATACAAAACAAAGACTGTATGGCTTTATACTTTTCGATCATCGCACCGTCACTGGTGACATACCATTAATTATCTCCCGCCAAGAGGTGACAGGCCACGTGTGACTTAATCTAAAACTAGAATATGTAATCCCACTTAAAAATACCAAGTTATTCCAATAAGGTCCCTCAGTATTCAGTCCTAAGAAGGAAGATAAAATTATTTACTGGAAAAGTTAAGTTTGTACAGAGTAATAAAAGATTTTTTCTATAAAAATATTGGTTAACCGTCTTGTTCTCCTGTTGGTTTTATTTTTAAGCTTTTATAAAATAATCTGAGCAAGAAGATTCGTCATTTTGGACGTATTCACTTTGGCTTAGATGTTCTGACATTAAATGTCGTTGTTTCAAATTTCCCAGTGTACGTACGTGTTTCGGTAGTAAGCGAGAGCCCACTCCCATCCCACGTTATCCTGACCCTCCACATTTTCCCAACCCTTATCCAAATCTACTTCTAAATATCAAAAAGTAGGCAGTGCATCCGAGGGAGCGCGTGCCAACGTTGGACATTCTGTACGTATGTTTGAATGTATCGCGGAGATCCACGGGTGACAGTATCCACTTACCATCAGATAGACTGTATACTCATCTACCACCTTCCTTCTGTAAAACACAAGTTGGGAGACACATTTTTATGGTATAACCTTCCAAAAGTCGTTCAAATTTAAGAATTTGTCTATTCGCCTTCTAAAACTGATGAATCATCAGCTTTTGTGATCAGTGGTGATCAGTGATCAGTGATGATAATTGTACAATCCTGTCTTCACTAGAAACTCAGTGGTATATGCCGGTCTCTGAGCTCATGTATCCACATGTCGATTACAGATAGACGTTCATCGAACAACATACTACATTCATCTAGACAACAGGTTCTCCCCTTGCAACCACGAGATGTTTCAGGCCATAATCCACCACACGGGCCCAATGCGGATTGGACGAATGTTTGTATATCTGATGTTAATAGACTTCAACACCGTTTGACCGATCACCATGAAAGTTGGCACATATATGTATTTTTTCATGGAGAAGGTTTTTATGCTATCGACTTTGTTGTAACTCGCCACTAGATGGCGCTGCAGTACATCAACTTTTATACCGTTCAACCGATCGCCATGAAAATTGGTATACATAGGTGTTTGAGCACAGAAAATATTTTCGAGCCATCGACTCTGTTGTAACTCGCCACTAGATGGCGCTGCAGCACATCAACTTCTATTGCAGGACAACGTCTGCGAGGTTTTGCTAGTACAATATATAAAAGAGTGCCTAAGTGAAGGGGAAAAAAATCAATTTCTAAAACGAAAAAGAAAATTAAAAAGTACTCAACACAACAAATGTGTATGTATCTATCTGAATGATCCGTCACTTAACTTTTCTAATATTAGTCGAGAAAGGATACCTGTAAGCTACCACCGCTCTTCCAACGAGTATAATAATTATTTCGTTACCTACCGCAGGGGAGCAACGACCTCGACTTGGAATGATACGTATAGCAACAAAATTTTTTGTTTATATATTTTTTTGTTTTTAAACACGTAATGTCCCGTAACATGTGTTATTGTTTGACATGACTAATTTGTAACGTAATAACATAGTCTTACAGTATTGGTTACTGGTCCGCGATACATTAGCACGTGTGGAAGTTTTTGTTATTAATACTAAGGTTGTATTCCAAAACGTGCAAACTGGCTCTTTAACTATCTACTTACAGAGAAACGTCTTGACTAACTGATGGACTTATCAATGCCGAGCCGAAATTGCCGAAACCAGAAACATGAAATTTGGACAGTAGCGACTTAGAAGAGATCCCTTGTATTTCAACCTCTAATGAAGTGAAACGGGGTGTAAAAGTTTATATGATTTGAGCATCAAACATAATATTTTTTATATAATACTAAGTATGTTTTTTTTATATAATACTAAGTATATATTTTTTTCATAATGTAACAATTATAGTTATTTATCTTACATATCCGTGTGTGGAGATGTGAGTAGGTAAGTTCATAGCCCAAAATTAATTTTTTTACAAGTTTTTTTCGTGTGGTTTTGCTTCGAATCTCGAGATATCACTTTCGTTGACTATGTTGAAATTAATGCTATCCAGTTGTCGAATATTGAAAGATTTAATTTCTTTATTGTAAAACTAGTGATACGTGTTTTTTTTTATGTACTAAGGCGGCAGACGAGCATACAGTCCACCTGATAGTAAGTGGATACTGTCGCCCATAGACATCCGTGATACATGCCAACATTAGTCCAAAATGACAAACGTTGGCACCCCCCCAAATGCGCTGCCTACTTTTTTAGATATAGGAATGGATTTGGAGAAAGGGTTGGGAAAATGGAGGGATAGGATGGGAATGGGCTCTGGCACATCTCACTCACTACCGAAACACGTACGTACATTGGGGAAATACGATAAAGTGGGAAATGCAATGTAGTCTTCTGTGAGAGAGGGATAACGTGGCCAGTCGAGCGCGCCTAGCGGCTGTTGGATGCAATCCACTTTCCCCCTCAAGAACTTCTGATTTAAAATTTTATATATAGTCGAGTTATCAATTTATTCCCGCCATGCATGGGTATTAAATCTCATAAGGAATACAGTTCCTCGGAACGTATTGTTGCTAGGCAAATAGAATGTCTATTCTTGGATTTTGAATATACCCGTGAAATCGGATTAAAAGGAAATCCATTCTTGAAATATTATACGAAATATATTAAATGCTTATTTTCACATAGTTTAATATGAAGATTCCAATTAAACTCATTTTTGGACTTTGCTTAACTCAGTTCACATAGCGACAGGCCATTTTCATATTTTGGTAACGCACGTAGATTTTTTTTTTTCTATAGACAAGTGGGCGGACGAGCAAGCGGTCCCACGTGATGGTAAGTGTTACCGCCGCCCATGGACACCTGCAACACCAGGGGGTATGCGGGCGCGCCGCCGACCTTGCAATATCCTATTCACAGCTTTCTTGAAGAACCCCATATTGTCACTTAATGGAAAGACCTCTTGGGGCAGTATTGGCTTTTCTATAGGAATAGCGAGATTAAAGTAAATCATGCGCAATCAAATAAGAGATTTTTTCCGTTGAATTGTTTTGGCAGTCTCATCATTCTAAATTTATAGTTAAAATAAAATGAAAAATTGTCCCACTTTCATCATAAAGCAACAAACTGGAATTTAGACTTCAAGTACAAAAAAGCGAAGAAATAAACCGTACAGCGCTCTTACATTCCTTTGCGTACAACACGTTATGGAAGTTGCTATGCGAAGTATTCACCTGCGTCAATATATGGATTGTCGTAAACAGTAAAGAGTTAATGGAACCTAAAAGAGTAAATTACTATAGACTTTTTACTTGACTGTACCTGGGAGAGCGCAGTTGATCGATGTGTTTGCATGTGAAGATTTGTAAACTTTTCGGAAAATAAACCTACATAATTTCAAATGAATGTATATTCCTTATTATCTACTTATCTAATATATATCCTAATTTATTGACATAATAACAAATCACTACACTTATACATATATTAGAAATCAATATTAATATTACAAACAGTTGCTACTATGCCAAAAGGCAGTACAGCATATTCTACCACAAAAGTTGCAGTGCCGTTTTTCAGCTCGCTAATGAGCGGCCTCATCGCTAAAAGCGATCTCTTCCGGGCAACGGACGGGTAGTGAAATGACTTAGATCAAGGTGTAAGGATATGAAATAAACTAATACAAAATACTACCAATGAAACAATCGTAACTTAACCAGCCCTCATAACGTCCATGGCTGGATATGGACCTCCGCATGCACAATGTTTGTGAGGCATGTATGGCCTTGAAACGGCACGCTGGCAAAGCAGAATGACGAATCCATTCTTTTATAGGTTGTGGTAGCAACTTTATGGTCCCGTCGCCTTTTACGACAACCACACTAAGAAATGCTATAATATTTCTATATTAACAGTATCTTGAAATAACGAAGTTTTTAAGCTTTTTTTTATAGACTAGTGGGGGGACGAGTAAGCGGTCTCACGTGATGGTAAGTGTTACCGCCGCCCATGGATACCTGTAACATCAGGCAACACCCATGCAGTTCGTTCCATAGCCTACGGGTTCGCGGTATAAAATAATTTTTGGACCGAACAGTGCGCGACACCTCCGTATCGAGGAAATGCGGATGGACCGCACTTCTGTGACGGGAGGTGCGGTTGTAGAAACCCGAGGTGGGAATTATATTAAACAATTCTTCAGAGCATTCCCCATTGTACAGGCAGTGGAACACACAGAGAGACACAACGTCTCTCCGAAGTTGGAAAATCTTAATCAAAGTAATAAATCCCTATCTATACATATAATCTACATATAATCTAAAATTGTAACAGAGCCGTGTCTATACATGGAATATTTTTTTGAAAAAAGTGTTTGGAATATAAAGTACGAATGCTATTGAGCACAAACAGCAATTTTTGGAATCTTTATCTGTCTGTCTGAACGCACATCACAGAATTTGATATAAATTTGCATAGTTATTGCTTATGACTTGTGTTAACATTACGGCTACATTTTATCCCGATCCGTTACAAGAGTTCCCGCGGGAATCACTCTAAAGTTCACGCGAGCGTAGTCGCTGGCACCGCTAGTCGACAATAAGGTCCCTTTGCTTAGATAACGTCACATGTTAGATAACATTCATTTTGGTTTCAAAAAGGTTGGCAAATTAATATAATTACTGTACTGCCCAGAACCCATGTAAATTATTAATCCATTATACATGTTTTCTGCCTCTGGCAAACAATATTCTTTCAATTTAAAAGATAAATAACTGAAGTAGCCTCCGAGCATCTCGTTTTCCCTTCAAATTTTATTTATGTTACAATGTCTGCAAAATTATTGTGACGGCTAAATCAATAATAATAATTAATAATTTACATTGAAGTTATTAAACAACTCGTACAGTTGACAACAGATCAATGTATAGCTAATTGATTTTGTGAAAATAAGCCCTAGGAACCTTACGAGTATTAGTGCTCAAGCGTCATAACCGTCTACTGCTTGAGACGGGCTTCCCTCATGCAGACTGTCTTGTGAGGGATGCATACCATCCTTAAATCGCCCCGCTGGTCAAGCAGGTTGGTGGTTCACACTTTTAGAAGTGGTGTAGTTCCTCGGGGCTTGTGGTAGTGATATTCTAAAGCCTGCCGACACCACACGGCCAATTTTTACAGCCAGTAATAAAGGGTATAATGGAATTTAGGTACATCGGCATGTTGCCGACTATACAGTAATTAAATGAACCCTTTGCCCTCGACATGTCCTCATGTCTGCACATTGATTAAGACAGGAAACCGTTCATTAGACGACACAAGACATGTACCTACAACATGTGCCTAAACGCAAATGATATGTTAAACTTGGCAACTCGACAATGACCTTGGTAACGTTTAAGTAATTATTAAATGTCGTGGTATTTGTTACAGTGAATGTCAGAAATTGGTAAATGTTAACATCTTCTGACGAAATTTGACAACTACCATATCGACGGTGACTGACTCTTTCAAATATAATAGAGTGCAAATTCAAACCCCATATTTTCGGTTATTTGAAGAAAAATTTTAACAGAAAAAATTAATGAAAAACGTGGTCATTTGCAATATTTAAATTATAATTAATCAAATAAATAATTGAATTAATTATGATTAACATTATTAATTTCAATTGTAATATTTGAGTTAATAGGTAAATTTTAAATATTTATGGATTCGCGATTTGGACCTTTTGCGACTTGGATGTTGCTAATTCTTTAACCACTTGAGTATTAGTTAGGTTAGGTTAGCAATTTATATAAACAGTGTAAAATCTATTTAGAGCCGCCACAACCACGGAGTAAGTCCTCCGTGGCCACAGCCTACGTATAATTTACAATAGTAACAACGAAAGATGTATAAAAATGTATGAACAGATGAAAAAAGGAACTACATATAACTAAAAAGGAAAACAAATGAAAAAAAATGCAAATTAACTGGCACTAAAAATTTATAATATTTTATTTGTTTTATTATAATAAATTGTTATTTGTCTATTTGTTATAATAAATGAAAAGAAACCTATTTAAAAAAAACTTTCAATCATAATCGCCTAGGATCAGAAAAAAATTGTAGTCAAACATCATGGTTTGTTTGTTTGTGGTTTGTTTCTATTTACGTCCGTGATTTGCAATGTTTACATTGCATCTTTCATCTTTGTCTATTCGCTTATATTAGACGAAGATAAAACATATCGGTAAGTTCAACGTCTCCTGACTTCCACTAAGTAATGAATGCAAGTAGATATCAATGATCGCAGCAACAAAAAACCTTACTTTTCAGACAACTTTTAAGATTCTTATCTCTTCCCCATTGGAACGTAATCTGCTGGAATTCAGTAGGAAGAAAGTCTAATTATAGTAATTAGATACCATGTTAATTCGAATACTACGTGTAATTCGAGTAGATATGCTTTACTGTACACCATGCAGAAGCGAAACTCAAAAATACAAGTAATTAGAAATACAATTGTATCATACAGAAGATAAACCCAAAAATACAAGTAATTAGAAGTACAACTGTATCATACAGAAGATAAACCCAAAAATACAAGTAATTAGAAGTACAACTGTATCATACAGAAGAGAAACCCAAAAATACAAGTAATTAGAAGTACAACTGTATCATACAGAAGATAAACCCAAAAATACAAGTAATTAGAAGTATAACTGTATCATACAGAAGAGAACCCCAAAAATACAAGTAATTAGAAGTACAACTGTAACATACAGAAAACCCCAAAAATACAAGTGATTAGAAGTACAACTGTATCATACAGAAGATAAACCCAAAAATACAAGTAATTAGAAGTATAACTGTATCATACAGAAGAGAACCCCAAAAATACAAGTAATTAGAAGTACAACTGTATCATACAGAAGAGAACCCCAAAAATACAAGTAATTAGAAGTACAACTGTAACATACAGAAGAGAACCCCAAAAATATAAGTGATTAGAAGTACAACTGTATCATACAGAAGAGAACCCCAAAAATACAAGTGATTAGAAGTACAACTGTAACATACAGAAGAGAACCCCAAAAATACAAGTAATTAGAAGTACAACTGTATCATACAGAAGAGAACCCCAAAAATACAAGTGATTAGAAGTACAACTGTATCATACAGAAGAGAACCCCAAAAATACAAGTAATTAGAAGTACAACTGTATCATACAGAAGAGAACCCCACAAATACAGGTAACTAGAAGTACAACTGTATCATACAGAAGAGAACCCCACAAATACAGGTAACTAGAAGTACAACTGTATCATACAGAAGAGAACCCCACAAATACAGGTAACTAGAAGTACAACTGTATCATACAGAAGAGAACCCCACAAATACAGGTAACTAGAAGTACAACTGTATCATACAGAAGAGAACCCCACAAATACAGGTAACTAGAAGTACAACTGTATCATACAGAAGAGAACCCCACAAATACAGGTAACTAGAAGTACAACTGTATCATACAGAAGAGAACCCCACAAATACAAGTAATTAGAAGTATAACTGGTGGCGGCAATTTCTCTAAAGCGATTTCTTCCAGGCAACTTTTGGGTGGTAAATGGTGGTCGAAATAGAGGTAGATGGAGCAATAAATAAATGAAAGTATTTATATACCTACATATCTACTTACAGCCATACATGCATATAATACGTTTACTATCTAAATAAAAAAATATATCTCTGAACATATTTTATTTTATTTATGATAAAAAAATCCACAGCAAAACAATAATATGAACTTATAAAAATAAAGCTTATTGTCAAGAACCGATTTTACTATATATACAATGCAATACAGATAATATAGGCGATGGGCTTATACATGAACTATCGCGTAAGACTCAGGTTAATGTCTGTGTGCGAGTGAGAGTGAGTGTGGGTGTGTACGTGTGTGAAAAACGAAATTGGTATTAAATAAGTATTGTGTATCCAGTAAGGAGTGTGCCTGTGTGTATGTGAATTATTTTGATTATTAATTTTATTTCTGTGTACAGAGATTTTACACTCATTCCACTATATTTTACGGTATATAAAGTTTTACAACTACCATAGTTAAAAACTTTAAACCGTAATAACAAATCTTTATAGCGGGCTTGGTTCTTTAGCAGGGGACTCGTAAAATTATAACGATAATTGCAGGACCCTGGCCAATAAAACTCGATTTAAACCTAGAAGGTCACTGTTGAATTAAATGTAACATTTGTAGCATTCTTGACGACTTTTACTTTTTGCACTTTTAAACCGTTTTCGATCTGGGGAACTTTTTAAACTTCAAACAATTTTTTTTTTCCAATTTATTTGTAATAGAAGAACGTAGTAATAGAAAATAATTAGTCCTTCAAATTCCTTCAAATGTTGAATGGGTCATGCATCTGTTAAAATAATTCAGTTTGTTTTACAAGTATGACAGGAGAATTTAAAAAATGCATAATAATTAATATAAAACTCAATACGGTAGTGGGTAGAATAATCAGTCATCGTTTTTTTCTTTCTTCATATGGCAATGGTGCAATTAGCACATTCTGCCAGTGTCAAGTTTTCTTCGTCATAAAAATTCAAAAGTCTAAAAGGTATCCAGTTCCGTAGCGCAAGTCAGGAGTCACTCGGTAAAGCGATAGTAGGTTTACTGAGGACAGAAGTGGAGTCCTTGGAAGCGCACGAAAAACGCAATCCCGTGCCTTTATTTGATTATCACAAACACCACGCACAAGGAACACTTTGAAGTTTAATAAACTATCACTATTAAACCACATTATGCCTAATACCATTGCCTAAAAGTTGTCAGTCGTAGTTAATTAATGTCCATTGAGTTATTTTTTATTAAGTGATAAACAAATGGTCCATCTGATGGTAAATCGCTTTTTGCCTGCAGCCTTCAAAAAACAGACACCCCCGACAAATCTTTAATATTTCTCTCAATTACAATTGTCTGTAAGCAATATTCCTTTCAAATACCTACGGCTCGCTAGATTACAAATTAGTAAATCTCGTCCCGACTGCTTTGAGTTTGATACTGAATTGTCAAAATAGTAAAGTAATTCTTAAAAGAAAACAAACCAACCAGTTAGTAAATAAACCAACTTACTTTTTTTTTTTTTTCCTTTATTTCAATGATATTAATAGGAGTTTTATTATGTAACAGAACTTCTTCAATTTATACAGTGTTCTTATTTGTGTATTATTTCAAAAAATAAATTATTGTAATTATATATACATTAAAAAATACTTTAATAGAAAACAAAAAAGACAAAATGTTGAAGATCTTACCATTTTTGAAAAGGTTCTAAAATTATAAGCATGTTTTATCTTCAGATTAGAAGAAAAAGGCAGATACCGTGGGCATGACCGAAGCGGTGAGGCCCGTATTCAGCTATGTGTGCGTGTCCGCAATGTACAAGCAAGTATGTCACTGTGTGCGTAGTATGTCACTGTGGTAGTAATGTTGCCAGGGTAATGAATAAAAATTCCATTGTTCATATTATAATAGTTTGTGCTTAATTTATTATACAGTAATATTTTTTGACAGAAATTAAAATATAAATCTTTACAATAGTATAAAACAAAGTCGCTTCCCGCCGTCTGTCCCTCTGTATGTACGCTTAGATCTTTTAAACTACGCAACGGATTTTAATGCGGTTTTCATCAATAGATAGAGTGATTCAAGAGGAAGGTTTATACGTATAGTTTAATATTGTTTTAACGAAACCGAAGCGAAGCGAGGGCGGTTCGCTAGTTAGAAATATAGGTAAGTAGGTACCTTATAGGTAAATAATTATCCTTTGTCATTGTAAAAAGATCTACTATGAAAACTAACATAAATCAAACAGCGTGTCGTGTGTCGAACGCTGTGTCGCTAGTTATTTTATTTTAATTTATTTTATTTTTAAGGAATATTGAATACAGACATGTTTAATAATATTGTTGAAGCAATATACTTAACAAGAAAAAGAAACTAGTAGACATGCCATTCAAAGTCTCCACTAATATGCATTTAAGTATATATAAAAGGCCTAAACGATCTATTCTACGCCACCTGTAGTATAAAGACAAATCCAACATCACCTTACTTGTCTACATCGGTCCCGCCGTGAGAGCTCAAGAGTGGTTTTTATATAATACGAGTACAAATATATCTACAACCATACAACAGACCCGCGAAACATACCACTTCGGCGTAATCGGGTAAATTACATTATTAAATCATCAATCAGATAATTTTTTTAGATGGATTCATTTACCTTGGTAATTTCTGGAAAATATCTCTATGTATCCTAGTAACGCTAACCGATTTTGATTGATGTTTTGTGTTCCAACTCATCAGTAAATATTAAAAACGAAATATATATTAAAATCGTAAAATAGCAATACTTACTGAAACGAAACTCTGTCTTACTTTACCGTTTTCTGGAAACAGTTTTTACAGTGTTTTAACAACAGAACATGACATTTTGCCAAATATTACGTAAACACACACGTGACGTACAATTTGTATTTGCTTTTGAATTTGTATTCGCTTTGTTGGCCGAACTGTCCTGTCCTGTGTTTCGCGCTTTTCTCCTGTGTTCCGCGCGTGGTATCTGCCTTTTTCTTCTAATCTGAGGTATCATCCTGTATTACAAAAAATATATCATATTTAACACCTTTAAAACAGCTGTTGTAACAGGTTCTTAATGTTTCTGAAAACACTGTTTTAAAGCTTATCTATCTTTTGCGATAAGACAAATGTTTCATCTTTAATGTTTCATGTTTTTCATAGGAGAGGGGCAGACAGGGAAGCGGCTTACATGATTATAAATGGATACCACCGCCCATGGACAACTGCAACACCAGGGGATATGCGCGGATGCACTGCCGAACTTCCAAAATCCTGTTCTGCTGTTTGTTGAAAGATCTCTTAATACCCTAAGGGGCATAAGTCAACAATACAATAACGCCTTCAGAGCGTTAATGGGGGCTCCCTCGTCACTGCAGTGTCTCAGACATGTTTGCTGAGGAGCGCAGATGACTTCTTTACCATCGTGCGCAAGAAAGTTGCCTCAGTAGTGCACAGGTTGCCGGGGGGTTCCTGCAGGCTCCATGTTACGAGTGCATCTGGATGAGCCACCCGCAGGGTATCTGACAGTCAAGCTATTTATTCTGTGTGTATTTATGTCCATTTATGTATTTGTTGTTCTTTTCTTTTTCTTTTATATACTTATTGCTTTTATGGAGTTGTCGAAGCCTGTATGAATGAATAAACGAATGAATGATAAGTCGACCTACCAGTCATCGATATATTCGGTGTAACAGATTGGTATTGGAATTCATCCCATCACTAAATCGTCGCAATGCTCGACTGCTTTCCTTAGTTTAGCCAAGGAACAACTACACAGACGTACCGACCGGCAACTGAATGGGAAACGTAAACAAAAACAGACCACGAGGAAAAATCATCGACCGAATCTTAACACGAGTTTTTGCCGCCTTTTTTCCCGCCATGATGTAAGCGAGGTCGACGCCCCCAACACCTGTTGCTTATACTTTTTTATTTTTTAAATCACGACCGCGACCACTCGTCTATTAAACACTAAGTTTTTATGGTAACCTCCTTAGTTACTGGTTATTGATTTATTATGTGGGTGCTATGTTGTGGCGTGTAATCATACTTAGGTACTTAGCTTGCCATCCGCTCTCTTTTCCCCGCACACAATCCTCTTTTGAAGGGCGTTCGGAGCCGTCTGGAGAGATATTACAAATAATAATAATTCATAATTTGCAGATTTTCAATTGCAGGGTTATGGAATTGGGTTATGGTTGAGGTTCTTAGGTTATGGTTGAGGTTAAATTACTGATAAATTACTGATGGTAAACCTACACTTACTAAATCCCATTGAGGCCATAATGAAACAGGCAATATTTAACGGGCCCTTTTTTTCGTCCACTATTGGACACGGGCCTCCTCAAACAGTCACGCTGACCAAGCGGGTTGGCTAGTCCACTCTTTTAGAGGTGGCGTAGTTCCTCAGTGCTTCTAGCAGCGGCTTTAGTTGCCTTTTACGATACCCACGGGAAGATATGGGCTGGTGCTATTCTAAAGTCGGCTGTCACCATACGACCCGGGGGTCTGAGTCGCATCAGTCGGATCGGATACAGTAACAGAATCTTTTAAATGTAAGAAGTAGGCGTTAAAGTATTTTTTATTCCCTCTTCAATTCCCTCACGATATTAATATATTGTATACTAGCTGATCCGATAGACGTTGTCCTATCCAAATTTCAATAAATTTCAATAAAAAAAATCCATAATTTCAAATTTCAATAAAAAAAAAATTTTCTTGAAAACTTTTCCAGGACCATAAAGAACAAAACAAAAAAAGAATTTTGCATATCCATCGTTCGAATCGTGAGTTATGGTCTTGAGTTCATACAAAAATCCCATAGAAAAAAGCACATTCCCGAATTTTATTTTTCTTTCCCTAAAAACCTTATTCGGACTATTAGACACATCAGTCCAGTCGTTATGAAGTGATGCGCTTACCAACGAACAGCATTTAATTTTTATTTATATAGATAATGTAAAGGTACCCACCCACCTTTACATTATTACTGAATTGATCGTTCGTATTCTACTGTGATGTACTACTACTATTACTACTACATTTTGATACTATTACCGGGACATTATATTGCGTATATAAGGTTAATAGATGTTTTGTATTAAAAGTAGCTGTTCTTTATTAAAAGTATTGGTGTTCTTTGTGTATTTTTGTAAGCATCTCTATTTTTATGTTATATGTAAATTTGCACGCCATTACTGTCAAATGTGACCGTCTGACTGTATGTACTTACCATTTAATTTATTTTATTATTCGTTTCATTGGTTTATTTGTAACGCACATTGCAATTTTTAATGCAATATATTAATATTTTAATTATTAAACGTTTTATATATTTTTATAACATATAAGTGCATTTTTAGCATAAATAAACTAACAGCAGTTATTTAACACTAGCGACCCGCCCTCGTTTCGTTTCGGTTTATGAGTTTTTTTTTCTTTCGAAAACTTTTTTTTCAGAATTTCAAAATAAAATATAGCCTATATTAGACACGGATAATGTAGCTTCCTATTAGTGAAAGAATTTTAGGAATCGGTTCAGAAGTTCCAGAGATTACCCCCAACATACCTACAAACACAATTTTACCTCTTTATTACATATATATTAGTATAGATATAGATGACACCTTAAACAATTCCACATACAAATACTTTTTAGCTTGAAAATGGTCAACTAAGGTCTTTGTATCCGAAAGGCGTGACCCATCACCACAGCGGTGGGCGGGGAGAACAATCAATCATAATATGTTCAGTGAATACAGTTGATCACCGGTATTTCGCTTTTCACATCACCATTATGTCTCTATTCTTTTATAACTCGATAATTTAGTTTCTTTTTTTATTCTTGCAGGCTGAATAGTTCTATCAAGATCAATTTTTTGCTACAAATCTGAATATTCAGGATCATATAATTGATCATAGCTTAGTGGAACTATTCTTACATCTTTTATCGACAACACAAACTTTGTTTTCGCAAGGCGCATCTTGCGCCATATCCCGTTGAACTGACAACCGAAGTGGTAGACGAGTCCTAGAATAGAGACCACTTACTGGGAAGCTTAAAGTGAGACGCCCTCCTCCCAGATGGACCGTTTACTTGAAGAAGTTTGCAGATGGTGGCTGGCTGAGAAGAACCTTAGGCGTTAGGTCACTGATGGATAGGCTTAAGCTTATGGAATGGAATAAAAGGCGAAGGCAAGATTTTTGACCATACTGAGACTAAAAATTCTGTTCAATGGGCATGTTGCGTACTATATCCTAGGCAGGAGTTCGTTTTTTAAGGAATGAAGATGGCAGAGGAGCAGATAGTCCTCCTGATGGTAAATGGATACTGTCGCTTATGGACATGCTAACATCAAATCAGAATGGTAAACGTAGCCACGTAGAAAAAGAGTTGGGAAGGATGAGACATAGGAAGTACATATATAACGGGACGAAGAGTTTCATTTCATCTCCCATTCCTGTTTAGGGAGGATGGGACAAATAAGGATTAAAGAGTATAAAAGATTCCTTTATCGCATTATATTCTCTAGTTAATGGGACAAAATGAAATGCGATAGATAGGCAGTAGGGAATATAATGGTATAAAAGACCTCTCATGGCATTACAATTTACTTACCATCATTCCATCTACCATACCATCAGCCTATATATCTCCACTACTGGATATATAGGCCTCTCTTAAAGCTCGTTACCACACACGGTCCTCGGCTCTTTTCATCCAACCACCACCGGTGGACCTCTTTAAGTGGCCGGTCCACCTGGCCGGAAGGCGTCCCACAGTGCTCTTACCGGTATGTGGCCTCTCCACTCGTGGACTCTTCTACTCCATCGGTCATCAGTCCTGCGGCAAATATGACCTGACCACTGCAACTTCAGCATGCTTATTTTGTGAGCTACGTCGGAGACTTTAGTTCTTTGGTTACTTTAGTTTTTTACAGTTCTTTTCTTTGTTTCCGCCTATCTACCAAAAATAGCGTAGCGTGTGAAAGCGCTCTAGAATCTAGAAACATCAGACGACCATAAAACTACTAGAAGTCAGCGAGCATACTAGCCATAAAACACGCGGCTGCTTTTACCAACTAGCTGTATTTAAAGTGTCACGTACAATCTTAGAGCCAAATCTCTTAGATCAGTGTTGTCCAACAGTGGACTCACTTTGAGTTCCTTTTATGAGTTTTTAAGTGGCCATTATAGAAAATAATGTCTTTATGTCGAGTCGTGGCCCGTGCACGAAACTGTTTGTGCACCGTTCAGTACGTGCGAGTACACTCGCCTGTCATGGAACTTCGCTTGTAACTTATAGTTAATGAGTGCACTCATTGTGTTGTGACGTGTTTGTTACACATTATGTACTGAAAAGAGTTTAAATCGTCATAATTCGTTTTTTATAATAACTGCTAACTTTTGCCCTCGACTTTGTATTCTTGTGGGCTTTCAAGAGTCACTGGACATGTATGGTTTAGTGGGAGCGCAGAAGGCGCTCAGCCAGGAGCAAAAAGTGTGTGTAATAACGAGCCTAAGGGCTCCCCCGCCGGTAGACCGGCGGAAGGAACGGACCTCGGATTAAGTTGTTCGCGTTGCATTGGGTACCGAGGGATCGCGAGTCGGTGAGAATCGCTCAGGCATGTGGCGATACGGTATCGGCAATACCTGGTAAAAGCGTTGGGTGAAGGCCGGTGTGTGTTCACGGTGTAGCGAAGGGGACTTCCTCGTCCCCGCCGGAGTAGACGGTGTATGTGTAGTCTGTGAGTGTAGTGTAAGAACCTGGATCGTGGCAGTCCTCACGTAGTGTGGAGCGCCGACGATGGTACGTAGGGCTTAGTAACTGCTGTACCCGCAGGGATTCTCTGTTTTGCTCCTGCAGCAGGACCTACCACGCTGGTGCAGCATACGTGAGGCGGGGCCTCAGGTATGTCCTGTAGCCCCGAGCTTCACACGCAAAGGTAGGCAGGAAAAGAGCATTGGCTGTGTGTGTTCCGAGAGGACCCCGAACTGCTCCGCACGTGGAGTAATGTGCGAAGCGAGGTGGCGCAGCAGGAGATTTTCGGACATCTTCTAAATCATCGGCAGCCAGGTGATTGGCTGCCAGGTGAGCCCAGGAAGAACACAATGAAGCCCGAAGGTATCGACCTTCGGGCTTCATTGTGTTCTTCCTGGGCTTGTGCAACATAATGACACGGCCTTACTTCCAAGGAGTCGGATAGTGGCCCGAGCGCAGTATGTCATTGAAGAGGCGAATCAGCGCCGCGATAGAAGCTGACGCAGTGCTACATTCGTGATTTGGTCCACGCCCGGGGTTTTCCTGGGCTTCGTCCTTTGGATCATCCGGCTGACATGGCCCCGGGAAGAGCACAATGGGGTCTTCTTCCGTGGCTATCGGCTCAACGATATTTCGTGTGTTGATCCGTATTACAATCCACCTATTTATCAACTTTCAACGTAATTCGAGTTGTTTTGATGTGATTGAGTAACAAACATTTAAAATTTTTGGCATTTATAATATTACTGGGATTTTCGTTAATATTTATACCTACAATACAAGCCTATTTTACAATTAATTATTTAGATAAACGTTTTTCTTCGTATGCCGTCATTTATTTCATAAGATGGAATTTCTGTACAAACTACTTACTATACAAACTTTTTATACTTACTTACGTAACCACTTTTTATTCAAACTATTTATAAACCTTTGTTATCGTAGTTTAACATAATAATAATTATGTAAACGCGGTTGCTTGCGATTTTTAATATTTTTTCTTTTTTTCCTCGAGTGGCATAATAGGTTCTGGCCGCTGTCTTTTTCGAAAAATTGAAACGATTCGAAACAATTCCCTAGAGCACTTTAACATTGCGTCCTAAATGTGAAAGAATGCTCAAAATCGGTTTATTTATTTAAACTTTAATGCACAAATGAACATTGTACAAAAGGCGGGCTTAATACCTAGTGGCATTAAGTCGGTTCTGTAATTTTGAATTTGTTTTTTAAAGCAAACAAATAAAGAGTAAGTATCTATTTAGAATATCAATAGGTACGTGTATGTATCGACATTTCGGTCCAGTTACTCGTGGCCCGGTCACGGCGAGACTGCCATCGTCGTTCGTGAGTCCTCCCGTCTCGGCTTGCCTATTATGTATAATAACTAATTACTTGTTAGTTTTTGACAATGAGCATTTTACAGCAAGTGACTAGTCTCTGCCTGAATGCTCCTAAAGTAAGTTTTAAGTAAAGTTTTACAAGGAGGATGTGGTGTCCTCCTTTTTTATTGCCCAACACGGTGTTCTAACATAAAACTGGTAACTCGATAGTCAACCATTATTACGAGAACATTTGTCGATGTAACAACTACATAAGCGTGAGAAATTATTTGTTTATCTGAAATTGATATGGTATTTTAATAGAAAAAAGCAAGCAGACAGTTGCAGATGAGAAAATAATCTTGAGATGTGTAAATAATCTCCACACATACACAGATATACACATGTTAACTGAACAAAGTAACCCTATTGTCGGTATGGAACAAATATTTCTATATTAAAATTTGCGAATATATAATATAATTTTATGAAGGAGAGGGTGTACGCTGCAATCCCACAGCCGCTGGGTGCACTCGATTGACCACTTTACCCGTCTCTCGCTGAAGATTACCGTTAAATGTAGTGCATTTTCCACTTTATCCTATTTTCCCAATGTAGGTAAGTGATCCGATAATGAGTGAGATACCTCAGAGCCCATTCCCATCCCATTCTATCCTATCCCTCCATATCTTCCCAACCTTTTCTCCAAATCCATTCCTACATCTCCAAAGGTAGGCAATGGACTCGTCAATCCACTTGGCCAGGGTGGCGTTTTAAGGTCATACATCCCTCATGCACACGACAATGTGCTTGAGGAGGCCCGTGTCCAGCAGTGGATACTGAAAGGACTAGCTGCATTGCAATGAGGCAACGCATCCGGGAGCGTGCCAACTTTTGTCATTCTGGACTGATGTTGACTGATATGTATCTCGAATATCCATGGGCAACAGTATCCACTTACCATCAGATGGACTGTATGCTCGTCTGTCGCCCCCTATGTATAAAAAAACTTAAGTAATTCAAAATTCGATTTCAATAGTTGTCCGCGAAATCTACATATCTAAAATATTGGTTACTAGCGACCCGCCCTCGCTTCGCTTCGGATTATAAGTTTTTTTTTGTCCAAAATTTTTTATTCAAAATTCAAAATTTATCCTATATTAGACACGGATAATGTAGCTTCCTATTTGTGAAAGAATTTTTGAAATCGGTTCAGTAGTTCCAGAGATTACCCCCAACATACCTACAAACAAACACACAATTTTACCTCTTTATTATATTAGTATGTATAGATTAATTGAATGTTTCCCTCCAGGTCTATAGAAGTATGGCTGAAGAGCGGACGCCGGCACAGCGAGATCCTGGACGAACAGAAGCTGAGCGAAGGTCAACTGCGGAGACCAGGCGCTACCGTCATACTGTGGCTTAAGTGCGAACAGGTAACAGAAACTAACACAATAAAAAAGTTCATACCATACCATCAGCTTGTGTCTCTCCACTGCTGGATATAGACATCTCCCAAGGCTCGCCATAATAATATAAAGTCTCGCACTCCATTCATCCAGTTACCAACGAAGACTTTTTTAAGGCGGCAGTTCACTAGAAGACCTGTTAAACAGGAAAAAAGAACATTTATTTCTATATGTATATATATGGTGCATTTATATTATTATATATATATCTATATATATATATAACATATTTCAAATCGATTGTAGCTGTAATGAAATTGTGTTATTGAGCCACGAATAGACCAGACGTCTCGTACGAGTGTCCCTCACGACACTGAGGGTCTACTCCGAAACACGAAAAACGACATTAGGAGTTCATAGGACATTTGGAACTACTTGATCGCAAGAGATAGCAATCGAAATATAGATTTTCACAAGAGATACTTGGGAATCGTGACAAATTTCACATTAACTTTAAAATAATGGGATATATATAGAGTTCCGATTGAAGGAAAGTCAGCGTGGGGCTGTAGCACTTCGTTCGTTCGAACTTCGATCGGGCTCGAAACTTCAGAAGCGTAAGATCAGAGTAGCTACCTCCAGGCTGTGCCTAGTGTGGGATTCATTGGCAAATCTTTCAATTACTTTCTGTAAATCGAATATCCATAGCATATACGACAGAATACCAACGTTTGTAGAATCAATACATTTTAGGTTTAAATTTATAGTTTCATGTTGGGTGTCTAATTGTTTTTGATGTTATCGTTCTACTGAAAAGTGTAATGAATTTAATCATGCACTTAATTGGTCAATATATTAGCGATATCAGAATGAATGAAGAGATTGTTTAAGGTCATTATTATTATATCTACTTATTTGCTTCTTTATTGCTTATTTGCTACGTATTTGTTTTATTTTATTTATATGTATTTTTAATTTTTGAGCAATGGGATTAAGTTCTAATAAAAAAGTAAATAAATAAATTTCATTACGTCACAGTACACACAAGAATTATTGGGGAGGAGAAGGAACGATAATAATAAAATAATAATAATAGCTTATTTTATCATTTTATTGTTTATTTTAATAAAATAATAATAATAATAATAGCTGAATAAAATAATAATAATAAGATATAATAAAACAACAATTTCCTAGTTACTACTAGGAGTTACACTCCGCGTGTCACAGCGCCGCACTGAAAGGGTGATCAGCTCAGCTCAGATGAAGGTTTTCATCTGACGCCCAGAGTGACGTGCCCAGCCCAAAGCATAATGTACCATCAGCCTATGTTTCTCCATTTTTTTATTTTTTTTGTTTGCATCACACAGCGAGATGTCAAACTACAATTTTATTATAGTGTGTACAGAACTGTTAAATCTAATTGACATCTCAATAAAGTAACGAAAAAGCTAGTTAATAAACAAGCCAGTGGTTAGAAGTAAATAAAAAAATGAAAAGAAAGTAAACTGAATGACAACAAAACAAAGGGAGACCTAATTATGACGCTCTGTAGTCAGAGCACGTTTGACTTTGTTTCTGAAAGTCAGCAAACCGTCTGCGAACAAGTCCAGTTCCGTATGTTCGGAAGCTAATTGGTTATGTTTACAACACATTCTAGAAATGGGTTTGTTAAATGTTTAAATTTTATTGCTGGATATAGGCTCGTCCTAAGGCTCACCATCTTCCCCTCATCCCATTCAACAACTACCGGCAGACTTCTGCCAATTAGAGAAATTAATTTCGACCTTAGGAGTTTATAAATTGCCAGTACTTCTAGGTACTTGTAGGCCAGTCCCACCGCAGGGCACAGGCCTCCCCTAGTATATCACTGGGGGTTACGGGCCGTAATCCACCACGCGGGCCCAGTGCAGATTGATGGATCACATACCCCGATTTTTCTTTTATTTCTGGAGCATGGGTTTCTTCACGATGTTTTCCTCTCAACGCCGAGTTAGTAACAATTTAGAAAATCCGTACTTAAGTAGGGCCGAAGATTTGAACTCACGATCACACGAATGTGAGTTGAGTATAGGCTAGGCTATCACAGCTCATATAAATTGCCAGAAAAAAAAATAGAAATGTGACGTCACATCGAGACACTTTCTCCCTGATCAAACATTATCACACTAGTTGCTTATTTATTGCCTTATTACATATAAATATCCCCTCCTCATGTTGCGTATACATTTTGTAAACTTCTAAGTAGCGAGCCAAATTACCACCATCGACTGGACAATCCACCTGTTTTCACCTGTACCATTGGCTAACAACTAGAAAGAGTGTTTTATAACTTTCACGCGCTCTTTCTAAAAATATCTTCCCAGTACTTTTTTACTTCAACCAATAAAAATACTAGACTAAAATTAATTGAAATAAAATAAAGACAGACCCCGATAGCGTCCTTCTAATAATTAAATTGAAGGTATTTTATGGACATGTGCGCGGGTTAAAAACCCTCGGGCGCGCGCAGATGCGCGTGCGCACCACCTGCCAATCTCGGATCGCAGGTGAGACGCCTTGTTTACGTTTTTTACAACCCTCACAGCCAAAATGGCCGACGATGGACGTCAGCAAGCGATCGGAGCAATCGGGAGTGTTTTTATGAAGAAGCAATACAGATAGACGGTGAAATAGTGTCGGACTCATTTTTGAAAAACGTGTAATTCAATTTCTTAAGAAACTGAGATACTATACGAGGGAGAGGGTGCACGCTGCAATCCCTCAGCCGCTGAGCGCACTAGTTACCCCTCTCTCACAGAAGACTACCGTGAAATGTATTGCGTTTCTCATTTTATCTTACTCCCCCAATGCACTCACTCGCATATCTCACTCCCTACTGAAATACGTGCGTATTTCAGTAGGGAGTGAGATATGCGAGAGCCCATTCCCATCCTATACTATCCTATCCCTCCCCATTTTCCTAACCTTTTCTCTAAATCCATTCCTAAATCTCCAAAGCGCATCCGGTGACGTGCCAACGTTTGTCATTGTAACTTCTAATTGATGTAGGCATGTATCGCGGATCCATGGAATCTCAAATGTCATTTTGATATTTTTCAATGACTTTTCGGGAAGAATCGTGTTCTAAGGAGCGGACAAAGCTGGTATCATTATACAATACAAGGGCAAAAGCTATGAATCATTATAAAGTTCATCGCGTGTACTAAAACCCTAAAATTATAATGTTAATTCCTATGCTCTCTTAATTAGTTTTCGCTTAGAACCTGTTTAGCAGAAAAAACTGTTCACTCTAAGTATAAATATAACCTACGAATATAAATTACTGGGGTTTATTAAACATGGCTTTCCGCTTCGCGGCAATATCCGGAGTTTTTCTATAAATTATGATACAGAGATAAGAATGTAATGTGTTGACCATAGAGGAATCCATAGATAATATGCGAGTAAATACGTGGCAGGTCTAGCTTATAATTATAACATATCGTCGCTTAGTTTTTAACACAACGTCAGTCAAAATTAGCAACTTTACAGGAGAGCGAAATAACTGCATAATTTTACGTGCTGTTTCCAGAGGTTAGGATTGTTTGATGGATACCGGCCTCTTACTTTATTCTATTTTCATGAGTTTCTATTGGACGTCTCTTGTTTCGGATTGGCCGAAACGACGCGTCTCTCGATTCTCTAGCGAATGGCATCAAAATCTCAAACTACCAAAAATGACTTACGTGGTGCTAGAACTTAAGCGACGATATGAGATATTCGCTTTTTTCACACATATTTATCTATTTAATTATACTTAATCTAGCTTATAATTGGCATCAAGTGACACTAGTGACGCGCACGGCTGGAGTTGTAAATTAAAGAAAATCTCATATAATTAAATATGATTGTAATAATAATAAAGGAATTTGCCACAAAACATAACTAGAAAACAACAGAAAACAATTGGCGGCCTTATTGCAATTATGCAATCTCTTCCTGACAACCTGCGACAGGGAAATGTGATTAGCAACAGTAGGCGGTGCATCGCAAGTGATTTAATAAAGAAAGAAAGAGTATAATCACATACACAATACATTTTCCACGGATATATTTTCATAATTATTCCAATACACAAATATACATACACACACACACATATACCTATATACATATATTCAAAAACTATTAAGGATAGCAAGAGTGTCGCATAGGAAAGAGGGAGATAGAAAATAAGAAAATGTAACGGTCAGATGTAAAACATCGATATTGGAGGAAATGTTGTTTAATTAGTTTCTGAAAGATTGGCGACGACTGTGCTTCTCTGATAGACGAAGAGAGTGAATTCCACAGCCTGATAACCTGTACAGTAAAGGATTTGGTGTAAAAGTTAGAAGAAGTGTGAAGTGTGGTATGCAGTTGCGAAAGTGAAATCGTTACTTTAAATATTCAGGAGTAAATGGATTGTATCACAAGAGCTGGACTGATCAAAATATATATTTTATACTCATACGATTATAACTTATAACACGTCTGTATAAGACAAGTTGTAACAGTGTAAATTAATTCATATATGCAGCTAATGTACGCAGAACCATTTAAAAATAGCCTTTATTAGTAACGTATAGGTACCCATGGGTATAGGTTGACCCGTTGCTGAACTTTTATGAAATAACTAATAATTATTTCTATTTCTTCCCAAATTAGTTTCATTCGCCGTCATGATTAGTATAATTAAACCTATCAGATATATTTCTTAACAAACTCAGTTAATTCTCAACAGCTCGACTGTTCTTACGTTTATACAAAGGCTATTATACTATGTACATATAACCCTTCCAAAAAGGCTGCTAAGTATGTACATATAACCCTTCCTTTTTGGCTTGTCGTAGTCGGATAAAAACGGCTTATCGTAATACCTAGACTATGTTGCGTGTTAAAAGTTACTGTATATCTACACAGCACCACCTGACTTCATTAAGCATTAGTTTTAATAGATTAGCCCATTATGCCACGACAAAAAAGCTTGTGTTCCAGTGTATAAGCGATTTTACATTCCTTCAATATCCAGGAGGTAATTGTTTTACGACTAAAGAAATATTAGGAAATAAATAAATATTAATACCATACCATCAGCCTATGTTTCTCCATTGCTGGATCCTCTCGAAAAGCACGCTATTACATACGATACTCGGCTCTTCTCATCGGCGAATTTCACTAAGTCGTCGATCCACCTGGCCGGAGGGCGTCCCACACTACAAGTCAATACCTTATAGCTCAATTGATAATTTGCAAATCTAATATTAGCACTCTGTAATGTCCTTTTGCTAGCTAAATTAAAAATCCAGGCAAGTATGTCTCAGATACTAGAAAAGATGTTTTTGGACCACAGTTTCTGCTATAATTTCTATTAAAACTACCCACTAATATAGTTTTTTTTGCAATTTTTTGACCAGAAATGTCTCCGAAATTAGAAGGGGGAGCACTTTAATGAAAGAAGATGAAATGCCGCAATAAAATGAAATGTATATTTTTTTTTTTCATTTTAGATGACTTATAGAACGATAATCAACTCGATGTATGTGAAAAAAATCTACTTTACACTGTTAAAAACTAATTTGAGAATTTTTCGTACACATTAATTTCTGCGTAATATTAGGGCCTTACCTATGAAAGCGCCGGTTGTTCATAGTGGCCAGTTTGAACCAGTTCGAACCAGTTGCCAGTCTCCGGTGGTCCACGGGGCTTGTTCTTGAGGTCGAAATTTCCAGAACGGAAACTATCAAAACAAAAACGCACCGTGCGTTCTTTTGCGGTGTTTTGTTCGTATACATTGTTTACATTGTATACAATGTTTGGTCTGTGCTGCGTTGCTGCCACGACGGAAGTCATAATAATAATTATTCGAAAATAACGCGAATTTTTAAGTTTCCCATAGGCGCAAACATAACATCTAAGTAAAAAGTAGTTTGACGGAAAACCAAATAAATATCTGATTTTGTAAATTGAATTTGGAATTCCAAGCCAAACGCAAGATAACTAAGTTCAAAGTGGCCACTATGAACAAACGGCAATTTCATAGGTAAGGCCCTAATATTACGCAGAAATTAATGTGTACGAAAAATTCTCAAATTAGTTTTTAACAGTGTAAAGTAGATTTTTTTCACATACATCGAGTTGATTATCGTTCGATAAGTCATCTAAAATGAAAAAAAAATATACATTTCATTTTATTGCGGCATTTCATCTTCTTTCATTAAAGTGCTCCCCCTTCTAATTTCGGAGACAATTCTGGTCAAAAAATTGCAAAAAAAACTATATTAGTGGGTAGTTTTAATAGAAATTATAGCAGAAACTGTGGTCCAAAAACATCTTTTCTAGTATCTGAGACATACTTGCCTGGATTTTTAATTTAGCTAGCAAAAGGACATTACAGAGTGCTAATATTAGATTTGCAAATTATCAATTGAGCTATAAGGTATTGACTTGTAGTGTGGGACGCCCTCCGGCCAGGTGGATCGACGACTTAGTGAAATTCGCCGATGAGAAGAGCCGAGTATCGTATGTAATAGCGTGCTTTTCGAGAGGATCCAGCAATGGAGAAACATAGGCTGATGGTATGGTATTAATATTTATTTATTTCCTCTCTACCTAAAGGTTATCTAGCAGTGCAGAGATCGCTTTTAGCGCTGACATCGCCTTTTGTGCATTTTGTGACTACATTTTGTGCATTTTGTGACTACATTTTGTGCATTTTGTGACTACATTTTGTGCATTTTGTGACTACATTTTGTGCATTTTGTGACTACATTATGTGCATTTTGTGACTACATTTTGTGCATTTTGTGACTACATTTTGTGCATTTTGTGACTACATTATGTGCATTTTGTGACTACAATGTCTGTTATTATTTTGTTTTGTTTTTGGTATGCAATAAACAGGACTTGTTACTTAAACGAAGGGATAGCTTAAGTCCTCTGAGATTGTGGGCTTATACCCCTTACACTGACTTATTCCGGGCTGTAAGATTCACGCAATCTTTTCGCCCTTGCAGTGTGACCGTGCCCTTAACTAGTCGACGGGGCGACATCTGAGCGGTCCCGATGTAGCGTGAGCGTCTTTTTTATTCATTTTCAAGCAGATGTTGCTGTTGATTACAATAATTTTATGCGAGCTCACTCATAACGTGCTTAAATTGATACTAGCAAACGTCCTAGCCCGAAGATGGGTATTTTGTGTCACATTTATGGGCACCATAAATGTGACACAAAATACCAGTCACGTGAAACTGTTATTATTATTATTGTCTGGACAGGCAAAAGAACACAAACATTTCTTCAATACTTTATCGCGGTCAGCATGATTTTCTATCTAATATGTATGTATGTATTTATTTTTTTATAACAAACACCATATTTCCAATTCCATCCCATCCTATTTCTTTGAGTGGGAATTATGTTGGGATAAAAGAAGTCTGACTTACCACCAAGTGAACTGTCTGCTCATCTGCCACCATCTTTCATGGATGTTTAACTAACTTTTATCTATCTACCTATATGACAAACTTATATTCCATCTGTGTACATAAATACAGTAGGTGGTGGCTGCAAATAAAACTAAATTGAAACCTACAACGAAGTACAGAGTATGAAACACATACTTAGAGTGTAAGTGTGAAAAGTTCATGTAACGATAAAAACTTTAAAAAAATTTTTTTAATAAAAGCTTTCAAAAAGTTATACATTTTAGTGTACAAAATTGTCGATTTTGGGGATAATTCTACGAAATTAATTTTGTCTATAACTCATCGTCAGTTAAAAAAAATTCTAAGATTATCAAAGAAAACAAATTATATTAAAGTTTCAAATATCTTAATTAATTAATTAAGAATGTCTCTAACCCGGTTAACGATTTCAATGCCATTCCTTGAAAAAGTTTTTAACGGAGTTAAAGATATCATTTTAAATTAATATCGGTATTTAATTATTTTTTTTATATTAATTGTTATAGAAATGATATGTTGCCAGTTACAGCTCGTAAAGCTCTACGTCGATGTCGTAACAAACTTACGTCTATTTATTTTGTTCTGACATCTACAAAAATGAGAGAATCTTACCTTTCTGACTGACGTATTATACCGTAATTCTTTTTTTTATATTGACGTAATATTTTTTTTAAATATGAGATGTATCGATACAATCATTACGAATTACGAAACAGCGTCGTGTCGCATATGAAATGTATCTTAGTTAAATATGTTATTTAAAACAATTTGTACACTCTCAAACAATAACTAATTATAAATGCAAATAAAAGTGATGTAATTTACATAAATGAACTGGGATTACACCTGTGTTCTCATTAATCGCCGTATCTTATATTACAACCAGCCCTGGACCAGTCTCGTGACTATTATGTTTAGAACTGTTAAAAGGGCTTATGTACAAAACTATAAGCTCAATCTCTCTAGTACTCTATATTATACCGTACTATAAGCCTATGTCAATCTCTCTATTACTATATACGATACCATACCATAAGCCTATGTCAATGTCTATTACAGTAGGTATACTATACCGTACTATATGCCTATGTCATTCTCTCTATTACTATATACGATACCATACCATAAGCCTATGTCAATCTCTATTACAGTATACTATACCGTACTATATGCCTATGTCAATCTCTCTATTACTATATACGATACCATACCATAAGCCTATGTCAATCTCTATTACTGTATACTATACCGTACCATATGCCTATGTCAATCTCTCTATTACTATATACGATACCGTACCATAAGTCTTTGTCAATCTCTCTATAAGCCTATGTCAATCTCTCAAGTACTATATACGATACCTTTACCTTTGTCCTAGTACCTTTGTCCATTTATCAATCTTTGTCAGCTGGGTTATACCAACCATGATCAACCAGCTCGTGATGCATTTAAGAGTCATTTAATCGACAAATATACTAAAATGGAAACAAGATCTATTCTGGGTGCATGTCAAAAATGCAAGAGTCAATACGTTCATAATCGCAAATACGTATTTATACTAATCCACAAAGCTGTTTGCGTATATTAAAAGGCTTAGCACACGGGTAACGTTACGAATCGGCAAAGTTTCCCCGCACGCGATCGCTCGCCACCCACCTGTTGCGTCTGTTTACACCCTATCTTCATATACAGGTTGCTCTGAAAACATGACAATATTTTTTTCTTATAAATTATTATTATAAGTTGCGAGACGAGCAGACAGTCTACCTGGTAGCACGTGAATACTTTCCCATCGGCATACGCGATACATGCCAACCTTAAGAATAACAAACGTTATTATCGACTGATTGCAGGCCGTTTACCGTAAAATATTTAGAAGTGGATTTTCAAAAAGCATTGAACTGTACCGATCCTCATCCACGGTTTCGCGATTTTGGTTTCAACATGCACGGAGAAAATAATTGTAACCAATTTCTGTACTCGCGGAGAAGAATTTCGTTATTCGGGGATCAGAACTATCTCACACTCATTCATTGCTGTGGAGGTCAAGTTTTAGGTGTAAGATGAATGATGTATCTTCAGAAGGTGCGATAAATAACTTCCATTGTCCTATTCCATTTTATTAAATGATCACAAGATTAAAACACAATTATGCGTGAGGTATACGGGAGACCACTGGTGAGAACTGTGTGGACAGTGACGCTATGCTGCAACTTGCACTTGCACCGAGCGTGTTTATCGTGCACTGTATCAACACTGTGGTGTCCCTACAATTGATATTGATACATATAGGTCCATATTTTTTTTTTAGGTAAACAAACAAAGCTAAGTAAACTATCGTAAGTTGCGTCCGATCTACTTATGATTAAAACGTTTACTACGTTATTAAAACACAACTGCCCTTTGACGTAAAGCCGCGCCCGCCTGTATACCACCTTCGAGTGTCAGCGAAAACATGCGTTGTTTTGTCCTTTGATAAAAGCATTTGTTCTTTGATGAGGATACCAATGGCTAAAATCCATCTAGGATCATTTTTTATGACAAAGTCACAGAAGACAGAAGCCTTCTTTTCAAATGTGAAATTGATCAAGTCACTGCCGAATACCAGTCTGAATTACAAGATCTTTTAAAAGCTGCAAAACAAGAAAAATTAACTAAATTCCTTAAGCCACTGTCTAAGACCGATAAATAACTAAGTTAATTTTGTTAAGAAACTTTAATTACAAACATTTTTATCATTATTGATTTGTATTTTCGTAATTCGCTATTCAGTTTCCTTATTCGAGGAGTATGACTGTGCCATACAGCTTACAACCTTACAGTTTCATTAGAATGTCAGGGTTCATTAAAATCAGTCCAATGGTTTTTGCGTGATGCGCGTTGAGACAGACAGATATACATAAATTCCCAAAAAAATTGTTTTGGGCTCTTACTATCATACATAGTGGCTCTTCAACATCATGTACACTGCAACGATGTTTTTCAAAAAAAATATTTAATATGCTGACACGGCTTTATTATCATTTTGTTAATACAATATTTTAGAACTCAACCATCCTGTAGTCGCCGGTGGTCGCAACCACCTGCCGTTTTCGCATTTTTTGTCCTTATTTCCCCACTACAACCCAACGCTGTGCCGTGTGTTTAATAACCCAGTACGTATTATGGTAGGTCGTTTAACTTCGTTTTAACCTTTAATATTTTTTTTTATTTTACCGAGACACCGGTGCTACAATACATTCCTACATTCCTCAAATTCTTCGCGCGCTTCCATACACTTTAATGGCTAAATTTACTATCATAGTTTTACAACTTCCTAGAAGTAAATTGTTGGGTAATGGGTTATTTTTCTCTTAATGCGCTTGCATTGCGAGTAAATAATTCAGTAATTATACAGATACAGTGTATTAAGTGATAATTTACAATAACATTCACATGTTTATGGAATCATGCATTTGTTTGCCAAAGTTCATTATAAGCGAACTTTAATTTCAGAAAAAAATATATATAGATATACATAACTCATACACATTGTCTTATGCCCGCCTTCCACTGCGAGCGGAGCAGACTCTGTTGAGCTCGCAACAGGAAACTTCATAGAACTACTTCCACCGTAAACGAGTGAGCGGAGCGGACTGAACGAGTTAAAAGAGTCACCAAAGTGGTCGCAGATTTCAACGGACTCCGCACGGACTCCGTTTGACTCGCAATTCAAACTTTCATAGAAGTGCTTCCACAGTAAACGAGTGAGCGGAGCGGCCAGAGCGAGCTAAAAGGAGTCCGTCGTGTCATGGTGTTGAGAACTAGTCAACGGACTCCGCTAGCAATACCGCTTATTATATCGGTAGAGTAGCAAGCATTTACTTATTGTATTTATAAAATCATCATCACTAGAATTGTCCGACATTATCACTTTCTACAGTCGCGTCTGGATGCTGTAACGGGCCGTCTAGCACTGGCGCGCACTCGGTGTCCGCTGATAATGGAAGCACACAACCTCACCCATCTGACTCATCTCATTTTCCGCCTAGCTCACTCCGCGAACCCACTGGCAATGGAGGGCAAAAAATAATTTTCTGTGAAACTCTTTCTTGGTGGAAGGCAAAACTATTTTACTCCGTTTCGCTGAGCTATTTCCCGCTCATTACTCTTTCGCAATGGAAGGCGGGCATTATGCGTGAAGATGTATGGTCTTAAAACGCCAGTCCACTCTTTTAAAGATTGTGTAGTTCCTCAGGGCCGCTGGTAGCAACTTTGTTGTTCCTTAGTCGTCTTTCGCGACACACGCAGAAAGAGACATCTACACTAATAAATAGAGAGTGCGAATTTTGTGAGATTGTGTGTATGTGGAGGGTAATCTCCAGAACCACTGCACCTATTTGAAAAAATCTTTCATCATTTGAAAGGTACATTATTCCAGATGAACATAGGCTATATATTATGTATATATATATTATGGGCAAAGAAATTGCCGCGGGCACAGCTAGTAATTAATATAGAGGTACAGTTTGTCCGGATTGCTGGACCAAAAGTCCGTGGTATTCGAGTTTCTTGACGGGGTGTAAAATAAAGCCATTAGTAAAATCATCAGATTTTACTAATGGCAGCCATAATCACAACCCATTCTCGAGACAAAAGTAGACAGAGTGGTCGTGAATAAACGACTAGCTAGATATGTGAATGAACCTAGCGACAATAGAGCAAAGTATGGCATCTTTCATTATTACAATGACATTGTCTCCTACCAGGGAGAAGAAGCTTTATGCAACAAAAAAAAACTATCTTGTAAAACCGTAGTCCAAATTAAAACAAATTACATAATTAGGGCCCAGTTGCGGTGTCTGTGAAAATAATAAATTACCCGAGACATTAAAAAGTAACGAAGAAAATAATAAAACATTCCTTAGACTTTTAAAAAGATCACTAATTACAATATATTATTACACAATAAAGGTATACCTTAATTATCTATAATAATCACCTGTCGGACTATCGGCTTAAAGGTCGCTGTGCTTCACCAACGTTATAATTAAGTAGTATAAATGTACCTATGTATTTACTTAGGGATAACAAATGCCTCGTGTAGTTTCACCACCTCTAAAAGAGTGAATTCCCCAACCCGCTTGTCAGCGTGTCGTTTTAAGGTCATATATCCCGTCTTCCATTTTACTCTTCTCATCCAGTTCTTCTGGTCACAGAGCGTCTACACTGCGTCTCCGCGTCTACAGAACTCCTCTACCCTGACAATTATCGCTCCTTCGACAGATATGGCCTGCTCACTGCCGTTTCAACTTGCTGATTCTTTGCGCTTATCGCTAACTTCAGTTTTTTGTCGTATTACCAAATGTATATATTATATGTAAACAAATATTAGATATATAAAAAAAAATGTATTCGTAGAATATCTGAGAAGAGAGATCTTATTGTTTAGTTCTTTTAGTTCTTTTTTTATAGAGTAAAGGCGGCAGACGAGCATACAGTCCACCTGATGATAAGTGGATAATGTCGTCCATAAGCATCCGCGATACATGTCAACATCAGTCCAGAATTACAAACGTTGACACGCCCCCGGAAGCGCTGCCTACCTTTGCAGATTAAGAATGGATTGAGAAAATGGGGAGGAATACGAAGGGAATGGGCTCTGGCATATCTCACTCACTAGCGAAACACGTACGTAACACGATACGACAGTCTTCTGTGAGAGAGGGGTAACGTAGCCAGTCGAGTGCGACCAGCGGCTGTGGGAATGCAACATGCACTCTCCCCCGTAAGGGTCTCAATATTGAGACCAGGGAAATATTCAAAACAATATTGCTTTTTCTGAATAATCAGATGCTAGAGCATTTTTATAAAAACAATTTAGAAACAACGAAATTTTAATTAATAAAATCTTAAACACAGTAAATAAGTCCATACCGAAATAAGGTCTCTATACTTATTTAACATCACATACTTATAGAAATTTTATGACCGTCTCGTAATGCGTTTCTGTAATACGAATTACACGATATGTTATAGTTATTTAAAATCTAGAGGTGCATTAGTGCATGTAAATATACTATAATATTATATTTTATTGTGCTAGTAAAAAATATAACAGCCTTGCGCCGTGGGCGGTCACCCTAATTACACAATTATCCTATTATGTACGTATGTAAGTTGTACTATCATGATTTACATGCGGTCAATACCTTAGAGTTCAAACTCCTCGGCTTGAGCTGGTGCACACAAAATTAGTGCCACATATCATCGTTATGGGGGGTTAAAGGATATCCGAGTCCTTGAATAGAGACGACGAACCGGGAGGCAGTGTGAGACGTTTTTTTTATGGATGAAGGCGGCAGATGAGCTTATATTCCACCTGATGGTAAGTGGATACTGTCGCCCATAGACATCCGCGATACATGCCAATATTAGTCCAAAATTACAAATGTTGGGACGCCCCCGGTTGCGCTGCCTACCTTTGGAGATATAGAGATCCATTTGGAGAAAGGGTTGGGACAATGGGGAGGTATTTCCTAAACTAGGAGGTAAACAATTTGTAATGATGAATTTACAGTTGTTCTTTCGTTGTTCTAACTGAATGAATAGGTTTGTTTTATAACGTTATAGTATTTGCGGTCGTTGCTACATAACCGCTTGTTGATTAAGCGACAAAGGCGATTTGTATTTATGCGAACGCTTAATTAACTAGATACGTTAGTTGAAATATATGTTTTAACGTAACACCTGATACTAAAAACTCTATATCTTTAATGTAGGTTTGTTTTCTTTTTAAACATTTATAAATGCGCCGGTTTCCTCACTTTAATTCGCCCACACGGTGAACCTTGACTACCCAAAAGCTCCCGTTATTCATATTATCAGATAATAATGACACACGGTCAATCTCGTTATCATAGTATTTGTACAAATGGACAGGTTGTGTGTATCCGTCGGGAACTAGTTGGAGGCGCGATCATATTGTTGATCTCGAACGAAGTAGAACAAGTCAATTTTTTTAAAGATGTGTAGTTGAAAAAAAGCATAGGTCATGATTTTAAATAATTCATCGCCTGCACGAATGTTGTAATAATATTATCCATAAGTTGACAGGACATTATTACGTTAACTTTGTAGACATTACCATAAATATATTAAATGTTTAAAGAGATACAAACAATGCAGTCTAACCGTGGATTATCATACTATCGGCCTATGTCTCTTCACGGCTGTGTATATAGCTTCTCCCTAGGCTCGTCACTACACATAAACTTTCGCTGTTGTCATCCAGCCAAGTCATCTGTCCACTTGGCCAGAGGATGCCCTATACTGCGTTTCATGAATTATGGTCGCTAGTTTTACTATTTTTAACAAATTAAAAAAGTATATGTATTGCCACACACTATTACATAATGTGATTGTAGGATACTTCTAAAGGAACTACGTCAGTGTACGTCAATCGCGCATAGAGACAGCGCTGGTTTTCAGTATAACCCTTTGATCTAACGAAACGCCGAATAGGGACGTTTTGATTGTTCTATTGAAATCTCAATTATATCTATTATTATAAATGATCAAATATAACTTTGTATATAAGTTAATATATATCTACACACAAATAAATGTAAGTTATTAATCGAGGGTATTGTCCGGCCGCCAAACTGCTGTGCAGTTTAGTGAAACATTTATCCATGTAGAAATGTTTAATGTGACTGAATGAATAAATAAAAAAAAAATCTATTGATAAATCTATCTATATATATATATATATATATATATAAATGGATATATATTGTATATAAAAATGGATGTTGGTACCTATATCTGAGATTAATAGACTTCGACACCGTTTGACCGATCACCATAAAAGATGGCACATATATGTATTTTTTTATGGAGAAGGTATTTATGCTATCCACTTTGTTGTAACTCGCAGCTAGATGGCGCTGCAGCAAATCAACTTCTATACCGTTTAACCAATCGCCATGAAAATTGGTATACATAGGTAGTTGAGCATGGAGAATATTTTCTAGATATTGACTTTGTTGTAACTCGCCACTAGATGGCGCTACAGTGCATCAACTTCTATACCGTTCAATCGATCGAAAAAAACATATCGACGGCTAAACAGAATAATTTGTGATTTTATATACAGAGGTAAATAAATATACACAGGCAGGACAACGTCTGCGGGGTTTTACTAGTAGAATATATAATTGGTGATCAAAATAACGAAAAAGAAATATGAATAATGACTTAATTTTCCTCAAAGTAGTATATTTCGCACATATCTTCTAATTGCTATATTCCTGTAAATCCTTGAATCGATAAGAGTATAAGCATTATACTTTTTTTTTCATTTTATATTATAGATCGGACCTTATACGCCTACAAATAAACAATATTCGTCAAAAATAAATATATAAAAAATGTTTTACAACCAAAGCATAAAGCAAATAAAAGCCTTTATTTATTTATTCGCGTATAAGAAGATCCGATTTGCAATATAAAATGCTATAAAAAATTATCCACGAAAAGATAAAATATTAACTTATCCTGTTTTCCCCAACGACCGTTGCTCACGGCTACGCGACCAATCATGTCAACAGGCACATCAAATACGCATCAAACATTATTCTGTGATGTTCCATTAAGTCGTCAGCTTTTAACGAACCTTCATGACATGAATGCCTTGGATGAAGCATTAAACGTTGGTCATGTACGAGATTTATTTTGATAATCAGATATATTTATTTTACTAATACATAGATAACTCCGAGTGCATATAGCAGACGTTGAATGCAATTTTTTTTTATAGAAAAATGTCGGCAGACCAACGTACAGTCCACCTGATGGAAAGTGGATACTGTCGTCCATAGACATCAGTGATACATGCCAACCTTTGGAGATTAAGGAATGGATTGGGAGGAAGGGTTGGGAAAATGGGGAGGTATAGGATAGGATGGGACGGGAATGGGCTCTGGCATATCTCACTCACTACCGAAACACGTACGCACATTGGGGAAATACGATAAAGGGAGAAATGCAGTACATTTCAAGGCAGTCTTCTGTGAGAGAGGGGCAACGTGGCCAGTCGAGTGCGCCCAGCGGATTGCACTCTCCCCTTACAGATTGTTCTACAATTGTTCTAAACCACAGTATACTATCAGCCTATGTTGTCTTCCTGCTGTCTTCATTCAAGGTACGCCACCACACACAATCTTCGAAAATCTTAAATATTATAAAATTTAAATTTATTTGCGTAGAGGAGGGTGCACGCTGTGATCCCACAACCGCTGGACGCACTTAACTAGCTTAGTCACCTCTCCCTCACAGACTGCTTTATAATGAAGTAAATGCTATAAATTGCTCATACATGATAATAAATGGTTTCCCACTTTGTTTCCATTATGTACGTACGTGTATCAGTAGTGAGTGAGTAGTGCCAGGGCCCATTCCCATCCCATCCTATGCTTCCCCATTTTCCCAACATTTTCTCCCAATCCACATTCCTAAATCTCAATAGTTAGGCAGCGCATTATCATTTATCATTCTGGATTGACGTTGACATGTATCGCGGATATCTATTGGCGGCATTATCCACTCACCAGGTGGACTGTTTGTTCGTCTGTCGCTTTCTTTCTATAAAAAAAGTTGTAATTATCGAGATCCTTATTTGGTTCAATGATTAAGTTCGCAGGCCAACGTGGGCGCCGCTAGATGCGTACCTATTTTAATTTACTAATAACTTTATTCGCACTCTCCCACGACAATGATCGTACAAGTTCCGACATGTAACAAACGTTCAAACACCTCCAGAACAAAAAAACTTGGTAAAAAAGCGTCATGTCCGCTTAAATGCTTACTTCTTTTCCGCGGCAAGAAAGAGATTGTTAGACGATAAAGAGAGGAAGAAAGGTATTGGCGTGAACTCGTTGAAGTAAAGTCGACTTTTTGTTTGATTTTTAAAAAAATATGTTCGTATTAAACCGTTAAACTTTAAATTGTTTTTGCTTGTAATGTTTGTGATACTCAAATAAAAGCATAGAGTTTATCGCGTTTTGCGTTTTACCCAGGAGTCCAACTCTTCTGTACTCGGTGATCTTACTATCACTTTACTGAGCGACTCACGAGACTTTAAAATTGTTAATTACGCAGAAACTTCGACACTGGCACAATGTGCTAATTGCGCTATTGCCATATAGGAAAAAAGCTGTCCTTTGAAGATCCTTGAAATAATAAATAATTGGGTAAGTAGAGACCTAGATCATCACTGTTAATGAAATATAAAAGAAATTTAAATATACATAAAGAAACTAAACCTGGATATCTAGGTATTAACTAGATATGTTCTACAAGCACTCTAGAGCAGGCACGTTAATTATTTAATTCATATGTATTTTGAATATGGAACATTCTTATTACGTAGTACTTAAATTTCAAATTGGACTTTTTAATGAACCCCTCCTCATCTACTTCAACCCCCCCCCCCCCCCCCAGAGGTAGTCAACCAGGTTTCTTTGATAGGAACGTATGATGTGTCATCTAGTCTATTCCCATATCTATGATCCGGATAAACTTGTATTCATGAGCTCTAGATAAAAAAAATGATTTTCACAAGTAGCTGTCAAAAGAGTCTACGGAGTCCACCACACTCAACTCTTCTCAACCAACCATCACTTCTTCTTGTTTAAGTAGTCGGTCCACCTGGCCGGAGCCGGAGGGCGAATTGAACTAAAAATCTCTTTGATTGGGAGCGACCTCTATTGATTTTATTGATTGCCAGGAATAAAAATAATTTGATCAAAAATTATAGTCATACTTTTAATCTGTTTCACAGTTTGCACTATAAATGTCCAATGTTTTCTTTTTAAAAAGCCACAGGAACATACCATTTTTTCACTCTCTTTAAGAAAGCTTTAGTAATAAATCTAGTCCACTTTAAAATAGTGACTCACGACCGACTTAAGTACATTATGTAAATGAATATAATCCACAATTAAATGTCAATGGAGCCGATGAACTGTCCGTCATTTTTTCAACAGCGGGCGTGCGCGGGAGTCGGTTTTTGATCAATATAAAATTGATGGACACGCCCTAAATTCAATCCCTTGTTACCCCACTACGCCGCAATAGGTACCAATGTATTTCAGGGGTGAAAGAAAGTTGCCAAGTCTATTTCCCTTCCCGTCCCATCCTATCTCATATACTGTATTTGATTGATGCTTACTTACTGTATTTTGATTGATCGATGATCATGGAATTATTCCTAAACTGTTAGTGGGACATTAATTTCGTTGGTGTAACTTACTGGCGTACTCAGTAAAGAATAATATCGCTAACATATATCGTACCACCACTTGGGGTAGTTTTAATTTTTTTTAAACTAGCGGTCACACTTTTACTAGTGTGGAAACCGGCTCATTTAAGGAACCAATGCCGCGGTGTAAGTTTTATTAGCCGAGCTCAAAACTCAACACCTGCTAAGCGGTGATAGACTAGGGATATCTATCTAGGGAAATTTGTGATGAATTTGGAAGCAAGAAAAGACTGTACTCGAAAGAGTTGTTGCATTAGGACCGGTCCATTAATTTTATATCACTGGAAAGTTTTTGTTACGTCGCTCGTCGCGCGCGATGCCAACGCCTTCTCGTTTTTGGCGGGAACTCGTGATGTCAGCTGTCTATATGTTTTTCTACCATTTTTTCTACTAAAACAAGCATAATAAAAAAGCTGTCAGTTCTTCCATCAATGATAGTTAATGGCTTAGAGATATAAAAGGAAGGTAAAAAATGTTAAATGTGGATCGTTGAAATGAGCATACATGTCTTTGTGTTGCGGCATTGTGTCGCTTTGTTTTATCGTTATATAGCTTGCTATGAGAATGGGTTAGGTTTTGGGGTTCCGTATGGGTTAGGCTTTGGGATTCTGTAGGTGTTCCATGTTTTTTGTACAAATATAAGTTGTTCTGCAAAATCGACATTTTTATATTGTTGCACAAATACTATTATTAAAGATACTTTTACATAAATATTGTTTTTACCCAGTTGTCAGACGAATGGTATCGTAAATGAAAAGTAAACAATTTTCCTGTTTACTAACCAATTACAGTGATATCAACGATACATGAGCCCTGCATCTATGTGAGTGTGCGCCAAATTGTCCAATCCGATTGTCGAAATAGTTCTCACTGTACGAGTACACTATCGTTGTGCACTCACACGAACGTAAAGCTCAAGCCTCGTTTAGTTCACTGTTGTAGTTTCGATATTTTACCTAGCTGCTATATTTCTTTTCTACGATCGACCGTAAAAACTCTCGCGATCGACCGGTCAATCGTGTCGTCATCGACTGTTTGAGTACCCCTAGTCCACGAAAATGAGAATGGCAGCTAAACCCGATAAATAAATTCCAGATTATCTAAAACAAACAGACGTCTTGTTTTATAAACTTGCCTTCTAGGCAAATCGGGCCTTAGATAACTGAGATCTTTATTCTTGTAATATATCGGGATTAAAATGAAACATAGTCTATTCGGTACGGTGTTCTAATCGAGACAACAACGTGACATGATACATTACAAGTGGGTACATATTTATCTGCGCATACCTTACACCTCCACCGTTATTTAACCACATGACTTAACTTATACCTAATTACAGGATAACATTTACATCTATATCTGTCTAAAACTCTAATTGACGTCGTATCTATATCTAACCACCGGACGGAGATTTCTCTTGGAACGGGTCACCCGCGGCGCAGGCGGTGACTGTCGTGATTGGTGAGAAGTGGCAGGTTCGGGTGTTGCATCACTGGTGGCTTGAGTGGTGGTGACGATGTCATCATCAGCCAATTGCTCACCACTGGTTTTGGCACGAGAATCCGTCATTACAAGTGGGTACATATTTATCTGCGCATACCTTACAATTATGTACGTGTAATATAAATACGGATTATATTACACCACTGACATCGGGTTATCGAATACCGGTTCGACGTTTTTGCAAACTATGAACAAGACAAAATGACAACGTTCGTGTCTTGTCTACACCAATTCTTGGAATTATGTAAAAACACAACTAAGTGACCTTTGTAAGTTGATTGTAATTTATTACTTGAATTTGTATGAGTTTATTAGATCGTTATATTAATTAAACACTTATTAATTGGAAGAGGTGATGGCCTTAGGACTTCTGTACTGCACTCCCATTTGTAGGGACATGTTTACCTTTGTGTAATTTTTTACCTTTGCTTGCCCTTAAGAAACAGCATTTACGAAAGATGGGGAATAAGGAAGGATAATATTATGAGGAGGCTTTTATTAAGGCTTATCTACTAAATTTTTTTTTTTTTATGTACGAAGGCGGCAGACGAGCATACAGTCCACCTGATGGTAAGTGGATACAGTCGCCCATAGACATCCGCGATACATGCCTACATTAGTCCAAAATGACAAATGTTGGCACGACCCCGGATGCGCTGCCTACCTTTGGAGATATAGGAATGGATTTGGAGAAAGGGTTAGGAAAATGGGGAGGGATAGGACGGGATGGGAATGGGCTCTGGCTACACTACTCACTACTGAAACACGTACGTACATTGGGGAAATGCGATAAAGTGGGAAATGCAGTACATTTCAAGGTAGTCTTCTGTGAGAGAGGGGTAACGTGGCCAGTCGAGCGCGCCCAGCGGCTGTTGGATTGCAGCGTGCACTCTCCCCCTCTCCCCCGGATACTGTCGCTCATGGACATCCGTGGTACATGCCAACATCAGTCCAGAATGACAAACGTGGCACGCCCCCGGATGCGCCGCCTACCTTTGAAAATATAGGAATGGATTTGGAGAAAGGGTTGGGAAATGTAGAGAGATAGGATGGGAATAGACTCTGGCACATCTCACTCACTATCGAAACACGTACGAATATTAGGGAAATAAGAGAAAGTGGGAAATGCAATAAATACATTTCAAGATAGTCTTCTGTGAGAGAGGGGTAACGTGGCTAGTCTAGCACGGCCTGTGGCTCTTGGATTGCAGCGTGCACTCTCTCCCTGACAATTTGCCAGAATTCTCGTAATAACAGGCGTTTATACAAATAAAGGACAATTTAAGAATTAAACATGATATCTTTACTTAATCAAGGAAGCTATTAACCACCACTAGAGATTCACACTAGAGGTTCATTATTTGAAATTCACTTCAAAAAAATGCAAAAAATAAAAATGAAAAATATGTACTTTTTTTAATCCACCAATTGTTACTGGTCACGCAAGGTATCCTCGTCTGCTCGTCTCTACCTTCTTTCTATATAAAAAAACATAACCAGTTGGCATCCCTCGGAATTTGTCAATTCCAAACGGTCTCTTTCTATCCAACAACGTTCTATATAGTACATTGGCTACCTATCATTGCATATTTTTTCATAATTGTAAACGGAAAAACAATTTTAAATGTAACGATAACTAATCGCCACAAAAATGTATACAAAAAACGCTTTTACTTTTCTTCAAAAAAAATGAATTAAAAATGGCTAAAATGTCCGGCTGTGAGTCAAGGGCGGTCAGACGGCTGCTAACTCCCACTGAATTTTAATTCTGTCCCGAGTCCACAATACGATCGCGATACTACAGTGAATTAACTTCAAATAAACGCACAATATATTTACGCACACAGATGCAGAAATTTACATGCGCACTGGGGTTCTCTGGTGGTACGTGTTTTATGTGACTGTAGCGAGTTGGTGGTTCACAGTACCACACTGTGAACCGCCAAGATGTACTGCAAATAGTTAACGCCAATATGCAATGCAAACGGTCACTATTTGTGCAAACGGTCAAGCATAGACATGAACACCTTATTTAAAGGAGTACTAGAATGGAACGAATTTTATATTGTGCGAAACCGCATCTATTCCACCTTTTTATAAATAGTTTATTTTATCGTTTATATTTAGCTGTTTTGCGTCTTCTTTTATTACTTCAGCTGAATAGACGACATTTCCAACACCTGTTGTAAGTTTTTATTAGTGATTTTAAAGTCGTTCTGGTTCCCATAGTAGAGGGAATCCATGTTTGGGGCCAGAAATGGTTGTGTGTGTCTTTTTTTTTAAATAGTAACGACTGACATATAGGTATCAACCTACACGTTTACTTAATAATAAGTAAATGTTTATCGTTTCGCCGCGCGGTCACAGTGGTTAAAGACGCTTATAGTTTATTGGAAATCTCCATTTTATGTGTTTAGTAAAAAGATTAACATGATTGATATTAGTTTCTCAGTAACATAAACCACTGAAATGTCATCCTGCTTTAAACCTTGGAATGATTCCTATGAATTTAGTTACACCTTAATAGTTGACGTATTGTCTACTAAACTTAACCAACACAAAATTGTTAAGTAAAAAGTAGTATTGGCCATTTAAATTAACCATTAACGAAAGAATAATTCACGTTTTTAAACTTCGAGATCTTGTGACATAGGACCTGGATATAGACCTCTATCAGGAAGTAGTACAAGTACTAGTAATAGACGCTTTTGGATTAAGAAAAGTAACTAATACTTACTAAATATAAATAAGAGACAGCCCTTATATTAAAATAGAGAATCATATTTAACAAATTTCGTATAATTGTTCGCTCACTGTTCATAACTGTGTTGTGATGCTATACTAGTTTTATGACCTAGCTCGAGGTCACTCAGACAAGCGGTAACTACACGTCTGAAAAAGAAATAATCTAGGAAACTACTTTTTTAAATCTCACGGCAAAATATGAAAAAGGTAACAGTTACTACCATAAACAGTTATTACATTAAAAACATATAGATTATATTTGGCATATTTGGTGATATAAATAGTGGTAATATTTCGCGTTATCACCATCATTATATCGTTCCTCTCCTGAAGGTTGGCTGGAAGACAGTGCCATGTGTGTGTAGCATTAACCTCGTATACTTTCAGAAAAACTATTGAATACAATCCGAAAACAAAATGCATAAAACCACATTATACCTATATATTAGGTGCGCAACTAAGTTCCCGCTGTTTTTCAAGAGATGGCTCTACTAGTAAGTGCTGGACGATTATGACATAACCAAAACGTCATGAACCAAGCTTAGACATATGGTAAACAAACCGCTTTGACACATTAGTGGTTTTGTTTTTGCGTCGTATACTTTTGGTTGTGCGAAAATGTCTGATTTTGTGCCAAATAATCGTCATTTGCGGGAAGTGTTGCTTTTCTGCTTTCATTCGAAGAAAACGGTGGCTGAAGCGCATCGAGAACTCCAAAAAGTTTACGGAGATGCTGCTCTAAGTGAAACAACGTGCCGTGATTGGTTCCGTCGCTTCAAAGACGGTGATTTCGATGTTGACGACCGTTCGTGTGAAGGAAGGCCAAAAACCTTCGAAGACGCTGAATTGGAGGCATTGCTCGATGAGGATCCGCGCCAAACGCAGAATGAGCTTGCTTCAGCATTGGGAGTTACCCGCCAAGCCATTTCCAAGCGATTGCATGCGTTGGGAATGATTCAAAAACAAGGAACTTGGGTTCCTTATGATTTGAAGCCAAGAGACGTTGAGCGTCGTTTTTTCGCCTGTGAACAACTGCTCCAGCGGCAAAAAGGGAAGGGTTTTCTTCATCGCATCGTTACGGGTGATGAAAAATGGATTCATTACAGCAATCCAAAGAGAAAAAAATCATGGGGACTGCCCGGTCATGCTTCTACGTCGTCGGCTCGGCCGAATATTCACGCTTCGAAGGTTTTGCTGTGTATTTGGTGGAACCAGGACGGTGTTATTTATTATGAGCTGTTGAAACAGGGCGAAACCATCACTGGGGAACGGTATCGAACTCAATTGATGCGATTGAGCCGTGCACTGCGCGAAAAGCGGCCACAATACGAGCATAGACACGAAAAAGTGATTTTACAGCATGACAATGCTCGGCCTCACGTTGCCAAACCCGTTAAAACCTACTTAGAAACGCTCAAATGGGAAGTCCTACCCCACCCGCCATATTCCCCAGATATTGCGCCATCCGATTATTACTTGTTCCGTTCGATGGCACATGGTCTGGCTAATCAGCAGTTCCGCTCATATGAAAACATCTCAAAATGGCTTGATTCGTGGATAGCCTCGAAAGACGAACACTTCTACCGTGACGGTATTCGAGCTCTGCCAGAAAGATGGGAAAAAGTTGTCGCTAGCGATGGGAAATATTTTGAATGATTCGTTTGTAACCATTTTTTCACAATAGTGGCATTTTCACCAAAAAAAACAGCGAGAACTTAGTTGCGCACCTAATACCATAATTTTTTTTCATCTTTCCTTCCATTTTCAGATTTCTAAATCTCTGCACAAGTATCATTTTGTTCACAAATGAAATAATTGTTTTGACATCTCTATAGAAATAGAGCGTCCTGAGTCATTAAATTTTTAAACGGCTGGCGCATTCTGCCAACCGCTCGTTGCATCCGGCGCCATCTCTACGTTCTATTTTCGAATTTGATAGTCCGAGAACAGATTTTGTTTTAAAATTACCTCTGTAAGAGGCTCCGTGGGATTTTTTGGCGGGAACTCGAGATGTGAAGTTAAGTTTTTGTCTAATTGGTGTAAAAATTGTGTATTAGCCGTTTTGTGGTTTAATGGTGTTGGTTTATTAAACTTCAGTGTTTTTCGTGCCTGGCGTTTGTGATAATCAAATAAAATTGTGGGACTGCGTTATTCGTGCGCTTCCAAGGAGTCCTCTTCTGTCCGCAGTATACCTACTGTCGGTTTACTGAGCGACTCTTGACTCACTTCGACGAGATTGGATATTGACAGGATACGTTTTTGAAAGTGTTTATTACGATGGAAACTTAACACTGGCAGAATGTGCTAATTGCACCATTGCCATATATGAAAAAACAGGTCCCTTAAGCAATTGTTCGATTTTACGGATCGTGCAATGTTTTTTGATCGTTTAAGGAGTGTATTGAAACTCGCACAATGACTGAACAAAGTTTGAGTGTGAACAAAGTGAAAAACGCAAAAGTCTTAAAAATATATAACACTAGCGACCCGCCCTCGCTTCGCTTCGATTTATAAGTTTTTTTTCTTTCAAATTTATCAAAATAAAATATAGCCTATATTAGACACGGATAATGTAGCTTCCTATTTGTGAAAGAATTTTTGAAATCGGTTCCGTAGTTCCATAGATTACCCCCAACATACAAACAAACACACAATTTTACCTCCTTATTATATTAGTATAGATTACTAAAGCATTACAATTATATACATATTGTTCGAATGCATTGCATTTAGCAATAAATGCAATGATATAGACAGTAATCATAATTAAATAAAGTAATTGGATACCAGTTACGGTTACCAGGTAAATAAAGCACGTGATCAAAATGGAATCCACTCTTCATTCATCCAACGGCAACTATGTAAATGTGGTGAATACATTAGCTAATTTTAGCGTAGTAGCAGACACATTATTATAATGATAATGAATGGGTTACTTAAATTCAAATTGTTTCCAATAAATTCTGGTCGCAAGTCCAAGGTCGGCCGAGTACAGTTTGAACTTTAGGAACCTTTTTTTTAACGGGAAATAATTAAATGAGCAGCAGTAATACTGAAAGGAACTCTTCGGCGGGAGTTTCTATTTGATTACTTTAAAAATAATGTCTATTGTCTGTGACTTAATATTGATAGTTTATTAAACTTCAACGTGTTTTTGTGCATAATGTTTGTGATGCTCAAATAAAAGTATAGGACCGCGTTCTTTGTCTGCTTCCAACAGTCCTTTCGAGTCCTATTCTGTCCTCAGTAAACCCACTATCAATCTACTGAGCGACTTCTGATTTACTTCGTTGGAACTGCACATTAACATAATACGTTTTAGATTTTAAAATTGTTTATTTCGAACAAAACTTGACAATGGCAGAATGGGCTAATTGCACCGTTGCCGTATATAAAAAATAAATACTTAAAGTGCCAGCAAATCGAGTGATGAGTGAAGGTTCTCTGGTAACAATAAATATATCTTATAGGAGTCTTGTACCAATCATTGTCTCATTGTGCCAATACTTGTCTGCAAATCGGGGCACTTGTCTGCAAATGTCATATGAAGTCCCACATTAAAACATTGAAGTCTTAAATCTTCGGGAACATTTAAAATCATACAAAATAATATGGCGGAAATGTTCACGTCGAATGTCCATTTTTATGTAAAAAAATTTGGCGGAAAATTTTAACTTGGAAAGTCTTATTTCTATGCTATAGATATGTTATAGTTTTAATTGTCATCAAAACCAGCCATCAAAACATTTTAAGCTGATATCAAATAAATAGGTGCTTTAAAAATTTTCAGCTGGATAATCTGTGTATCATCATTATGTTTAATATCTATGAATTTATAAGGTGGCGAGTTCAAATTAAAGAGAAAACATTTTTAAAAAATCGGTCAATAAAAGCGAAAGTATTATTTATTGGTTTAACAAGAAAATGTTTGCGGTTGGCGTAATTTGCGTGAGCTGATTTCTCTCTCGGCCGAACAATTGAACAGGAGGAAAGTATCTAAATTTTCAAAACAGCTGGTGCACTTAACTTTTCCCGAGCAAGTTATCTCACTCGGGAGATTTCTACCATGATCTTTGCTCAAAAATAAACATTTACTTCTCTTAACATTCGTGTAACATCTCTTCCCGTGGATGTCTTAAATGGCGACTATAGGACAACTAGCGCTAAGGAACTACAGCACTTCTAAAAGAATGCACTCGCCAATTTGCTTGGCCAACGTTGCGTTTTAAGGCCGTCTTGTCAATCTTATGCATCTCTTATGCACAAGACAATGTGTATGAAGAGACCCGTGTCCAGCTGTGAATGCTAAAAGGGCTTGTTACCGTCACAGTTACTTTTTTACGTTCGGATAATAGCGAAATATGCACTTTGTCACTCGCAATAGAGTCCAAATTAAAACTTCCTTTTTTTTTCGGAATGGCAAAATTCTTGTGGCCCTAATGGCCTTTCAAGAATCACTGGACATGTATGGTTTACGGCGAGCGCAGAAGACACCTGGAGCAGAAAGTGTGTACAGCAACGAACCTAAGGGCTCCCCGGTAGACCGGCGGAAGGAATGGAATGACCATTTGGAATGGTTCAAAAACCGTTGAAAGAAAAAGTGCCTTAACACTTCAACTTCCAAAGATTTACTTTGGACTTTGTACTATGAACACACACACACACTTGGTCTACGCCGAACCAAAAATAAAAATGGTTGTCATTCAGAGGAGGTTGGTTTATGAGCGACATATGGGGTATATTTATCGATAAAATTGAGTGCACTACTTGTCCTTAGATATTGTACAGACTATAACCAAACATATACTCTATATTGATACTCAATGTACACAGGATGATACTTGGGCACATAACATAAGTAGATACTTACATACTCCAAAGCGAAGGAAGTTTGCTATAAGTAGCTGATCTAATATTCCAATACGCTAATTATAGATACGAGTATGTGCGGGTCAAGTTCGCTGAGATACAGCTCGTTTATTGACAAATTAATTGCGTATCCGTTCGCTATGTAGGGCGACATAATTATAACTGTACGTGTTTGATCCGATTTATATCAGATCATATATTTTACAAGAAGAAATATGTTAGTATTTCTATATATTATCTGGCATTTTTGGGGTGAACCTGGCCAACGTGGACTTGCGGCCGAAGGAAAGCGAAAGATAGTGAGTGAGTGAGTGTGTAGTGTAGGAGGTTAAAGTGATGATGAAAGTGCGTTTCAGTGTCATGAACGTTTGGGGTCGGTGAATGTGTTATTTATTTATTGAAACTAGGGTTGTTAGCGTCACCGTAACCGAAACTATCGGATATCCGAATTAAATAATATTCGAAACAGAATCCGAAATGAAACATTCGAATGTTATTATTAGTTATTACCAATAATTGCTAAATTGTTATTTAAACGAGGCGAATTTTGACAAGTTCTCGCTGCTTGCATTTGATTTGACAGATTGTTAGTTCGTTCTCTATGAGAATAAAGTTACAATTATTCCCTATATGGTTTTATTTTTCTTTGCCTGCAGTTTTAAAATTCTTTAATAATATATCCGTATCCGAAGCAACATCCAAAATAATGTCATATCTATATCTGTAACCGTAACCTGTAAAAGAGTATGCAAATATATCCGGATCCAAAATTGCACTTCATTCATTGTCGTACGAAAGGCGAGTTTATATATATATATATATATATATATATATATATATATATATATATATATATATTAATGCCTTAAGGCAGAGCTACCTGTCAACCTTTGGGTTGAATTGAATTTCGCAAACACAACAATATGTAATAAAAAAGTCTTTAGACAGAAAAACAAATGAATAACTGATTTTGAAAATAATATCATAGCTTCAAATTGATATTAATTTGAATTTGGAATTCAAAACCAAACAAGTTAAGTTCAAAGTGGCCACTATGAACAAACGACAATTTCATAGGTAAGTTCCTAATACCTAAGAATACTATAATATATATATATATATATATATACAGTCTTTTAGAAGCTGTACAGATCCTCAAGGCTTGGTAGCGGCTTTGATAACAAAAAATAATCTTTAGTCTCCTTTTACAACACCCACAGGGGTAGAGTGGTGTTATTCTCAAGCCGGCCGACACCACTCGTTCAATATGTAAAAATATACATTTTTTTTTTTTATGTACGAAGGCGGCAGACGAGCATACAGTCCACCTGATGGTAAGTGGATACTGTCGCCCATAGACATCCGCGATACATGCCAACATTAGTCCGAAATGATAAATGTTGGCACGCCCCCGGATGCGCTGCCTACCTTTGGAGATATAGGAATGGATTTGGAGAAAGGATTGGGAAAATGGGCAGGGATAGGATAGGATGAGAATGGGCTCTGGCACATCTCACTCACTACCGAAACACGTACGTACATTGGGGAAATACGATAAAGTACATTTCAAGGTAGTCTTCTGTGAGAGAGGGGTAACGTGGCCAGTCGAGCGCGCCCAGCGGCTGTTGGATTGCAGCGTGCACTCTCCCCCTCCAAACATACAACATACATACATGCCGTATATATATATATATATATATTGACATTTTTTTTAAAAGTAACTACTATGCACGTGAAATATGCGCCATACGTTATGAAATTCAAAACTCTATGACCATTTGAACAACCAAAATATCTGATTTGAGTTGAATGCACCCATGAAGTTGTTTATCGTATAATTGGCTCATCTGTATTCTAACATAGTTCAATGCAGTTCGTAGCTAGGTTTCGGCGAATGCCGTACCACTGAGTCACACCACACGGTCAGCGTTGGCGAATTGTTTACATAGATGTATGAAGTATAGTGGCACAGATGATCGTGGATTATCTATCAAATCGTGTATGGTACCACCATGTAAAACGACAGTAAAAACAAAATCTCATCTGTATGCATGCCATATTCGTAAGTATAACTTTAAAGTGAGTCACAAATATCGTTGATATTTCATGTCGTTTTTGAGGCAGAACATAATGGGAAATTTTATGTTCTGTCTGTGATTTAAATTGTAACCCCATATTTTAATGCGGATGTTATTACAAAATAAATTATTTGAATTAATTATGATCACAGATAAACTTCAGGATATATTCCACCACGAAGTTCTAATAGGTACACAAACAAAATTGCCCATTTCAAAATGGATACCTAAATTCGTATATCTTGTTAATTTGTTCGTCTACGAGTATAATCGCGACCAAATTTGGTCACACTTCTAAGATGCATGTCTTGAAATGATTTTTTGACGTTGACATGATGAATGTCTACGCTAGGGTTATCGACTATCTCAATTTCAATTCTGGGTCCCTCGTCCCGCCAAAAAATCGTTTTATTTTTACCTTCCATTGGTTTCTTTTGGATTAGTTAGTGGCTCTATTAAGCACGTTTGACTAGTCAATGATGCAATAGATAATGTTTGAAAAAAATGTTTGGTTCTCTCATAATACACACAGGAAATCCGTTGTAATTTCCTCCCAATTTTCTTGGTCCTATCTGGATTTTTTTTTAATTTCTTTATTTTGAAAAATAATTTTATAGTTGGTATCCCTAATCAAAGATTAGGGATACCAACTTTGAATCACTCGTCTAATGGTCATCGCAGATTAGTAATCTACGATAACCATTAGGCGAGTGATTTGTAACCAGCTGTTGTTAACGATTAAAGATTAAAGTCACCATTAAAGATTTTTACCCACGACGGAACGGAGATGATGTATTTTATTTATTTATTTACACTTCATTGCATAATATCGTACAAAAGGAGAGCTTAATGCCTTAAGGTATTCTCTAGCAGCCAACCATTGAAATTGATCAGAGGTTCAATTAGGAGGTGCATGAAGGACACAATTTAGATGGTGTGGTAAAATAAATATAATACATTATTACATATACGTACACACAAACTTACACACAAGCATTTATTATTGTATGCATTTACTTGGGGTAAGAACTGTTTTTTATAAACATTTAATTGGACCTTAGAGCGTGTTTGAAGATGGGTGTTGTGGTTCTAACTCACCAGGGGGCGCTGTTCTACCAAGTTAAAAGTTGTAATCGTTTATAACTTCTAAACCAATGTATTTACTCGAATGTGTCTTTCTGAAGTAAACAGTTAAAGACGTATACACATGTTATGTATATACATAACCGTCACCATTCGATGCTGAAGCCAAATGTGAGTAAGGGAACTCCTTGAAATTTGGCGGTACAATGCTAATGTTGAAACTCATTTTTTGGAGTTGTTTGGTTCAATGAACAGTTTTAAAACATAGAGGAGAACGATGCTGTATCCCACAGCCAAATGGGTACGTCCGACTGGTCGCGTTATGTCATTTCAACAGAAGATTGATATGTGCAAACATACGCTGCTTCCATTCAAGAAATCTTTGCTAATTTTGTGAGTTAAGTCGCTGACTTTCTTTGTTTAATATCTCGTTAAGCAAAGAAATCTGAGCATAGCTCTTCTCATATGCCATAATGCTTGACGTCGACAATCTTCAATCAGTGCGTGGTTACGGTGGTCTCTAACATTTAGCCTCATCCATAAGTTTACAATGTAACTAAGCGAGCAATGGACAATACAATGTCGCTAGTAAGCCCGCAGCTTGTACAAAATTAGGGCTTGGATATCGGGACGTGAGTCAGGCAGGGTTTTGCCCGGTGTTAACGAAACATACGTGTTTATTACACATAATGAGGGCGTAGGTCATTCTTTACAATGACTAGTCACGATGCACAGAAGCTAGGCGCATATCATTATTGTAGAGAAATAATAATATCAAAGGTATATTCTATACTCGTTTATATTATTTTTTATTTATTTAAATAAAGCAATTTAGGCCCAAAATACATATAAATATAAAATTGCTGGATGTAGCTACCAAGGACTGTCTTCACCTGCCAACCTCTCTCAACCAGCCACTACCGGCGAAGGTGGGAAGTGGTGCCATGAGATAGGTGTTCTCCGAGATACAGGCCCTGCTTAGTTTGGGGACTACTAAATATTATACAGCTTGAAACCAATCTTCATTGTAGCCCACTTCATGTTTTAGTAGTCAACTTTGACACTTATGTCCTGAAATAAAAATAAATGTATTTTTATCTATATCTATTATTACAAATGGCCCCCTTATTCGACTCGGGGACCATCTGTTATTATTGTTGTAAATCATCCGATCCCAATGATCGACAAATGAATGTAGAATCACTCGGACCGAATGACTCACAACAACAATTTTGTTGGTGGGGATGACTTGAAAACACACGAACGGCCCCTTCGAACTGTCCGTATGTTTTCTTGTCTCCAGTCCCTTCAACGGCGCCTTCTTCGTGGTTTGTGATCACCCCAGGGCGCGGCTGAACGGGACGTTGTGCTCGTGGTAGGTGTGGTTCTGATTCACCGGACTCGTAGAATGGCGGCGCAGGAACCAACGTCTATGGAGGTCTTGAAATGAAAGTCTTGATATTTCTTCAAAATAGCTTGAGGGCTTGCGGTGGTGTTTTGAGGAGCGAGACGGCGGTATTTTTCTTCTTCTTCTTGTGGTTGACGTTTGAGGATCACGTAAATTTACGCGTCTTGCTTCATGCTTATTAGGCCCGCGGCAGTACCGTAAGGAGAGCCGCGCGACCTCATTTACCGCCTCACCCGTCTCCTCACCACCCCTCCCCCTCAATCATCTTTATTTATATTTACAACTATACATATTTACATTTTATAGATATTTACATTTCATCCACATTTTCCTACGTCTATTCATTCAAATATCTATTTACTTTTAAAAGATCTGCCTACAAAAGGTTCTCACAATAACCCATCGCCTACTCCCTCTCGGAAGACAGGCGATATGCTTATTAAAAGCATTGGCAGAGCTTTATTCTTCCCAAGATACCTGTAGCAGGCACACATCTATACTATTTTTCCTAAACAATTTTATCTACTTTTAAAAGATCTGCCCTAATCTACGTGGGTTTTATTCCATCAACCCTATTCGCTATTTCTCACTGAAAATAGACGAATGTGCGTGCTTAAATCTTATCCCTTAGGGAAAATAAAAGACAGGCGGGGGCAAAGCTTTATTTTTCTAAATGTATAGATGTGTGCCCGTTTGCACATACAGGCTTTTTCTTATGCTGACATATTTTCCCCATTGTTCTGTTTTCTTATGATTTTATACATTATCAATTATAACAATCGACAGAACAATGGGTACTCATTTTCTTATCAACTACTTAAAGTTAATATTTTCATTCATATATTTTCAATAAACATATTAGTGCAACTAGCATTTTACAATATAATACATTACAGACGACATTCTTTAAGACATTTATTGGCTAACAAGCTCACTCGATTTGCTCGGCAAGAAACTGTCTAGTTGCACAACTTAAAATTCTACCTAAACGATTATTTACTGACAAGGTTTAGGGGGCGTGGCTTCGTACTTAGGAATCTTCATCTTGGGTGTGCATTGTTAACAATCTCCCCCTCGTGCGAATCTAGCACTTTACTATGGAACAATGCACCCCTTTCTTTCCAATATTACTAGACGCGAAGATGGTCGTCTCATCACGCCTGCTGTGGTTTTTACATCCACTATCCTCACTTTTCCATCCTTTCCTGGTAATACTCGTATCACTTCTCCTCGTGGCCACGTGCAGCGAGGTAGTGTATGGTCGACTATGAGTACTATGTCGTCTGGTGCTGGGTCGACGTAGTCTCGTTGACCACTATCACGTCGTGGAAGTAGTGAGGGCAAATATTCCTTCACCCATCTTGCCCAAAAATGGTCGGCAAGACGTTGTACTGTTTTCCAGGTGGTCTTTCCCACCAATTCGTCGTCATTGAAACTTCCCGGCGACGTCATACCACTGGATCGCCCAATTAGGAAATGATTGGGCGTCAGGGCTTCCTCATTGTCGTCGAGATTTACTTGTGTTAGTGGTCTGGAATTCACTATGTGTTCAGCTTCCAGGATCAGTGTGTGGAGTACCTCCTCTCTGGGCGCGCGTTCTCTTAAAGTCGCCGACAGCGCGTTTTTCACTGATCTCACTAACCTTTCCCAGGTTCCACCCATATGGGGCGCGCCTGGTGGAATGAACTTCCATTTTATGTTTTTATGCTGGGTTTCTTTCTCAATGGCATTTTGGCATTTTTTCCACGCTTCTGCCAGCTCTTTGTTCGCACCGACAAAGTTAGTGCCATTATCGCTGTACATGACAGAAGGTTTTTCTCTTCTAGCTATTAGTCTTCTTAATGCCAATATCATGGAGTCTGCAGAGAGCGAAGCGGCGAGTTCTAGGTGCACCGCTCGCGTAGTCATACATGTGAACAGTACTCCCCATCTTTTTTCATGGCGTCTGCCTATTGTTACATTCATAGGTCCAAAATAATCCACCGCCGTACAAGTGAACGGTGGTTGATGATGAGCTAATCTTTCTTTTGGTAGACAGCCCTGTGGTGCCTTTTTAGGTAATTGTTTGTTTACCCTACACCATTGACATTCGTTATGAACCTTTCTGATGGCGTTTCTCAACGAGACAATATAATACTTTTGTCTCAGTTCGTTCATTACTGTCGAATCGTTCCCATGATTGAACTTTTCGTGTTCACATTTTATAATTAAGCGAACTACTGGGTGTTTGCCATCTAGGATTATCGGCGTATTGTAGTCGCTTGGTAGGCTGTTATCTGCCTGCAATCTACCATTTAATTTTATGATGTTATCCGAGCCCAGAACAATGCACAGTCGACGAAGCCGCGAGCTCTTCTCTATTGGTTTTCCTGTTAGAAGACGATTTATTTCACTACCGTAACTTTCTTCCTGTATCTGTTTGACCCATAATTCTTCCGCTCGACGAATCAAACTTTGCGACATTGACTCGAAACTTAAGTCATCCGATGCTTCACTAGGTTTCATTTTATCGTTTGACCGTTTATTTCTATAACGCCTGATGATACTTTTATAGCAATATGTTTTCATAACCGGATTCTTGTCTAGCTTTCTCTCTAAATTATACAATCTTTTTTCGGCTTGCGCCCTGTTATCGGGCATAGTTTCGTGATTCGATTTCCACAACAATCCTACTTCGTAACTTCCGTCACTCAGCCGATTGCTTGTTTCTTCCAAAAGGCGCATCGCTCTCTCTTCCGGATCGCTTTTTGGATTTCGGGCCGCTATTCCGAGTCCTTCTAAGGAGAAGTGTTCTCTCATGAGTTCTTCCATTGAGTCGCCGTTTCTCTTGTCCTGTGTAACGTAATTAATAAAATTCACAGGTTTGGATGTGCTTGTTATGCATCCATGCATTACCCACCCTAGTTGTGTGAGTGAGGCGACTGGTAGGCTGGTTCCTTTAGACTTTATTTCTCTAGAGACTATGAGATGCCAGTTGTCCTGTCCAATGAGAACTGTTGGACGGACTTGTTCGTACATGATCTGATCCTCTATATCCTTTAAGTGTGAACAGTTCTTTATTAATTCTCTGTCTACAGACTGTGAAGTCAAGTGCAATTCCTTGATTGTCTGTGCACGTACTGTTTCTAGATTCCTAGTGAATTTTCCCTTCACACTTAATTCTAATCTGCGTGAGTTTTCATCATACATCTTACTTCCGCCCACACTTTCTATGGACAGTTTCTCTTTAGGGCCTGTGGCTCCAATGGATTGTGCAATTTTTTCTTCTATCAGAGTGATGGTCGAGCCCTCGTCCAACAAGGCATGTGTACTTTTCATTCCCCTTGGACCATATAACTCAATGGGAATTATTTTTAAGTAAGCCCGCTGAGAGGTACTTACTGCGTTTGTAATCGCCGTCTTGATGGAGGTTTCGGCATCCTTCCTTTCACTTTCTTTTCTATAATTGTGATGCAACAATCTATGGTGTTTTATTTCACATTTCCCTATGCCACATGGCCTAACGCGACAATTATTTCTACTGTGTTTGCCCCGTAAACACACGAAGCACACTTTGCTTTTCTTGGCCGCTTCCCATCTTTGTTCTGTACTAAGTTGCTTGAATTTATCGCAACTCGGCAAGCCATGTTTTTCACAACACAACACACATTTTAAACCACTTTTGATGTATCGTTTACTACTCACTGGTTCACTACTCGACGAACTTCGGGAAAACTCCTTTCTTCCGTTCTCCCCCTCGTTGACGGATCGAACGGTGTGTATTGTCTTCTTTCTTTTGTCATAGGAGTGCACCTTCTTTTCCCTAGGCGTATATTCCGTCGAGTAGATCACGCTGTATTGATCGGCCATCCTGTTCAAATATGTGGATATTATACACAGTTCCGGTTCTTCTCCCGAGTACTCGTACCTGTATTCCATCCACTTGTATTTCACTATAGTATTCATTTTACTCACAATTTGCTTCGATATCTCCGGTGAATGCAAGAAGTGAGGTTTATTTAATGCTCTAATGGTAGCTATACAGTTTGATATCTTGCTGGCAAACATGTATATATCCCTACCATCTTCACCCATTCTGGGTAATTTTTTAACATTTTCCAATTCGTTGAGAACTAATACGTCTGCTCTCCCGAATCTCCTTTCAAGGGATTCGATTATGGCGTCTGTAGTCGTGTGCGTATATAGCAACGACTTGACTGCTTCTCTTGCGTTTCCTTTCAACGCTTTTCTGATCCTTGCCACATTCTGTACTTGGCTAAAGTATTCCCGTGTGTCACGGAAATAAGTTATGAACGATATCCATTCGTTCGGGTCACCGTCAAATAGCGGCAACTCGTGCAGGTATTTCGGCGGATCCCTTTTTTCTTCATTCTTTGCCACTTGTTTAATGGCCTGCATTAGAGCACTGGCCAACGTCGTAGCTTCCGCTTGACGCGATGCTTCAGGTTCCTTTTCAATTATTCTTGATACTTCATTTCTTTCTTCTGGTGGCTTCAACTGCCGTACCGAATTATGGAATTGTAGCCAATCATTGACTCGAGCGACGCCCTCGGGTGGCTCCTCCTCTACGTCGGTTGCCTCTTCTTCCGAATCGAGACAGACTAATTCCAGTTTAGTCCTTGCCAACGCAGCGGCGGCCTCTGCTTTCTTCAATTCTTCTTGCTGTAGGTCCCACTGTGCCTTCAACTTGGCACGTCGCCTAACAGCTGAGCGCGTCGATCGTCCTCCGGTAGACTTTGACCCTACCAAAGTATCACCTGAGCCAATATGCGTTCTCTCTGCCGTTTGTGCATTGTCCTGTTCTTTCCTATTTTGTTCGGGAACATCATTATTCTGGACTGTTTCAATGGACGTATCTGTCCCTCTGCTCCATGTATTCGTCGACCCAGACGTTCCAGCGGTTGACTCTGTTGTCGTCGTCGCGATTTTCTTCGCTGCAGCCGCTGCCCGGGTTGTTCTTGTCTTCTCGTCCATCTTGAAGCCCCCTAATTCCCTAACGGTCCCTACCCCTAACCTTACTCTCGTGTGAAGGTTTCACACGAGCACGGGATCGCAGGGATTGGACTCACTTAGGATAGGTTGGAAAGAACCTATCTCACGTCAGTGAGAGGTACCTTCGAGAGCTAAGATGGGATGTCTTAACCTCGACGTACGGTGGCCTCCTCCCACTGACGGGATAGTTAAGCCCGAGTACGCACTTCGTTAACACCGCTAGGATCCGTGCGTACCGGTATGCGTTTCCCTCTCACGTGGCAGCGAGAGGGTTCGATGTCTTGAATCTTCTTTGGTGCCCCAAGCCCTAGGCACCAAGCGTTGCAGCCGCCTCGCCGTACACCACCGAAGTTGCTCCCTGACGATGTGACGTGATCCTCTTCTCCGGCGGTAGCTCCCGGCCGGTAGCTGACGAGCCCTTGTGAATCCTGCGATGAGAGACTATGTTGAATACGTGGTCTCAACATCCGCCGTTCGAAGGACCATAAACTATTACAAATGGCCCCCTTATTCGACTCGGGGACCATCTGTTATTATTGTTGTAAATCATCCGATCCCAATGATCGACAAATGAATGTAGAATCACTCGGACCGAATGACTCACAACAACAATTTTGTTGGTGGGGATGACTTGAAAACACACGAACGGCCCCTTCGAACTGTCCGTATGTTTTCTTGTCTCCAGTCCCTTCAACGGCGCCTTCTTCGTGGTTTGTGATCACCCCAGGGCGCGGCTGAACGGGACGTTGTGCTCGTGGTAGGTGTGGTTCTGATTCACCGGACTCGTAGAATGGCGGCGCAGGAACCAACGTCTATGGAGGTCTTGAAATGAAAGTCTTGATATTTCTTCAAAATAGCTTGAGGGCTTGCGGTGGTGTTTTGAGGAGCGAGACGGCGGTATTTTTCTTCTTCTTCTTGTGGTTGACGTTTGAGGATCACGTAAATTTACGCGTCTTGCTTCATGCTTATTAGGCCCGCGGCAGTACCGTAAGGAGAGCCGCGCGACCTCATTTACCGCCTCACCCGTCTCCTCACCACCCCTCCCCCTCAATCATCTTTATTTATATTTACAACTATACATATTTACATTTTATAGATATTTACATTTCATCCACATTTTCCTACGTCTATTCATTCAAATATCTATTTACTTTTAAAAGATCTGCCTACAAAAGGTTCTCACAATAACCCATCGCCTACTCCCTCTCGGAAGACAGGCGATATGCTTATTAAAAGCATTGGCAGAGCTTTATTCTTCCCAAGATACCTGTAGCAGGCACACATCTATACTATTTTTCCTAAACAATTTTATCTACTTTTAAAAGATCTGCCCTAATCTACGTGGGTTTTATTCCATCAACCCTATTCGCTATTTCTCACTGAAAATAGACGAATGTGCGTGCTTAAATCTTATCCCTTAGGGAAAATAAAAGACAGGCGGGGGCAAAGCTTTATTTTTCTAAATGTATAGATGTGTGCCCGTTTGCACATACAGGCTTTTTCTTATGCTGACATATTTTCCCCATTGTTCTGTTTTCTTATGATTTTATACATTATCAATTATAACAATCGACAGAACAATGGGTACTCATTTTCTTATCAACTACTTAAAGTTAATATTTTCATTCATATATTTTCAATAAACATATTAGTGCAACTAGCATTTTACAATATAATACATTACAGACGACATTCTTTAAGACATTTATTGGCTAACAAGCTCACTCGATTTGCTCGGCAAGAAACTGTCTAGTTGCACAACTTAAAATTCTACCTAAACGATTATTTACTGACAAGGTTTAGGGGGCGTGGCTTCGTACTTAGGAATCTTCATCTTGGGTGTGCATTGTTAACATCTATACTAATATAATAAAGAGGTAAAATTGTATGTTGGGGGTAATCTCTGGAACTACTGAACCGATTTCAAAAATTCTTTCACAAATAGGAAGCTACATTATCCGTGTCTAATATAGGCTATATGTTATTTTGAAATTATGGAGAAAAAAAATGTGTGCGGTCAGGGGACCCTCCGTCAGGAACGAAGATCCTCACGCATTTTTTTAAACTCCGAATGTAATTCACGCATCCGTATACTTTCATTTTCAGGCATATTATAACCATAATCTTAGTAAACTCTAAAAACAATCGATGTATTGCAAATATCGATGTATTATTCAATATAATTATCATTCTAACATCGATGTCACTATGCGATATATTACTTCGAAAAACAACGATATGATTCAGCGAATCAGCGATTGCGATATAATCGAATCGGATATTTTCGTTTCGGATCGAGCGAGGTATGAGAGAGAGAACTAGCGATCGGCCCGCTACCGAAATTTACCGAATACCGACGAACTGACACGATCGCGAGAATCGCGACCATACCGTGTCCGAGCGAGAGAAAGGCGTATGGAGGGGGTAAAAATCTTACGTGCCGTTACATTTTCTCTCGAATCACACCTACCGCAAGCCGCGTAAAGGAACTTTGTTCTAAAATTGAAAAAAAAACTTATAAACCGAAGCGAAGCGAGGGCGGGTCGCTAGTTAAAAATAAAATAATTTTATCTAGCAGTTCCCGCGACTTCGTACGCATAGATAGATATTAGAGTATATGTGGTAAAGCTTGATTTCCGTGGTAACTTTACAATTGATCTGAATAAAAATTACTCAAAATGTCAATCCGATACATAAGTGATAACTATGTCAAGTTACATTAAAATCCGATTAGTGGTTCTGGCGTGAAGCACGTTACATGCGGAAAAACAGACAAAAAATCCAAAATTTGTTGTTTGGACTCTGTATCACTCGTACTTTTTACTGCAACGCCTTTGTCAAAAAAAAGTATTAAATGTGCTTTGTTACGATTTTATTATAATATGTATAAAAAAAATTAACACTTATTTAATAACAGTTTTGCGTTTAAACTAACAACTTTATTTTTAAATTATACACACTAACTCTTATTAACCAAACGGGGTACCCATTTTAGCTTTACGGTTATCGGTTAAAAATTACTGTTAGAATAAGAAACCAGAATAAACCTTAATACTCGTATCATGACCGCGATTGATATCTGGTATGTAACGAGTTTCAAAGATAAATTATCGTATAAAATCTGTGTTTTAGTTCCTTGAGTGAATGGATGAAGTATTGTGATGAATATTATCACGTACTTTGATATTAATTATTGTTGATCTTAAGTACGGCTTGTAGAGTGCACGCTGCAATCCAACAACTGCAGGGCGCGCTCCACTGGCTACGTTACCCTTCTCTCATAGAAGACTACCTTGAAATGTACTGCATTTCCCACTTTATATTATTTCCCTAATGTACATACATGTTTCGGTAGTGAGTGAGCTGTGCCAGAGCCCATTCCCATCCTATCCCTCGCCATTTTCCCAACCCTTTCTCCAAATCCATTCCTATATCTCCAAAGGTAGGCAGCGCATCCGGGGGCGTGCCAACGTTTGTCATTTTGGAATAATGTTGGCATTTATCGCGGATGTCTATGGGCGACAGTAAACACTTACCATCAGTTGAATCTTAATTGAATGTAAATAAAATTATTTTGTAAAATATATCGATGTACATCGATCTAAAATATTCGTACTCCAGAAATGGTAGATCATAGAGATTTTTTTTAAGATCTTTTACTTACCTATCTATGATCGATAAATAATTTCATTTCTCCGACTAACAGGTATCGAAGGTTTAAAATTTTAAGCGAGTAGTTTGAACTTTTAATTGCAATAATGTTTCTACTTTATCGGGCACAAGGGTATGACATGGGGTACGTTAATCTATAGCACAGTCTACCGCACAAGTTCTCATCGATATAGACTGCACACTCTTAGTTTTTAGAATATTTCGACATATTGTTAGATACACGCGGTGCAACCGTACTTTCTTGAACATTTCATATCGCGCACCAAAAAAGTTATGGAATGACCTATCTCCTGAAGTCTTTCATCTGTGTTACAACATGAAGTTCTTAAAAAAACTGTGAATACGCATTTACAAAGCAGGTAGGGTAGGCAGGGCGCCTGTAATCCCTGCTAGCTGATAGGTATTGTAGGCGTCTATGGACGACGGTGACTACTTCACATAAACTGGGCTATCTCCCTGTTTGCAACATTTAGTATAAAAAAGTCTTTGAAACTGAAAGAATTCTGCTAATATAAGTCTATATTTCTCCACTGCTGGATATACAACCGTATAATTTTCAGTAGTTCTCATGCAGCCACTGCTAACGATTTCCTTCAAGTCCGCAGTTTACCTAGCTAGAGAGCGTCCTACATACATTTCCTGGTACGTGGTCTTCATTCAAAGGTTCGTTTAAGATACTGTGTTTCGACAGTGAGTGAGATATGTCAGAGCTCATTCCCATTCCCATCCCATCCTATCCTCCCCATTTTCTCAACCCTTTCTCCCAATCCATTCCTTAATTTACAAAGTTAGGCAACGCATCCGACGGCGTGCCAATGTTTGTCATACTGGACTGATGTTTACATGTACCGCGGATGTCTACGGACTGTATGCTCGTCTGTCGCCTTTTCTATAATAATGTGTGGGTCACTTAGCTTTTTCGTCAACTTTTTAATTTTTATTTCTTTTTCCCACGTGTACATCTTATTCAGCGGACCATTCATTACATACCAAGTATATTTAATATTTTACTTCAAAATTCCCGAAGTACTAGTAAGATATCTATTTCAACTAGGATTGTACGCTGTAACGTCGTGACGACACCTTATTTTTCTGCGATGTCTTAAAACTGCCCACATACGTACCATTTTTCACAAAAATAACAGGACAAAACCATGCATAGTGTGGTCACACTATTCATTTTGCGGTGCTGCTTCCCTATTACTGCTAAGCACTACCCAAACCGTGTGGCATCTTTGACGAGTTTCGGCGATGCAACACCCTGTTTATATCAAACTGCATACGTTTGAATTGTATTAGTTAAGTGCAAGATGTGTTATTCTGTGATGTAACTCATGCGCTGCACTGTACGTAAGTAGCGATCGTGTGTGCAGCGGAGGCCGCGTCAGGACTGACACACGCTCGACCCAAATGACATAACCATGACTGACGTTGATGCAAAAAGAAGGATAGTGTAACGTGGGCTTTACTGAGAATTCAAAACATTCATTTGCATAATGCATTGATGCCAATATTATATAACATTGAGAGGCAGTCACGTTAGCAAATTCTAGTTTGTGAAATTTAGTTTGGTAAATGAAAAAACTTTTAAAACATTATGATCACATGTAGTTTTTTTAAATTTGTAGCCAAAGATCAATTCCAAATTCAAAGATTTTTAGAGCCTAAAGGAAAAATGACTTTAAAATATAGTGTAATAGTGTCATGATAGCCATGCTATCAATTTGTTTAGTTTTTAGAAATCAAGCCTTTGTGAAAATGCATTATGAAATGTAGTAATAATAAAGATGTGTTTCTTTGCTTTCTCTTTCGCTAGGTAAGGGTTGATGCACTAACGAATATATTTTTTTAAAACCAGTAGCAATGCAGAACATGCAGAGGAAACAGTTAACCAATAGCGAACAAGCATACAGATGCAATACCAATATATCGACGCGTTTCAGGTACTGCAACGACCCGTTCTCAAAACAAACGTTTTGATATCATGCAATAAAACCTTTGTTTCCCAAGAACTTTTTTAAGTTATGAGGTCAGTCCTCATAAATCATTCATAACTCAATGTTAGCATAACATGACACGCATTGGGATAATATGTACAATAGACGTACTCCAGTCAACTATGAATCAGATGGATAAAACTATGAGTACCGGACGTAGCAATCAGGTGGTTAAGTGAGCCGTGCGTTGGGTGTACTTTGATATTAGAGAAATAACATTAGGATTGTACTATACATGATGTAACCAAACTTTTCCCAGAGCCATAAACGGTGGATACTGTTCATGATTCTTAGTTAATTTACATATAATGTAACATATTTTTATGTAAAAATAAAAAAGGTCTTTATATTTATCAAATTTTTATGTAAAATTTGGTAGAACTTTAAGAAAGTGAATATTTTGCAAAAAAAAAAAAGGATTCGTAAAGCTTAGAATCTTGAAGGGAATCCAGGCTTTGGGAAAACGTCGGTTACCTCCTACAGTAAACTAAACGTGACATGAGCTTTGCGTTTGAGTGAGTGCACACCGATAGTGTATAGTGCGAACTATTTCGACAATCGGATTGTCCAATTCGGCACCCACTCACACAGATGCAAAGCCCATGTGTCGTTGAGTTTACTATACCATATAAGACATAATAATATAAGCCAGATGTTAAAATAATTAAATTTGGCAAACTAAACCTAGGGTTTTAAATCGCGATTATTCGTTTTAAACACGACGCGTGAGGCATCCTAATTAATCCGCTCTTTAATTTTCACTTAAATTTATCACCGGTGGCTATAAAACGACACACGACAGAAACAATAAAAGGTCAACGGTCAAGTGGTTAAAATAATCATTAAACTAATTGATATAAGATAACTCACGTCAATGTGAGAAAATATAACGTTTTAAGAAAGCAAAATCCCCTCGTGTCGTGATTGCAAGGGAGGCCTTTGTCCAGCGATGGGAAGTTATAAGACTGATATCCAATATGATGATAAGAGATTTTTTTAATCAAGTACATTTCTTGTTTCAGAAGGTTCACGACGAGCGTATAAACGCGCGTGTAGACTTGATGCTGCAAGAGGGTCTCATTGATGAGCTGCTGGACTTCCACGCCAGGCACAACAAGCAAAGAATCCAGGATGGAAAGTTAGTGTAACACTATTATAAAGTAGGTGATACAAGTTAGGACATGGGACTCTTCAAGAACGCTGTGAATTGTGAATTGACTCTCCCCATAAAATATGCGCACGCGCATCGCAAAAAAAAAATTGAGACTAGATTATCAGCGCCTATCATAATCCATACTGTTCTGTAGAATATCCTCACAATTTATACGCCTTTTTCGTAGGAAGTTGGTGGCTGAGGAGCAGATGAGAACTTTGTGGTGAATGCATACTGTCGTGCACACGATATAATATAGCAACATCGGTAACACGCCCCCAGATGCGCTGCCTATCAGTGGAGTTTGGGAGTGTATTTGTAATGGGGATTGGAATATTGGAACAATAACTGACCTCTTTCCTTCCTAGTAGTTCCCCTTTAGTAGTTCTTTGTGTCTAACAGGACAATATTATACTCAAACTAGCGACCCGCCTTCGCTTCGCTTCGGTTTATAAGAGCTTATTTTTTCAAAATTTCAAAATATAGTGTAGCCTATATTAGACACATATAATGTAGCTTCCTATTTGTGAAAGAATTTTTGAAATCGGTTCCGTAGTTCCAGAGATTACCCCCAACATACATACAAACACACAATTTTACCTCTTTAATAAATTAGTATAGATAACATCACATATTATAAGTAAATAGCAAAAATATTTTTACCAACTAAAGCCAAACGAAGTACATATTCGTTCGATCCACACAAATTTACCCATGAAATTAACTTTGCTAAACGAAACGTCCTACTCGAGCCATCGACAATGGTATAAATTTTAAAAAAGAAAAAGCAAGATGGCGGCAGGGCGATGGCCGCACGAGTGGCAACTGTGAACGTGCGGTTCTGTAGGGTTTCAGGTTTCATGTGCTATTTTAGCGTAAGGATGTCCTTGGTACTTAAAACGGTTTAATTAAATAGACTTAGAGTCAAGACTAAGAGTCAATAAAACATCAGCAAAAAATTGTTAAGCAATATGGCTTCCTCGCGCCCTCGCACACGGTAGGGCAGAAAATATTTCTTTTTATAAATCAAGCTGTCCATATTTTGGTTAACTTTCATTAGAGCATTTAAATATTGTTAATACATTTTATTGGATATATATTTGATAGATATACTTAGGCAAAAATTTGACTTCATGTATAAATATGTGATAATTACCGACTGTTTGGACATTAAATTGTATCAAAAAACCCGCTCATTGAAGTGACCGCTCACCGACAGGTTCACGTACGCGCCGTGAGGGGACAAACCGGTTCAATGAGCGGACAAACATCAAGAGTGGTCACACGCACGATGTATTATTTCTATTATTATTTTTTAATTTATATTGAATTATTTTATTATTATTAAAAAAATGTATCAAACAAGACAAATGTGAAAAAAATTAGTTACACTTGAAGAGATCCCGAACAAGCAATAAATATGAGTAAAATTCTTTATTTAGTCATTATAGGGATTATAATGAAGGCAATGTACCATTTGGATATCTTAAGTTATAATTCCTCCGGAAAAAGTTCCGTAAATATTTTGATCTTAATACGCAAATTATTAATATTGGTAATGATTAATTAAAAAATAATACAGGTTTATACTTTTGACATGCCATGTGAGTATTTTCAAATAAAATATTTAAGGAAACTTTATATTTTAATAATAAACATTTGAAAAAAATAGTTAGAAAAGATATTGTAATATAATTGTATTATAAATTTTATATATTGATGAATAACACTCAGAATTCATAAAATGTATTTCTATCTTTGCCTGTAAGCCCTACCAAAGTGGGTATAAATATGCGGCACCTCAGCTCTGTACAGATATTTACTCATGTGGTTGTACTAAAACGCGCGCCACGAGCAGCAAAAATTTCGGTCATTGACATGAAATCAGCCAAGACTGGACGCAAAGAGATTTGTATGAGATAGTCGCACACCGACCACTTTACTAGACCCCTCATTTTATTCAACCTTAATCTCTATACCGTATAATACAAATCTCAATACCGGCCAGTCTTAGTTGACCTTATGTCAAGGACCAAAATTCTTCCTGCTCGTGTACCTCTTTTTGTACCAAACCGAATATCACTTTGGATGTTTTGCTGACATTCTCAGTATATAGCACAATCAAACGACCAATACCGAAGGTTTGTGTAATCGTTTTACGTAAATTAAAAATAATCTTTGCAAACTTATTTTTATACGAATGTTGTGGAGTGAATTACCATTTCAATTTATTCAATTAAACTACGAGCGCTGGTGACCACTTACCATCTGACGGCCCTTCCTCCGTCTAGTATCTTAAAAAAATGTTAATTAGAGAAACATTAAGCAGTTATATCCCAGCACAATAAAGTATCAAAACCCCTAGTTCCCGCGTAGGACGATGTGTACGCGCAACCGAGTAGTCCACACCAACCACAATCTACGTGATGATTACTCTACGGTGACGCCAAGATGTACATAGTGCTAGATGAGACATGACTATCTGTAAACAAACAAGTGTTCTAAGAATTACAGTACTGTCAATTAAATAATGCCAGTCGGCTGTCTACGTATTTACCGAGCGTAACCGAACGCTGAGAGACTGTATACAAAATAGAGTGGTTACAACGTAACGTAATGAACTCTGGAAGTGTGTTTGGAGTTTTGTTTCTTTTTTTATTCAATATTACTGACATGACTGCCGTATACGTGTGGTGTCGACCGACTTGAGAATTGAATAAATAGATAGTTAAACTCTTTATTGTACACCAATACAAAAAGAAAATTTAAGTAAGTAAGACGAAAAGTACAGTAAGCGGCCTTATCGCCAAAATTATATCATCTAAGCACCTTTTGGGTGGTAAGGATAAAACAAATAACAATATCAAAATACGAGAAGGTTATGAAGTTCGACGATACTGAAGCTTCGTTGACTCTGCTAAAAGACTAAGTATGTATATGTTTTAAGGTTCATTAGCGCTGACTTAGCGCTCAATCGCTCGACCTCTTAGCGCTTTTTTTACAACACTACCTCGGGAGTTTTCGTCAAATTGTTAGTTGGTTTCCGTAACGCCTAATATTGCACAAAGATACGAATTACGTGTATCGACTAAAGTATAAATGAGCCATCCAGTTGCGTTCTACATCTGTGACAATATAGGCTTTCCTCTCATTGAACACGCACTGTTCCCGCGCGTACTTCATTAAGTCGCCTATACATCAACACAGAACTATAATAATCATCATGTTTTGTGGAAAAAATGTCTTGTAAAATAATCGTCGTGATTTTCAACCTCGCAGTAAAGCCACTGCGGGCGGGGAATGGTCTCAGTAAGGACTCAGATCAACTCATAAGCGTAAATTGCATATACAACGTGTTACCGAAATTAATAAAAATATTATATAAAAAACTAAAAAAAAACTTATTTTAGAGAATAAACTAAATCGATCCATGAAAAACCGACTCCAAGGTATGATAAGGAATAAGGGAGGTAATACCAAGTACTCAAACGTAGGTTTTTGTAGTAGTTTTGTTTAAAATAAGTATTTCCTTTTTTTTAATCCCGTTTTTTACTTTCACATTTTCACAGTTCCTTGTTTTAAACGATTTATACAGTATTGGTTTTTCATACCATTAGAAAGGGCATAAAGCCAACTTGTCAAAGATACCAAAATCCATATTATTTACAAATCCGTATTATATCAGGTGGAACAATTTGAGTCGATTTTTGCTTGCTTGTTTACACTAGTATTTAGATTGGACCTTCCATTAAAATCAGTTTATTTACTTAATTACGTGAACGTCTACTTTACTAATTTCCACTTCTGTCATATCAATTATTTCACGTCCATTTCCCGCTCGCAGTGGGATGCCGACTTTACTGTCGTTAAACGTATACCATGTTAACGTATAACATTAACCTGTTTCGGCACTAAGTGGTAATTGCCAGACCCGTTTCCCTTCTTTTCCCATCCAATGCTGTTTCGTTCGTCCAGTGGAATGAAGGAGGCGAGACAGACTGGTATATGATTCCATCTTATCCCGTTCAATATGAGGAAATAGGTGCGACGGAATGATATTAATTTATTAACTTCCAATTTTGGTTAAATTAATTAAGTCGTTCTTAATTCAAATACGTAAATAAACGTCTGACTGCGTCACAGTTCAAAGAGCGGTTTTAGAAGTATTATAAATTGATAAAGTTAGAATATTGATAAATGTATAAGAAAATTTTAAGTTAAATTCTAACGTTTAGTAGCAATACTTATTCACTTTCTACTTAATGTTTCGTTTACACATAGATTTGTAACTTAAAATCGAGTTAAACACTTATCAACTTATGTCTAAACCGGCCTTTAAGCAGACTATTTTTGTGGCATTGAAAACTCACCCTTATTGTTTTACAATGTCACACTAACATCAAATACAATAGATTATTGCTTTTGAAGTCTCTATGTTATTTGGTAACATGTCATGCTTCTTTCGCATCACATACATGTTAATGTCTGCATTATTGAACCTTAATATGAGGGGTCTAGCAAAGTGGTCGGTGATCGACGATTTCATACAAATCTTCTTACCGTCCAGCCTTGGCTGATCTCATGTCAATGAGCGAAATTCCTCCTGCTCGTGGCGCGCGCTTTAGAAGAGTAATGTTGTTTCGGATAAATGTGTCATATATATAAATATTTAATTTATATCATTCAAATTAAATTAAATAGACTGAAATCACATAAAATCTAATGAATATATAAAGTTACTATACGTAAGCATGCCATTTATTTAATTAATTTTAAAATATTCTTTAGTGAAATCTCAAAAAGATACTTTTTATTACCTACTTATTTTATGTAAAAATGAGATATTACAGCAAGTATCTATATCTAGTATAATCTTCAGAATGGTATTGGAACTATCAACTATTTTTTTTTTATGTACGAAGGCGAAAGACGAGCATACAGTGCACCTGATGGTAAGTGGATACTGTCGCCCATAGGCATCCGTGATACATGCCAACATTAGTCAAGAATAACAAACGTAGGCACGCCCCCGGATGCGCTGCCTAACTTTGGAGATATATAAATGGATTTGGGGAAAGGGTTGGGAAAATGGGGAGGGATAGGATGGGAATGGGCTCTGGCACATCTCACTCACTACGGAAACACGTACGTACATTAGGGAAATAATATAAAAGTGGGAAATGCAGTACATTTCACTGTGTCAGTTGCGATCCATATTTTCTAATTCGCTTCGAATATTTCTAGCGCGGACTACACTTGTGCGGCAAAACCTATAATGCGCCGAAAAACTACTAATAAAACTCTGTTTAAGTTACTAACCTCATAGTCTCGAATCGTTGAACGTATAAAAATAAAACAAGACAAAAACTCGGGTTGCCGACATCTGACTTGTTTTTGCGTTCCATTCAAGGCACGCCTTAAAAGCTAAAGTATAATATGAATCAGTCTCGTAATATATAACTACCGGCCATATCAATACAAAGAGTCGATAACAACGTCATTATTAAAATTAAATATTTCTGCTGTAAAAATAGAAATGTATTTGTTGAAGTTATAAGGTTTTTTAGAAGAAATGGTAAGCGAGCAGGCCGACATTACGAAATTATGTCAGTGGTCACTGTCGCCCATTGAACACCACCTTCAAAATCACCAGGGGGTGCGCGTGCGCTGCTGACCTTGCAGAATCCAGTTGATGCAGAATCCAGAGCTGACAGCTCTCTTGAAAGCGGCCTTGTGCAATCTTATGTTGGCCGCTCCTTAAGTCTCAAGCACACCCGATACGTTTAGCATCGACGATCGGCTACTTACCAGTACCAGTACCAAGTACCAGACTACTCAGAAAGTTTTGCGACAAAGAGTTTTTATCATTGGAACACGGGCTGGTTTAGATGTCAATTAAAACTACAACTATCTATAACATCTATATTTTGTACGAGCTGAATCAAAATACTATATCGTGTCTCATTAAAAAATGGATATTCGACGGGAACATTCCGCGCTATGATTTTGTATGATTTTAAATGTCCTTTAAAACAAGTGCCCCGAGTATCGTTGGTACAATGAATTTAAGCGTGGTCGACCAAGTTTAGCCTACGAAGAAAGAAGCGGTCGCCCTTTAACGGCTGTTAGGGTAAAAAACGTGGTGGCAGCGAAAAATTTAATTTGTGATAACAGGCGATCTACATACGAGGAGATTCAAGAGATATTACAGATTGGATCGGGGAGTGTAAATGAAATACTACATGGGCATCTACGAGTCCGGAGGAGTCCGGAGGATAGTATTAAAATGCCGCACAACCTCTCGGAGGCTTAAAAACAAGTTCTTGTCGAATGGTCCCGTGATATGATAACAAAATTTGAAGCAGGGTCGTTTCGGCGCGTTTACGACATTGTCACAGGTAACGGAATCTTGATCTACCAGTATGATCCAGAAACTAAGCCTCAATCTACTGTTTGACTGTTTCAAAGTGAGCCAACACCTATCAAAGTGAAAAAAGCAAGAAGCGCTGGAAAAATTTTAAGCGCCAATTTTTTTACTTAACTAACTACCTGATATATGTACCTGTACAAAACCAAAGTAGCATTAACGCAGAATGGTACGTAGCCACGTGCTTGTCAAACGTTCTTACTGCAGTGAGTAATAATCGTCTCAGGTCTGCGGTCCAGTCCGCAGACTGCTGCTGCACCATAACGACGCGCCCGCTCACTCAGCGCTGAAAACAAGAGACTTTTTAGACAGTACCCCGGTCAAAGTTTAAGGTCATCCTCTTTGCAATCTCGAGTTGGCACCTTGTGACTTTTTTATTTCCCCTAAATTAAATTCCTACTAAAAGGGAAGCAGTTTTAGTCGCCGGAAGAGGCTGTGAAAGAGGTATCTAAGGAAGAGTGGAAAAAACGTTTTCAAAATTGGTTCAGACACATGAAACTTTGTATAGATGCAAGTGGAGAGTACTTTGGAAAAAATAAAATAGAACCAGCAGAAAATTCTTTTTCTTTTTCGCAAAACTTTCTAAGTTCTCCGCGTAGCTAGTGGTCGAGCGCTAAACCTCGCACATTTATGCGTTATGCCCTTGCTCAGACCCCGGTCTAAGGGCTGCTATATCATAAACACCATTACCAGTCAGTAGAGACATGCTCTGGTCATTGATTTTTGAGATGTAAACAGAGTGTAAATTTGTGATTTTTGTAATAAATGAATAAAATAAATTGTAACTGCGAAACGCTGCTATCAAATGTGTTTCCCCGCAGTCCCTATCGCCAGTCTGCTTGGCGCGCACTAGTCGACCACTATAATGCAGCATCAATGCAGTCGCAAATACGTGAGATTAACATTATGTCGCCGTGATCGAGCGCTGAGAGTCGCCAAAACTAGTTTAGGCGCCAAAACACGAAACTTAGCAAACTTCCAAATAACACGTTCAAGTAGTGTCCTATAACACTTAGAGAATGTTATGAGGTTGAATAGGTCTCATCGCTACGATTAATGACAATGCACGTAGACGTAAGTCGGATACTCTGACTGTGCCGCCCGCGCGCTTAGCACGTCCTACATAAGCGCTTACGGCGAAATTATTAATACGTCTCTTATCCTCAATCGAAACTGCCTTATTTTATTTTCATTGTAGGATTCAAATGGTGACCGATTTCAGACAGTAAAATTGTTTAATAAATTTGCCAACTCATCTAAAAGCTTATTGATAGGAACCGTGTTTTTAGGAAACTTAAAATTGTTGAGAGGCTGCTACTATTCGATCGATCAATATCTGATACTTAACGTCTATCAATATTTGATGCTTGAGTGTATATTAATCTATATAAACTGGATCGCAAAAATTCCGGGTCGCTAATAAATGGCGTGATAGTTTCTTAAATACATAAGACTAATTTCCGAAACTATACTATATTGTAGATGACTGATTAATATATATAAAAAAATGTGTAACACGTTCTGTACACTATATAACTTTAATTAAATACTAAAAAATAAGAAAATTTCGCTTCTAACTTATGACAACAAAAATACACTTCGCAGTAAATCTTAAAAAATAAAAGTTTTTTTGTCAATTTAATATTTTGTATTTCCTCCACGAGCCCGTATCACTTCAATAAGACGATGTGGCATGCTGTAAACCAAATTTTTAATACGATTTTGGTCTATGTTTGCCCATTCTTCCACTAGCGCATTCTTTAACTCGTGTAAGGTAACGGGAGCAGGAGAGCGTTGTCTCACGCATCTCCCGAGCTCGTCCCATGCATGTTCTATGGGATTTAAGTTTGGGCTGCGAGCTGGCCACTCCATGTAGGTAATACCGACGTCTTGAATATACATATTGACCAAATGAGCAGTATGTGGTCGCCCATTATCGTGCATAAGAATGGAAATTGCACCCATATTAACTAAGAATGGACCAGCATGCTCATTTAAAATCTCTCCTACGTATCTGACAGCAGTCAGAGAACCGTTTTCTATGATCACTAACTCCGTGCGATCCTCTGAAGATATCTCAGCCCAAACCATTATTGATCCTCCACCGAATGGCACCTTTTCTTCAAAACACGCTTGATGATACCGTTCTCCTGGCCGTCTAAATACTCTTCGTCTCCCGTCGTGCGTAAATAAACAAAATCTGGACTCATCGGAAAACATACCCTTGGACCAATCTTCATCTGTCCATCGGATGTGTTCTCGAGCAAACCGTAACCTGGCAACTCGATGTTCTCTGAGCAGTTTGGGGCCGTTTGCTGGTCTATAAGGCTTTATATCAGCTTCACGAAGACGTCGCAGAATCGTATTAGAGCTCACATTGTTGTGGTGAATTTCTTGAAGACTGTTTCGGACCTGAACAGCCGTGAGATGTCGATTTCTTAACATAGTGCTCACGATGAATCGGTCTTCTCGTGTAGTTGTGCACCTTGGCCTGCCATTTCCTGGTCTCCTGATGTTCATGCCGGTCTCTTGAAATCGCTGGAGTACTCTTTGGACCGTTGATGAAGATACTCCTACTGTTCTAGCAGTGCTACGCTGACTTCTTCCTTCTTGTACCATGGTAATAATCCGTGTACATTCTTCAGGTGATAACGACATGATATTGCATTGAATACTCTGATCAATCCAAGGAACCATTTATAATGACAGCTCCGTTTGAAACAAAAGCAGAAAAAATATTCTTTTCCTAATTTTAAATTTTGAAATTTTTCAAAATGCAGAATATTTTTTTTTAAATCTGTAACTTGTACAAATGTAACCTCTTTAGAGATTTAGAACAAGCATTAGTAACCTCCTTACTACATATTATTTATTCGAGCGATCTAGGTATATAATTTATGGAGATATAACGGTTTTTATTAGCGACCCGGAATTTTTGCGATCCAGTGTATATAAAAGAGGATGTTGGTATATCTGATGTTAATAGACTTCCACACCATTTGATGTATTTTTTCATGGAGATGATTTCTATGCTATACACTTTGTTGTAACTCGCCACTAGATGGCGCTGCAGCACATCAACTTCTATACCGTTCAACCGATCGCCATAAAAATTCGTATACATAGATAGGTATTTGAGCACGGAGAATATTTTCGAGCTATCGACTTTGTTGTAACTCGCCAATAGATGGCGCTGCAGTACATCAACTTCTATACCGTTCAACCGATCGCAAAAATCATATCGAAGGCAAAACAGAATAATTTGTGATTTTATATACATAGGTAAATAAATATACACAGGCAAGACAACGTCTGCCGGGTTTTGCTAGTTTATTATAAATTTTATATGATTAATTTCAAACACTATTAACTGCTTTTGAATAAACAAAATAAACAAAAATAAATGACTTCTGCTTGTTGTGATAGTCCATGGTTAATAAATAATAAACAAATCAGTGTGAATGGTAATTTATTTATTTAAATAGTTCGTATTTTCCCCAACTCTTCCCTCAAATCCATTCCTATATCTCCAAAAGTAGGCACTGCATCCGGCGTGTGCCAACGTTTGTTATTCTGGACTGACGTTGGCATGCACCGCGGATGACCATAGCCGACAGTATCCACTTACCACCAGGTGCACTGACTGACTTCTGACCAGGTGGGCCTTTTGCTATGATAACGTCACAGATTATTTTCAATCGACCTGATCGCGTAGGTGGCAATGACTTTATTCAAATGAATCGTCAATACACGACGCGAAGTTTCTAATGGCGCGAATTTTTTGCCAAAATAAATAAGCGGTTCGTTGCTTATGTAACGTTTGTATCGTGCGTTCACCTCGGAGGCTTCGGACTTATTATGTAGCTAAATAAACAATACGTGTAGGTATTCGAATTGATATCAGCCATTAATGTCTCACTGAAGGGCACAGACCTCTCTTGATAATCGTGAGGTTTCAAGGTTAATTCTCTACGCTGATCTAATAGGTGGAGCGGAGCGGGTGTCACACAATCCCTGGATTTGGAAAAGGTTGATAAATCGACATACACAGACTTTTGAGTGATTTCAGACAATTATAATACTATAATTTCAGACAATTATAATACTATAATTTCAGACAATTTAATTATATGTCTTGTATTTTAACAAGCAGAAACAATATACTAAATGAGTAGCAAATCACGTGCAAAAATACTAAATGAGTAACAAATTACGTACAAAATACTAAATGAGTAACAGATCACGTACAAAAATACTAAATGAGTAACAAATTACGTAAAAAATACTAAATGAGTAACAAATCACGTACAAAAATACTAAATGAGTAACAAATTACGTACAAAAATACTAAATGAGTAACAAATCACGTACAAAAATACTAAATGATTAACAAATTACGTACAAAAATATTAAATGAGTAACAAATCGCGAACAAAAATACTGAATGAGTAACAAATCACGTACAAAATACTAAATGAGTAGCAAATCACGTGCAACAATACTAAATGAGTAACAAATTACGCACAAAAATACTAAATGAGTAACAAATCGCGTACAAAAATACCGAATGAGTAACAAATCACGGTCAACAGAAAAATCTATTTTTTTTGACTATATAAAGTAAATATATTTTAATTAACTAAGTATGTCAACATGAAGTCGATGCAGAACAACTGTTTATTGTCACCAGAGAACCCTAAACCACCCTTAAATATGCTGCAATAAATTTTGCTGCTCATCCACTACGTGTATTTTCTGGTAATCATTTAATTATTTCTCAATTATACTTATTGTAAAATCCTTCATATTTGATAGCCTCAGTGAAAATAGTTTCGGTACTGGCCTAAATATTTTGGCGTTTCCTTGGGACTCTTTAACTTACACACACCATATGCGGACGGATACATGTACGTACATACTCGTACATCTCGATTCTCGAGACCAACTGAGTCCAAAAGACTAATTCAGTATCAAGTTTCGGTTCTATCGGTTTTGGTTTTGTTTTATATATTATGTAATTTAGTTTTTTATAGTTCGTTATCGACCCAGATCGGTACAGTAGTTCCAAAAAACGGTAGGTTGAAATTTTTAAAGAATCCCGAAAAAAATCCGTCAGTACATATAAACGATAATGCCTTTGAATAGGGGTTCGTAAAGGTCTACGACGTTTGCGTAAACGTCTTTTTTAAAAATCTTACGGAATATAGCGAAATTTCCCACCAGACTGACGCTGGCATCGATCTTTTTAATTATCAACGAAGTTACTTATTTGAAATTATCTAATTATAATCATTTTCAATCAACCGTTAACATTACTTTCGTATCATTACAGACCACCAGACTACACCAAAGGCGTATTCCAAACGCTGGGCTTCAAAGAGTTTCATGACTACCTGATGATGAGTCAGGAGGAGAAGGAATCGGAGGCCGGTCAGAAGTTGCTGCGGCAAAGCATTGAGAACATGAAAATGGGCACACGAAGATACGCAAGAAGACAGAACAAGATGATCAAGGGACGATTCCTGGAGCATCCGTGTAGAGAGGTAAAAAAAAAGTTTTATATGTATTGTTATATATATATATGTTTATTTTATATATATGCGTAAATGTGATAGTTTATAAACATCTTCTCAATTTATCATTTTGAGCAGTCCGTATTTTTTGAGTACGAAAATACGAGCATTGTACGTTGTGTTGTGTTGTATATGTACTTGTATAGGCCAAAAAACACGTTCAGATTCTCGCAAGGATTCTTTTATCCGGAAAACATTTCTCGTAAGCAGAACTGTCATTTCTTTATTATTTTATAAGCAATTACATTAGTAAATTAATACACACGATTTTTCCTTTACAAAGAATGTAAACGCGTAGTCAATCCACTATATGCTATACATACCAAGGGCGTAACCATAATTTTATCCAGGGTGGGGCAATGCCAACAATTTTATCCAGGGTTGGTCAAACAATTTCCTTATAATTTAAACAGAGATGGTGTAATGCAGAAAGTCTGTTACTTATTCTTCCCTATGCGGGGGGGGGGGGGGCAGCACCCCAACCTACCCTACCGTGACTACGACCATGATACATACCAATATTAGTCAATGTTGACAAACAGCATACCCCCCCCCCCCCCCAAATGCGCTGTCCACATTCTCGCAAAAAGCATATAAAATATGTAACAGGGGCTAATATTCCAAACAAGATTTATAGTACATACTTTCATAAAAATAAAAGCCGAATTTATTTTTGTTTCGAAAGCTTTTCAAAACTTTACCACACAACAAATACATTTGCAATAGTAGGATATGTCCAAATGACTTTGGAATATTTGAAAATTACGCTTGGTTAAAAATTTCAAACTGACAGTGATAATTCCCCATTCCATTTCAATTAATTATGATATATCTACTTCTTTCTTGATTTTATCGTCACTAAATTGTCACACAGAAATATAAATATCGCTGTGTTGAAAGAACTACAGCGATAAAAAATGCCATACTGTACCCGTCTGTTCTGATAAGTGAATGTACTACTGAATGTCTTTACAAAGTTGTTCTACAAGCAAAAACATATTGCGTAATAAAATAATATCCTTCTCGTTGAAAATTCACTACTTTTCTGGAAAATATTGCCTGTTCCTTTTTATAACTTTTCATTAAGACTTTAATTAAAGCTATATTTTTAATTACAATAATTAATCAGTATGTTCTCAATGTAACATCTTTTTATTTGTCATCAAGTTGTTGCGCAAAGGACTGCAAGTCTCATATCGATGGGCTCATAGATTTAAATGACAAGATATGGTTGAGTCTATACTGAAATGTTTTCTTAAAGAATAAATTAACGCCATTTTTGAAATTTTGTAAGTACTGATGTTTGTTATTTATTATTTTTTGTCTAACAAAAAATATTAAGGTATTTATCCTTATTTATACGTTTTTGTTATTTTTACATTTATTAACAGCACAATTGTAATTTTGTCACGGTCCGATATTGTGGAGCCAACAGAATCGACTAAATCCCAACGGAGTGAAATTCGTTTTTCTCTCCATTTGATGGTTGTCAAATTTAAATGGAGCCATGTTCATTGACTAGAAGTAGACTGCAATTATTAATTTTTATTGAATAATTGCATCTGATGCGCCATCTAACGTTCAGTAGCAGAACTTTATTCCCCTACATATCCTAAATTAAAAATTTTGCAGTGCCATCTACCGTTAAATAGTGAAAACATATTTGTAAATTATATGTAATAGATGGCAATATGTCACAACTAAAATCTATTTGTTTTAAAAATATTCTCTCAGAAATAAACTTAAAAGTTTGAATAAGTATTGAGAAGACTGTACGAAAACAACGAAAACATTTCTTGAAATATATGATTAGCCATACTTAAACTGTATTCAAATTCAGTACATATTTAAAACAACTTCTACCAAGTACCTACCTACAATTAAGTAGGTACTCTCCTTTTAAGGTATTGATAGGCTATCACATTCGTGAAGTCGTAATTTCGAACCCAACCCGTGTCTTTTACATAAATAACTAAACCTTTTTAACTTTTAATAAATAAACTTTTACTAAATAAATACATAAATACATATAGTATTTCGATGGAATTTTAAATTTAGTAAAACTTGTGATTATAAACATGTATCTATTTTTAAGTATTTTTTTTAAATTTTTAAGTATTTCACATTTGTTATCACTTTCGTGTGTGACAGATTAACCGTGTGGTGTCGGCAGGCTTTAGATAGCACCACCCCGCCTCTTCCAGAGGTTGTCGTTAAAGGCGATTAAGGGATAACAAAGCCGCCACCACAAGCCCTGAGGAACTACACTACCTCAAGAAGAATGGACTCGTCAACCCGCTTGGCCAGAGTGGCGTTCAAGACAATGTGCATGAGAAGCCCCATGTCCACCAGTGAACGCAAAAAAAGTGGACTAATTACGATTACTCACATAAGGAATGTAATAAATGCTTGAAAACATTAACTATTGAGCTATATTTATTAAATCTATAATTTCTTCGACTACTCAAGGGTGGCTCGCCCACCCGTGGAGAATAACACAAAGCAGAACAATATAAGGTAAAAGGTCATACCGCTTGATAGGAATAATGTGGCTGAACTATAATTTTGCACTTCACCACTTTATCCTACAATAACTACGCCATTGTGCATTGGGTGAATTACCTATGACCCCCATTGCAGTCTGCACAATGGGGCCTTGTTCCCAAACGAGTTTAATACACTCCCCTAACTAAACGAATAAAAACATTGCGCAATCCATAATATTGCACAATATGATTCATCGTCTAGGCTATAAGATTAAACGCGGCCCCCTATGTTATGTTGTTATAGCCCCTAGCTATAGTTATGTTATAGCTGCAGTTAACTTTATCATTACCTATTACCCAATAATATTGTTTTCTGTTTCAGATACCAACGATTTATGAAATGGATACTACTGATCTGTCCAAATGGAATGAAGAAGTGAAAAACAAATCCATTCACATAATAGAAAGTTATATAAATGAATCTACTTGTAAATATGAACCACTTAAACATGCCATAGATAAAGAAAAAAAAGAATTAGATTCACATTCTAGAAACTTCTGTGAAGTTTGCCAAAGACTAATTATAGGAGATAAAGAATATGCGATTCATTTGAAATCAAATAGGCATATGAAAGTGTACAAAAAGAATGCTAAATTGAAGTAAAGAATTATTAGAAATAATTAAAGGCTTGTTGTATTTAAACGAGCAACAAAAAATACTAAATGAACAGCAAACTATGATCATTATGATAACAGAACAACCCATTTTTGAATAAATAAAGTAAATGATTTTAAAATTATTAAGAATCTCATCACTATTAGATTCTTTATCGTCACCAGAGAACGTCAACCTAATTCCTATATTGGCTAACATCGATGTGTTGATCATTCAATATTAAGTAAATTGATTTCGAGTGGGCCCTGGGGCCCTACGCCAATGAACCTTGAGCTTTTAATCTTAAGCGTTTAAGACTATCAAACTTTATAAACTTTAACTCGCGAGCATTTAATGATCGAGTCTTAAAGGTTCATTAGCGCTCACTCAGCGCTCGAACGCTCATATTTTCAGTAGTAGTGACGTGTGTAGACGTGTGGACGTGAGTCAAGCGACCTTATACAGACTCCTTTCGAGTTAATATCCGAGTCGCGGGTCGGCACCACCAGCGACCTTGTGATACTATAGAGTGCATAATTAATATAGTATTTGGGGTCTTTCTCACCACCTCCTTATATGTACTTTATCAGAAGGTATCAGGAAGTCAGTTATACTTTATCAGAAAGTCAATATCAGGTAGATTTAATTGGCTATCAATTTAATTTATCTATCAAATTAACAGTTACTTTATCAGGTGGTGAGAAAGGCTCCCAATCTTTAACACCGTTTATCGTACAACCTCTGTGTCGTAGTATTTGTTTTATCTGAAAATAAAATTGTACTATAAATAGTTGTATATAAAATTGTAAAATCATTTAAGTTTTCATATATATCGGTACATTTCCAAATCTACGAATCCAAACCTGATTTCGAGTTTTTAATTTAATACTCTGTATAGGTCAGCGCCGTACTCTATCTAGCCCACGTAGCGCCCGGGTGCAATCAATACCCTGGCGCCCTCTAGTAGGCTCCTTGGAGGCGTCGCGAGCGGCGCTCGGCGCCCCCTAACACCCTGCGCCCGTGTGCGCCGCACACCCTGCTCCATAGGTAAAGCCGGCACTGGTATAGGGCCAGTTTCGCCGCTCTGTGCGAGATATTCGATTGCGTATGTTGCGATAGGGGCGCAGACACAGGAACCCCTCGTTGTGTCGTTTTCTTTTTTCTATATAGAGCGCCCCTCCAATTCCAGGCCTCTCTCTGCGTTCCGTCGACCCCTCTGTGGGCTCCGGGCTCGACGCCCCGCACATCGATGCACAGGCTGCATCAATCGTAATCGTAAATTGAAAAAATTCTTGACAGATATTTCGCATTAAACCTCTACAAGCCACTACTAACTTACAAGAAGAGATATGTTCTGATACTCATTTCGTAGCGAAAAAAAATCCTCACCCCAAAATATTTTCTGCGCCCAAAATATCTGTCTCCGCCCGTTTGGCTTTGTAACACCCTGTACGGCTCGCACACCCTCTAAAGCCAATAGATTCTGTATATAAAAACTGTGGAAGACCACAACCTTCGAAATTCAGTTTGATGATCTAAATAAATGCATCTTTTTTATCTCTTCATAACACAAAATAGACGCCGCTTTATTTAGATTATCAAAGAGCGATATTCGCACGGTTTACATTAATCTTAGAAACTGTTCAACTCATTTTAATGTAATATTTTTACTGTTACTTTGACTTTTCCCAATATATGCATTTAATTCTAGGACAGTAATTATTAATAAAGTTGTGGTGTCATGACATGGTGACATCACTCACCATTCTGTCAAAACAGTGTAACCACTCCAGTACATAGAATATACTCATGTATGCTCCAGAATATGCCACAACACATTATATAACATAATAATGAGATTCCAACTTGATTTCTTGAACTATGAAAATCATATTTTGTGATGCTGAGATGAGTACCAAATAACCAAGATTTGCACAAATAAAACTACATTTTAAATGAAATAAAGCATATTTTATTTAACATACATACTACTACTTATATTTACAAACTAAACTCTATTACTCCCAACCACCACTGCATTCTCTCCTGGGTGGATATTTTTGTTCTTCGGTGCCCTATAATCATAGTTTTCAAATTCTGGATACTTCTTAATAATTTCTTCATAGGCTTCTAATACTCTAGCAAATTCTATGTTGGTTATTTGAAACGGTCTTGTAACTGGATCAATTTCAGCCAAATTATACAATTTTAGTGCCATCTCTTCCCGCACCTCTTCAGGGAATAATGTCTGCGCTCCCCTGATAGAATACTTTTGTCTCATTGAAAATATTTGACGTACAACTTTCTCAACCATCTTAAAAGGTGATTTTATTATTGGTTTCTTCAATGGTGTTAAGGTAACAACTCCAACATCTACATCAGGTTTTGGAAGGAATGCAACACCTGGTATATCAAATTTATAGTTAACTTTACACCAAGTCTGACACATTACTGACAAACGGCACCTCTGCTTGTCTAGAATCTTAGCAGACATCCTTTCTGCGACCTCTTTTTGAAATGTTAGTGTCATCCTAGTACGGCCAAAAGACCATGGCCCCTCCTGCTTTGAAATCATTTCCAACCATCTTATTATTAGTATTGTAGACACGCTGAAAGGCAGGTTACCAATTAAGTTGACAGGTGGAGGTAGGTCATCCCAACTCACTTTAACATCAGCTGGAATGAATTGCGCTATGTTTGTCTTCAAAATATCACCTGTAATGATGTCCACATCCACCTTGTTTTTACAAGCATCAGCGATAAGCTCTAGTGATGGGATAAAGCGCGGATCCTTCTCGATTAGAATCACCTTTCTAGGCGCCTGTTGAATTATCGATCTCGTTATTCCACCGGGCCCAGGGCCAACTTCACATACCACATTGTTATCGATATGGCCAGCAGCGCGCACTATTTTATCAATCAACCGTGGTTCCAGTAGGAAATTCTGCGATAATTCTTTAAGAGCGCGCAGTTTGTACAGCCTGATTAAATCTTTGATACTGGGCAATGGAGGCAAACGTATTTGTAAAGCTTTATTAACTACAGCCATTACTGCTGCACTTTAACCGGTTCGTTAAAATCGTCGAGAAAGGTCTCCTGTTTCACAGCGAACATAGAATACAAATATATACCAAGTACTCCAGCCCCGATGGTTAAGCCCGTAATTCTGTTTCTTTTCGACAAATTTTGTAACTTTAAGACACGTTCACGATTCTTTTGTTCAATTACATTCATGTAACTGAGCTCAGCTTCCTTCAGCACTCGATCTTTACCCTCATCGGTGGTGATTTTCGGTTTGTAAGAGTATCCCATTACGAGGAGACAATATTTTACAATATAACCTTAATAAAAATCACCAAATTGACAACTATTGTAGTGAAAAATGACAGACGGATACTGTGTTGCCAGTACGTAAAACCGCCCCAATATACTTTAAAGTTTTATAATTTGATATTGTATTGTTATAAATAAAAACATGGGACTGAGTTTTGTCGTATCCTTCCAAGGAGTCCTCTTTTGTCCACAGTAAACCTACAATCACTTTACTGAGCAACTTCTGATTTCGACAGGACTGGACATTGTTAAGTTTTAAATTGTTCTGAAGGAAGAAAACTTCACACTGGCGTAATGTGCTATTTGCACCATTGCCATATGAAGAAATATAATTTAATACCGCCAACCTCACAACAGATATCTGGTTTCACTTTCTATATCTATCATTATAAGTACCTACGTACTGTGAACAGAAACCTGAAAGAGGTTTAGGATTAGTCTGAGGAGTTGAATTTGGATACTTCTAGCGGTTGAAACAAACAATATTCGCTGTTAAAAAATTATCTATTTATCTGGATATGGAAATATAATAATAAGTTAATAATAGGAATTATAATATAAATAAGCCATTTTCTTATTATAAAGGACCAATAAAATTCTTAAAAACTTCCTATAGATTGTCGTTGTCTTTTTTGTTTTCAGTGGGAGTTTTTCATTGCATTACATTTAGATTCATTGCAGCCTGTTTCTATGTTCTCAGCAGGCCATCGATCACAAACTGCACATAATAATTATTTTTGGAATTTTTGATTAATCACAGGCGATACGTTTCCGTTATAATAATATCTGTTACCCATGGCGGTCAACGGAAACAAAATTATATTGTGTACATTATACAAAAACAGCTGTTCATGACATCCAAAGATCAACAAAACAAAACCCATAAACGCCGTTGTCCCATTCTAAACAAAGCCCCTCTCTGTCATACGCATACAATTTTTGCATTCGTCTTGAACTCGCGTCAAACCCCGTCGCGCATCGTAGACGTATACTCGCGCGGTGATTGAACACACCGCTCTCGTTTTGAAGTTTTTACTCTGTTTTGTGTTAAAAAAATGCCATTTATTTCAAAAGACTGGCGTTCTCCTGGCGAAGAGTGGGTTAAAACACAAGAAGGATGGGAAAAGAAGAAGGTTTTGGAATGCACAGCTCAAAGGTGAGTTCCGTTTGCAAACAAATACAATCCTTTGTTCGCATTTAGTTTAACGCAATGAATGAGCGAAATAACACCGATCATTTCCCTCAATAATATTTGAATAATACTGGCGTATGTACACTAGTTAATAACGCTTCATTTTTCTGTATATTTGTGTTTTTGTCATTGTTCAAACAGCTTTTTTACCGTTTGTATTGCAGATATCCCGCTATATCTAACTATAATAACTCAGACCATAGTCAACAAAAATCATGGTAAGTGCTATTTAACTTACACAAATTACATTTTTGTTGTGCAACTATTGTTTTAAGATCAGCTGTTGATGTTTTCAGTGTGTATTCACCAGTTCATGTTGATATTGATTTTCTTGTTCGCATGTGTGAGTCCTTCGCCCGCTTCTGTAGTTCCTACGAAAAGCATCTAGGTACAGTAGATATTCTTTAGATAGTAGTTTTGTAGATGTAGAAAAATGCTAGAAATTACAGCATTCAAATTTGCATCCATTGTTGTATCCATTATTATTTTCAATTAGTATCCCCTAAATAAACTAAGTCCAGTGAATTCTGTGTAAGAGAAATTCAATAATTATGTTACTGTTTACATAAAGAAAGTACTCTACATGTTAGTAGAAAATTAAACTTATATTAATTAATTTTCATTCATTCATTTTGTGCCTATCTTATCTATAATAAGAGACGATGCCTGCGAATGAAATGAAGACTATTTACCGGTGATTCATTAATATGAATAATTATCATAGATTATTTATTTGCGCATAATTTATTTTTATGGGTTTTTCCAGTCGCCAGTGCAGATTCACAAGATAAAGCTAAATTAAAATATAACAGTGACAAGTAAATGAAGCATTTTGAAATACGCAATTATCTGTCGATGTAAAGGACAGAGAAAAATAATATAAAAAAATAAATAGGTAATTCGTCCAATGAAATTACCATCGGCGATTTCAAATTCAACGAAACAGTAGGCATTTAAACAAGGGCAACCTACCTGTAGGTAGGTTGCCCTTGTTTAAAAACGGAAATTAAACAAATACCTAATGAATTTAATTTTCAGACAATATCAATCTAAATAAATATCTGTTCGACTTTGTAAGCCTAGCTCTGAAATAACAAAACCGCAACCGCTTGTTATTGTTGTAGTAAACCCTTATAAATCAGATACGTAACTACTGAATAATGCAAGCTAGTCGGTGGAAAAATAGAAAAAAGCAATTTCGATATGTAGGTCAGTCTGCAGTCCCAGATGAAACAACTCAGCAGTTGGTATTACGAATAAATGCAAAGAAAGATAATTGCGAGAGATTAAACGATACAGTGCTGTCATTTCATTCTTTCCTCATTCATTCATACATTCATCTCTGAATAGTGAACTTATTTTGAATAGCGTTGTCACAGCATAAAAAATGGAACGTCTTCAAAAAGTGTTTCGGTTGAATCTAGATTTACAACGGTCACGAAAGCGAATCATATAGAAAACTTTTTCAAATTGAACGAAATGGAAGACCAGTAATACCATAGGTGACCGTGAAATTGATAAAACAAATTCCAACAAATAGGTACAATACCTACAGATATATGGATCGGAATGAGAATTGAAAAATATATACCTACGCATAGCGCAACACTAACGGCATCGTTTCCGATGAAATGATTTTAAAAAAAGAACATCAAAGATTCTAAATTAGGTTCAGAAATCCCAAAGGATCCGCCTACGGACATTTGTGCGACAAAAAATCCGAAAATGACTCAAACGCTACCTTAACATGTTCCGACAGGAAAGGGAGCTGAGAGGTATTTTTGTTATAAACCAAACCAACCACATTAGTCATTAACGGAGCTGCCCTCTCGCGTAATTACTTTAAAAACAAAAGCCAAGATTTATCAGACGAGGGTCGATCGTCTTCTTCCAAATGGGGGAAATTATAATGCGGGTTCCCGTTATTCATTGCAAGATTTTTTCGCAATATATTCTGCATATTCAGATTTTAGACTACAGAAAAACATAGACGATAATATGAAATCATTTTATTAAATCATATTGTTCAAATCCTCTGTGTTAAGTTTTTAAATTAAGGCGATTCCCATGGACTATATCTTAGTCACTAATAAAAAGAAAAAACATACTTGGTTACAACTACTATTATCTAAAGTCCCATCGGCATATCTCGGTTTTAGTTGACAAAGCTCGTTTTTACAGATACAGTTATTAAAACTACTAGACCACTTCTATGAAGATGCAATTTTACATATTGTGTGCCGTAAGTGGTCAAATTTCGCGTGTTGATTGTGGCAGAAAAATAATATTAAATCTTTTTCCATAAAATCAAAGCATTGGCAGTAATAAAAAGATAATTAATTAAAAATAGAACAATGTTTGTTGACATGTCTTATCTCCTTGACTGTTTGTAGTTATCGATTATCAATTTTGTATTAATAAAATTTATTTAATAATAGATATTTATTAGATTTTCCTTATCGACCTCATGCTAGCTACTTCCTCTATCGGTGTTGCAGTTTGTTATATGTTTTTCTGTTATAATATAATAAAATTGACGTGGACTTTATTTTATTTTTCAATAAAGACGAATAATAGGAGACTAATAAACCAGGGACCCGCCCTCGCATCTCTTCGGTTTATGTTTTTTTTTTCAAAATTTAATAAAAATATAGCCTATATTAGACACGCATAATGTAGCTTCCTATTTGTGAAAGATTTTTTCGGTTCAGTAGTTCCGGAGATTACCCCCAATATACCCACAAACACACAATTTTACCCCTTTATTATATTAGTATAGATATAAAGAGTAACAATACCTACATTTTGTTGTCATACATTCAATTATGAATGTATGGTTTTTAACATAAATACATATTTAACTAACACTAAGGTTTGAAGGTGTAGAGTAGACTATGACTGAATATGAAGTGTCATCCCCTACATGCTGGCAAAAATAAACACTTTATTGCTAAAGTCGTAAAAACTAACGACCATAATAACTGGCATTAATGGCAAATTAAACAACGCGATAATGAGCTGCTTGAATTTTGCATAAACACGATATAAAGGGCGGTTAGACAAACCATCTGAAAACGAGTGCGTCGTGAAGGACTTGTAGGCTTCACCGATTCACAAAGAACATTTAGGATAACGTATACGTTTAGGAGTCCCTTTAGTGAGAGAATAATAAAATAGCTTTTCATACCATACCAAATTTGTATTCCTACAAGTAAGTCTGCCACACACCTGGTTAGGGTATGGTATAATAAATACTAAAATAGAAGCAATGTATGTTTCCTTGGTTGCCCTGTAACCGTGGAATTAAATTGGCCGCACCTGAATCTTTCGACCTTTCTGCCCGAGGGCGCGCCCACAGAAAAGGTTAGAAAAGACATTATCGTTTGGGGAATTGTAGCGATGACGGCTTGATTACCGACGAAGGCGTAGGTACAGACATATATATATATATATATAGTATGTATATATAGGAATATACAGTTGAGGATCGAAATGCTGGCACGAAGATTATATTGCAAATAACGCGGACGATTCATTAATAAAACAAACCGACGATTTCTTGAAAGGAAAGCTTGTCGTTGTTTCTTTTTTTGTTCTTGTTGATTTTTTTGAGTTATATTTTCTTCCACAGACACGATAAATTGTATCTCGATACGATCTCTCTAGTCTCTTGTAAACGAACTTTTGTAAAAAACCCTTGCATTGTACATATCATATAAAATATTATACTAAATTGAAGAAGTCTTCTTACCGTTCTTGATAACTCGGTAGAAAAGAAGTAGAAAAGCAGGTACCTATATATCTGCTTTTCTACTTCTTTTCTACCAAGTTCGTTTTGTCTTTATACTGATGATAAAATCGTTCTTATAACTAGAAGTGAGAGCATCGTATGATTTTCTTTATGTCAAACATGTCCTAATTTAATTTAAATCAGATTGCAAACATACAAAATGCTATCTATACACTGTATATTATCAGCCTGTATATCTACTTCTAGATATAGGTACCTCCTAAGGCTTGCCACTACACACGATCTTCAGCTCTTCTCAAGCAGCCACTATCGTGAAACTTCTTTAAAAGATCGGTTTACCTGATAGGAGGTCTTTTCACACTGCACCTCCAGATATGTGGTTTCCATTCTTCGATCAACATGTATTTGTTGATTGAAATCTCCATTCGGCGACTCGTCTTACGTCTATGTTATTGGTTGTTGGTCCTACGAGACATCAAGTTAGACCCCACATGGAGTACTGCTCACACGTCTAGGCCGGTGCACCGAAGTACCAGCTGGACTCTTTTGACTTCGTCCAACAACGCGCTATCCGAATTATCGACGATCCCACTGCATTTACAACTATCAAGTTTAGATGTTGCGTCTCTCAGCGTTTTCTGCCGCCTTTATAATTGGGAATGTTCTGACAGAACAGCTGTTCAATTTGAAGCCAACTTCGGATTTTTACCATCGTACTTCTCGTCATCGTCGTGTGGTTGATCTGCACTTCCTTAACATTCAAGTCGCTGCGTACAGTGCGGTCAAAAAGACACTTTATACCGCGATCCCGAACGTTGTGGAATAAACTACCAGCCGAGTTATTTCCGTTACCTTACGACACGGGACTCTTCAAGAGAACTGTGAATAGGATTCTGTGAGGTCGGCAGTGTACCCGCAAGTGTTGCAGGTGTCCATGGGCGGCGGTGACCACTCACCATCATATGGCCCGCTCGCTCGTCTGCCATTTATTCTATAAAAAAATGTCATTCATTATGTTGCTTCAGCTTGATAATTTTATGAACTACATATGTCAGTAACTTTAATTTTTTTATGTATCTATTATTGTAATCAATCATATTCGCCGCAAGTTATTTTCCTTTTATTAGTAAATGCGATACTTAATTATTTTTTTATACCTATTCATCATTATCTGTGTATGTACAGATTACAGATCCGGAATTAGGTCACGGCTGAATTTCAGCAAGGCATGTTTGATTAAATTAAATATTTAAACGGAAGTAGGTTATTTTATTTGGAGTGAAGTCACCGAACAAGTTAGCGTAGATAAAATGGAAGTCTAAAATTAAATGGCTTTATAATCGACATAAAAAACTAGCTGTCGCTATTTGAAGTTTTAGTCTCTAATTTTAAAAACAAATTTTTTTTTTAATAAACAGATAAAACAATTTTTACACAATAATTAACCAAACATTTTGAAGGAATTGCATTTTGTTAAACATACTAAACTTGTTTCATAATCGTAAATAATAAAACATTATCATTTAAACGACATATAAAAAGCCATTTCATTTAGATTCTTCCCTTTCTAATACTATTTGGTTTATATAATTTTAACAGGAATTTATAGAGCCCTAACTTTTACGCAGATGATAAATTATTCCAGCAATTGAATTGATTTTAGGTTACTCGTTTAAAATTCATGGACTTTCTTTTACCCGGGATAAAACCGTGTACATATTTACATATATACCACATGTATAGAATAAACATTACCTAGAACTTGACAGAAAGTGGGAATATGTTTCCTGAATAATATCATGTAAATTAGAACGAGCGCGTCCGTAGTACCTAATTCTGAAATTAGTTTGTTTGGCGTGATTGTCGCGTAGTGTCGCTACATTATACATTTTTTTTTACTAGTGGGCAAGCCTTCCCACGTGATGGTAAGTGTTACCGCCGCCCATGGACACCTGCAACACCAGGGGGCATGCGGGCGCGCCGCCGACCTTGCAAAATCCTATTCACAGCTCTCTTGAAGAACCCCATATCGTAGCTTAATGGAAAGACTTCTTGAGGTAGTTCGTTCCACAGCCTACGGGTTCGCGGTATAAAATTATTATATTTAGTTTTGTTATACAATGTTGCATAACATTTGTTAACTTCGGTTTGGAAGGATATTAGCATGCTACATACGAAAGCTATGCAACTGCGCAGCACTGTATATATGTTTTGATAGTTCGTACAGAGGGTTACTGGCCACGCTACCCCCTTCCCACAGAAGACTACCTTCGTACTGTATTTCCCACTTTATCCCATATCTCCAAATGTATGCCAGAGTCCATTCCCATCCTATTCTATCCTGCCCTTTTACCCTCCTATTTTCCCTTTGTGCCACCGTTTGTCTTTCTAGACTGATGCTGGCATGTATCGCAGATGTCCACGGGCGACAGTATCCACTTACTACCAGGTGGACTGTCTGTTCGTCCGCCGCCTTCATTCGATAAATAAAGTGATGAATTTAAAAAAGTCGTAGAACAAAATTTAGTTTTTTTTGAAGGAAATTCAATGCTACGAGGGCGCAGGTATTTTTTTTTAATTACCTCTGTTTAACAACAAAGACTAGGTAATATAAATACGGTGAGGGTGCATCGTTAGAAGCAAATGTAATCCAGAAACTTTAATGTACTCTCCTCAAGTCTACTCACTCCCTTACTAAAGCAATATATCTAAGTAGGTTGATGTATCTCGTTCGTCTACAGTCTACACCATAATGTTATCAGAATAGTAAATCTGAAACATTGAAAGGTCGCAGCCGCTCGATAAACTAATTAAATCTTGTTATAAACTGTATATCCTACGATCGACGCCCACACGGTGCCAATAACAGAGAGTTTACATAGTGGTTATTATCTACGTAGTATGAGATACTTGCGAACCTCTCTAGCGTCCTTTAAATTGCCATTTAACGATTAAGGAACCCGAGTATAGCCGATGTCCATCTGTGTTAGTTTAGTTTCCTAAAAATAGGGTTGTTAGGGATATGATATTTCAGATCCGGATACGGATATATTGTATAATCTTTTACCGTTTTCGCTTACAGATGCTGATATGGTTTCGGTCACGGATATGGTTTTAATTAACTTTTAAGAAATTTATTACTAACTGAAAGCGAAGAAAAATAAAACTAAATAGAGAATAATTGGAACTTTACTCTAGTAAAGAACGAACAAAAAATCTAACAAATCAAAGCAGCAAGAACTTATCAAAACTCGCCTCGTTCAAATTCCGCAATGTACAAAAATATTTGTAATAACACTAATAACATCCGTGTGTTTTATTTTGGATTCGGTTTCGAATATTTTTTTTAATTAGGTTATACGATAGTTTCGGTTACGGTTATGAATCTCCATAACATCCCTACCTATGACAATTATCAAAATTATCAAAATCAGTCGATTACTTTTTGAGTTTACATCTTGAAGAGTCTGCGGGTTTTAATTTTATTACAGATTTGAGGCCCAAATAAAGATTGTCGATCTCATTTCAAGTCTTGTTTATAGGCACTTATGCGGTCTGTATAGATACTAGTTTCCAACTACAGTTTAAGCCAAGAACAGTTTTAGAAATGTCTATTTATCTGGTGCCCTTACTGTCTCTCTTATAGGCAGGCGCCTTAAGTGCGGAGACATCCATCGATTTTTCTGGGAGGCTGATTGATATGTCGATGTTGATGAGGTGATACACATTTTCCACGAAATCGCCTGACAATAGGCAGAAAGTAATTTATTAAAAAGAAAATATCAGAGTATCAATAGAAGTAAAAATATTCAGCGGAAATATGCTACACATCTTAATATTCCATTCCAATCCAATTTGTACAAAATGTAACCAAACATCTACCTTAGGTAACTGACACGACCTTAGATAATAATTTGCTTCATCGATTGGCCTAGATTTCAAGCTAAATGTTAAGATATTTCATTGATTTGATTTTCTATTCGGCAAACAGGATTGGAACGGACTTATACTCCAATCAAAACTCAATGAAAAGAACTGACCTTACCCTCACTCTAAAGATTGTACCGTAAACCGTAACCAGCCGTTCACTGCTGGACGCGGGCCTCTTCATGTACAATATCTTGTATGGCCTTAAAAAGCAACGTTGTCCAAACGGCTTGATTAGTCTACTGTTTTAGTGGCAGTGTAACTACACTCTTCTTCCTCGGGAACTCCTCAGGGGTTATGGTAGCGACTCTTTTTTATCCCTTAGTCGCCTTTTGGTACACCCATGAATAGAGATGTGGTCGTCAAGTCCCAAAGATGCGTAACTACTCTGAAGTATTTGAACCAGTCAGAAGTCAAAACTAACATTGTATATTCCTTGTAATTGTGTTTAAACACTGTAGTTATACTCATCCGTTGCCACGAGTATCGCTACTTGAGTTACTTCGAATAACAATCACGAATAGTATACATTCGAAGTGCTTTATGTCCGTCCCCTTGGTAGGTGTATTCTGACATTACTGTTATTAGAAGTCGACCAGTTTGAGCAAATTTGTTGGAGATAACTTAGTACTGTTTGAAGCCCCAATTTAAGATAAATACCACTTCATATACAACGTGCCACTGAAATAATCAAAAGCGGAAAATAAGTAGGTTATTCAGGAGGCTAATATGGAGAGTGGAATCGATTCTAATAGTTTTTACAGCAGGTTTTTTTATAATTCAATTCTTAGTCTATTTTTTATTCTACGCGCAGTTACGCAAAACAAATACACCTAATGCAACTACCGGACGCTGTACCTTGCACTGAGTGATAGCACTACGAGCGTTTTAGATAGAACAACAAAGCTAAATATTTCTAACTTTTGATATATTTAAAATAATTTAATTTTTCGGTATAACTGTTTTATATATTTTGAATTCTTTGACGTGTTTCAGGTCTTGCGTTAGCCGGGGCATCCCCTTTCTGGGGCCTTAGATGAGGCGTCCCGCATAAGGTGCATGCGGGACGCTAATTGTCCCGGCACAAGTTATTACGCAGTTTGAATTTCAAAAATTAAGTATGTGGTCCCTCTGTAATAATTTTGTTTGTTTTGTAACCACTATCACTGACTAAAATCAAAAGTGTACAGTATCACTGGACAGGACTGTTGTATGTACTCATCAAATTAACCTTTCATTATTGCCAATTCTACAGTTTCATGGATGTCCATCTAGGAAGTCAAAATCTCTCATGGATGTCTATATAGAAAGTCAAAATCTCCTTGGGTCCCGCTTTCTTCAGCCCTGCCCCGCATTTGAATTGTCGCTTTCCCGCAAATCCAAATTTAGGGTTTCAGAGTTTCAAGTAATTAAACAATGGGTAACTCTTCAATTTAATTAATTTGAGACACTAATTAATTTTTTAAAGATTCCTTTTTATCAATCCACAACTTTGATTTTATATGAGAATAAATAAAAATATTTCGTCCAAGAATCTACTGGTTAACGTAGATTGGAATAATTCGAGTACTTTTTAAGAGACCGATACATGGAAAAAAATCTTTATTACACACCGAAACCAAACAAGACTACTTTTTAAAAGATCAAATGGTATTTACATTATTACAAAATAAGTTAAAATTCGAAAGAATGACCGAAATAAATGTCATTAATGTGTACATATAACGAAATTAATTTTATTTACAAAGTGTGAATTATATAAAGCTTATATACTTCTATCGATATATGAATATTACTTCCAGACAAGGCCTCGTTTATTTTGTGTCCATTCAAATTAAGATTAAGATGACATAATGAATAGTCATACTCGTAGCCAGGAAGAAGAGCAAATGTACTTGGCTGGCCTCTACTAATCTCATTAGGTTTTATTGTATATTTCTAGCAATCGCAAAAATAGTTACTGTTTGTAACACCATCATGTCTGGACAGAGATTTTTGAGCTTGTAAACCGACCCATTTTTCATCAAATATTTCTACGATTGAAAAATTAAAAAATTAAAATGTTTGTTTAAATAGTCTTCAAAGTTTAAAACTCGGGACGCTATAGCCCGAACTAGAACCCCTCCAACTAGATTTTTTGTTATTTGTTTATTTCTAGTATTAATATTTTATATTTGGATAAACACATCACAAAACCGAATGTCGATTTATCTGCGATGCAGTTGAAACAATTTTATTCTACGTTGATATTGTTTAAACAATTTATAATAGTTAAGGTAACATTGGTTACGATTCGCGCACATCGTTTATGATGTAGTGTCGTTTATAATCACACTACATTACATAACTTACATAATCGGCGCGGATCTGTGTAATCTGACTAATCTGAGGAAACCCGGACGGATGGCAGCTCTAAGTCTGAGTGGTAACCAGCCCGTTTATCGTCCATTACTTGACATGAGCCTCTTGCCCATTGTCATGTGCATGAAGGATGGATGAAATAAAAACCAAAAACTATGAAATAAAACTGAACTGAAATAAATGTTTAAAAAGTCTATAGTAAAATGTTTAAAAGTAATGACCGAAATAGCTCACACATGATGTGTTTTTAATTTTTTTTATGGACAAAGGTGACAGATGGGCATACAGTCCAGTCCACCTGATGGTAAGTGGATACTGTCGCCCATAGACATGCGCGATACATGCCAACATTAGTCCAAAATGACAAACGTTGGCACGCCCCCGGATGCACTGCCTACCTTTGGAGATATAGGAATGGATTTAGAAATAAGATAAAGTGGGAAATGCAATATATTTCAAGGTCTTCTCTGTGAGTGTTTTTTTACTTGCCATTTGAATATGATTATAAGAGTACATTCATATTTCATTTTTAATTCATAAGTGTTCGATAGCGTGCCAGTTTTTAATTTAAACGAGAATGTTAAATCTTTTTTTTAAATTAATTATTTCAACAATAATTTACAATTAATTTTATTTCATAGTTCATGTTTGGCTTCCAAAAAGTCGTTTTTGACTAGGTATATTATATACACATCTACACATATCAATTACCGTACTTTTTAAGTAGGTACCAAAATATTGACGAAAGACTTAAATAAAGTATTTTTACTCAACAACCGAAAGGAACATACATTTTCATTTAATTATTACACGCCAATAAGACCAAGTATAGACGTAATCTAATCCCTTACACCTCGTCTACAAACGCGGATTATTTTAACTAGCCGGTTTACAACAACAAGATTGTTAGCCTAGCAAATTGCGTAGTACGCAACTTCGTACGCACGCAATAGAAATTATAATGTAGCGTAACTAGTAGGATTATATCAGTAAAAGTCGAGTGAAAGTCTGTTTTTGTCGGGGTTATTTCAGTCCACGGAAGTACACAAATAGATATTTGAGTCATATAGGGAAAGAATTTTTTGTAATAGTTAATGATAGTGGATATGAAAGAATCCTATCAAAAGTTAGCTCTCTACCTAATAATGACAGGTGTTTCCTTTTTTATTTTAGCAAAAAACCTAACTGATTTTAGAGAATTTAATTCATAAACCAGTTGTTTACTAAAATGAAGAGCACAAAGTCGACTTGCCTAATCTGACTACTTTCGTAGACTGACTGACTAATTACATACGTCCCAGTCTCATTTGGCCCATCTAACCTCAATGTGAAATTTTCTATGGAGGTTCATTTCACGTCGTATGAAGGAAGGTTAAAGCCGTATATTCGTGAAAATCCCACTGGACTAAGACAAAATGGCGACTATAGACGTAATTGCTAAACTCGTAATTGTCAATACCCTTGAGTAGGTACCTTTTACTAGAACCATTTGTCATACTTTGATAAATATTGTCGTATACATTGTAGAAAACTGAAAACAAGCAATGCAGAACTAGCTTTTAAACTAGCTTTTTAATATATTGTTTTGCAAAAAAAAGGCCTACACCCCGGAAAAAGACTATTTTTGAAAAAATCTACTTCATCGCAATTAAAGTTATTCATATTGTAGGTACTTAGTTTAAACCAAGTTGTTGCGGTACATACTTGTACTAAACTAAAATCCTTTTAAGTCATTAAATCATTAAAAGGAAATTTAAAAATGAATTACCAACTACTTTGTTTTCAATTGTTTAAATGTACGGTAATGGCTCTTTAAATCTATATTTCGCAACATTATTCACTAGAGGCACAATGCAAGTAGTGGCTTTGCCTTTGTGGCAGGAAGTAAAAAAAAAGAAGATAATTGGCTGCAATTTTGGAGAAAGCGTTGGAATAACGTTAACAAAAGGCGAAATTTTTGTTTCGTAAGTAGACGGAAATAAACGTGTATCATCGTAGATATATTTGATAACAATTAACGATAAGAAATAAACATTTTAAATATTTAATTGTTTTATGGAAAAATCTCGACGATTTATCAAGAAAATATATTTTGTGATTTACAAAATTAAGCAAAATGATTTATAAATGTCAAATTAGACCCACTTACCCTACCCTTACCTATTCAGTATACTAAAATTATTATACTAAATTATTCAGTCTGGAGTTGTGTCCCACTGGGGCAAAGGCCTCCTCTTTTATGCCACACCGTTCTGTTTAATACTTCGTATTAATTTAAAAAAGTTATTGTTTTCCAAGAATATAGAAACTTAAACATGTTTTTTTTTCTCTTATCGCGGCTCCACTAATGACATCAGTGTTATCTGGTATTGCGATCGATGCCCGCAGTTGATGACTTCGATATCATTGTTTTGAAATACTCCTTCTTACGTCCATTGTTGTAAGCGGCCAGTTACTGCAACAGATTAAGTGATGTCATCAAAATAACTTTCAAGATATCGACTACAGTGTAACACTGTATGAAGTACGCAATTTACATATTTTCATTACCGACATGAGTAGTTATAATGTGCGGTCACAGTACAAGTTAAGTATTTTTTTGTATATTTTGCGAAATAGTAGGTACTTGAGACGTTATCTGAGCAAAGGGACCTTATACTCGTAATAAGTTTATTAATATTTGCCTAAAATTTTCCAACATATAATTCCGTTGTTTTAAATTCTGTTTAAATAGGCAGCGCCTCCGGTGGCGTGCCAAAGTTTTATCATTTTGGACTAATGTTGGCATGTATCGCGGATGTTTATGGGCGACAGTATCCACTTACCACCAGGTGGACTGTATGCTCGTTGGCCACCTCCTTTCTATAAATAAAAAAATAGAAACTATAATTGTTTTAATAGAGCTAATACTGATTCTACCAATAAAAAAATATGTTTCTTGAAATTCCACTTAAAGTTTCAAGATTTGGTTATCCAGGATAAACTAGTATTGTCCCCCGGCTTCCCAGCTTGGAACCTGATTTCCAAATCAGTATATTTAAAGGTGTAATATCTAAATGACTTCTTGATACATTCCCACGATATAATACCATCATCTAGATACATAAATATACGATCTCTTTCGGTTATTTTCTAAATTATTAAAATAATTTTGTTAAAAAGTACCCTATAACATTCCGTAAATTCTTTACAATGTACGTACATTTCTCGGTAGTGAGTGAGATATGCCAGAGCCCATTCCCATCCCATCCTATCCCTCCCCATTTTCCCAATCCATTCCTTAATTTGCATAGGTAGACAGCGCATCCGATGGCGTGCCAACGTTTGTCATTCGGGACTGATGTTGGCTTGTATCGCGGATGTGTATGGAAGACAGTATCCACTTACCATCAGGTGGGCTGTATGCTCGTCTGCCGCCTTTTTACTATAAAAAACAGCACTGAAAACCGCAATAAAATCAGCCCAGTAAATCCTAAGATTACCACATACGAACAGACAAACTTCCTTTATAATGGAAAATATGTATGTATACCTATTTTAAAACTAAATACATAAGTACATAATTTGGCCATATTAGTTTATGATGTGGTTTTTGATATTTTGTTATCCAACAATGATGACATTACTTATGGCTTATTTACATAAGGAGAGTTTCTCGAACGGTTCGGGCGAGAATATTGTATACGATTCTCGTATACGAAAAAATTTCATACGATTCCCGCCTTGATGATACATACCAGTGATAACAGTGATCACTTTCTCGCCTGCACGAGTTCGAGAAACTCTCCTTGTGTCAATGATCCCTTATTTTAATTATCATCATATATTTATACGATTATTAATGTTTAAATTAATGTTTGTTCAATCTGAGACTCGTCGAAAAGTCTTGTCATAGCTATTTATCGAAGTTGACATTTGAACAGTGCTCCAAGAACGTAATAAAACAGTTTTTAGTTCTAAAACGGGAATGAATCAGAAGTGCTAGCACATGGCATCCGAGGGGTGATTAAAGGTTGGTCGTTGGCCGATCATCCTTGGCAGTTAGCCAGGGTGTCTGCCCAGTGCGAGTCACTTACTTAATACTGGCTCGAGTAGACTGAACGGCATGTTGTCCTCAATTACATTAAATAGTGAGTTAATGGTGAAATACGCAATGACTATTAACTAATGACGTCACTACTTTTATAAAAAAAAAAAAAAACGAAATGATTATAATCATTTCGTTCAAAGTTATTGATAAACCTTTTCTCATAATCTAACGCAATTTCGTTGTTAATTAAATTGTACAGCCATAAATAATAATGACAAAATCTATAAATAATTAATTTAAATAAATGTGGTAGCAAAATATTTTTAGTTTAGTTTTACTTACATCTGCTACGAGTATAAATTAAATGTAATAATGTTCTTCCAAATTAAATTATAGTATAATGACAATATTTTGTTCTTTTAGGAGGACTATAGGAGATCCTTTTTATAATCAGAACACCAAATGTACTTATAGTTGAGCAGTAAATGATTTTAACTTTCAATTTCAACTTCCAGAATTTTTGCAACATACCACATAAAAATAATAGGAAAACATCATCAAGAAAGAATACCAACAAAAGCGTATTTTTGCTAACATAATCGTCTCGGCGTCATTTATTATTTACATGCCATTAATTCCTTTATGGCGGTGTTAAATTTCAGCACGTGATCGTTAAATTTAATCCTAAAAATTAAAGAAGAAGATTGGACGGCCCATGTTGCTAGTACCTACTGCCGTGGCCTACTTATTTCACATTTTTAGTGGTGATTGTATGTTCAGCAAGTGGCCTCGCTCGCTTGCAGCGGTTAGTAAAATAGGGCAAATCTCATCATCCGAAAACTCTTACGAAAACAATAATAACATCTAAGGACGCGTTTGTTTTATCGAAATCAAATCGAAAGATCAAATCTATTAAATCCGTCATCGCAACATACTCGATCTTCAAAATGCTAACAATTTTGAGTACCTCTTTCAAAACCTGGCATATTTATCTAACTAGTAAATAAATTGGAAAACAAAATATGGTTCTAGTTTGCCAAAACTACTAAATAGACATCAGACGAGAAGATCCCCAAATTGCCATGGACCAAAAGGCAGATGGACTTCGGAAACAGTTCTTGGTCAGCTTAAATATTTCACTTCAAATAATGAGGAAGGAACAATTAATAACTGCGCTCGTGACATCACAACAGTCTGTACAAGTTGGCAAGGAAGACGGCATTAAAATTCCGACAGGAATTTTGCATGCATGCAGACATGCATGGATCAAAGACTTCAAAACAAAAAACGACGCGAACGGTTAAAGACGTTTGTAAAGGTTAAAATAAAAACGAAACATTAACCATCGGCGGTTTTATCAAATTTTTTAATTTTGTCTTTTTATTTTCAACTTTGTAGAAAAGAAATATTAAATCTTATATTATCCAATCCCACCCCATATTATCTACCTATCCGGTAATAAAATATGATGAAGGTAACACCATATTCCATTACGCTGAATATTTTCCATGCGACGCGCGCCTGATATTTCTCTAAAGTTAAAAGTTAACACATATCAGCACTTGTGGTAGCGGCTTTGTTATCATTTAGTCGCCTTTTACGACACCCACGGAAAGAGATGGTGATGGAGATGGAGAAGTGCTAATCTAAAATCGAGCGTCACCACACGTCATAGAAAAGGGATACACAATTTTATTCTTAAAGGCATAGCTTTGAGTGTCACCTCATTGTCGGTTTAAGTTCGTTTAAGCCATCAGTCCACCTGCCCGGAAGGCGTTCCATGTTACAACTCCCGGTACTTGGTCACGTTTCAAGTACCAATCTACCCTGGTAGATAAGGCTCACTGCCGCTTTAGCTATGTTGAGCTATGTTGTATGTAGCTATGCACTCTTCTTTGAGCTATGTTGGAAATTTTAGTTCTTGGTGGAATTCTTCTTCACATAATTATGTTTTACTTTTATCTCATTTTTCCAATCTCGCAATTTTTTTTCTTATATATTTGGAAAAATACAATAAATATGGACAGGACCAGCGGCATTTAAAAAACACCAAATAACAAGTACCAAAACACTCAATTCATAATGTACGGAGATAACGGTGAATCGAGATAAAACATTACCTACCTTCCGATGTAAAAAGGTACTGGGAAAGAAATTGTGTTTGATTGTGAAAAAGGAAATTTTTCAAAAGGTAAGGTCGACAGGACTGGAAGCGAGTTGATATGTGCCCACGATGTAATCTTTTCAAACGTTGACTGTAATTTGTTTTCAGTAGACTGTAGCTTGACTGTCCCATGTCATCGTGATTGACATGTATACGGCTTATTAAATTACACTATTACATTTACTGTGTTAAATTTGTCCTTGAACTCAAATTATTGCCCGGAAATGGCTTCATTATTTTAAAAAAAGAATATGTCAATCGGCTCTTTTCTGTACGCACGCTAGCAATTTCCAACACGACAATAATAGAGATTGCTGGACAGTAGCGAGGTTATTTTTAGTGCACACTAACATAAATTAGGTTTTTTTTAGGTACACGATATTTATTATTATAAAGGCTGAATATGCATTTCTTTTCAAAAGTATAAAAAAAGAACAAAGACCGCGCGCAGTCGAATTGGCAGGAATGAAACTTCTGTTTCTTGAATTAATTTGTTTATTGTTTCCTCGCAAATTAGAGAAAAGTACTATACAAGTCTCAGCCGAAATAGCAATTAACGGCCTCGTTTATTTTAAAAGGACTGCTTCGCCTCGTCCTTCCAGTATTACTCGGCCGTCAATTGCTTTATTTCGGGCCTAGACAGTAATGTACTATTATTGGAAGAGAAATCTTTCACAGAGAAGACATCTATCAGGAGATATGTATACTACAGTTTGCAACACTTTCTAAAGAACACTTAAAAATTCAACTGATCGCTAAATATAGGTTTAACCTAACAATAAGAAAAAGACGTAGGGAACGTCTTCGGCCCTATATCGCAAAGATAATGAAAACCCTGTTCCAGTAGGAGTCGTAAAATACGACTAAGGGCTACCACAAGGATTGAGGAACTACAACACCTCCAAAAAAGTGGACTCGCCAGCCCGCCTGGCCAAGACGTCGTTTTAAGGCCATTCATGTATCCAAGGCAACAAGGCAATCCTCATGCACAAGGCAATGTCCATGAGGAGTCCCATAACCAGCACTGGACCATAAAAGAGCTGGTTATGGTTACAGGAAATAAACATATTTTTTCTTTCTTTCAAATATAATATTTTTCGACTATAATTGCAAACACGCAATATCCCAAATTCCATTAATATACCTGTCACTACAGTAAATGTCGCCCAATTTATTATTCTATTAACTTGGATCAAATTTCCATTATATTGGAATACATTTTAAAATACGAATCCACTTCCCCGCTGAATTGAAAACAACACAGGTTACGTGTAACAGATTGTTTTTCTGTATTCATTATATTGCTTTTGCTGGGTTGCTTACGAGTAATAGATACAATAGAAATGCAATTTTCTAATTTGTATTTACAATAAAATGGGCCCTTGTTAATACCTGAGGCGGTAAGCCAAATTCGCCTTGCTACTCCTCGCACTATTCCAAGATATCCTTTAAGCAAATAACGCTACTGTTTAAAGCAATTTACCCAGGTAAATTCTCGCCATTATATCGTCTTGTGAACACTTGTAACGAGTTGAATTCTCATGACCATCGACATCTTTAATGATTCTTTGGCAAGTTTCAAACGCAAAATTTTACGTAAATTCTAGTCGGACACTATTTTTTCGCATTAAATGGTTTATTAATTAAATGTTAACTTAAATGATTTAATGTTCTAGTAAATTGTAATTGTCTATTAGTTAAATGTTAATGCCTTTATGTTGAACTTATATGCACCTGCACATAAGTACTGCACACAGTATGTTGAATTTATAGGTTTTTATCATTTCGTATTTTTTTGTGTAAATGCTGTTGGTGTAAAATAAATAAATAAATATCACGTGCTCTAGAAACTATATCCGCCTGGAACTACTGGAACGTGTTTCAATATAAAGTTTAAATCAATATATTTAAATCGTGGTTCTAAATCACCTTTATTTCGTAATAAAAGTGGTTTCCCTGACTCTTCTTAGGACTTGCCTTAATTTAGATTTAGCACCGTTTTATAATTTAAATAGAATGAAATTGTTCGATTAGGTTTCCGCATGATATCGACATTGCTGTCACAGTTGCTTGCTTCTTGGATGTCACAAGTGGCGACCATTATCAACTGTAGTATAAACCAGTTTGCCATAATTCGGACATATTCTTGGCGTATTCTGTAACAGTAACCGTATCGTCCACTGTTGGAAATGGGCGTCCTAATGCACATTGTCTTGTGCATTAGGAATGTATGGCCTTAAAACGCCACGCTGGCCAAGTGGGTTGGCGAGTCCACTCCTTTAGAGGTGGTGTGGTTGTACAGTCAAAATTTATATAATAATTCCGATGGAGCAAATTTTTTGTGTGAGCTTACATATAGTATGTATGAATGAAATGTCAGAAGTATAAAAATAATAATTATACGGGATGTCAAAAGTTAAAAAACCTGCTTTTTGCGAATATCTCTTAAATATCTTCTTATGGTAAAAATGTTTATTAAATTACCAAATTTATGGGTCATATAATTTCCCATAAAAAGTTCTTAATACTTTTTTCCACACCACCTTCCAGTTTAAGTACCTACTTGTCGTGTTTTTTTTTTAAATTGATAAATGTGCATTTTTGAAAAATATATGAATTACAATTCTTGACATCGTCATAATTCACTAGCGGTCATTCCTATCAAAGAAAGTATTAAGAACTTTTTATGGGAAATTATAGGAATTAAATTATATTAATAAGGAAATTCCATTCCATCGATATATAAAGTTAAGTTACCACTGACTGACTGACTGACTCACTGACTCACTGACATAATTGATCTCCGGGTTCCCGCCTGGTGGGTGAGGAACTTTGAATGAGAAAGTACACCCTCGGGGTCGGTGAGTACCAGAAAAATCCGACTTCTTCGAATTGTTCAAACCTCACGAAAATTGTCAACGGCCAGGCCCAACGGTACGAGGTGCGCGGGGGGTGCTCGACCGAATGTCGTAGGGAACCGCCGGCAGATGCCAGGGGGCGTCGCGAAAATTTGAATTTCGAACGTCCAGCATCGCCTCCATACAAAATGAAATCGTTCGTAGTTTTCAAACGGTAAGAGGTAGGGGGGAGGTGCTCGACCAAATGTCATTCGGGTCGGGGTGGGTCGTCTCCTGGTGGAATTTTTTTTTCAAAATGGCGGATTCAAGATGGCGGCCGTTTTTCAAGTTTGTCCGAGGGGGGTGGAATTTGGCATCCGGGGGGTCGGGGGGGCCCTGACTGAGAATTTCGGGTCGGTTTTTCGTTCCCGTCATTTCCAAGATGGCGGCTGTCAATTGAAATTTCAAATTTGGATCGGCCATAATTCCCGCGAGGCCGAAGGCCGAGACCAGCGAGCGAGGCCGCAGGCCGAGCTCGCCCAGGAGCTGCACTGAGAGCGGGCCCGTCACCATCCAGTAGACCTTCAGCTTGACGGTCGACGGCCTGCCCAAACGGTGAGAGGTAGCCGTATGGTGCTCGACCGAATGTCATAGAGAACCGCCGGCACTTTGACGAGAGCGCCATAAAAATTCAAAATGGCGGATTCAAGATGGCCGCCATACAAATTTATTTTGACCGTATCTCCCAAACGGGTGGAGATATCGGATCGGGGCTCAAACTAATATGAGGGGGCAAGTCGATGTCCTTCCACTGGACGAATTTTTTTTTCCAAAATGGCGAATCCAAGATGGAGGCTATTTTTCAAATTCTTCCGATCGGGATGAAAATTAATACCTGGGGGGTTCAGGGAACGCTGATTCGGGATTTGGGAACTTTTTTTTTATTCCGCCATTTTTCAAGATGGCTGCCATACAACGTGGAAATTTTGATTTTGGCGTCCGAGAGCATTCGCGAGGCGGTAGTCCGAATTAGACGGGGGGTGCGGGGTGGATTTCCCCCTCGTTAGAAAGTTTGGTCATTGGGAAAACCGGGTAGAAAAAAAAAACCAAGATGGCGGATACAAAATGGCGGAAATTTAAAAAAATAAACGGAAATTTAAAAATTCCTCCGTGGCCACTTTTTGAGGTGGATAATCGGGGAGGAAATTTGCATGCGGGGTTTTCGATTAAGGATTTAGGGTAGGTGCCGAGATTTTCCAAGATGGCCGCTATACAAAATTCTTTCGTCCACAGCTCTGGAACGGTTAGAGATATCGGATTGGTGCTCAAACTAATATTGTTTATCATTATGTCTTTCTACTGAGGGGAAAATTTATTTTCAAAATGGCGAATCCAAGATGGCGGTCATTTTCCGAATTCATCCGATTCGGATAAAAATTGATATCTGGGGGGCTTAGGGGATCCTGACTAAGGATTTGGAATTATTATTTGTATTTCTCCCTTTTTGAAGATGGCGGCTATACGACGAGGCCGCAGGCCGAGCTCCGCGTAGGGCGAAGCCCGGAGCGTCCGACCTCTACCACTTTGTAACTTACGCGAGGCCGAAGGCCGAGCTGCATCTAACGAGGCCGTAGGCCGAGCTCCGCGTAGGGCGAAGCCCGGAGCGACCGGACTTCGGCACCACCAGCCACGCACGTTGTGTAACTTAGGCGAGGCCGCAGGCCGAGCTGCGTCTAACGAGGCCACAGGCCGAGCTCCGCGTAGGGCGAAGCCCGGAGCGACCGGACTACGGTACCACCAGCCATGCACGTTGTGTAACTTACGCGAGGCCGCAGGCCGAGCTCCGCGTAGGGCGAAGCCCGGAGCGACCGGACTACATTTCACAGCAATTTTTCAAGTTGTCCGATCCGGATGAAATTCTTCGAATGACATCTCCGAAACGGTTAGACATATTGGATTGGTGCTCAAACTAATATTGTTTATCTTCACGATGTCTTTATACTGAGGTAGGATAAATTTAAAGATGGCGAATTCAAGATGGCAGCCATTTTTCAAGTTGTCCGATCCGGATGAAAATTGATATCTGAGGGGCTCAGGGGACTCTGATTAAGGATTTATGATTATTTCCAAGATGGCCGCCCCACAAAATTCTTCGGATGACATCTCCGAAACGGTTAGACATATCGGATTGGTGCTCAAACTAATATTGTTTATCGTGACGATGTCTTCATATTGATATAATTTTTTTTTAAGATGGTGAATCCAAGATGGCGGGGATTTTTCAAATTCATCCGATTTGAATGAAAATTGATATCTGGACTGCTGAGGGGACCCTAATTAAGGATTAATGGTTATTTCCAAGATGGCCGCCCACAAAATTCTTCGAATGACGTCTCCGAAACGGTTAGACATATTGGATTGGTGCTCAAACTAATATTGTTTATCTTCCCGATGTCTTTATACTGAGGTAGGATAAATTTAAAGATGGCGAATTCAAGATGGCAGCCATTTTTCAATTTCACCCAAACCGAATGAAAATTGAAATCTGGCGAGTTCTGGGGAGCCCGATTGAGGATTTGGAATTTTTATTTAGATTCCGCCATTTTTGAAGATGGCCGCCACGCAGGAGCCGCACGACGAAACTACAGCGACCCCTCCCAGTGAGTAATCTACGCGAGGCCGAAGGCCGAGCTCCACGGCGCGAGGCCGCAGGCCGAGCTCCGCGCAGGGCGAAGCCCGGAGCGTCCCCCCCCTCAGGGGGAGGCCGGCGCCCGCGGGGCGCCGCCGAAACCTAGTTTTTACTATAAAATTAACCATTTAAGAGGTATTCGCAAAAACCCGTTTCTTTACTTTTGACATTCTGTATAATTTTTAGCGGCACGCGGATCCAAGGGGTCTATTAATATTTCATTCAGAAGAATAGTATGAAAGCTCACGCACAAAATGAGCTCCATCGGAATTATTCCTAAGTTCATACCTTTTTATGTCTATTTTGACGACTATAATAGACCTTCTGGGCTTATGATAGCGGCTTTGTTATCCCTCAGACTCCTTTTACCCGCGAGAAGAGATGTGGTGGTGCTAATCTAAAACCGGCCTCCACAACAGCATCATGCCTTCTTCTAAAATGAAGACCTTTAAATTTCTAAAATTAACATTCCTTAAAACTAGCAAGCAACTAGTATTCAGTGCTCTAGATTATTATTTCAAGTAAATAAACACAAACACAGCTCACCAATATCTACTTGGCGTACCGACACACCAATGGCCAAATGCATTCTACCTTATATTGTATTTATAATATTCTCGTGTAGATAATCATTTGGCTACACATGAATTTTAAAAGCCAAAAAGGATACGAAAAAAATTAAGGTCAGCGGAAGCATTAGGGGGCGTTAATAGCCTCGACTCGAAATCACGAGTTTAAATGTCCAGCCCGCCCCCCAAGTTTCTAACTCAACGATTTTTAAATTACTTATCAAATTATCACTAAATCGGTGGCAAAGGAAAACCGCTGAGGAAACCCGTATGTAATAGAACAAAAAAAGTCTGGAGCACGTGTACGAATGTGTCTATATCCACCAATATGTATGTATATCCACGGCATGGTTCCAACCCCTAATGATTACTAGGGCAGACTTGTATTGTGTCATAGGCTGATATGAAAGCACAAGCTTGAGCTTATTTTTATAAGTGCGTCTTAAATAAGTAAATAAGCTAAACCTACGCTAGCGTTGGCAAAGTCACGAGCGGTCACTAGTGTTGCTAGTGCTTCTCACATTTTCCTGTCGATTAAAAGCAATCTACCTGATACTGTATACTCCGACTTTATCTAGTTTCAAAATCAATGCATGCCACTGCAGTCAGCAACAGCTCAACCTATACACACCCATTCGGTATCTTCATACGCCAGTAATAATGGTTAGAATCGAACGGATTTGGGTACGCTAGCCTGTTGATGACTAATAATTTAATTTATCCTACCAGCCATCAGAAGTAACAAATGAAAATTTGAAGTTTAAAATCCCTGTATGAAACTTCATTGTTGCTTAGAAGAAGCAATGAGTTAACACAGACAACACAGACGGATAGTATATAAAATTAATGTGTGTATATACGTATAGAGGAGGTGCAATTGTAACTCGTTCCTTGTCGCGGTTTATCGTGTACGACCTTGATCGTGCTGGAGACGGATAATACAAGTTCAAATTTTATTATTATTGAAACGGCCTTCGCTCGCTGCAGCCGATTCCTAATGCAATGCCAACGCGTATGTCATATGTGCACTATTAGATACGTTTCGAGTTGTTTGGTTGGCGATGGCGGAACAATCCTCAATATAATTAACAAAATATGTAATAAACGTGTTTTACTGAGTTAATATTATGTGATAGGTCCCATTTACGGAGAGGTCGAGAGCAGTTCGCTTCAGCAATCTGCGAGCACATTTGAAATTTTCCACATATTCAACCAATCGTAACCAACCCTTTTTTCGTCCACTGCTGGATATGGCCTTCTTCACGCACATTGTCTTGTGCATGAGGGTGTATGGCCTTAAATTCAACCAATAGATTAGCCTACATTTCTTACATGATCGATCAGGAAACAAACTGTAGCTGGTCAAACAAGTTTTTTTTATCTGGTAGTAAACAATTGGTGACAAGTTCCTTTCAACGAGATATCATCAAAAGAATTTCAAATTAAATGTAGTGGCCACGATCATTAAATTTATTAACGTTACAAAGAATATGACTTTTTTCTAATTACGACAAACTAAAAAAAACATTTTCTAAACAATTAAAAGAACAAAAAATTAATGTTATGTTATTATAATTATTAACAAACGGCTTCGATACTACGGCTAAACACTCGGAAGTTTTTGTAGTATTATACATAGTCGAATGAAATATACCTAGTCTAGCCATAAATATACCTAGTCTAGCCATAAATATACCTAGCCTAGCCATAAATATTGTTATAAAGAAAACATTGATATTTTTTTATATTATAATTTTATTAGAAGATTTTGTGTTATTTTAGAAATAAATAGGTAAGCATTTCAAAAATATAACGTTTATTGTAAATTGTTATTGTAATTTGCTTTATACAATATTTCAAACGTCGTGGCCAGTTTTCGATTGAAACCATGGGAACCATTGAAACTCTTACCATGGGAAAATTGGCAACTGCCACTCTTATGGAATGTTTAAGGGATTCGATATTATCGTGGCGTTTAGAGCATGCCATGCTCTCTTAAACAGACCATAAATCATAATCGAGCGCATTAAGATCGGGACTATTCAGCTTTAATGAAGTCGCGAATATTCCTTTCTAGCCACGCCCGTGTTGGGCGAGCCTTATGACCCGGTGCTAAGTCTTGCTGAAAGGACCATTCTTGGTTATGGAACAGGGTATTGTTAAGAGGCTTTACGACTTTCTGAATAATCTTATCATGATATACTTGAGCCGACGTTTTAATACCTTTTTCACAAAAATATGGTTCAGTCACTCCTTGATAGCTAACACCCCATCAAACCATCACTGAAGCCGGATAATGGCCACGTTGCACCCTATTAACCAATTGAGTAGCTTCTCTAGAGATATGAGCATCAATTCTGCCAATTGAGAATCTGCTAAGATTTGTCTATGAGCTTTCTTTGCGTATCGCCAAAGATCTTGTTTTGATTGGTCAACCCTAGTGTTCTTTAAATTATCAGTTAAGCAGACCAGTACGTCTTTTGTAAGCAGCAAGTCCTAAATCATCTTTTAAAATACGTGACAAGGTTCTAGGTGCTATATTCATCTCTCTGGATAAAATCTTTCTTCGGATTCTGTCCTTCACAGCTTTAATCGTCTGTTTAGTACGAATAATGCGTGGACGGTCAGCCCTTTTTCTGTCACAAACAGAGGACGTTTCAATGTACCTACCAATAGCCCGGTAGACAAACATTCGGCTAATACCAAGTGGATGGAGAGTTTTAAAAATTGCATTCGGTTCCATGCATACTTTATGTAATGCAATTAGAGCAATACCGTTTTTGTTAACACCCCACACTATTTTAATATTTGTACAATATTTAATAATGATTGGCGTTATAATGAGAAAAAACATCTATTTTTACGTGAGAATGTGATTCCAAATTCATTTTTTTTTCTTTATTATAACGGTATCTATCGCCAGACTGGGTATATTGTGAAAAATATGGTTATGTTGTTTTAATAAATAATAAAGCCTCTTGAAAAGTAATTTTCTAATTCAAGCGCGACAATACCGGTTGCAACAACCGACTTTGATGAAAATTGCGCACGCGCTGACCTGGAATTTGACCGAAATAACCCTCCAACTTGCGTTATTTTAAATAAGAACAAAAGGTATACAAAAGAAGAACTCGTTCATCTGTCGGGTTTTATTCAAGTCCACTTTATAATGAGACGACGAAGGATTCCTTTCACAAATAACAAACGGCAATTTAATATCTCTTCTATTTTTAGATATACCTACAGATAAACCTAAATTATTTTGGTTCCTAAATACATTTCATAAGAATAATAAATTCTTTCATAACCTTAAAATGATCAATCTTACAAGAATCGGTCCATAGCAGTAATTTTGTGTTCAACTACATAGAAGTATATATCATACTAGCGACCGTCCTCGCTTCGCTTCGGTTTATAAGGTGTTTTTTTTTCAAAATATTTTTTTCACTTTTTTAAAATAAAATACTTATATCCTATACTAGACACGGATAATGTAGCTTCCTATTTGCGAGAGAATTTTTGAAATAGGTTCAGTAGTTCCAAAGATTACCCCCAACATACAAACACACAATTTTACCTCTTTATTATATTAGTATAGATTATATCCATATACTTACCTACGAGTAAGTTATCCTCTTACTAACTCCCTCCATTTAAAGAGTATAAAAGTCGAAACAGCCATGGAGACAGAAAAGAAATATCGCGATAATATACTGGTTATAAACGCATTTTAGCTTCCGTCATTGATATTTTTTTCTTTTTGGTAAATAATTACATTTATTTTCTACATAATAATAGTAACATAATAATTATTAAATAACTTTTACTTTCAATTACTAATGAAATGAGTAATGGTGCATCTACTCATACAACAAAAGTGAAAACGAAGCCGTTAAGAATGCAAACGGTTAATCAACTATTAAATAGGTGTTCAGTAAGTCGTTCACCACTTTCACACGTGACAAAGTGGTGTTAAAAACAGCTCATTGTAATCTAACCGTGCTATAATTGCTGTTAATTACGTATTTAAGATTTCTTTATTGTCCATAGTCATTTTATTGCCGCATGAAGCTGATCTTTAAAATTGCGATTAAAATAATGAAAATAATATCTTCCCTAATTATACTCCATCAAAAAATAATCAGATCTCTACAGTGAAAAGTATATAGCTAATAAAAAATATATTTTTCTTTGTTTTTATATATTCTTCTTTAGTGATGTGCTTAAAAACATAATTTTAAGGCAAATAAAACACCATACAAAATGTTTCTAAGAGAATCCGATGTCAACGACCCGCTCCGTCTATTGCAGTGCTCACCTACCACCTCAACATTACCTGCCTCAGCCGTTTCGCTTCTAGCGTTCGCCTACTTGGGAGGGGCCGATTAATACAGCATGAGAGATCAAGCAAACTGGTCCTAAGTGCATTGCACTAGTCACTAGACTCTTACGTTGTGAAACGTAAAGACCATGCAAAATGCAAGAACGTGATGAGTCAGTCGTGTAAACGGCTTCTTGTTATTGGCGTATTTTTATACCTACCCACATAGTTTGTTTATGATGCAGACTATTGCAGACGCTAATTTATCCTTGTAGTTGTGAAAACCCGAATACCGGTAAATTTTGCTAAAACGTTTATTGTTTTGTTTACAAATTGTTTATTTACTTTAGCTTTGTCTGAAGCAAAAAGAACATTCTGTTCTCTACTGGCTGTGAAACGCGCAACTGTTGTCAAATGCTTTGTGTAGTATCTATACTAGAAAGTGACATGATATAAGACTGATTCAGCAACAGCTTGTTTTCTAGAAATTAAAAGGGAGTTCTTCAAAACAACGAATAATTTTAAACTAAATAGAAAAATATTATAACATAATGAAATAAAACTATAGGTTTCGGTTAAACACATAATAGTAACACCACACTAGGATTCCGTGTGTCGTGCGTCCAGAGACATACGAGTACAAAGAAGGACGCAACGCATAGAACACGCAGACCCGAACGAAGAACTCTCTTTAAACAAATGTTTAAATCGAATCGAACCCGGCACAGTAGGACCAACTGGGCTAATTGGTCGTCAAGAATTCGAAACATCACAATCTACGTTAGTCCACAGAAATTTTAGCCTAGCTAGCTAGACGGTAGTAAAAGAGTCACAGGCTTTTTAGCATCCACTGCTAGATATGGGCTTCCTGTACATTATCTTATGCATGAGGAATCGATGGCCTTAAAACGTCACACTGACCAAGAGGGTTGGCGAGTCCACTCCTATGACACCCACAGGAAGAGATAGGGTGGTGCTATTCTAACGGTCGACGACACCACACGACTTTCCTGAAAAGTCATAAAGTCTGTAAATTGCTTTTTTGGAATTTTTGCGCAATATTAATCAATAAAATTTGATGCATGAAAGGTGTAATAGATAGGGTAGAAGATTGAAACGAATAGCAAGGACGGTACTGGCTTCGAACTCTGTACGATGTCCCCGACACAATGACTAATGAATGTAGGCCATGGCCTTCGCGTAAATATTCCATCGTCAACTGTAGTACAGTTTTCTGTACATCTTAATTTTCATAGTTAGTACTCAATGGCTAATTAATACATACTGTGTCATGCTATACCTACAATGACCTACATATCTGTATTTCTGACTGTTAAATATAGGTCTTTCCTGGCGTTAAAAAGGAAAGCTCCTTGAAATTTTGTATATAACTTTGGTTTTCATGACATTATGAAACTCATACGTACAACCACGACCACCAACGATATTATTTTTACTTATATACCGTTGTACATACTTCTGGCTTAAAGCGTTAATATTTTACCAATTTTTCTGGTAAACATTATTTTTTATTTGCTAAAGAAAGCGCGAAAAACATATATAAAAAATACGCTCAGAATTATGAACAGAATCCATTCATCTGTCACACTCTGTAACTTCGGTATTCTTGTGAATTCTTGCGACCCAGTCCATCGCTTGCATTTATACTGTACCTTTATCTAGAGCAGAAGCAGATTACGACATTCAACCGACAGTGACTTCACTTTCATAATATCAAATTCCCCGATGTGTTTGTATAATAAATTATTTAATGGCGTTTCCTACTTTATTGATGAGTCTAGTACTCTTATAACAGGATAGGATAATTAGCCTTAGTAGCTTCATCCGCCGCTATCTGGGACACTACTTTTGGTCAGCAACTGGTCAACTTACCTTTAGGCACTTTAATGGGACGCCTATGTATAGGTAGGCAACTCCATTTAAGGCCTACTCTTCTTCCTTATGTTTCCTAGTTTTGGACCCAGAGCAGTTACTTTTCACATCTTAAGGATTTCCTCAAGACGTGAAGACACTATGTGAAAAGGGATTTCCTACTGTTCTGAGTAACATAGCATAAGACGCAGCAAGAACTGCGACACTGATTTTCAGTTGGAACCAGCTGATTTTTAGACAGATATTATCGTACATCAAAGTTGCTACATCTTGCAAAATGACAAATTAAGTATATACTTAAGCAACTAAAAAATACACCAGGCAGCCTTATCGCTAAAGCGATTTCTTCTAGGCAACTTTTGCGTGGTAAAGTAAAGGGATTTATATTATCTATATCTACACTAATATATAAAGAGGTAAAATTGTGTGTTAGTTTGTTGGGGGGTAATCTCTGGAACTACTGAATCGATTTCAAAAATTCTTTCACAGACAGGAAGCTACATTATTCGTGTCTAATATAGGCTATATTTTATTTCCAAATCTTGAAAAAAAAAAAAGAACTTATAAACTGAAGCGAAGCGAGGGCCGGCCGCTAGTAACAAATAAAGATGATGGTGCGAATATGATATTAAGAAAAATTACAGTATTTTTATATAACATCAATACATAACTAGAATAAATTACACTTAAAAATCTATCCCTAAGTCTATTAGTAAAGTCGCTTTCTAAGTCTACTTTCTAATGTCAGTGACAGAGGTCGGGCGTTTGAACATGGTTTGAACTCACGACCCAATGCATGTGACGTTAATATATTCAAAATAAACATTCTGCAATGGTCCTTATTATTACATGCCATTGGAAGTAGAGGGGGGTGCACGCTACAATCCCACACCCACATTCGACTGACCAATATGCCAACAATGACCTTAAACTATTTAAGCATTGCAATACTTTACCCGTTCATATTAAAAGCACATATAATATATTAAAAGAACAATATTTCAATACCGAAATTCAAACGTTAATATCTCATCCTACAGTTACTCGTAGTATAACACATAAGCTTTTGGTAACCAACGCCGCGAACAATATCAGCGGTATAACAATATCAGAGTAACGCGGTCAGCGGACCAGCGCTTACTCTGTTCCCAGGTTAATAAATGAATTAGATCCTAAATTTAAAAAAGATATCAGCGAAAATAATTTAAAATATAAATTAAGAACATATTTCTTGTCCAAATTATAATTTGTTCACTGCTCACAGGTAGGTTTTTAATGTCTCGACTACTGATTCCAGCAGTACTTGTATCTTAGACAAATCTGTATTGTTTATTAGATACAATTGTGTTAGCTATATACTTAATCTTTGTAAAATTGTTAATAATAATAAAAAAAAAAGTTACCCCTCTGATTACTACCATAAAATATACTGCATTTTCCAATTTATCCTATTCGTGCAATTTTCCGCCAATTTACATGTTTCGTTAGTAAGTGAGATATGCCAGAGACTATTCCAATCTTATCCTATCCTATCCCTTCTTTTTTCCCGTTCATATACATTTCCAAAGGTAGGCCACACATCTGGGAGCGTGCCAACGTTTGTCGTTCTGAACTCTTCTTGGCATGTATCGCGGATGTCCACGGCCGACAATATCCACTTACCACCAGGTAAATAACTTGCTCGTGTGCCACCTTCTTTCTATAAAAATAATCATAAAAATAAGCTGACAGTTTGGAATGACTTAAATACAAGTTTTTATTATTATTTTATTGAATCCTGTTTACGCCATTGTTTATTACCGTACTTTGCAACTTGACTTAGATCTTAGATACATAGTTCATTTTCTCAATATTCAATTTAAATATCACGAGTAAATTGCACTAATAAGTCGTGACCTCAAAAATGTTTAATATTACGTTTCAAAATCAAAACAGCATATATAATCGATTCAATGATTAATATCTAGTGCAACGGACCGTATAATACCGACCAATTTTTGGAGAACTCTCATTTCTTCATAGCTCTTCGTCGCTGAACGTCTGGTTATTTCGGTCGCGCATATGGATCGTGCTAACCCAAACCGACCCATTTTGCTCGGTTAATGCTGCGTCTTTTCCGGGGCTATTTTTGAAACTGTATCGTTTAGTTAGGAAATATGAGAGAAGAACGCGAAGTATTGTTGTTTCAAAATAGTTACGTATCTATCTATTGGTAACTAGCGAGCTGTCCTCCTTTTGCTTTAAGGTTGCATAACGACTTCCTACAGTTTCCAATGCAATGCAACCAGCCCTTTCAGTATCCACTGCTGGACGTGGGCCTCGTGCACATTGTTTTATACATGAGGGATGTATGGTCTTAAAACGCCATATAAACAAATAAAAACAAACAAACTCATTCGAGACGAGTTGTATCCCACGGCTGGTCCCGCATTGAATTAGGTCATCCTATGTTGCGTACCAAGAACTACACGTATGTCAAAGGCACCGATTCGTTTTGTTCCAGGTAATAAACAAAATCAACTTCACATTTATTTTACAAACTTCAGTTTCAAAAGTTTCAAGGCCAGTCTTATCTGTTTACAGCGAAATTAGCAGAGTAAAGTTTCCTCGAAATCCCTTAGGATCGTCAATTTTAATTGTGTCTAAGAAAATTAATTAAGTAACAGCGTTCCCTTTCGGATCTTCTTAACGATCTAGAATAACACTTAGGATCGGATAACCATCCAACTACCGAAATTTAATCAAAAATGGTCGTATATATCGTTTATATAGGAATGATTTGGCGCAGTTATATTGTAATTTAGTGACATAATTGTATTACTGTAGCTCCAAAAATAACAAAACACACGAAAAACTACACCACGTAAATATACAGTTTAAAGGAGCCACAGTCAAAGTACTTGTTCAACAATACTTACACAATTGTTAGTTATAACTTTGAATCAAACTTTGAATTTGTAGCGGCCCTTTTTTTTTTGCGAATCATGTACAACTAGTGCAAACTCCTATTAAATTTTTAAACATATTCATCCAATACCTTCCGAGTACAGGTGGCTCCTCAATTCAAATCAAACTACAAATACTGAAATTGGTTCTAAAAAACACTAATATGTCTACTGGCCTGTGGCCTGTAGGAATGACTGCTCAAATCAAACGCACTTCAACGTCAGATGTTATAAATAAATATAACTATATATAAATATATATATATATTATGTAAATGTATACTATATATAAATAAATATATAGTTTTTAAAAAGGCCGTTTTACTTCAGTAAAAACGTTTCAGTTTCGGTATAATTTCCCTTTGTTTAAGTTTCGTTGTTGCGCTTATTAATTTTTTTTGTGTTATTTCATAATGAATAAAGTTTTAAAATTGGAGTCTCATTACAGGGCACACAATCCACTAAATCATAATTTACGCAAATTTGATTAATGTCTAACCAAAAGAAAATCTACCAAACACCTACTTTTCGTTAATTACTACTACAAATGTAACAATTTCCTATGCGCGCGCGCATCAATCATGTTGTCCGTCATGGCGGATTATTATCTCATAGTGAAATCTGAGTGAAAGCTAGCTTGTACGGCGGTGAGTTCAATGGTGAATTAAACACAACTGTTCAGTGTTCAGTCATAGAGTTGAACATGGTGAGCGAAGCGAAAAATGAGGAGAACTCGAAAGAGATACTCGTATAATTTTCAAAACCGACTGCTTTCCTGATGAAGCAGTTGTCTATGGATGGTGGTCACCATTACCGCCGTTAGGATCTAGCAAATGACAAATATAAAGAAACGACGGCAATTTTAAAAACTCTTAGGGTGAATGTCTTTCTTCGTGTGTTTCAGTTTAATACTAGTTTTATTAAAGAAAATATCCGTAATCCGTAACCATTCGTCCACTGCTGGACTCGGGATGCATGGTGCTGAAACGCCACGCCTAGCCTGACTTAGAGTTCCTACAAAATATAGAAAATATAAAGTATCAAATTTGTCTTTTCTGATTAAAATGAGTGTAAACAGACATTTTTTTCTAATTTGACACGTCTTTTGTCACTTTTCATTTGTTAGACTTTACCACTCTTTATATAATTGGGAAAGGACTTCTTTTTGTAATAAATTATAATTATTTTGACCGTTTGCGTTGAATTATTTTCATTATTTATTACATCTTCAAGAGAATCAAACAGCACAAATACATCAACTATAGACAGAATAATATAAGTAAAACATAGGCCAGTAAAGTTTCCACGTGTTACAAAATTGTATAGTTTATTGATCGGGTGAAGAAAAAAAGAGTATAATAAAAATGACTAAAAGGTATCAAATTAAGTAAAGTACCTACCTACTTAAACCTACCTAACTTAACTTAATCTTAACTTACCTACTTAAATCTTTGTTTACATTATAAAAATCTTCATTATAATTATGCCAACTCCTATTTATGAAGGAGTTCTTACAATAGTTAGTCTTACATATAGGGACTAAAAATAAATATTTTTTTCCAGTTCTGGAGTTGGGGCATCGGAAAGGGATATTTTCTAATAGGTATGGGGAATCTACGAGGGTATTAACGATTTTAAAAAGAAATATAAGGTCTCTGTTGTTTCTTCTTTTTCCAGTGTTTCCCTGGGGGGGTCTAGGTTGGGAATTATTATTTCGGTATTTAATGTATCCCATAAATTTATTTTGTATGCTCTGCAGTTTTGTTTTATGAATTTGGTAAGCAGCCTAAGCAGGGTTCGAAATTGTGGCGGCGAACTGGAGGTGACTTCTAATTAAAGAGTTCTATAACATATTATATATATTTTTCTATAAAAAAAGGCGGCAGACGAGCATACTGTCCACCCGATGGTAAGTTGGGAGTTGAAAACGCGGCTGTTCCTAAGAATAAAACCGAGAGAGCTCTAATAAGCTCGATATAGATATTGATGCAATTATATGTTTATCAATGTTTCCCTTTATCATTTCAGGTCTCAGGATGGCGAAGACAAAGAAAACACAAATGACACGGTGGCCAGGGTACCTCCACACTGCCACATTACAATCAAATGCACGAGAGAAGTAAGTATTTCCATCGTTTTGGATTTAGAATTGAAACCGACTAAAGGGACACTAGAGTACTACCGAGATTCATTTGTCAACTCCGTTAATTTCACCTCTATAGGCGGACCCTAGGAAATACTGATACAGAATATAACAAACTTTTTGCGCAGCCTAATCTGATTACGTAATAGACACCCTTAATGGAATTAATGGGTCTAAACCTGCAGGCGTTTTTTTGTACTATTGGACTTTGTTTGTAAGCAAAAGTATCAACTCCAAATTCAAAGGCTATTTATATTTCCCCACATTGATATCATCTTATAACGTCCCTCTGCGTGGCATTGGCTTCTTGCAATCGTGGTTTTGGGCCATAATCCATCTCCATATGTCAATTAATCTGGCCATATCCTCTACCTCTACCGGCTTATCCCTCCGCTCGGGCTCTTTCCGCTTTTCCAGTAGGAATATATGAAAAATCTACTTCTACTTATCCTTACTGCGGAAACAGTCATCCTATTTATAACTCCATCTCCTCTATTTTAATAGTTCTATTGTATTTACATATTAATCCTTTCAGATTGCAGGGTTCAACGGCCTATCAGAAGCGGTCCGTCGTTTAGACTTCTCGTCAGCCGTTCGTGACGTGAAACGATTCAATTACATCTGCGCTTTACTAGAACTGCTCCTCGGTGGTCAAAAGTTGACGCACCTACCTGGCGCAGCCCAAAAGTTATTGCTGTCCATGCTTGAGCAGTTAGCTGATCAGGGTAAGCGGCCTTCTTTTAATGTTTGGTCATCTGTGCTTTATTCGAACTGTTGTTCCTCGTCGGTCATTAGCCTAGTAGATCTTGGTCACAGTTTGAAAGTAACTCATATTGCATGGCCGCATGGTGTTGGCCAGTTTTAGTATAAAACTAATTAAAGACACACACGAGAAGGTGTGTCTTTAATGTTGGCTAAGGGATAACAAAAACCCTACCACAAGCCCTAAGAAACTATACCAATTCTAGAAGAGTGGACTCACCAACGCACTTGGCCAGCGCAGCGTGCCCTTTTAAGACTATACATCACTAGACAATGTACTACATAAAAGGGCTGGTTACTATATAACCAAGGTTCCATTTCAATTTACAGAAAGAGGCCATTGATCTTGTAATTGTTGAGAGTTGGAAAATCTGTTGAAGTCGTAGCAATCTTCTTAACCTAATTTTCACAACTAGGCTTCCTACGACAAGTTTTGTCTTGACCCGACTTGTTTCATGATAATAGAGTTTGAGAATTTGGCATAGATTCAAGAATCATAATTCTGTCTTATAATAAATACACTAACTGTTGGACGCGATATCATCTGCCTACTACTCCTTTAAGCAGACTAATGTCTGCCTTTGACTCGTTGATTTGTTGTAAAATTATGGTCAAACAAAACAACTTTTGCATTTATAATTTATAAATATGCAATGCTAAATAACAGACACATTTTCAAAATACAAAATCTGTCAATTTGAATTATTTATCTACACTATAAGAGGAAACTTCTATCGTTTAATTTTCTCAAACATAGCCCCTGATTTCTATCACTCTGAGATAATTAAAATGAGTTTTGATTAAAGAGTGTACCACTTGATCCAACCCTAAATAGGCGTGGACAATGTAAAAAATACCATATCATACCATCAGCCTATGGTGTCTCCACTGTTTGATATAGGCCTCCTCCACAGCTCGTCATATTCAATCTTCGGTTCACCTCCTCTCATCCAGTCATCACGGGCGAAATTCTTCAAGTCGTCTCTCCACCTGATCGGAACGCGTCCTACACTGACCCGAATACAAATTTTGACACCAACTTGGAATTATCAAATTGGTCTTTTGTAATTATATTATGGACGTTAATCTCAAAGAAGTACTTCCCAGAAATTACTTGTAGTATGTTGGTGTCTCCACTATTTACAATTACTCATTTTCCACAGTGGCAACATCGAAACAGAATCTGAACGCCCTTCGAGCACTTTTAGTAGCTCTATCTTCTCTTCGCGAGTCAGAAAGGCGCGCGTGTTGGGGACGACCGCTCGGCTCGAGGGCGCTTTGGGGACACCACGACCATGCAATCGCTAGGATCAACCACATCGCTAATAGCATACGGATACAAGAGGTGAGTGGAGTGAAAGTTACCGGTTTAAGATATTTTAAAGCTAATCCCTATAATGTTGTAAATATTCAATTTCTATCGTTTTGCACTACCCATATCACTTTTATTTAATTGTCCCAAGGTTCAAGGTTGCCTGGAAGAGAACCACCCCTTAGCGATAAGGTCACCTATTGTATCTTGTCATTTAATGACATGTGCCACATGTAACAACCATTTGTAAACATGTGATGTAATGGGATGAAGAGATCTCTTCGTCTCGTATAATCTCCCATCGTTTCCATCTTTCCAATTCAATCTCGAATCTCCGAAGGTAGACCGAGCATCCGAGAACGTAACATTTGTCATTGTTAACTGATGTTGGCATGTATCGAAGATGTCTATGTCGGACAGTATTCACTTACCACCAGGCGGACTATCTGCTTGTCTGTCGCTTCCTTTACTTCCTTTTAAAAAAATAGATGTTATACAAATTAATTATTATATTCTAAATTCATTTATTATGTAAATCATTCATACTCACAGAATTCACACACACACACACACACATCCTCGACACACACACAAACACGCACATTTAAAAGGGCACTATCTTTACATGTTATAATTAGTAACCAGTCTTCATTAGCTTAGAACCAATTTTTTACACGTAGTTTAATATAAGCAATTACTTATCATTTGTTGAAACATTAATAGCCTTGTAATGTTTATACTCATCTTTATTATTATAAAGAGGTAAAATTTGTAAGTTTGGATGTAGGAGGTAATCTCAATCTACTAATCTGATTTCAAAAATTCTTTCACCATTTGCAAGGTACATTATTCCAGATGGACATAGGCTAGACACATACACATACATTCCAGACACATGATGTATATATATACAATATATATACATATATATTATGTGCAAATAAATGACGCATGCCGGGCACAGCTAGTGTAAAATAAAATAAAATTCTGATTACTGTTCTTTAGCCGGGGCCAGAAGTAGTGCCTAAACTTCACGACATGCCTGAAGAATGCATCAGAGAGATATTGTTAAGGATAGCGGATCACAGGGATTTGGACGTGAGTACAGTAACATTCTATTTATTTAACAGCCTAGGTACTTAGTAATCGATTTGGAAAAATTATCCAACAGATTCTTAAATCCACTAGTGATTGAAGTGATTTTATTTAAGGTCCACTTTGAATGATGGGTTCTCAAGATTCTTGTGCTTTAATTTATGAATCACTTTGAAGAATGGCCCACATAATTCTTACACCCACTTGTGCTTTATGTACAGCTTTGAACAATAGCCCACCAGATGCTTAAAATCACTTGTTCCTTTTAATTTATGGACTGCTTTGAAGAAAGATCCACCTAATCCTCCTTATACCCTCTTGTACTTTGATTTATGGACCGCTCTGAAGAATATTCCATCAAATCTTTAAACCCACTTGTGTTTTATGAATCACTTTGAAGAATATCTCACCAGATTCATACATCCACTTGTGCTTTATGAATCACTGAAGAATATCTCACCAGATTCATACATCCACTTGTGCTTTATGAATCACTTTGAAGAATATCTCACCAGATTCATACATCCACTTGTGCTTTATGAATCACTGAAGAATATCTCACCAGATTCATACATCCACTTGTGCTTTATGAATCACTTTGAAGAATATCTCACCAGATTCATACATCCACTTGTGCTTTATGAATCACTGAAGAATATCTCACCAGATTCATACATCCACTTGTGCTTTATGAATCACTTTGAAGAATATCTCACCAGATTCATACATCCACTTGTGCTTTATGAATCACTTTGAAGAATATCTCACCAGATTCATACATCCACTTGTGCTTTATGAATCACTTTGAAGAATATCTCACCAGATTCATACATCCACTTGTGCTTTATGAATCACTTTGAAGAATATCTCACCAGATTCATACATCCACTTGTGCTTTATAAACCATTTTGAATAATGGCCCACCACATTATTATATTTATAATAATCCCGCCAAATTCTTACACCTAATTCTGCTTTCGTTAATGGACCACGTGAAGAATGCATCTGATTCCTTACACCCACTTGCATAAGTTGTGCAAGCTTTCGTTGCTTTGCCACTTGTGCTTTGATTATTACTTTGAACTTTAAATACGATTACTTTGAAGAATGGGCCGCTATTCTTATATCTAAATGTGCTTTAATGGATAGATTGATAGATGGCTACTATGTTATAACTTTTTTTTTATTTAACTTAAAAACTACTTTGAAGAAATAACCTAATTCTATGATCATTCGCGAATTTGGCGATCCGAGAATTGGTCGTGCGGACGTTTTGCGAATTGCACTATCCGCGACTAAACGAGAAAATGTAACTGTAATACTTCTGGTGGAAGGAGAACGACAGGTGGGTATACAATTATTTAGGTTATTTCTTCACGGTAATTTTTAAGTTAAAGCAAAAGTCGGGTATAACACAGCCATAGTGATCTCTCAATTAAAGCACATTTAGATGTAAGAATAGTGGTCCGATCTTCAAAGTGATCGATTTGAAATCGGAAAATCTCTATATTTTCCTTTCAGGCGGCGTCATCGGCGTGGAGTGTGATGTCGTCCGTGTGCTCAGAGCAGCGCATCTGGCGCGAGCTCGTGGGGTTCCACTTCACGCGGCACCAAACGGAGACTGTTCTCAAACATAAGGACGAGAAGGATGGAGACTGGAAGAAGGTCTTCCATCAGCTTCGGAAGTAAGTGTCAATGTTGTAGCAGACTTTTGATAAAACTTCAGTTTTTTTTTAGAAAGAATTTGGGTAGTACTTCGAAGTGGAAAAAAGGCTTGACAAAGGATTGTGAGCTATAAAGAATAGCAAGTACCCTACCACAAGTATTTTACGAGAAAATACATGCAGCTCTGACTGAAAATTGATAGCAAGCAATATTGATTCATTGATTGATTGATTAATAAATTCCTTATTGCCCCAAAATGTGTGCAAAGACGAACTTAATGCTGTATAGCATTTTATTCCAGCTAATCTTTGGTGGTTGAGAGCAGGCAATTAGAGCAATTTTAGTGATACGCGCAGCTGAAGTTCTAAATTAAAGAAAGAGGGCTGAAGAAAATTGAACTATTTATTCCATTACCGTCATCAGCCCTTTTCTCGTCCACTGCTGGACGCGGGCCTTCATGCACATTGTCTCCCGCATGACCTTTAAAAGTCACGCTGTCAACGAGTTGCCGAGTTGGGCAGATGGCGGCTTTGTTATCCCTCCGTGCCCACGACACGACACCCACGGTAAGAGATGGGGTGGTGATATCCTAAAGCCGTCCGACACCAGACGCTCTAATTATTTATTGAATGATTACTTATTTTTTATTCATAAGAGAGGTTCCTTATGAAACCCAACTATATACCAACTTCCTAACCCATTTCATCCTTTTCTCTCAATGAGATAAAGGTATTTCTTTATCCTGTGATATACTTTTATAATCCCTATCGCACCCCATCCAATATTAAGGAAGAGTAGGAAAGAGATGAAGAAAATTTTTCTTCACATTCCAATTCTTTCGTTGTACTCCCCATTCGTCTCAATGCTAAATCCACGTTTAAATCTCCTAATGTTGGCAATTCATCCCAGGATGTGCCAACGTTTGTCAGTTTTGACATACGTTGACATGAATCGCGAATATCCATTAGCCAATGACCACAGTATCCATTTACCATCAGGTAGGCTATCACCTTCTTTATTTTGATAAATAAAAATCCCTTTATTTGTCTAAGGGTATATGGTTTGCGCGAAGACACCCAGTTTGCGGAGACACTATCGCTGTGTCGCCACTGCAAGTGCCTGTTCTGGCGGTCGCTCGGACACCCCTGTATAGCCGATCAGGTATTACACGTTACATTTGTTATTTTATCGCTTAGTGGTTTCCAGTTTAGTTCAATTTTTATCAGATAATGTTTCCAGTTACAATTCAACTAATAGTTTTTTTGGTAAACTTGAAAATAATGTTCAATTCTAGTGTCCAGAATATCGTGAAAGGCTGAAGGAAGCCGGCGGGCCTCTTCCACCTCACCCGGTACCACCTGCGGCTTTCCTCAAATTCTTCTCGCTTTAAAACCATAGACAAGCGCGTATTCAAGATTTTATCCATTGAGGGGCTAAGCAAACAATTTTCTTACAATTTTAAAAAGAGATTGTATAATGCTTTGTATAAAATAAGTAACTTTGTTACTTATTCTTCTTTATGCCAGGGTGGCACGCGCTCCACCCTGTGCCCCACTGTGGCTACGCCTATGGCCATAGACAATATCGACAAACGGACGCTGACTTGCCAGATTATAAAATGAAATCTATAGTCTATGAATCTTGAAACTCACATTAGACTGAAAATAGACTTATGAAACTAATCTAAATATTTTGGCAGAGTTTTTATTAAAAACTCATTTTGTTAACTATTTTCTATAATATACTAAAAATTAAACGTGCATTAATCAACCGTATTTGTCAACCGAGCATTCGCACGATTACAAACATATTTTGCCTTCGTATGCAAGTTACAAGATTACAACATATCGTATACGATAATTGTAACGTTCATTTTCGTTGTTTTAACTGAATGAATAGGTTTGTTCTACAACTTTGTATTTGCGGTTAGTGCTACCTAACTGCTTATTGAATAAGTCGATAATGTGCTGCAAATGAGTTTGTGTTTGTGCCAACGCTCGATTAACCGATACTTTATGGATTCTAAAAAATACACGTGAGCATAATTTGAACTTGACATTTAGAACGTGGCTCAAATAACTTAGCTGTTTCATGAATTTTGCTTCGTTGTTCAAGATAACAATTTTATTGAAATGGAGCAACACAGCAAATAGTTCTACAATGCACATAGTTTATACAAAACGGAGTTAATCGTTAAAAAAATACATACATGTCCGATTGTCGGTACTAAAAGTTCTATGGTTCTATTCGACATCTCGCTCTCTCGCACTAGTTGAGGTGCGCGCAAGCGAAACAGAAAAAGCATTTTCGAAGCGACTACTTTAGCGAAAGAATTTAAAATACTGGCAGCTATTGTTTTACAACATTTATTGTGTATACAGAGTTTTAATCAAATTATTTTAAACATAAACGGTTTTTCGTTTATGGAATCTATGTATTTTATTCAGTATTGAACGCGGACATTGTAATGGTTGTAAATAGATATTTTTCAGCTGCAAATATTGATTTATGAATATGGGTGAAGAGCATTTTCAGAAAAAAAATTGTAATTGAATGTTTCCGCTACTTTTACTTAAATAACAAAAAAAATTGTATATTGGCTGAAACACGTTGATTTGACGCCATGTTGAATTTCTATTTTGTTGAAAATATTTATTATTACTTTTTAATTTTACCTAAATTAAAAATATAGTTTCTAAATCGTATTTGATAGCTTTTTGGTGTTCAATACTGAATATTATTAAAAACAAGCAGTAAATTCTTTCTCTCTCTCATTAAGACTGTACAAAATGTACGAAAAAGAAGGAAGGTATAGGAAGGGACTGATTTAGATCTCAGGCATAAGGCCTACAACACAAGGCTATAAATAAAGCAAAACAAAACTATTTAAATGTGTTCCATTTTACATATATAAATTACATTACTGAAAATTAACAAAATAAACTGATGCTATTATTTGAACTAATCTATACAATTTTGGATTTGTTATTTTAGTTTTAAAAAAAGACTAGTGGCACTAATTTGTCAGTGAAAAGGAAATTACTGTTGTACGACCAAAAATGTTTCTCAATTGTTTTATTTAAAATGAAAGTTAGTTATAAGGATGTTTAATTTAAGTTTGATTGACACATTTTTCTTTTGCGCATGCTCTAATCGAAATGTCTGCTTGAATATTAATGCTTTAAAAGTACTACCTATGTGATATTTCCAAAATATTATACCTATCTAATTAAGGGTGTTGAAATGAGTATTATCTTTGAGTGTTGTTTGTTATGTTACAAAAAGACTATTAAATTTATCTTATAGCCTTTTATAGTCTGTGGTCTTATTCTAATACGGAAAAATTTTGACATTTGATTTTTTTACGAGCTTTATAAATGGCACTTCATGAATTTTAATCCAGTGTTTTATTGTGAAAAAGATATCCATCATATTCATCAAAATAATATGAAAAAATTATTTGCAAGTTCCTCATTTTGACATAAACAAAAAATTGTTATCTACGAATTTATAAAGTAAGCATTGGCGGTTACTACTAATAATTTATTTTTACACAATTTCTATCATATTTTTAAACTTTATAGCGGAGTAGAAAACGTATAAATAAAATCACAATCTTTAACAATTAAAGGTAAGAATTATGAATAAGGGTTTGGAAGAATTCTTCTGCACCATTATATTTCTCAAGACATTTTCACCTGATTTCTTTTACTTAAAAAAGGCTAGATTATCCATCCTCTTTTATATATATTATTATTATTATATACTTTAAGTATCCACATATTATCTGTATCTGAAAACGGAGTAATTGATAATTGAAACGTTTCCTTGAAGTTGGCAATAACTAAGAAAACAAGCACGTCTTTGAAGTTTATTTTTAACTGTTTGAATTAAATGTACCTATTCTATACATACACCCCTATACAGAAAATAATAACTTGTCTATGCTCGTGTTATATTAAGAGCTACTTATACAAAGCAATATTTGGATTAAAAAACTAAAATAATTATTGGGAAATAAATATGTGTATTTCTTGTTCATTTCTAAGGAAATTTTTTTCTCATTTTAAATTACCTAGAGTTATGTACAATTATTTAGGGCCTATAAAGTAGTTGTTGAATGAAAATTACTCTACTACTATCCGTCACAATATAAAATAAGCATACTTGGAGAATTAAAATTAAGTTTGATAGTTCGGTCATTGACCCGTTCACCGTTTTGTGTAGTGTAGTTGTTGATATTGTGATATTTTAAGATAAAATTATTATTGTAAGAGTTCAATAGTCCCAAGATGCTAACAATGTATGGAGTAGTTGAATAAAATGCAGCTTATATAATTACTCTTTAAGTCATTTTTAGTTAATCTGTGATTTGTTTCTGTTTGTGCAATGGAATTGTTTTTTGTTGTGTGTTCTCACTATATTATAATACTTTATGATGATAGTATTATAAAAATAAAGTATTTTGAATATGGATTAGATACATATATGGGAGGCTTTTAATTTACCTAATATTATTCCCATCCTGGCATGAATATTCTTCCGTATTCCCTTCCTAGCATCCATGCAATTATTTTAGCGTTCCCAATAAGGCGTATGACATTATTATGGAGATATTGACAAACAGTACAACGTCAGTATTTACTGGATATAAATGTCCTCTTCATCGATATCTAAAAGTGCTAAATCGGCCCAGTAATACTGTAAATATAAACAGTCAAAGTTGCTCATGGTGCCGAATTTTATCGAATAATGGTCTACTGTATTATGGATGGATTGGTATCAATCAGCCTATAACGTCCCACTACGTATACTATACTATTTACTATAGTTAAAAATACGCTGGAGATTCGCTAAACTCATGGTGGAGATTTTTATTTCAACATATAAGTATCTATTCGAAACGTTGTACCGGTTTTCATCCAAACTATAGTTGATGCTATCGAGTACAGTGTAAGTGTACAGCTGATAGTACAATATTTTGAAGTATTTTTTCCATTTGGTGAATTCGTCTTCCTGTGTAGTGAGAAATAAAAAAAAAGTAAATTTAGGGTCTAAAGTCAAATTCGGCGATTAGGATGATCATTTGCAAAAGAACAATTTTCAGTGATCTCGCGCTTGATTGCGAATATTTTAGTTTCGTAATTGATTTTTTTTTTGCTTGTAGTGTAGTGGATCCCTCACACAATAAGCTTCAATCAATACCGGTTATAGATCTGTGTCTATAAAATATTTTGATTTTCAAAGGACCATCTTCGCATGATTTAGAACAGCCATAATTGTGTAAAGTTGAGTGTTTGTTTGATTGTTGTAAAAATTGTGTATTGTGATCTAATAGTGATGCTTTATTAAACTTCAAAGTATTAGTGGCTTATGCGACAATTAAATAAAAGCGCCAGACTACATTTTTCGTGTTCATAGAAGTAGTCCAACTCTGTCCTCAGTAAACCTCATATCAATAATGAGTGACTCTCACTGCTACGAAACTGGACAATCAAGTGATAACAATTCAGATTTGATGTGTGGACCAATGGCTGTACCAGTGTCCACATAAATTATTAAAAAATGTGTCAGTAGTGTTATGTACTGTCAGTCATATCACAGTGACTTCAGAAGATAATTTCATAAATATTAGAAGCACAGCATATTGTTCTAAATAAAGTGTGCAAACATGTATTATCTGTCTTCTAAATTAACTTCGTACAGTTTGAATTGACAAATATGGAGAATAAATCTTTGACTATGGGCACGACGCCGACAGCAGTTTTGCCGAAAATAGTGGATGTCGAGTGGAAGCTAGAAGTGGTAACTAAAGTGCCTGGTGTCGGCTCGGATAACTTATCATACACCATTGTTTTGAAGACAGATACAGGAAACGATATTCGGTTTACATGTGGCAGTCAGGAGTTACAGGATTTGGTGTATAAATTGAAAGACTTGGTGCGACACTGTGAGGGAATGAAAAGTGAACATTCGTGAAGAATGTTGTTACAAAGAATCGCTTTGGTAACATTTATATTTAAATGTAAAAAACTTATTGTTTTCTATACCACTATATAGAAAATATTACATTCAGTATCAATCATATAGACCATAAGAAATTGTATACTCTGTTTATATGTTGTTTATTGTATATAATTTACAGTATAACTCACTTGGAGATACAAAAAAATATTGAGTTTTAGGTTTACAATAAAAGTATAAATATGTATAATATCTTCTTATTACTTTATCTTAACAAGACATATTCCACATGTACTGCAACTTCAACTAGATTTACCTGCACAGACATTTTTTCCAGAACTGGGACTAACGACTAACTTCATAGGTATTTTTTATGAGAAAGATGAATACGAGGTCAACAATAGAAAATTGACTGCTGCTCATGACAACCCCCAATACCAGGAGGATTAAGCATGCGTTGCGAACCTTAGTCTGCTTAATTATTTTTTTATTACATATAACTTCAGCTCAAATAATAATCATGTTTTACAGATTTAAGAAGTTCCAACCACAGCAGTTTTCCACAACTAAAATCATGTAAAGAACCTTAGAAATGTCTAATATCTTTGAACTTAAATAGTGGGAAACTAAGTCTGCAGCCTGCAACCCATTCATATTGGCGACTTATTACCATAGTTCAATAGTAGCATGGCGACGAGTTTTATTCCATACATGCCTTAAATCATTCTACCTACAAGCAAAATTTTACACGCCATAAGATGCATTATCAGCATTCAATAAAAACTTAATTCTAAAAACAATGAATTTTGCTTAAAATGATTGTTTAAATAAAGTTCGCGATAGTGATGCATCTGTTTTATAAAAGTGATTCATATAATGACTCAATGTCAGACAATCATCTATTAATCTGGGTACAGGATTCATTCCTTAGGATTTTCAAAAAGCTGCAAAGCTCAATATCAGTTGGAAAGCTCATGTTTTCTTTTTGACAAGCTCTGTGACATGTTTGTACTCCTCACATCTGTTTCAAGGTACAATACAGTAGTACAGGAAATCAAATATTTAGACCAATCATTTCGAAATTACTATTCAGGCAATGCTGGGCTAGATCGCTAGCCCAGCATGGTGGTAATTGATTCATGCATAAGTTTTAAAATAAAACAATCATGTTATTTTGTGTATTTTATTTAAAAAAATGTTAGTATATTAATATAACATCTATTTCACATCAAAAATATTTTGTTTAAGATCTAACATCTTGTATATTAGGCAATGATATGAGGCACAGTTTTCGAAGCTTGTATACATATATACATTTATATACCAAAATTCTGTAAAAGGGTACTCATCCACTTGCATAATTGTACAAATACCTAATTTAACATCTCTTTTTCACTTGAGAAAAAATGGCTAAATTAAAAGACTACATGAAACACTAAATGAAATACATAATTATGATATCTTTACTATATAATGATAATCAATCAATTTATCATCATATTGGTGTACTTAATCAATAAATTCCTAAAACCTGAAAGTATGGATTCCTTTCATAATTCTAATATAATATTTTGAATTTTTTGTAAAAAAAATCAATTTGTTTTTTGTTACATTTTTTATACATATTTGCAAATATACATATTGCAAGTCCAAAAAACATTACAAAAAATACGTAACAGTTTATGCCATTAATTATAGCGGTATCATGAGTAGAATCCAGAGGTTTCAAGCTATGGGAATTAATCGGTTATATGCTGCGGATTTTAAAGCTTCCACTGGGCCCGTGTGGTGGATTACGGCCTAAAATCTCCCAGTGTATAATTATTATGTATGATACTTTACATAGCACAATTATCATGTTATGACAGCTATATATACTATACCAGCACTGTCATATTATTTTATTGCATTATTTTTATAACAAGCAAAATTAATGGACCTACAAATATTACCCACTATAAAAATTACATACGGTATTTTATATATGTATGTTTATTACAAGCTTACAATATTACAATGATGTCAATGCTTTCTCCTGACATAGTTCAAAATTCTTTACATATAACATTGCCGGTGGTAAATATATCAGTATAATTATTAGAGATTCAGTTTTAACATCTTAAATCTAGTCCAGTACATTATGAAATAACTTGATTTTTAAACCGTTATGAATCTTTAGCACCACGTGAATGTATATTAGTATGTACATATATTAATAATTTACTGTATATAATTTCAAAATCTTTATTTTATTGTAAAAAAAATATAAGTAAGTTAATTTTAGAATCCAAGTAATAATAAATTAGTACAACCATATTAAATAAAAACAACAATAAAAAATACTGGCAGTTACAAGAAACATAAGAAACGCGAATGCTTATCGAATATTGTAGTACAAAATATTTTTATTTTTTATGTGCAATGAAACATGAAAAGTGGCAGTTTTATAGATAACAGAAAAAAATGTTATAAATAATGGCACTATATGAGAAATGTCCATTTAACGGCTGGCGTCCATTAGACCGAATCGAGTCGCAAATATTGCCTACCTATATTTACTTTAAAAATGCACCAACGCGAGTTTCTGCGGTAGCGCGTTTCGACTCAACTCTGCGCGTGCATATCGATTATTGTCGTAATTTCTCGTAAAATATACACAAATGAATGAAGTAGGGTGCTTTTTAAATCAGAATTGTAAGTTTCCGTAGACTTTTTTCTTGCATATATCGTGTACCCAATCTTTTCGTTAGCGCTATCCATCACAAGTTCACAACCTGCCTCGACGACGACTTACGACAACTGAATAATTCTCAGCGAATCGTCTATGATGGACGCACCCTCAAGAAATGCGATTCGTTTCGTCTTTTGTGGACGCTTACCTATAAATATGGTCCTAACAAAAATATGTAATATACTGGCTTAAATAAGAAATACCTGTGTATATTCTTTCGTGAAAATTGACAACTTTTGTTCTATGACGTTGTTCGTTTTATTGGTATATAAATCAGTGTTAAGAAGCTATAGGTACTTTATATTTAACCCTGTATATACAAGGTGAGTCAGACGTATTCCTGAAGCCTGAAATGAATTCTGCATATGATTCTGAATTTGACATGATAATAAAGCTGCTGCCACAAGCCCTGAAGAACTACATCACCTCTAAAAGAGTGTACTCGCCAACCCGCTTGGTCAGCGTGGCGATTTAAGGGATGTATGATCCCTCATGCACAAGACAATGCGCGCAAGAGGAGGCCCGTGTCCAGTGGTGGATACTGAAAGGGCTGATTACGTATTTTACATTCAAAGTTTCAATGTCTGTTACTGTCTTGGTGTGCAATAAAGATTTATGTATCTATCTAAAGGGCTCTCATTACGGATTACGTATTTTACATTTTAGATAATTTGCAAAAAATAGACTTTTTGTGCTTTATTTATATTTAGCAAGTACAAAATATGGAAAAAAATATCTATATTAAGATTTTTAAACTTTTATTATCGTGGTTGAACATAATAATTGTTATATAAACGGGTTACTCAATATTTATTATTTATTTAGCCGATATGTCGGTCCAGTTACATGAACTGTCTACCCACCGTCCTGTTCGTTTTTGATTCACCTACACTGAACTTGTTTTTGTTAATTAAGTTCCTTTTACACTATACTAACAATATCGCTACACACATTTGAAAAGGCACCTACTTATCTAATTTTGCTGAGTTTAATCAATGGGTCCCATGTACATGCCAACTTAAATTCGAAATCAGGTACGTGAACCGAAATATTGGCTATAATAAATCGTGAGTATAAATATTTATATTTACAAAAAAATGCCCGAAAACATCATGTCAATTAACCAACAACCTTAAACGGGATCCATTGTACCAAGCTTCGGGAATACCACGGTGACATCTGTTATATGTACACATTTTAAAAACATACCGAGTGTAATAAAAATCTATGCAGGTGCGAAAAATCTAAAAATTGTAGACAGAATATTTTTACGATTAATGACCTCAGTAATAAAAAAAAATATCACGTTATTAAACCAATCGAAATCCAATTTATTACCAAAGTCTTAATGGAGGGTATTCCCAAGTAAAACTATATTGGCAGTTCAATATACTACGACATATTTTAAAAATAATCAATCAAATAAATGATTAATTCAAATTAGCAATAATCAAATTAACAACCAATCATAAGTGTGATTACATTATTATAATTTTTAATATAGGTAAGTACAACCAAATAATAATATTTTTTAGTTTTTATAATTCACGTTATTGGCCAGTCGTATTTTGTTTACTTTATGCAGAAATTATTTTGTGATGACCAACAAGTGTTTATCAGTCCTCAAATTAAGCTCAGTTTTTGTAAAGTTTATTTAGTTCACAATGTTTTCTGTTTCGGTGATACAAAGATTAATACAAAGTGAAAATATTTAAAGCTATTTGTTTTTGAAAAGGTGCCATCCACACAGATGTTACAAAATGTGTGATGTTACAAATTTGAAATGTATATGAATATTTAAAAACATTTCCGAACATTCTGTGATTTTCTAACAGATGTTTGAAAATCATTCCTGTACAAATTATTTTTAGAAATTTTAAGCATTAAGAAACATTTCATGTGGGAAAGTCTAAAAACATACTTTTGTACATTGTAGGATCACGGAATTTAACTGTTGACCTTTTCATGGCCAGTGTTTTGAAATCTGAAAATGAAAACGTTAAAATTAACTTGTCAGTAAAATGTTAATGTTAAATGTTAATTTTTCCAAATTTCCAATTGGTCTGTTACTTACGTCCACTTTCCAGAAAATCTTAATCAAAGTTAATAAATCCATACCGACAATAAGGTTCATTTGCTCAAACAACGTCACATTTAAGCAAAATAACTGTTAAATTAGAATAATTAACAAGAAAACAATGTTGTAGACATTTAAATTTACCTTAACAAAACCATTTTTTTTTCCAAACGATTCAGCGTTTCATCTTTTCCAAAATGGGTAGAATCATTTCGAATGAAGGTCGCTTCCCAGGGTCTTCGTTCATGCAAATCTTGATGAGTTTCGAAATATGTGGCGAAACTCCTGGCGGGATGGTGATTCGGAGCCCTTCAAGAGCTATCTTCATACCACACTCCATTGGTGAGAGGTCTGCGAATGGTACCTAAAGGGACAGTTGAATTTTCATTTTAATGCAAATTTAGAAAACATTTGTCTAACTTAGGGGATCCCTCATGGTTATGATAACAATATAGAAGGATTACGTCATTTTTCTATATTGTAGTCCTTATTTACTTCAAGTCCTTTAAATCAGCCATTTTAACATGATTTTAATTTTTACGTCATGGATCTGTCTAGTATTTTAAGTTATTTAATTGTATAAATTGTTATTTAATATAGTTTTTTTTAATATATAATTAAATATCTTAACGATTAATTTCTAAATTTTTCAAACATAATAGTATTAAAACTCAATTGATTCAATGGAAACCAAAATATCTTCAAAAAATACAAATGAGTGATTTACAAGTCAAAACCAAATTCTAAAAAAATAATAATTTCGGACATAGGCCAAGTAACTACACTTACATTACGTTATATGGAATATAATTGAATTTGATCTATTATACGGGTCTTAAATTCATGTTTACACGTTTTTATTTTACTCAACGTTTCAACTATGTACGTACTTAGTTTTTTCAACTACTTACCTACATTTGGGTAGTTGAAAATCTGCTCACAGCTTTCGACGTAAACTACCCAAATTTCCAGAGAGTTCGTGAGCACGGTTTGAGTAAAACATACGTGTTCAAAATCAGTTTAATAGATATTTAGGAAATGTTTTTTTTTCAAAAATTCAATTTTTTCAGTTTTTACCTAATTCTTTATACAAGTTTGCTAAATACAAAGCTCAAAAACTAGCTATTTAAAAAAAACACGTTCCGTATGCGTGTTCCGGAACCTCTCAACAGATTAACACTATATCAAGAGTAAGGAGTCCGAGTATATTGTTAGTCTGTTGAGAGGTAAGTCGGTTACGACTTACCTCTCTAGTAGCGAGTTCCCACAGCAATATGGCGAAGCTCCACATATCCGCGGCCTCCGCGTTCCGTTTCGCGGGCGGCTTCACTAACGCCTCCGGGGCTATCCACGCGGGCGAATAAACGCGACCCTTCTCTTGGAACGTGAACTTTGCATCCGCCATGTTGATACGGGCTGTCAGATCTTCATCGATCTTTTGGTGAAAGAAAGAAAACAAAACGTGTCTCACTGAAATAACGCAAGAACTGAAAATAGGTTGTTCAGTATCGAGAATAAAATCGATTCTACCAGTTTTTACAATAGTTTTGTGTTCATGACATATTGTTCATTTCTAGTTGTATTTTTTATTCTACGCGCAGTTGCATTCTAGTATATCTTTTATACTATGCGCGTCGCTCGCGCCGCGGTCGCTTAGACATAACATCTAACCTTTGCATGGTCGTAACTTATTGATATATTCCTTACAACAATTTTGTTTTGCGTTATTTCGGTAACACATTGTATTTTGATATAGATACAATTATGAGCAGGGCTCTGTCTGTGCGTGAGCTTGTAAATATGCAGTTTTTACAAGCTACAAGTCTGAGCAACACGCTGCTGGTACAGACAACAAGTTCGAGAGTCGAAAACTGTTTTGATCGAAGGTCATGTAACATCACTATGTAGTTATAACTGTGTTATTAAAAACTCACCATAATATGCTTGCTGTTCAAACAGTACGTGGGCAGTTCTTTGTCCCTCTGCAGCGAGTGCCAGTAGGCGGCGCCGCGCGCCACGTCGGTCGCGAGCCGCACGGCCGCTGCCGCGTCCACCACGACGCGCCCGCCCGCGCCGCCGTGCAGCAGCGAGTACAGCGAACCCCACGACATGTACTGGGATATCACCACCAGGGATGGTGGTGATACGCAACAACCCACCTACAGACAAGCGACGCATACAAATTAGTTTAGACACATACAAAGGGCCGTTCATGAATACAATCTACGCATTTTCAAGCTATGCCGCGCGCCACGTTTGCAGGCCGCATGTTGCGAGATTACTTTTTCCTTAAGAATGAAGGCAGCAGACTTGATGGTAAGTGGACACTAGCCCATGGATATCCGCGATACAAGTCAACATTAATGCAAAATGACAATAGTTGGCCCACCCCGGAAGCACTACTTACCTTTGGAGCTATAGGAATGGATTTGAAGAAAGGGTTGGGAAAATGGAGGGAGATAGGATGGGAATGCGCTCTGGCATATCTCACTCAGTACCAAAACACGTACGTACATTGGGAAAATAGGATAAAGTGAGAAATGCAGTACCGGGGAGGAAGGTGATACGCAACAACCCAATAGTCAAACGGTTTAGCAGGTAAAGGGACCCTTTGTGAGCAAAATCTAGGCATTTTCAAGTCGTGTCACGAGTCGCGAGAACAGGGGGCCCCACGACATGTACTGGTAGAGTACCACCAGGGACAGAGGTGGTGTGCCACAACCCACCTATAGATAATAGTCAAAAACAATCCAACTAGGGATAATCGCTGGAGTGAAATACATACAAGGGATTGTTTTTGAACAAAATCTAGGGGCTTTCAACCCCTTCCTTATCCCTTGTTACACTTTATCATAAAAGCGGACTTGAAGCTTTATTTTCGATTGATTTAGTTCCTTTACAAGTTCTCTTTCGTCGCATTTTTTATTGTCTATGTACAATCGATGAAACGAATATATAAAATTAACTTGAAATATTTATTGTGACATCTTCAAAAAAATAATATAATTATTACTTTTTAACGATCAATGTCAAGAGTAGAATCAGTCACAATGTTTTATTTTTTTTATTAATTAATACATTATATTATTCTTATTTCTACAAAAACAGTATTAACAGTGTAAAAGGAGAAAAAAAGATTAAAACTAGGGAAAAAGAAAATAGATTTTTTGCGATTGAACTCGAGAATGAATGAAATCTATAAACAAATTAATTTTATGAACTTTTATGAGTCTGCAAAATGATGTTTAAATAATGGGTGCATCGTACCACAGGCAGTATGTTGGGGTGCGAGAATATCCGTAGCTTGGGGAACTCCTCGTTGAAGTCCCGCTGCACTCGCGGAGTGCATTCCCGTACGGCTAAGATTTTTGCCACTATGTCGTTCTTCTGCCACCTGCCACGCCATGTCTCGCCTAGAAATTATTGTCACCTAATTAAACACGTCAACTAATTTAAAACGTATAAAACCACTGTATCCCTGCAATTGTTTTAGGGAATAAATCAAAAGTTATAAACATGTAAAGATTTGTTGTTCAATCTAAAACGTTCGTAGCGCTCATTCTCAGTACGGGCTAATGACCTTGCGGGGCGCGGGCGACACAGTGGTACAGTACTGCGCGTAAAATAAAAGACATACCCTGAGGAACTACACCACAAAAGTACCACACCACTAAAGTGGACTTGCCAATCCGCTTTGCCAGCGTGAGATTTTAATGGACGATAAAAAGGCTGGCTACGGGTAATACGTTGCAATCCTAAAATAAAGAATAGAATAAAATAAATAAAAATCAACCATTCTCACCAGAAGGCGTAACAGCGATCCTGGTATGTAGCGCCAACTCGTTGATATTGATGCCCTTATGTCTCGAGAGCGTTGCGTCGCGGCTTCTTGTCTTTAAACCGATCCATGATTGGTCCTTGAATTGAATCTTCTTGAGGTCTTGGCCCTGTTGAATGGCCAGCTCGTGTAGTCTGTGGAAAATGTATAACTAACTTTGTTAGAGGTCGTTCGTGAATAATAAACATTTATTTTAAAAAAAAATTAACACAAAGCTGGTATACGATCTTATTTTACCCTTTTTAAATTAATGGTTTCTGACTGTCTTTAATTTCTTTTTAATTTTGTCTTTTTTATTTTAACCTATATTATTTTTTATACACCTATTAACTAATCACATCAGAAGGACGCATTTCGAATAAGTGCATTGGTTTAGAAGTTATAAAGCATTACAACTTTAACTTAGTACAGGAGCACCCCCTGGTGAGTTACAACCACAACACTCATCCTCAAACACGATCCAAGGTACAATTAAACGTTTACAAACAACCGCCTCAAAATCGATCTAGTATTTCAGAGAAAACTGGTAACAAAGGGGGGTACACAAACATACATACATTCTCTTACCCCATATGCATATACCATCTCCATTCCGTTGTGGGTAAATATGTACACTTATTGGAGTTAACTGTGTTTAAAAAGAAATAAAATAAATATACACTATGTTTGGGTTAAGGTATTGGGTTTGAAATTTTTAGTTCCACAAAAATATTGGCATGACCACCCCCTAACTCAACTACGTGATCGAGAATAACATTTGTTATAGGTCCATTAGTACAATTATATTGATTAAAGATTTTTTCTTTTTTTTTTATAAGGCAAGGCGGCAGACGGGAATACCGTCCACCTGATGGTAAGTGGATACTGTCGTCCATAGACATCCGCGATACATGCCAACATCAGTCCAGAATGACAAACGTTGGCACGCCCCAGGATGTGCTGCCCACCTTCGCAGATTAAGGAATGGATTGGGAGAAAGGGTTGGGAAAATGGGGATGGGGTAGAATAGGACGGGATGGGAATGGGCTCTGGCATATCTCACTCACTACCGAAACAAGTACGTATGTACGTCCATTGTGATTAGTAAACTGCGTGGGTTTATTTACGTAGTTTTTTAAATCCACATAACTCAAAAACTGTGTCATTAAACATTGTTCATTAAATACTGGAGTTGTAAAATGATTCTTACATGTTAAAGATTTATGTTAGCTGTTAGAGCTCTTCCTGTAATAACCAGATCATAATTTGGTTGAACACATTTGTAACCCGCCATATAAATGGTTGTCATTCGGAAGGAGTTTGATTTTGACCCATATATGGGGCATATTTATCGATAAAATTAAGTGGCCATAAAAATTGTACAAATCATCCCTAAACACACTGTATTGTTTATATTTATGAAGCAGATTTATATTATGTAGCAGTCTATATTCATTAGTGGGTTAGAACACAATTTTCAACATCTACAAACTCCTGCAAAGACACTGCTACTCTACCTTTGCACCAATTGTCCCCTGGTCTTATCAAGAGGTGTGTCTCCATCTTTATTGGCCAATGACACCAACGCTCCGGCTAATATGAGGTCTTCAGCGATGGCACTATACCCCCAGAAGCAGGCGTAATGTAGCGGTGAGTTGCCATGTTCATTTGTGAAGTTCACGTCCACTCGGTTTTGGAGAAGCTGGAGATATAATAAAATTAATTTAAGAAGATGAGTGGTAGATGAGAAGTGTGGAAGACGGTGTGGTGGTGGTGGTCCTAGAGAGAGGCCTATATCCAGCTGTATAGAGTACACAGACTGATGGTTTAGTATGGTAGGGTTATATACTTGTGCAGAGTTGGAAGCTAGCAGACACAGATGCATTAGGTGTCAGCTGTCAGAGCTCTTCCTATAATAACCAGACCACCTATGAAATGACCAATGTGTATGAGATACTGATGAGATACTAGGTTCAAAATTAAATTTAGGTACAGAAAAACTAATGAAATACTGATTTTGAAATAAGAACATCCTGGCTATTACAATAGATGCATTATGTTTTATTTGGAAATTCTAATTAGAACAGAAGATATCGAAGTAATAAAAGTGGCAAGTAATAAAATCCGTCATTTCATAGGTAAGCACTATATGGCCTGATTAACTACTTAATTATAGTGACATAGTATTGGATAATCTGAATATCAGTCATACTGACATGGCTTGGACCAGCCACTTCCTATTTTCACCGCGCCTATATCATTTTTTTATTAACTTTTAGGTAGTTAAACCAATACAGATGTTCATAATAAGTCAGGGTTGGGTTGCTAGGTGGGTTAATAAAAATAATGTTTTTTTTTGTAAAAAATCGGTAATAATGGGGCATAGTTATTCAGTATTTACCTAATGAATGTTATAAGGAAAAACGGTATGATGTCATTATAACATCAAAATATTTGTAGTAATGCAATGGTGACTCATAAATAGATGTGGTATATGATTTAGTTCTATGCTACATATTGTATACTAGAAATGTAGGAATAACTAATGACAAATAAATGAGCATGGGCTCATTATGATGTCCTTGTGTGAACAGATAAAATTTAAAAAAAAAAAACATACCAACTGAACAATAGGTCTATGCCCATGTGCGGCAGCCAAGTGTAGCGGGGTGTCATCCCCCATGTTGGTGACGTTAATTCTCGCTCCTCGTCTAATGAGCATCTCAACGATTTTGATGTGGCCTTCCTTACATGCCCAGTGCAGAGGACTGAAGCCATGGTCATCACTGAAATAAAAAGAATTACATAGAAAGAACTGCAAGCACTTTTTAAAATTGTTGGAACTTATATCAAGCATTTTATGACCATACCATCAGCCTATGTAGAGGCATAGGAGAGCCACTGCTGGTTATAGACGTCTACAAAAGCCCATTACATGGTAATCCATGTGGCTATCATGTGTGGTAGAATGCCATGTGTGTGTGGTAATGGTAATGTGGCAAAAGCTCTTCTCATCTACCCACCACTAGCAAACTTTTTTAAGTAATCAGTCCACTTGGCCAGAAAGTATCCCATACTACACTTATACATTACCTCCATTCAAGGACTTGTATACCCTGTTATCGCATTTTATTGTAACTACAATTATTGACCAGTGGAGTGTGTGTGTCTTGACTGAACATGTCCACTAATACAAAAGAGAACAATAGAACATCAAAGGTCATTTAATGAAAAAAAGGGGGTGATCTTATTGGTTAGTTCTATCATAGTTTTCCAGACATTGAAAATTCAGTGAAATCTATAAAAAATGAGATTTATTGCTTTATCTTAAAATTTGAATTAACGTACATTAGTATGGAGGTGAGAATGCTCACTATTGCCATGCTAAATGGCACGATGTATATCAACTTAGCTAATCAGTCGTAAAATTGGTCATATGTGCATGCACATATGACCGATTTCATGACTACAATCACTAGTAATGAGTAACTGATGATCTTTATCAATGAATGTATTGTCATTTTATCTAGATTACCTGTATTAGGTAACATCTGTGGTAACATTTGATAAAACAAATAATTGTTAGAATATTCTATAACTGATACAGATATTATCAATATTATATCCAAATTCAAGGACAATACATTACTATTGCTACATTGTAGTTTTAATTTTTTTGAACTATTAATCGGCTTTGTGCATATTTTTGTACCTTTTACTAAAGTTGTTATTCTACCTGTGCATATACGTGAGCTACATGAAAACAATGATTCTATTTTAGCTACAGACTGACACATTTTACCTCATTCTACTAGGGCATGACATAAACTGTGGGCGTGTGCCCGTGAGGCCTTTTATGGTACAATCATACATCCATATGGTGTTTTAATTACTAAAATAAGTAACATATATTACACTCACCCCTGATTCATGTCATGTTCCGTGTCGTCGAGCCAAACTCTCACAAGGAGGGCATTTCCTTCTCTACACCACTGAAATATGTCTTCCATGTTTTCTGAATAAAAACACTTAATATAACAATACAATTAACTATAATCTCCACAATTATCACCTTTCCCGTAAATACAAATATTCTAAGGCACTGTTATTAGTAGTTTATGGGAATAAATAATAAAAAAATAAAGTTGAACTGTCCTAAGATAAAACTCATTCATTAGAATTTAGAAGTTTGATTGACAGTTTCGCAATCACCCAAAATAACGAAGGTATACATCCATTAAATTAAGACTATAGAAGAATGAAGGAGTTATGGAATCTCTTTACTATACCCTAGAGATTTATATATACGCTTCTCTTTCCTTTATAGCATAGGTTACTTTTAATTTTAGTAGTATAATAAAATGTTGCCATATAAACCCTTCCAGTTACCGTTATAAAAAAGAATAAAAAATCTTAATTAACTAGATGAAATAATTATTTAGATTGAACCAAAAGTAATTCTTGGTTGAATTTAAATTTAGTGAAGTGAAGCTAGTGAAGTTGGTGTTTCATTAATGTAAAATTGTGTATTTAATATTTTGTGATTTAATAGTGATAATTTATTAAACTCGTAAAGTGCATAATGTAAAATGTTTGTGATAATCAAATAAAAGCATAGGAATGCGATTTTGGTGTGCTTCCAAGGAGTCCTCTTCTGTCTAGTATGACCATTTTTAGCATATTCGATGCTAATTTAGCATATTTTGGCCTATTTCTGGTTACTCTCGCTAGCTCTCAGGCTCTTATAAAATACTAGCAAAACCCGACAGACGTTGTCCTGCCTGTCTATAAAATCACAAATTATTCTTTTTTGCCGTCGATATGATATTTGCGATCGATTGAACGGTATAGAAGTTGATGTGCTGCAGTGCCATCTAGTGGCAAGTTACAACAAAGTCTCACTAATATTGTTGGGATTTGCAGCAGATACAACGGTATTAGGTTTGCAAATCGTTGAATCTTTATAAAATGTGTGACACTCTTGTGCTCTAGCACTATGTTACCCGATTTTATGTGGCTTCTATTGTTTGTGACAGCCACAATAATAGTGGAAAGATAATTTCATGTAAATTAAATTTGACACTAAAGTGCAAGAAGTCATGGCAGGTAGGTGGAACCACAGTAATTGATACCAAGGAATTATTTTTTCAAATTAAACTGCTACTTTAGCCTAATTTTGTGAACCCCTCCCATAAACTAAAAGGTGTTTGAGAAAATAAAAGGATTTTATGGGCTTAAATAACTAATCACAGCCAAGAGATATTGTTCAGGCGTAGTGCAATGCTCAAAACAGTTCTCAGAAACATATTCTTTATTTACTAAAATTACAATAATACTATTTTTTCGCAAACGTAATTTTCATTGCATGTGTAGGAGTTATCTTGAAACCTTGCAGTGCTTCTTTAGCTGCAGCCGATTGCATTTCATTTGCAAACTCAACAAAAGCAATGTCATGTCTGTTTGGCACCAGTCTAACTTCTTTGAAACCGGGGAATCTGGAAAAAAAAATATTGTTAATTTGAATAACAAACTGGAACAACAAAGCCGCTACCACAAGCCCTAAGAACTACACCACCTCTAACACTACACCACTGTGGCATTTTAAAGTTATATATCCCTTGTGCACAAGACAATGCGCCTGCTGAGGTCAGTATACAATGGATTGTATTTCATGCGAGGGCTGACGATCATTCCTTGGAGTGGGAATGAAGTGGAAGTGGCTATGAAACTGGCTATGTGATTAATTGTGATTTCATCATTTCTTCATATGCTGAACTCATTTGTGAACATATTTAATATTGCTGTTAGATGTTCCTCCGTGAGTCTGTTTCAAATATTATTCTATATATTTCATTTGAGAAAATGTTAGCTCGCAAATGTACATTAACACAAACATTGACATGAGTTTTTGGGTGTTTTGCACAATTTTGATTGAAAAAGCTTGCCTGAGCTCAGTGCTGCACTGCAATTCAATTAATTCTAATTGCATTGCAGGAGGTACTCATTCGGGATTCACATTAAACGGCATAGAAAAAATATCCAGAAATATTTCCAGTCCTTTGAAATCTTCTCAAGTCAATTATCAAATTGCTCATGAAGTCTCTTCAAGGAAGTGACAAACTCTTTTGTGTTATCTGTTTTAACTTGTGCTAAAGTATTCAACCTTTCAAAGTGTGAGTCAAAGATCATTTCTCTCGATGCAAGCACAGGAGCTTTAATTTTATTTTAAAGGCTTTTAAATGTCACCAAAGTTCAATCAGGAATTGATTTTTGCCTTGCAGTTTCGTATCATAGTGTATTGCAGTGTAGTATCGCAGTTGTTATAGTTACCTTTTTGTTGGCCAGACAAAAAAAGCTAAATATGGCCTGCGGGCCGTAGTTTGCCCATCACTGCCCTAGACAATCGATTATATTGTGCAATTTTACAGATTGAGCAATGTTTTTCATCATTTAGGGAGTGTATTGAAACTTGTTTGGGAGCAAGGCGTAATTCAATAATATTTTGCAATGACATTATTGTACAATAGGTCAAGGGACTGCCTTAAGTTGCCCTGTGCATGGTTTTGATGTAATGATGGGAGATTAAAAATCTGAAGCTTCTCGTTATATGATGACATCTATGTAAAAAAAAATGTAAAAAGACTTACTGATTGAAAAGCATAGACAACATCATTTCTGAAGTCTCATCAGGCAGGTTGGTAAGGAACAGGATCTGGTTAGGTGGTTGTTCCACATTCACACTGTTCAGGAGGCTCGGAGGGCCTATACCAGGAATTAGTGGGCGACCTATTTCTTTATTCTTCTTCTTTTTACTATCATCAGTGCCTTTAGGCATCTTTGGGCGCTTAGGCCTCTCTTGGAAGGTGCCCTTAATCTTTGCAATGATATCACTGTCAGTCTTTGCGTATTGGATTCTCTGCAGATAGAAACAATCATAAAAAATACAATCCAAATAGTAGCAGATTGTATAAACTTGTGCTATAAAAATCACTTTTTTGTATGTGTAAAATGAAATACAATTTACAAAGTTAAATGTACAGAACTAGCTATTTATTAGTATACAGAAAATAGAAACATAATATTTCCTTGCAAAAAGTGATTTAGTTAGCCCTCTCACAAGACAAGTATGACAGTATGACTCAAGTATGACATTTGTATTGGCATCTTTCCTGTTCAATTCAATTCAATGCTTTCAAATTCAATTCAATTCAATGCTGTTCTTTGATTAAGTAATAAAGAAAACAAAGGTCAAAAGTAACTTGATAACTTGATAACTTGTCAAGAATAACTTGATAGGTTAGTGCAGGGTTCCCAAACTTTTTTAGTCACAGACCCCTTCCCCAAAAACTATTAAAACCCTTGAATTAAGCCAAGTAATTTACTTTACTTACTTCAACTATTAAATTTGTAGTGTTATTTCATACATTTTTACATGATTTTTTTTGCTGTGTACATGGGAGATAAAACTCCCAAACTTTGAACTATCAAACAAATATAGCAGTGGTAAAGGTATTTTTAGCTGTTGTTGACCCTGATTTTTGTTATTAATGACTGGGTTAGTGCAAAAATCCAGTACATACTAATGAGAGTTCACCTCTGTATACTACTCATTCAATATCATTAATGTCAGTGTGTACTTGTTGAGTATTGTACCAAATTTGCAGAGGCACTGAACTTTCTGATGATTGGAAATTCAAAACAAAACATACAAACACTAGGTAATTCTAAAGGAAAGTTTCAAAATGTCAATAACTCAATCAAAATTTAGGTTTGAATTTTATTTTCTAGAAATTTCATGCCCTTAAAATGTGGCACCATGACATCTTGTCTTAACACCTGATCTTACACTGGTAGTAAGTACCTATATTCAGCGCCGGCTCTAGCCCATATAGCGCCCGAGTGCAATCAATACCCTGGCGCCCTCTAGTAGGTGCTTTGGACTTTTTGGAGGCGTCGCAAGCGGCGCTCAGGGCCTTCTAAGACCGTGTGCACCGCACACCCTGCACCACAGGTAAAGCCGGCACTGCCTATATTGTATGTAAAATATTACTACTAACCATTGGTTTGTCATAGAAAGGGAATCCTTGCATACTCCTTAATGCAACTGTGGCGCTGGATATCTCTTTGAATATGACGAAAGCCTGTCCTCTCATCTTCAATGTTTTTAATGCGACGATATCCAGAATTTGGCCAAATTGTGAGAAAATAGCGTATAAAGATTTCTTTAATTCTTCCTTCTTGATTTTCTCATTGAGATTGTTTATGTATATAGTGTAATTTGGGCGGATGTCCATAGCTGAAATGTAAGTTTGAGGTTACAATTTTTGTATTATAAAATTTAAATAATTTACAAACAGACGTGTAAATACAGTTATGTTTAATGTCTGTGATAGAACACCCGTAAGTAATTAATAAGATAGCATACTCACTCATTTTGCAAATGTGGTGTTTTAATTATGGAACACGAGATGAACACAAAATCAAGAGCAGGGTTTTTGATAAGGATAATATTGATAATATAATAAATATAGGTAAGAGAGGTTTGTATTATAAACTTTGTGATATATTATTTTATATATTCAAAACTGAAACTGTGTTAACGTTACGGTCAATAATACCAGAAATATCTTCGGAAAATAAAATTTAAAACGCCGCTAAATGTAAGACTACAATATATATAGCTCATTTCATTCGCTTGCTTGGCTTGGGTTGCATTTCAAAACGCGCGAAAATTGTTCTTTGGAAACTCAAAATATTTAATTGAAACAGTTCAATAATTTTAGACATTTATCATAGATTGAAGACGGACATTTAAAAAATACGGTATGATGAGCATTAGGCGTTAAGTAAGTTTCTTAATAATAATAATAAAATAATAGTAAATAATAATTAGTATGGTGTTGGCAGTAAGAAAAAAAGCATCAGATCTAGCGCCGAAAGCGCTAAGTTGTCATTACTACCTATAAGGAGCCAGGAGCCTATTACTCGAAGAGCAATAACTATCTTGGAAATAAATATCCATAATATTTGAATAATTTTTAAGCTATCACCAATAATCACCATTCATACTTTCGCAATTTCAGTCTAAATAATTCTTCTAAAAACAAAATAATGCACGATCTAATGTCGGATTTCGAATCTGTTACTCCAGATTTGTGGATGATTAATGAAGAAGAATGGAAGGAAAAGCTATTGAAACTCCCCAATTGGTATCAGGTATTTATAATTAACAAAAAATTTTCGAAACTCAATATTAGCGTTATGTTTTCATTGATACCAAATTGACCTTTAAGTAACCTTTCAGATACCTCTAATAAATTCAAATGCTTCTCACAATCTGGCGGATAATACGTTGGTGCGTTTTCGGGGCATGATACAAGATATGCAAAACCCAGAATTTTATTTTGAAAAGTTTGAAGTGTACAATGCAGTTACTAATGAAATCAATAGAAAGTCTGGAAAGTATAGGGACACTGCTCATTTATTGGTAAGAATTTTGAATTGTTGTTATATATTTTGTTTTTATGGAAAGAATGTTGCAGAAGAACAGACAGTCCGCCTGATGGTAAGTGTATATTGTTGCTCATGGACCTCCACTATACATGCCAATATCAGTAAAGAATGACAAACATTGACATGTCCTCAGATGCGTCGCCCACCTTGAGAAGAAGTAGAGATTAAGAAGTAGATTTGGGATGAGGAGATTTTCTTATCCCGTTATACTTCCCATTCCTTCTTGGGTGATATGGAAACTTAATAGGATAATGGTATAAGGAGATTCATTTATTGTTATTTATCCTGTATTGAATGGTACAGAAGGGGAGGGGATCAGGTAGGAAATTAATGAACTAAAAAATACCTCTTTTATTGTTATACTCTATACTTGATGGGGTGGGAAATGGGTTTTGGCTGATCTCAGTTAGTCCAGAAACACATACTAAGTACATTTTTCAGTCCTCTGTGAATTTCAACAGCTATTGTCTAGTTCTATGTAATTTTCATATCTTTTTCATTATTCTAGTGTACTTGATTCTAAAATTGTATAAATATATCTGTGTAGTGATAAACTGAGTTCATCTGTATGTAAAGTTCTTGTGTTTCTAATGTATTTAATTAGTGTTTGTGTGTAATTAACCAAATTAATGAATATGTTCAAGAATAAACTAAAATTTAAAAAATACATTGCCAACATTGCTCAGTCATGACATTATTTGTGTTTTTGCCATTTGAAAAATTAAACAACTTTTGAGGATTGACAGTTTTTAATCAAAGAAATAAGGGCAACCAACTTCCTCACTTTTACATAGTTTACTTGAGATATCAAGTATAGTTTCACAGTTTCCTATAGTTAGTAATAAATATAGATAAATCAGCATTAAGAACAAAAACAACCATGCAAATTTAGCCCATAGGATTAGAGAGAGCAAGCAACAAAAAAGGTGTTGCCACTAAAGATTGTACTGGTGTAGCAAGCGCAGGCTGCATTTTGATGGCAAGCACAGGTACCATTTTAATGGAAAGCATTGGGTGGTTGCATTTTGATTGTAAACACATTTGATATTCTGTAGACAGAATGCATTTTCAATTACAAATAATATAAATATTACAAATATCTCTATTAAAAAAATAAATAGATTTTACACAAAATCATTTTCAGGAAAATGAAAAAATAAACTACACAGAGAACTTTCTAAGCGCACAGCGTCTAAATATGGTTGTTGTATCCATACCAGGTTTGAATGAGTGGGCACAAGAGATTGAAGATGATAAAAATCACTTGAGGCATTTAGAACAGCAACCAAACACATCCAAACGACTTTTAAACACAACCACAAAGTTAAAACGGAGTTATGATGAAACAAAAGATGATGATGCAATGGAAGTAGAGAATGAGACAGCATTAAAAGAACAGAAAACTGTTGATGATGTTAAGAACACAAGTGGCACAGTATCCAGGGAACATCTATTGAACTTTCCCCTGCCTGATATGTCTAGTAAATCTTGTATTGTTAAGGTGAGTTTTTACTTTGTTTCATTCTTGTAGTCATAATCACAAAATGATATGATTTCAACATGATTTGCTGCAAATTAAAAACTGTTGTACAACAGTTTTTAATTTTTCAAAAGTAAAGTAATTAAGATTTAAGTCAAAACTTTGGTTTCCCAGTGTTCTGCACCCTGTTTATTGCTCATTTCCTTTAATATGTCAGTATAATAGGTCCAATGGGAATTGACAACATTCCACTAAGAAAGTTAAGAGTCTGGGGCTGTAAGCAAATTTTAAAAGTTAAGAAATACTTATCAGTGGAAAATATGACAATAGAGAGTAGTAAAACTTACATAGAGTTAGACAGACCTAGCAGTCTTGATGCTTAGGAAAAAAATTAAATGTTTCAAAATTGTTTTATTATTTTAACAGCCTTAGGACTTGATCTAGGTAACCCCGTAAAATATAAATATAAACAGGGCTATCTCCAGGTCGGCGTATTTAAAAATCGGCCTACTTACTATAATCACCTAGAGTGGAATGTTTCCAATTCTTAGTGGATGTACTATAAATGTATTAAAAGTTCTTCGATTTTATGTAAACGAGCCGAGACGTGCCGAGGACAATGACGACGACGGCACCGGGGGTCATTCCTATCGGGAACAAATGTGCATGTTGACTTTTTGAATATGCATTTTTTTTTTAAATACAGATCTATGAAGAAACGGACAACCTCAAACTCAATGATATGATTGAAGTAGTAGGTTTTCTGTCAGTCGATCCCACACTTTCTGGAGAATTCCAACTAGAGAGGAATGCATTAGAGGCTCAAAGCGAAGAATCTGTGGAGACTATAACACATAACCCTCCACCCAGCCTCGTACCGAGAGTACATGCAGTGTATGTCAAGAAATTGGAACATTGTAACCCGCTGGTTAAGGATGAGTTTGATCAGGGTATGTATATAATGTCACAATAACTGAGCAAGGTGACATTGAAATTTGTCTATATGAACTTATTAAATAAGGCTTAAATTTTCTAATTTGAAAGATTGTTTGAAGATTTTGTTTAAATAGAATCTAACTTATTAATTATTTTTTTTAAATCTAAGTCAAGATGAATCTATTTATGAATACTTTTATTAATCTCTTCCTAAAGAGCAAATAATTCAAAATCTATGGGATAGCTAATCATTCTAAATCTATGGAATAGTAAATAATTCTGGGGGAATTTCTCACCACCTTCTGATAAACAAGTAACAAGTAGATAAAGTAACTGTTAACAATCTGATAGATAAATTATCTGGCAATTAAATTTAGCTGATACTGACTTTCTGCTAAAGTATAACTGGCTTCCTGATACCTTCTGATAAAGTTTTAGGTGGTAAGAAAGGCCCTTAATTTAAAGAACAGCAAGATTCTAAATTTATTTGTGTGTGACAGTAAAAAATACAAAATGTATGGGACAACAAACTTTTTAAATCTATAGGATAACAGATTGTTCTAAATTTTTTTTTTAAATAATTGTGATTTTATAATTTGCAACACTAATTTATTATCTCACTCAGGTGGTGTGTTAAAAGAAGCAAACACTGCCAGAGAGCATTTACTGAAGGCACTGACTGAAATATTAATGGGAGATCGATTGGCTGCCGAATATCTCATTTGTCATCTCATTGCCACTGTGTAAGTATCTAAATGTACAGTGGAGTGGATCCATGAAAATATTGAGCAATTTCACGTTCGATTCGTTTGAAAGAACAGACACTGATAAAGTCGCAAATCAGTGATCAACCAAAATGCAGAGATGTAACATTACGACCCTAAAAAAGTAGTATTTTCAAATCGTCAAATTTACCTACTAGTCCAGGCGAAAGAGAATATTTATCCATAGATATCAGACATGATTAAATTTATGATGCGACTACGTGATAATGCACATTCGCGTTACCTCAAAACAAACGTGCAGTTGCATAGAAATTACTATAAAGACCTTAATGATGTTGTTAGACAAGCGATACATAGTGCGAAGATAAATTGTCCGATTCTAAAACGTTATGGAAGAGTTTAAAAGCTACTTTACCGCCCAACAGTACTGTCAATCTCCCACCACATTTTGATGACCCTGATTTAATTAATGACAGTTTCTTAAATGTTCAGTAAACCTAATAGTACAGTAAACCGATTGAACGAGTCTATGAGGCTTGTAATCTTGGTTTAGGAATGGACTCTCATTTGCGTTTCGATTGTACATTGCGAATACTGTCCGTAGTTGCTTTTATAGGCTAAAGATTCTTTACAAGATACGGAAGTATCTAAATACTGAACTTCGTATAGTGAACATTGAACTGAACAGTTGAGTGAATCTTCAGTACCGTCGAAGCTAAATTATGCTGACGTAGTATATGGCACTCGTCTGTTTCCTCACAATGATGAGATTGTTCAGAGGGTTCAAAATGCTTTCGCTCGGTTTCGTTTTGATATACGTTTTGATACATTTAAAAAAAAATTGTAACGTTTTTAATTACCAAGTCAAGGAAATTCTGATTGAGGGACTGCTATATCTTTATTGACACCAGAGAACCTAAACCGAACCCACTTTTAAATTTACTACCATCGATTTGCTGCTCCTTCAGAATTTATAGCTGCTCATTTAATTACTTCTCATTAATATATTTTTTCCAGTTACGTCAGATTTGAAACCTTCAGTCTTGGTCAATTCTGCCTGAATCTGTCCAACCTGCCCACACAGAAGTACCCAAACTACGCTAAACAGTTGTATGACATTATCAAACAGTTCGTCACCAAAAGCTACTACCTGCCGCTTACCATAGACAATATGAACACACATGCATTACTGCCTAAGTAAGTTTTATTTTATGTGTTTCTCACTTGGTTTCTGCGGCCACATTTAGATATTTTTTTTTTTTTTTTATGAACGAAGGCGGCAGACGAATATACAGTCCACCTGATGGTAAGTGGATACTGTCGCCCATAGACATCCGCGATACATGCCAACATTAGTCCAACATGATAATGTTGACACGCCCCCGGATGCGCTGCCTACCTTTGGAGATATAGGAATGTATTTGGAGAAAGGGTTGGGAAAATGGGCAGGGATAGGATAGGATGGGAATGGGCTCTGGCACATCTCACTCACTACCGAAACACGTACGTACATTGGGGAAATACGATAAAGTGGAAAATGCAGTACATTTCAAGGTAGTCTTCTGTGAGAGAGGGGTAACGTGGCCAGTCGAGCGCGCCCAGCGGCTGTTGGATTGCAGCGTGCACTCTCCCCCTCCTAAAAGGGATAATAAACCAATTTGTTCATTATTAAAAAAAACAAACAATTATGCAAATATCTTAGTATAATAATTATATCCTTATCTTTCCCTTTATTATGAAACTGTAAAAGGAAAACTTGTGAGGATAGCTGCGTACTCGTAAAATAAAAAGAATCTGGATATTTAGACTTAAATAATCAGCATTAGGCATATAGTTAGATATGGTATTTTGCCACCGAGCGATTGTTGGCAGTGACCCTGCTTGCCGTGCAAAAGGTCCCAGGTTTGATTGCCGGTCAGACATTCATTTGTTTAAAGACAAATGTTTGTTAGGGTCTAGGTGTGTTGTTGTCTTTTGTATGTATCCACGGCACAGGGAATCCACATTGCATGTGGCATTATATATGTTTTTAGTCCACAATGTAATAATATAAATAAAATAAACCACTGTGAGCAAAGGCCCGCTACATTACTTTATTTATTGTGTCAGTTTTTGATATGCGACTGCAGTTTTTGACTGCAGGCCCTGCAGCTTTTTTGATATGCATCTTAGTAAATCACTGGGGAATTTCGAGCCGATACACATATTTTTTTTAATTTCTGGAGCATGCTGGATTCCTCACGATGTTTTCCTTCAACGCCGATCTAGTGTAAATTTTTAAAAATCTGTTCTTAAGTATAAAGTCAGTGGTACGTCCATCATATTTGAACTCATGATCACACGAATAGGGGGTTACCTGATGGTAAGTGGATACTGTAGCCCATGGACATCCCCGATACATGCCATCTTCAGTCCAGAATGACGAACGTTGACACTTAAGGAATGAATTGGGAGAAAGGGTTAGGAAAATGGGGAGGGATAGAATAGGGTGGGATGGGAATGTGCTCTGACATATCTCACTCACTACCGAAACACGTACGTACATTGGGGAAATACGATAAAGTAGGAAATGCAATATATTTCAAAGTAGTCTTCTGTGAGAGAGGGGTAACGTGGCCAGTCGAGTGCGCTGCTGCCGTCCCCCCACAATATTATTATATCATTACATACTTACTTACTTTATTATATCACATTATCTTTCTGGTGTATTTTAGAAAAGACTACAAGTGTAATCGACTAACAAGTGGTATGTTACAACTAAGCAAAAACACACATTTAGTTCTAGACGAGACTAAAATGGAACAGGGACAATTAGATGCTACCGGAGTGAATAATGTTGCCGCTTTGGGAAATTTGATCAAAACACAGAAAGTCGAATACGACTTTAAGTATTACAGAATGGAGTTTGATTCTAATATTTCTGTGCTTCTATTCTCTGAGGGTAGATCATTGTTGCCGGTAAGTTTTACTTTTATACAAGCTGATATAAAGATACCTGCGCAACTTCTTAACACTGAATTTCTTTCGCGAAACTAACGACTTTTGTTTCACGAATTTTTATTCATTCTCGATGATAGACTGAAAAAAACTGACAATAAAACTGATTCGTCAAAATTACTCAGCAAAGTATCATATAAGTATCCCTACACCAAATTCCGGCATAAATAAGTTTAACCTATTTAAAATTAAATTTTGTAGAATCTGAAGGGGCAAGGTCAGGGCTATGCGGTGGATGCATCAACACCCCAGCCGAGCTCTCAATTTTTGCTGAGTGGCTAAAGATGTGTGTGGTCTGGCGTTATCATGGTGAAAGATCTGTGATGATCTTTCTGTTTATCAGCTCGGGCCGTTTTGTCTCAATTGCTTACTTTAATCTCATCAGTTGCTAGCAGTAGAGGTCAGAATCAATAGTTTCCTCCGGCGGCAAAAGCTTATTATGGACGATACCTTTCCAATCCTACAATACACACATCACCTTGTTTCCGTTTCAATCCTACTTTTCCTTTAGAAAATTTCTAATTTTCTCAAGGTTTCCAGTTATTAAAATTACGTCCATTCATATTTTTATCAGCTATCGTACATACCTACTTATAATTTATATTAATATTCTAGTATCAAAATTATTTTTTCCTAGTAACCATGGTACATAATACCCTATGAATATTTTTTTAAATTTGCCCCGCTTTTTCAAGCTCGTCATTCTTGTGCCAGACTACGAGTGCTTACGAGTACCCGTACAAAGTGTATATAATTCTTATGACATAAATGATTCTTGAACCAGATTTTAACTCGCACCAGTCGACTGGGATTCAGCTGCCACTTTTAATGTTTATTTAATTCTTTATTGTATGCAAGAGAAAAAAATAAAAAAATCTGAAGTATGTGTATCCACCAATCCACACCCGCGTGGCGAGTAAGGCCCGAAACCCCCCCAGTGATCTATGGGGAGGCCTGTGCCTTGTAGTGGGACATAACATAGGTTGATACAAGTTACATAACATGAAATAAAACAAAAGGCAAGCTGATCTCCTGGAGAGATGTATTCCAGCAGGCCTGGAAAAGTGATTTCTTTATCATTTTAGAGCGACTATCACGTTCCACTGCGGCCGAAAGCGTCCTCCTTACAGATATTCGATGCCATTGTTGAGGCGGCTACTTATTACTTGAAGGATGAAATATTGAATCTAATTAGAGTGTACCTCACCAACCTCAAGCTGGCTAAGTACACACTAACTGAAGATTTAGAGGTATGTAGATTTTTATAGGCATTTATGCAGATTTTTATGTGTTTTATGTACATCTATACATTTTTTTTACTTTTTGTCTGTTTGTCAGTCTGTCTAAACGCGTATCACGCAAAAACCACTGGACGGATTTTAATAAAACTTAGCATAGTTATAACTCATGTGCCGAGTAAACATTTGGGGTACGTTTTATTCAGATCCATTATAGAGTTCCCACGGGAATCACTCTAAAGTTCACGCGAAGTCGCGGCTAGGAAGTCGCAAAAACTTTAAAATGTTGAAACTGCACTATCGTTCCGTGATTAAGTTCCTTACAAGTAAGGTGTTAGCCCGACCAATATCAAACAACGGTTGGATAATGTGTACGGGGATTCTCCATCATTTTCCACCGTCGGTGATTGAGAAATCCACTCAAGAAACTGTAGTGGATAATACCGCCACAGGACCACCATACAGTCACCGTGAACTTCTTTTGACTCAGTTTATGTTTGGAACATTGTTTGGCTGTCTCCTGGTTTCAACCATTGTGAAGAAGGTTTATGATTATCATACAGGACCCACTTCTTTCATCACAAGTAACAATACGATTCAGAATCTCTTCATTTTTGTGCCGGTTCAGCAAAATAAGGCAAGCCTAGACGTGTGTTCGAAGCTTCGTTCGAAGCTCATACGGTACCCACTTTCCGAGCTTCTTCACTTTCTCGATTTGACGCAAATAAATGAACATCGTTTTGTCACTTACGCCGAAGCTGCTGCTAACTCAGACGTGGTTTGAGATGAATCAGCTTCCACTATTGCTTTCAATTCATCATTGTCGACTTTCTCCGATCGTCCACAGGGCTTGTTCTTGAGGTCGAAGTTTCCAGAACGCAAACGATGAAACCAAAAACGCACCGTGCGTTCTTTTGCGGTGTTTGGTTCGTACACATCGTTGATATTACGTACAAACGTGTGCTGCCACGACGGAAGCACAAACGGACTTATTCGAAAATAAATCGAATTTCTAAAATTTTCCATGGTCATAAACACAACGACATCAAAGCAAAAATTCGTTTGACGGAAAAACAAACGAATAACTGATTTTGACAGAGAATGTCAAATTTTAGCTTTAACGTAGCTTTAAATTAAAATTAATTTGAATTTGGAATTCCAAGCCAAACGCAAGTTAACTAAGTTTAAAGTGGCCACTATGAATAAACGGCAATTTCATAGGTAAGCCCCTAATAAATAAAGAGGATATTATTATTATTTATGTATTAGGCTAGCAGCTTTCGCCGATGCGCCTACATCAATAACACTTGTGTCTAAAGAGTTTTTGAATTTATTCATTCCATCTGCTTTAATTGTCTCATGCGGTAGATTATTCGTGAGTTGACGACTCTATTTAACATGAAGTGCTTGTATAAATTGGAGGTAGCGATAGTTCGCATTATTAGACTCAAGCAGGTCCTCTCAGATTCTCCTTTGCTTTAGTATTTTCGATAGAGTTCAAGTATGTCCCATCATAGTGGTTGTTCAGAATCTTGTAAGTTTCGTTCAAGTTTCCTCTTTCCCTCTTTTCCTATAGACTAGTTAAGCAAAGAATGCGGAGTCTTGTCTTCATATGGTTCTTCTCTGGACTCTTCATGCCCGTCGAGTTAAAAGTTAAATTAAATATTAAAGTTAAAACATAATAAGTATTAAAAGTAAAAAAGGATATTAAAAGTTGTTAAAAGCGCAATCCTGGCTCCCATTTTATGTGCTCCAAACTTTAGAAATTATTCTCTTTTTTCAGTTTGTGCAAGAAGACTACATAGAAATGCGTAGCAAATCAGATAATAATAATCCAGTGACAGAGGATGATTTGCACCGATTATTGGTACTGGCTCGTCTAGTGAGCCTCTCTAAAGGCTTCGATACATTGAACAGGGAATGTTGGGATATTACCAAGAAAATGGAAAGCGAAAGGATTTATAGAGTGAAAAATCCTGTGACATATACTTCTTAAGCGCACTTTTTGTATCATTAAATATACTACACCACTTTTTTATGTATTTTTGTTGTTTTTATTTATTACTCCCTACGTCTTTTGTTTCAAATGTTATGAAGCTCAGAATATACGAGTAAATATTTTTTTTATTATTTACTATAAAAAATAGGCTAGTCAGCAGACCAGACATATTTGTTAGGTTACTGTATAAATTTACGGATATTTACGCATAATAATCGCATTGAATGCCTGAATTATTAATCGTGGTAACACAACAGTATTTGGTGACTAGCGACACCTATCGGTACAACTTGACGCCCTTTTCGCGTCGCCATTTGCTTTTATGATTCGCACGACGAGACGGGGTGTATACTTACTATATAATTCTACTACTATAAAGTACACTATAATTCTAGCGGAATTCTAGTATGTTAACTACAATTGTTGTTAATCAGCAGAAGCAACTGCCGGACCACTTATATACACGGAAATAAAGCGCAGTGTTGTCGCTCCGACGTTCGACTGCAAGAGGTCGGTAAAGGTGCGCTCGCTCCTTTTGTACCGTTCGCTAGCGCCCTCTACCCCCTCCAAGTCATCGGATGCCTGGTTCTTGAATCAGCGGCTGACGCCAGTGTCGCTGCTTACTTTTTCGTAGTACCGGGGTTTCGCCAACAGATGTCGCTCATTTCGATACTACGAGGCGAGATGTCAGCGATCGCCAACAAGTATGTGTTGTAAATTTAACTTGGTTACCTTATCAATAAATGTTTCGAATATTGAACGCTGTTTCCCTTCATATTGGCCAATCAAATGTTCAAATAAATAGAAACTACTTTGCAGCTCATTACAAATGTATAGAATGGTCTAATGATTAATCTCTATGTGCACTGCATGTCCTATAAAACACGATTCGTAATAATTCTAAGACAGAAGCTTCTATTTATGTAGCACTGAAGTCAATAGGCGACTAGGTAGCACCAACTGCAACAGTTTTGTAGAATATTGTGTTTATTCATTTTAATGCAATCAATGAATCATTTAAAAACGAATAGTTCGTATCAATTGGCACTGATTGGCATGATTGGCTCTTAATACTACTACACCAACAATCTTTGTACACATCCCGGCCGAAAGTAATACACATAGCCTATGATCGGCTAGCTTCGGTTTGTGCCCTCTAAATGCCGATCTGTATTACTTTCGGCCGGGAACTATACCCTCGTGGAATGCGTTCCATTTTACTCTTTCCCCGCAACACTCGCCAGTACCTACTGTTGGAATAATAAAAACGTGACTATCACGATGAAATGGACCCGAATTTTTTTCAAAATGCTTATAAGAAAAATTTGGCAAAAGGCGCAATTGTATTACTAGACAATGCACCGTACCACAGTAAACAGCGCATTAAACCAATCACATAAATCTCCAGAAAGAGTATTGCAAGCATGGTTGAAGGAACACAATATTCCCTTTAGAAAAAAATATACTTTGTGGACGAAATTTTATGTTCATGGATTCCATGTTCTACGCCTACCGCCATACCAGTGTTACCTCAACCCAATAGAATAGACAGGGCCGTCTTTACCAGGGGTGCAAGGGGCGCCTGTCGAGCGCTGAATTTTTGGATATTTCATTGAACTTAACGCCATTGCACAGTTTTATATACTTGTTACTTACGACAAATATGTATGCGCAAGCAAAAAAAAATATAGTCATTATCAATAATATTTTTTTTACTTTTATTACGCTTTCGGCGCTTGTCATACCGCATTACTACACTACACAAATAACAATTTTATTTAATACAACACGCGCGCGGCAAAATCTCTAATCCAAAGACAGTGTATGTATGTACGTTTGACACGTTGCCGCCCGGTAGCAAAATGATCTCTAAGTCAATAGAGTGTAAGTTCATTTGAAATGGGCGCGCGGGCACTTATGGTATTTACTTATGGTGCAGGGTGTGCGGCGCACAGGGGCGCAGGGTGTTAGGGGGCGCCGAGCGCCGCTCGCGACGCCTCCAAAGAGTCTACTAGAGGGCGCCAGGGTATTGATTGCACCCGGGCGCTACATGGGCTAGAGCCGGCGCTGAGAATAGATTAGGTTATTATCTGGTACTACGTGTATATCAGTCATCAAAAATGTTTTTTTTTTTGGAATGGTTAAACCGCTAGAAGGAACGGACTTCGGGTTAGGGCGTTCAGGGCCGTAGCTACTGTAGCTAGAGTTGAATTTAAGGTAGGGCAGCGGTGGTTTCAGGTAGGGCGGAAGTAAAAATGTTTATCTTAAATTATTATACTTGGGAGCGTGAGTGAGGTAGTAAATACTTAGTTATTGGTGTAATGAGAGCAAAAAATTCATGTTGTAGGTGACAAATGGTTTACATTATATCTCTAATCATATTATATCCAATCAATAGTGTATAAGGTTCTTTCAGTTCTTCTTCCAATCAATAGTGGTTCAGTCTTTAAATAATAATAAAAAGATCTTCTTTAATACAGCTGCATTATTCGATTCGCCATATTATTAAAAATGCGAAGAACTTCATTCAGATTCAGTTCATTCAGAGATTCAGAAACTGACTTCGTTTTTTTCTTTTCGAAGGCTAGCAATACCATGCTTGCTATTCTTCCATGTTCCATTGACAGCCTCTGCGGCCGATTGATTGCAGTCAACGTTGAAAACATAGATTCGCATAAAGCAGTGCTACATCCCATGGTTGCCACAGACGCAAAAAGTTCATACGTATCTTTAAATGCCTCTCGTTGCCTGTACAAAATTTGCATTGTGTTTTCCGTTTATGTCGCTAATAGTAAATGAATAGTTAATTTTTAATCATTTCATACTATGAGAAAATAATTTACTTATCATATTATACCATAGTTGATGGTATTTTTTAAGGTAGGGCATTGCCCCACAGTGCCCTCCCACTAGCTATGGTGGTTAGGGCGTTGCTTTGGGAGGGCACCGCGGAATCGCGAGTCGGTAAGAAACGCCCAGGCACGTTACCTGGTAAAAGTGTAGGCTGAAGGCCGGTGTGTGTTATGGACGCCACACACGATCAGTTACAGTTAGTTACCACAAGTGTTAGTTTTAACTGAATAATTTAAAATTACAGTTTGAACGGAACTTCCTAGTATGAAAAACTGACAGTTTTCATACTACACGGTCAGTTGGAAGTTCCAATAAAATACAATGATGTGGGACAGTGAATCAAATCTCTAAGGCCTCTCGAAAATTAACTCTCCTTGACATACTACTCTATTATATTTTAACATCTGTGGTTACCATTATCCCAAACGCAAAGTTTTAAAATGACTGTGATTTTCTCAGTTTTCAATAGAATATGAGTTTTCTGTTCTTTGGATTTTTACAATACACAATGAATAATTTCCTAAGGCAAGAGTATTCATTTATGCGTATTTTTGAAAATAAAATCTATGAAAGGATATTTGAATGTATACATACATAATTTGAACGCATCATAACCTTTTAATTAAATTAAAATATGTCATTGTGACGTGTATGAATTTTACGAAATCATCTTCAAAGCTATCGATCGGTTTTATGTTTATTATTGTATTAGATTGAATAAAATAATAGCACAATGTCAAGTAAAAACAAGTCTTGCGATGGTTCCAATAAGGGAAAAGTCATAGAATCTATTTGGAAGAAAGCTTTTATCTCAAATACGGAATGGTCGGACAAGGTTAGAATGTCACGGGACTTCGATTTATTTTGAGAATAATGAGAAAATACTTATTTTATATTTTTATACACGTTTTAGGAGGAGTTTTTGGATGTTATATATTGGATGCGACAAGCGATTGGCGTAGTGCTGGGCCTCTGTTGGGGACTGCTTCCTTTGAAAGGATTTCTGGGTTTATTATTGTAAGAATCGTTTTTTTGTTTACAATTCGCTCTAGATTTATATAAATTGATTGTAAAGTGTACATATTAAGTTACTGGATTATTATAAAAAAGACTCAATTCAATTCAATAATTCAATGGGACAGCACAATGATACTATGGTATTTGTTAAATAATGTTTACCAAGAACTTATTATGTTTATATGAAATAGGTACTATTCTAAAGCATAATCATGTTATATTCATTAATTGTAGCAAGTATTTATGATTGTGTTATAAAAGAATCTATTTCAGAAAGTATATTTTTAAAACATACTTCTGAGAAGTCTCAAAATTGTATGTATAATGTTTTATGAAGTAATACAATAAGCTTTAAATATTATTATTGAATTTTGTGTTTCAGATTTGTGATTCTAAATGCGGCAGTGATATATTTTTATGTGAATAATTTCCAAAATATTGATGAGGAAGAATATGGTGGGATGTGGGAAATAACTAAGGAGGGGTTCATGACATCATTTGCTGGGTTTTTGGTAAGTTTATAACACCATTTGTTATATTTTATTGCACATAAACAATGTATGGTAAGCTCATTTAATGCCTAATGGAATTATCTGCTAGTTCAGTTAAACAGAAATTCGCATGACACCTTGTGTTACTCTATCTTGATAGAAAAATAAGGTAATAAACGAGGTTGATTTAACTCATGTTAAATTTTCAAGTGATTTTTTAAATTTCAATCAAACTCGAGGAGGAGGCAAAATTTACTGGATTACAATGGAAAATGATACAAATTAAGATAATTTAAGTCTTTCTTTACTTAACTCATTCAGGATACACAATACAGACATAATCTGATCAGTTTGCCTTTTAAATTCAGATATCTATTTGTATAAAACATGGTTCAATAGATGTTACAAAGAGATAATAGTTTCACATGACAAAGAGTCACCCAGTGTGTTCATTATGACACTATACCACCATCCTGAAAGGTGTGGAATGAACTCCCAACAGAGAATTCCCTGCTTCACTACAACATGGGGTTCTTCAAGAAAGCTGTTAATAGAATCTTACAAGGCAGGTAGTGCACAGGCATACCGCCTAGTGTTGCAGGTGTCTACGGGTGGCGGTAACCACTTACCATCACGTGGACTGCATACCTGTCTGCTACCTTCACAAGAAAAAACATGTTACCTTGTTATCTTCGTAATCAACAGTTAGAAGCAGTTACCACACAAATGATTATACTAGTCATTATAAGCAATGATTGGTGGTGGAAGATGCACATTGTGTCAATAGTGAAATGGGCTGAGTCTATGTTACCAGTGAGGTCCAAATGTTTCTGGCCTTACACATTTCTAGCAGTGATGTGCCAGATATATCCGTCAATATCCGAGGGGAAAATATTTGTATCCGTATCCATTACTTTTCAGCGGATCTTAAATGGATCTTTTATATTCATTCATTATATGAAATTTGAAAGATAGTAATGAAAAATATTTCTGTAAAATATGAATATTTCCTGCCTTTAAGAACATAATTTGGAGCAACATGATCCATCAAACCCTAATTAATCTACATGTTGAAAAGGTAAATTGGATATAGCTATCATTTCTGCAATTAAATAGTCAATTTTTATTGACTTGGGGTTCCTATGATACCTATAATAAAAATGTGTCAACATTTTGACGTTTTCTAAGTATTCGTTAAAATGTGTTGCCTAAGCCGTTGTAAAACGTCTGTGACATATTTGGTCCTGTGAGAGAGGAACTTATCCCACACAAATGAATCACGAAATTGATACACTGATTCATAAGGAAATGCTAATCAATTTCTGCGAAGAGGAGTCTTGATTGAAACCTACAAGATTCTCAACAACCACTATGATACTTGAACTCCATATACAGTACTAAAGCAAATGAGAATCTGAAAGGACATGACAAAGCACTTCCTATTAAATAGAGTGGTCAACTCATGGAATTATCTACTGCAAATTTAGATCATAGCAAAAGGGAAAGATCCCTGTACTATCTTACATTGCGTGAACTGAAAATGGGCTTGGATGCACAACTACATGTAAACAAACTTGTACACCTACAACTGAAGTCATGCTGTAGGACACTGAACGACAGAGATAGAGCAATGAGCTTGGACAGTAGTACGAGCGAGACAAGCACTACTTCCCGGTCGCGCGGCGCATTACCATGCGGTGTTCAAGCACGTCGTTTTACTATGTATAGCTCTATTGGTGTATATACGAGAATTTCGCCGTTCGCACTTTACTAGTTGCGAAACCCTTTCGAGACAACCCTTTTTCCTCCGAGATGCGCGATGCCAGCATGTATATACCACGCGCACTCGGTTTTATTTACGGTTTTATATACCACGTTCACGGGCACTGCACTTGCACTACGCACTCACTATTCTGTCGTGCACATAATTCTTTATTTTACGTTAATCAACCTATGTATATCCAAATATGATCCAAATGTCTTTCTCTCGTCCTGTAGACAATGTCACATCCAAAACTAGTTTTTATTTCTGCCCAGCTTAATCTATCCCTTTTAAAGCATAAATGTTGCCTATGTAAAACATCATGATTTTTATCAACCCTAGGTGTGAATAAATTCAAAAACTGTTTAGACAAAAATAAGTGTTGAGACACATCAGCGCGAGCTGCTAGCCTAATACATAAATAATAATAATAATCTTGTGGCCAGCCCATTTCCTTCTTTATCCCCCCCCCCCCCCCTATCATGTGAATGGATTTGGAGATATTTATTGTTGGCCATTAAAGTACATAGTGTGAATAAATAATAATTAGTAGGCTAGGCTATTCAATGTTTATTATTTTTTCAGGTGACATGGATAATAATGTATACAGGACTGCATGGGAGCGACACATTATGAGATAGGGAGTAGTTCTGTGCAGTGTTTGGAGAAAACCAAGTGATGCCAAGTTTAATAGTACAATGAGGCAGTGACGGATTCTGATATGATGAGCGTATTATTTGTTGATTTCATTTTTTGACTTCATAATGAAATATTAAATGGAATTTTTAGATATTTATCAAGATTACTAGTGTTATTAAAAATAATTTGATAATACATTGTGTTTGTATCAATATGGGTTGAGTCCGCAACGTGAAGGTCAGCAAAGCGAAGTTATAGGATAATACAGGTTGTAATTAATATATTTCTGATAACAGAAACTGTAGATTCTGTTCAAAATCTTGAGTTAATTGATACGAAATTTTACATATTGTAGTCTTTTGTGCTTTGTATTTAGCGATTTGCATGAAAAATTTAGCAATTCTAACGTTTTTTTTTTTGTACAAAAATATGAATCATGTATGAGATCCATGGTTGTGGTCTTCGGAAAATCTGTTACGTTCTGTATATTGTCTACAGTGAACTGTAATTTAGCTATATATACTATATACATGTATATTTGTACTATTTATTTGAAATGTAATAATATATCCTTATACTTTTTGTTACTGTTACTAAGCAAAAAGTGATGTGACATACCAGTATTTATTTTTATTATGAATATAACTAGATAATGTTGTAAGGCATTAAGTCCCGTCTTTTCTCACAATTTACAAAAATAGAGTAAATAAATAAATAACAATTTTAGCAATAACAGCAAAAAAATTAATCTCACGACTTCGGAGTTCTTAGGTCTCCTCTTTACCTAAACGATAAAGGTCAAATCATTTAGTGATTCAGTTTTAAAGGGCTTCCGGGATGTTGAATTATTTATATACTACGTTCCTTTCTCAATGAAATATACAATGTGACACTGAAATAACGCAAAGGCTGAAAATAAGTTCATTATCGAGAGTGGAACCATTTCTATAGTTATTTTATCTTACGAATGTGGGTTTACGGTTAGTAGTGGTTGTGTGCGTACATTTACATTGTTTTAGTGTGCGTAAACTTGAGAACGTTCAGTTAGGTTCTCCGAACGTTACGCTGCCGGCCGCCGTTTTGTCATTCGGCTTCTGACATCAGTCCTGAGTGCTCGGATGCGTTCCTTGCTCTGTATTATTGTTGAGTTTTCGTTTGTTATAGGTAACATTTTAAAAAAAATGTTCCCATATTAAAGTGTTCACCCGAAATGTCAATTTGATGTTTCTTCGTTTATATAAATACACTCTAATTAAAAATCGGACCTTATACCCGGACATTTTTACATACCTAGTTAACGACATTTTCTTATACCCGGACCCTTATATTTTTACAGCGGATTCTTTTTCATAACTTATTGTTGATTTCTAGTAGGTATATATTTCGTTCTGACGCGCAGTTACACAATCAATGCGGCGCGCTGCCATCGAAAATAAGCTGACTAATGAGAGCTACCAACGTTTTAGATAGAACAACAATGCCTTACATGTTTGTAATTCTTGATTTTTCCCTAAAATAATTTTATTTTTTGCTAGAACGGTTTTATATTTTTTAAATTAATTGACGTTTCAGTCAATTTCACGTTTTGCGTTACTTCGGTGACACGTTGTACATGTAGTATAGTATGATGCAAGTGGATAGCAAATGTTGTTATTGAAAGTCCCGTGGTTTTAACCATTAACAATGTCGGCAATTTTGGACATATTCATATGGATGATAGCTATCTATCAAAAATCCTTTAAAATTTCATTACCTACTCCGACCACGGGTAATGAAATAGACATGATAGAAAGAGACAACACATAATAACACAGTCATATATTTTCGATCTTAAATTGTGTTATAAAAAAATATCTGTAAAAATATGTGGCGAGCGGACGGAATTTCAAAATATTCGGATGAACTTTTATAAAATAAAATCACAATATGTTTTTTAATATAAATTATGAAGTCAAAACACATGAAAGCCCTACAGATCCTTGTGACGATAACATTTGGAGATGTCCGCGTTTCTGTAGGATAAATATGTATTAAGTGAAAACATAAATTTATTGTTACGTTTTAATTTAATTTTATGCAGCCTCCAGACATGCGACACATATAGAGCATTGGCCATCCGAACGTTCGCACGATTACAAACCTTTCGTAAACGAGCTATTGCGGTGATTTTAAAGTTCACATTCGTTGCCAGTTCCCAGTGGTTCACAATTAGTATTTTCCAAGTACCCTTAGGAAAAAAGATAACAGCGTACCACTGTGGGAAATTATAAATATATAACACAAATTCAACTTATTAATCGTTTATTATAAAAATATATATCAGCATATTACTAATTACTATACTATTACTAAAAAAATATTTATTGCCAGTGTAACGTGTCACTTTTGTCATTAGCATTACAATGTTGTAAAAAATCTGGTTGTTTCGTGAGTTTTAGTATTAAATCATGTTCAAGTTGTAGTCTGTGGCGATGTTTAGTTTTTATATTTGTCATATCCCAAAATGCAGGCCTTGCAAACCCAAATTCAGTTCATTTAATCTGTTGGAACTGACTGATAAATACGAGTAAAGTAAGCTAGTCTGCAACTATATGGGATCATTCAATAACTGTTCCCACTCAGTATTTGCATTAAGTTGCTCAAGAAAAACAGCCCAGCCCCAGCCCCAGCCCCTGGGTAACCAGCGGACTTCAGTGTGTAATAGTAAGGTCTGGTGCTCACTGCCAAGTTATCTACGTCTCTTACTGCACATCTAAGTCTGCTGCACTTGTAAAACCATACTGAATGTAATTGTCATCATACTTTCTTTTTGGAATGGATTCCTCGTTCTCAACAATTCTTTTCTTCTGCGTCTGCAAATTACTTGTAGATGATGACGACGCCGCGCTGACTGGTACTGCTCCCCATTACTTAACTTGTCTTCGTCAGTATTTCTGCTACTTAGTTATAATGCAATCTCCTCACCCTAGGAAATCGGGAAATACTGCTCTGATTGAATGTTTGTTCTACAACATTATATTTGCGGTTGACGAGCTTAAGCACTTCTTGAATAAGTTGATAATGAGCTGCAAAAGAGTTTGTACATATATGTGCGCTTTCAATCCACAGTTCGCACATATTAATTAGCACGAAATACGTTAGCAACGTCGTTGTACCCCTTCAAGGAATCAAAATTCAAAATGTATGCAAATATAGTCTGTTTGTGCACCTAACTGTACCAAGATGGTGTTGCGTGTCTGGTCGTACTCTTATTTAAAGGCAGTGCCCGACCGAAGGTTTATGAGCCGAAACCAAAGTTATACTTTAGTTATTCTTCAACCACACCCACCAAAGATATCATTCAGTACTGAATATTGTGAAATTAAAATTTTAGATTTCATATTTTTAAACTTACAAAATAAACTGTCTAGTTATAATTAACTCATTCTGTTAAATTATTATGGATATTATTATTATTATAATAATAATAATTAACAATATTAATGAGTAATAATTATAATCTATTAACGAGTAATGTGGATAAAGGTAACTATGAAAACAAATTGCATCTAAGTCATTCGTTTTTTTACACTAACAACTTCTTCATCACTATAGTTGCTGATGTTTGTATTACTATTTAGTATTATATACCATTCAAAAGATATTTTTCACTTTGGTTTTGACTAAGCCTTTTGTTGAAGCCAAATATTTCTTGCAAAATTCAATTTTCGGCTAAATATGAAGCTTCGGTCGGGACTATTAAATTACTGTTTATTCTCGTAAATGAGCCAATGAGAAAGGCATAGCCGAATTATCTAGGTGTGTAATTCAAGAGAAATATGCTTTGTGTGAATTGTTTCAACGCCTCGATTTGGTCATGCTTTTAGCACAGTTTATATAGAAACCAGTAGGTATTATATGTATGGTGAGTTATGAAGTATTTTTAAGAAGTGTTTTGAAATGTTTGAATTTTTGCAATAATTCATTAATATTTTTATTTCTATTTATTAATTCATTCAATGGGCCATTGTTGATTTAGACTTTATATCGAACCGGAAACGTTAGACGCTGTGGCGTGTTCGTTGTAACTAGAGATGCGCCGAGTACAAGTTTTACCGAGTAACCGAGTACCGAGTATTACTCGGTTTTATGTTAGCCGAACCGAGTACTCGGCCGAATTACTCGGTTCAGTTTTCGCAGGTATGGGGCGCGAAAACACGCTTAAACATGATCGCGACGTGCGGCCGGTGCACCATAAGCTGCCTTTGTTAAATGTCGTATATTAATTGATTACTTGTTTGCTTCATTTAATTGAAATTAATAAATGCTCATTACTTTATTAAATATGCTTATATTGATGACGCTCGCGTCTCTCCGACAATCAAGTTTTTTTTACACTATATTATTTTACCGAATATTCGTCACTTAAACTGAGTTATTTGGCCGAGTACGAGTACTAAAAAAATTGCCGAGTATACCGAGTACCGAGTAATAAACGAGTACTCGGCGCATCTCTAGTTGTAACGTTATTCTTATAGTAAACAAAGACGATGTGCCTTTGATAAGGTCTGACACAACGGTTTAATCTATAAACTGTACCAACTCGAGGTGCCTTTCCCACCTTTCGCTACAGAGTTGAAGACACTATCCAGTTCCAGCCCAATCAGAGCTGGAGTCCCCAAGAGCTCCGTTCTAACACCCACGCTCTATTTCCCTCTACACCAATGACATCACCCACTCTCCTGTAATAGAGTAATTGCCGTATTTTGGCGTAAAGATAAAAAAATGCCACATAAAAATTATAAAATTTTAAATATTGTAAAATTTCTTTAAAATTAGGTATACTTAACAAAATAATGTAGGCATGTTTATAAATTACCCTGACCAAATTACTATACATACACTAACAATCTGCCTTACCCAAGAAGACTGTCGATGACTTTCGGAAAGTGTAATAATACACTTAAAGGAATTGTCCTTCTGCGCGCTCGTGTCAGCGCCGTCTCTGTATGCGTAAATCGTATTTGAAGCGATTAAAGGAAGATGTGTTACTGGTATCTATATATACTGTGCATAGTATGTAATTTGTAACGTATTTGTTGCATTTATTTTGTGGAGTCTTGAGAAGTGTTTGCAGTCTCCTTGTTTTGAACAAATGATAAGTATTTTATGGTTGATTTGAATAAAGTTTTTATAACTTGTCCGTACATATCTTGTGGCCTTTTATTTAATAACTTTTATCAGTATTTTTTTTTCGGAGGGGAAGGTGCACACTGCAATCCTACAGCTGCTGGGCGCACTCAACTGGCCAAGTTGCTCCGCTCTCACAGTAGTGAGATTTAAAATTTTCACAGTAAAATTTACTACGTTTCCCCCGTATCCTATTCCCCAATGTTCCGTACGTGTTTCGGTGATAGTGGGATATGCCAGAACAAATTACCATCCTATCGCGTCGAGTGTTGATTATGATGGAATAACTGGATACACCAGTACCTATTATGAAGCAGCAAGTTCTAAATCATCTTAAAATACGTGACAGGGTTCTGGGTGTTATATTCATCTCTCTGGATAAAATCTTTTGCTTCCGGGCGGGATTTCTTCGGATTCTCTCCTTCACAGCTTTAATCGTCTGTTTAGTACGAATAATGAGTGGACCGCCAGACCTTTTTCTGCCACAAACAGAGGACGTTTCAATGTGCCTACCAATAGCCCGGTAATGGGGTGAAAGCTGTAAGCCGGTAAGCCCCGTTAAGAACCCCGGTAAGCCGATATGGGGTTTTTCAAGACAGCTGTGAATAGAATTTTGCAAGGTCGGCGGCGCAACCGTATACCCCCTGGTGTTGCAGATATCCATGGGCGGCAGTAACACTTACCATCACGTTGGGACCGCTTGCTCGTCCGCCCACTTTTTTATATAAAAAAAAATCAAAACTAATCATTCCTCCAAGTAACAAGCATATCTCTGCGTAATCGTAGCATCTTTGAATGTCATCCTGTTGCTCGAAGTCACCATAAAAGGTCATTTATGGATGCTAAGTAAGTTTGTAACGGTGTGAACGCGGCGTGCCAATGCTCTAGGCACACTGGCAAATTGATTTGCAAATCGGATACCAATCGAGTCAAATGATATTAAATCTATATCTATACTAATATAATGAGGTAAAATTGTGTATTTGTAGGTATGTTGGGGGTAATCTCTGGAACTACTGAACCGATTTCGAAAATTCTTTCACATATACGAAGCTTCATTATCCGTATCTAGAGGCTATATTTTATTTTGAAATTTTGAAAAACAATAACCTATAAACCGAAGCGAAGCAAGGGCGGGTCGCTAGTAAATAATACATTAATAAAAAAAACAAAAACTTTAATCATCTCTCCAAGTAACAAGCACATCGTCAGTTCTATATCTCTGCGTAATGGTAGCATCTTTGAATTCCATCCGAGTGCCGGATTCAAACGCGAGTGCGCCCGCGTGCGCAATCATAACACCGTTGTCGATACAGAACCGTTCGTCCGTCGCGAATATTTTAGCGCCGCGCTCTTTGCACATGACCGCCATCATGTCTTGAAGACGCTCGTTGCAACCAACCCCGCCCACTATTAGAACCTATTGATAAAAAGATAAAAGATAATTAGAATCGGTCATTTCATGGGCGAGCACCTAATATCAAGATTTTGTTTAAACAATATTTTCACGCTCTCAGATACATATTCGTATATAACACATCGTTCAATAAGTCCCGGGACTAGCGTAGAGATGGCGCTAATAATGCCATGTATATACCAAGGTTCAGAAGTACCAACCTTTAGATGAGATGTGTCAAAATTTGATGTAATTCGAAACATAACCAAGAAAGCTATAGTGGTTAAAGTGACGCTACCCACACATGAAGAAGAAGAAAGTCATCTTTCATCAAGACAACGCACCGTGCCACAAGTCAATCAAAACGATGACCAAATTCAACGAATTGGGCTTCCAACTGCTTCCCCATCCTGCGTACTCGCCGGATCTGGCCCCCAGCGACTACTGGCTCTTTGCGGATCTCAAAAAGATGCTCCAGGGAAAAAGATTTGGCTCGAATGAGGAGGTGATCGCTGCTACTGAGGCTCATTTTGAGTCAAGACAAATCGTTCTACAAACATGGCATTGAAAAGTTAGAGAAGCGTTGGAATGATTGTATTATACTTGAAGGAGATTATGTTGATGAATAATAAAGAATTTTGCGGATAAAATGTTGTTTTCATAGTTAGTCCCGGGACTTATTGAACGATGTGTTATTTCTATCAGGCGCGCACACGTACAGAAACTTGTTTCTTTTCCCTTTCTAACCATTGTATCCATTCTCATCGTTATAAGAAAATGTTTTATTATACTGTTTAGGAATTAGAAAGGAATTTATTGGTCCTTGTTGTATCTTCACTATTTTTAATTACCTACTATTGAAGATGTTGATTTTCTAAATAACATAAACAGATATGAAATCCTATCATGTGCGTGCTCAACACGCTCTTAGTTGATTTTTTTTTATAGTTTATTTATTATATTTTATGATTCTGGTAGATATTTTACCTCATCAGAGCCGCAGTGTGCCATAGCTCTTTCTGTGATCTCTACCAACATAGCAAACACTGTTTCTTGCAATGAGAAGCACAAATCCTCGGGTGTGTACTCCTTTAGAAGCTCATCAATTTTATCCTCCATGTACGACAAGATGCCTGAAAAACTTACATCCATACCTGAAAACATACAATAAGTCAAATGTGGTTGTTTCTTTGTACATGATTTATTGCTGATTTAAGTGTTGTGTAAAGCTTATTATTATGTGAAAAGATAAAACTTTTAACTTGTAATTTCAATTTGTCGCCATTATAAAAAGTCAGCTGTCAAACGGTATATCACTCTCCCGCCAGTGATTAGTATTGCCAGAAATATAGCACGCTAAAGTCATACGTTCAAAAAGGCCGCGAACTTTTCCGACTACCTCTATTAATATGTCTTTCTCGCTTACTCTTTATTTTAATCATGTAAGAGCGAGTAGCGAGAGCGACTACCACCAATCACATTGACATACAATATAGGAAACACTCATACAGATAAGACAACATAACAATGGAAATAGGTAGAAAATAAATGTTTGCTGATAGTCACCGGCAAGCCCCCCTGATGTTGTAGGTGTCCATGGGCGGCGGTTGACCACTTACCATCATGTGGCCCGCCCGCTCGGCTGCCATTTACTCTATATATAAAAAAAAACTTAGGTACACATGCAAAACAGTGCAAATATATGTTTTCACATAAAGAAAAGTGTTTCTCTCCATTTCACACACTCCAATTTAAGAACGCGCCCTGCATTGTACATTCCTTTGAGCAGGATATGAACCAGTAACCTAATAAATAAATAACGCCGCACTGAATGAACCACACTAGATGATTCCCCGATAGACGCACAAAGACGAACGTACCAACTAGACCTGAACAAACATTTGTCTTTAGAATGAACATGAACATTTCCGACAATCTGGGACATTTTACATAGCAGGCAGGGGTTCCACTTCCAACTGGGTCAATAGATCGTAATAGGATTAGGAAGTACGGTACAGATGAGGGCAAACCATGGACAATCACTATTATTGTCACTGGTCTGATGCTTTGATAAATAAATAATCTTTATATTGTAGCTATCTGCATACTGCAACTAACTAATGCTCGCTACTATGATCCGATTATCATGGGAAGAGCACTGACAGTTCTGTATTTAATTCATTTTGTGTAAATACCGTTGCTTTCTTAAGTTATAACCAGCGCCGGCTCTAGCTCATGTAGCGCCCGGGTGCAGGGCGCCCTCTAGTAGGTGTTTTGAACTCTTTGGAGGTGTCGCGAGCGGCGCTCGGCGCCCCCTAAGACCCTGCGCCCGTGTGCACCGCACCCCCTGCACCATAGGTAAAGCCGGCACTGAATTCAGCGCTCGACAGGCGCCCCTTGCACCCCCTGGTAAAGACGGCCCTGGTTATAACATAACTCAAATAAAAAGAAAAAAATATTCTAAAAGAACATCAAATTGTAAAATGATTTATACTACATATTAAAAATTGATGTCAGCTGTCAGAGCTTTTCCTATAATAACCGGACGGTAGTCTTGAGCCGGGGGACTACGAGGTTTATAGATTACAGAGAGACAAAGTAAATTGGGAGTCCAAATTTTGGACTTTGTATCCTTGAAATAAGTATTCTTACCTTTAACACAGTATGGAAGATGCAGATATTTCTTGCCCTTTTTAGCTGCTTGTTCGATGTTGTAGCCAGGACTTGGTGCGTTTGATAATTTTAATACCCTTGCAAATCTGTAAAAAAAAAATTAAATATGCAAATTGAGATAAAATTTCGAAAATTTATATTTATAGGTATTTCGAGAGTTGAGGATGAAATTTAGCGTAGGGGTCTGTACTTGGATTAGATTGGCGCAGGATCGGGAAAGGTGGAGGGGATTGGAGACCTTTGTCGGAAGGCAGATAAACTTTGATTATTGTCTGAAGACATTTTTCGGTTAACTATTTAATCTTTAAAAACACTGATCAATTGATGTCTAACTTATTCTTACTTTTGTATTACATAATTATATATAGAGATGATCAAAAAAGTATTAGGTATGTGCAGTTCAAAGTATATCTATCAAAAGTATTTTAAACTTTAAGTTAGTATTGTTTGTCAATCATTTTATTTTAGAGTAATAAAGAGTAATTTAGAGTAATCGTTTTCACTTTATCTACAACAAATCGCTGAGCAACTAATAATTTTCGCTTATTAATCTACAATTTTCGCTGATTGAAACTCAAATAAAATACTGGTAAATCATACCCCTTAATAAAGTTGTGGGTAGTGGCCGGATGAAAAGAGAGAAAGATCGTAATAGTGACGGGTCTTAGGAGAGGCCCTATATCTACCAGTGGAGAGACAAATGTTGATACCATCAATATGATATATTTAAAAAAAAAGAATAGGTATGTTTAAGCAAAAGCCATTTCATGAGGCATATGCAATCCATGTTTATTTTTTCTATGGTCACTTTTTACCACATTTAGAAAGTATCTTACCTGTCCAAACAATTGCCAACAGCTATGTCAATAGTCTCTCCAAATATCCTGTACCTCTGTCTGGAGTAAGCAATAATCTGTGTGTTGCCACCACTCACATATAAAACTGTGGGGTTGTTCGCTTTTGTTATTAACCTGCCCATTTCTATGTCTGTTTGAAAATTAAGGAATATTAGAGAATAGATGGGTGGATAACATATATATCAAGCCCTACTCGGCGCACTACATTTGCTTATGAGACAACTCTGGTAACCTACGAGTTTTATTATGTTGAGTGAGGCAGCCAACATCCGATCTCTCACTTACACATATGTATCTACCAACTCTTCTCTGATTGGACGATATGTCTATTTTCCTAGCTATAGATGAAATAGTTTGTAGACCAAGATAATGTATATTAATGTACAATACAATCTCATATCTGTTCCTGGTTTAAGCCCTGGCTGAGCGACTTCTGCGCTCGCCCTAAATTAAACAAGTCCGGTGACTCTTGAAAGGCCACTAGGGCCACAAGAATTTAGTCAATCCGAAAAAAAAAAGTCATCTGTTCTTCAGTGTCTCAAGCCTGAGTTTTAAGAAACATGGCGAACAGACATTTCTGCAATTCTACAGCACACTTAATAATCTTAATAATAAACCGTAATTAGTGTAATTGCACTAACAATGGGAGGAGTAAGCTCCATTTGCACAGAGAAGGAAGAGAAAATACCACACACAATCTATCACACGAACAATCATCATTGTGTATGTGGTGAAGCTACAGTAGGAGGCACCTGGGCGGTAAGTAAGTAGTAGTAGTAAGTAGAGGGCGGCTACCATATGCCACAGGGGCATGGGGTGTATGGTTAGAGAGGTGACGTCCGAGCAATAGTGCGGTCAGAGCGAGACAGGTTTGCTCTACTTTAGATTACTATATTTTTAATTAATTGCATTAAGGCATGACTTTAATTATAATTACTCCTTTAAGGTATTTACTTGTATATTTAGTTGTTACAATAACAATGATTTTTATTTAGGTACTAATAAATTTAAATGTTTCAAAACATTTGTGCGAAGATAGTTCACTAACCAAAAATTTCTGCTTGTCTATTATATGTATAATAAATTAATATTAAAGAGTTCTTGAGAGATTTTATGTAAAAAGGATACGTCCAATACAATGATTAACACCCAATATAGGCTTATTCCACAGTTTAGCACAAGTTCTAGCCACGATGGCACACACCATCAACGGAGCACCCATGCCTGGGCCTTTCGTGTAGCACACCACATCTATATCCTTTGGTGATATACCTGACTCATCCAGAGCCTCCTGCAATACCTCATGGATGTTTTTCTGGTGGTGTTCTGCTGTTTCTCTTGGTAAAAAACCTGAAATTATAAAAATAATTTCATTTAATTTTTATTTATTTATTTAAACTTCATTGCACAGGTATTTGACATGTACAAAAGGAGGACTTAATATCTTACGGCGCTCTTTACTGTCAATGAAACAGAAAATTGAAAGAATCTGTACTTAAAAATAAGTTTCATGTCTTGGTTAAGTTTGCAACAATGCTAGTGTAGATGGGTTTTCTGTACCAGAAGTTATAAGAATTCGTGTAGGTACTAACCTTCACCCGGTGGAGTAATGTAAGTTCGTCGACAATTGGATAGAATTTCCCCATCTTTTACTATGCCAATCCCTAATTTATTAGCACTCCCTTCAAAGCCGATTGCTATAACCATTGTCCAATTAATATCAAGTAGTTTAGATTTATTATTTTCTGTTTTTATAACCTATGAGTTTACAAAACAAATGTGAATGTGACATTTATCTTTTTTTCTTCATATATGGCAATGGTGCAATTAGTACATTCTGCCAGTGTCAAGTTTTTTTTGTTTAGTAACAATCATCGACCTTCTAACCTTCTAAAGTCGGAATTTTAATTCGATTCCAGATTTGACAATTTCAGTGTTGCAACGTTATGACAAGTACTAAATAGTAACGTTGCGAAATTATTCGATACGGAAATGGAATATTTCCGGATCGATTCTTCTCGTTTATAATTTTATTCTCGTAAACTAAGTATATCAGGAAATTAAATATTTGTGAACGGATAATTTAGTTATGACGATTAATTTTATTACGGATCTGAGAGTTTTCTTTAATAATTGTGTGTGAAATCTATATAAATAAAAATGGAGCCCTATTTCCCTTGGTCACGCCATAACTTGAGAACAACTTTACCGATTTCATTCATCTTTTCTTTTTTAATTTTCTACCACTTTGTAGAAGGTTCTTACGGAAAGAAAAATTAAGAAAATTGCTCAGAAAAATTAAAAAAAAATCAGAAAACTTAACGACTATTTGGCGCGTTTGACAGTTCGCGCATTTGACAGTTCGCGCGATTGACAGTTCGCGCGTTTGACAGTTCGCGCGCCGCAAATGTAGTTTAACAGCTGCATCGGTCGATCAAAAAATTCATTTATTCATTTCTTGGTGCACAGTCCATTCGATCGGAACGTTTATCCAGTTTTTAGTTTGTTCAGTGAGTTTTTTGAGAAGTGCTGTTTTGTCGTCGTTTTGTCAATTTTTTATTTTTAGTTGATTTGACAGTTCGCGCGGCGCAAATGTCGTTCAACAGCTGCATCGGTCCATTAAAAAAATTCATTTATTCATTTCTTAGTGCACAGTCCATTCGATAGGAACGTTTATCCAGTTTTTAGTTTGTTCAGTGAGTTTTTTGAGAAGTGCTGTTTTGTCGTCGTTTTGTCAATTTTTTATTTTTAGTTGATTTGACAGTTCGCGCGGCGCAAATGTCGTTCAACAGCTGCATCGGTCCATTAAAAAAATTCATTTATTCATTTCTTAGTGCACAGTCCATTCGATAGGAACGTTTATCCAGTTTTTAGTTTGTTCAGTGAGTTTTTTGAGAAGTGCTGTTTTGTCGTCGTTTTGTCATTTTTTTATTTTTAGTTGAATTTTGGTTCTTCAAAATGCCAACAATTAAACGTATCAACTTAGGTCGCAGAACTCGCAATGCTGCGAGTCAAAGATATATACGAGCAAGTCAATCTGACGAGCAACGCGAAGCGCGAAATGAAGTTGAACGGAATCGAAATCAACAACGTAGAAATATTTAAGCCCCATCGAGCTGCATTCAATTATAACGTGGCAATCGATTAAAGTTCACAGCAAATCGTTGCAATTGGACCAATGAACGTTGTGTGTCCACGTTGCAAGGCATTTAAGTTTAAAAATGAAGCCCCTGGATTGTGTTGCGCCAGTGGCCAAGTCAAATTGACGACATTGGTACCGCCACCAGAGCCACTACATTCATTGGTTTCTAAACATTTTTTGACTCATATCCAGCAATACAATAATTGCTTTCAAATGACGTCATTTGGCGCAACAAAAGTTATTCGAGATAATTTTATGCCTACTTTCAAGGTAAGTATAATGGGAAACAATAAACTTTTACCACCATGTGGCTGGTGCCAAATACGTTGGCAGCTTTCAATTGACATGGTGCAAAGTACGTTGGTAGCTCTGAATTGCCAAAAGCAACCAGAAGTGAGTGTGTTTACAGAAGTTGATAGGGGAATGGCAGTGCTGCCAAGGTATTTTGCCAGCCACATGGCGGTACAAACACTTCGCTATACAATTACCTATATTACATCTATTTACCCTTGCAGATTCAGGGTCAAATATATCATCGAACAGGTTCCTTATTGCCAACGCCGGATAGTGTCTACAAATTTTTGCAAATTTATTTTATGGGCGTTTCAGCAAGACAAGTCGATCAGCGTTGTGCACACAACAATTCGGTGAAAAGACCAATTGTGGAACAACTCCAAACATTATTCCATAAACACAAAAATTGGTTGCATTATTCAAGACCGCATTAGACCGCATGCCATCTGATAATCACAAAATTGTCATCAGAGCCGATAAGATGCCTGTAGGACAATACGCAAGATGTTTTAATGCTCCAACAATTGATGAAGTCGCTAATGTCGTCGTGGGTGAAAATTTAGAAAACCGAGATATTGTTTTACATCGGCGGAACGATCAACTGCAGCGTGTGTCCGAAACACATCGATCATATGATGCGTTACAATATCCTATCTTATTTTGGCAATGTGAAGATGGGTATCATTTTTCAATCAAGATGATAAATCCAGTTACAGGTAAATAATCAATCTACCTTTACTGCCTTAATCACAACATTACTTTATCTTATTAACACGAACATTTATTTACAGGCGCCGAAACTAACAAAAAAGTTAGTTCAATGAATTATTATTCATACAGACTGATGGTTCGGGAAAATGAGGACAATCACATCTTAAAATGTAGGTATCTATTTCACCAATATGCTGTGGATATCTACGTCAAAGTTGAAACTGAGCGATTGACATTTATCAGGTTGAACCAGACAAAACTCCGTTCCGAGGAATACATTCATCTTCGGGATGCCATCAATGCTGACGGAAATGTACAGAATGTCGGCAGAATGACTATTCTCCCAGCAACATACGTCGGAAGTCAGCGACATATGCATGAATACGCACAATATGCTATGTCGTATGTACGTCATTATGGCACACCAGATTTGTTTATCACGTTCACTTGCAATACACAGTGGACAGAAATTCGACAAGAATTATTTCCTGGCCCATTGATCGCCATGACATCACCGCAAGGGTGTTCAAAAAAAAAATTAAATCACTCATGGATTTTATTGTTAAGCATCGTGTGTTCGGCGAGACGCGCTGTTGGATCTATTCAGTCGAGTGGCAAAAAGGCGTATTGCCACATGCACATATCCTCATTTGGTTGGTTGAGAGGATAAGACTGAATGAAATCGATAATGTGATATCAGCTGAAATTCCCGATAATGAAGAAGGTCCACTGTTATATGAGGTTGTTACAAAAAATATGATTCATGGTCCCTGTGGAATATTAAATCCCAATTCTCCGTGTATGGTTGACGGAAAATGTTCAAAACGCTATCCAAGACAATTAGTAGCAATTACTGTTGTAACTATTACTGGAAATGATGGTTATCCACTTTATCGCCGCCGATCCACTGATGACAATGGAAGGTCAACAATAGTCAAAGTGAATCAACAGGACATTGAAGTTGATAATCGTTGGGTTGTCCCGTTTTCGCCGTTACTCTCCAAGTTAGTCTATGTTCGCGGCCCAACATCATTCCAATATCTGCGAACTGTTAATGGTGTATTGTGTGGCACATACAGAGAAGCCTGTCAACGTTTGGGATTGCTAGAGAATGACACTCATTGGGACCACACTCTCGAAGATGCTGTGATTTCGTCAAATGCTAAACAAATACGAACATTGTTTTCTATAATTTTGTCTACATGCTTCCCATCAACACCTATTGATTTATGGAACAAATATAAACATCATATGGCCGAAGATATATTGCATCAGATGCGTCTTAGAACATCGAATGCAGATTTGCAAATGAACGAAGAAATTCACAATGAAGCATTAATTTTAATTGAGGACATGTGCTAGATGCTTACCAACAAAGGATTAATACAATTAGGAATGACAACGCCCAATCGCCCAATGCACAACGCATTTAATCAAGAGTTGAGACGCGAAACCCAATACGATTCCGAGGCATTGAGACAAACTGTTCAAAGAAACGTTCCCCTTTTAAATCAGCAACAAAAATATGCCTACGATACGCTCATGAAAGTAGTGAACGATGGAACTGGCGGATATTTTTTCCTAGATGCTCCCGGTGGAACTGGAAAAACGTTTTTAATATCATTGATTTTGGCAACGATTCGATCGCAAAATGGAATTGCACTTGCACTTGCTTCATCGGGTATTGCAGTTATGTTGTTGGAAGGCGGTCGAACAGCTCATTCAGCACTCAAGTTGCCGTTGAACATGCAAACTAATGAAACTCCAACTTGCAACCTTTCGAGGAATTCTGCGATGGCCAAAGTGTTGCAGCAAAGCAAATTGATCGTTTGGGATGAATGCAAGATGGCACACAAAAAATCTTTGGAGGCATTAGACCGCACGATGCAAGATTTACGAAACAACCAAAATCGGTTTGGTGGTGCGATGATTCTACTGGCAGATGATTTTCGACAAACATTACCAGTGATTCCACGATCAACGCCAGCCGAAGAACTTAATGCATGTTTGAAGTTGTCCATTTTATGGAAATACGTCAAAACACTCAAATTAAATATGAATATGCGAGTCGAATTGCAGAACGACCGATCTGGAGAAGTGGTTTCCAAACAATTGCTCGACATTGGTAATGGCAAAATTCCTGTTGACACATCCTCTGGATACATTAAATTCCCTGCCAATTTTTGTCACTTTACTGAATCAAAGACCGAACTCATCGAGATGGTGTTCCCAAACATTGCTCAAAATTACAAAAATCATGTTTGGTTGAGCGAACGTGTTATATTGGCTGCAAAAAACGTTGATGTCAAGAAAATGAATATTCAGATTCAAAATAAGATAGCTGGCGAATTGATGACATACAAATCGGTTGATTCCGTTACTAACCAAGATGATGTTGTCAACTATCCAACGGAATTTTTAAATTCGCTGGAATTGCCCGGATTACCACCTCATAATCATAAACACTGTTTTTGATTTTTTTTTTTATTATTTATTCCAGTTCGAATTGAATATTCATAGCTAAGACAGGACAACGTCTGTCGGGTCAGCTAGTAAATAAATAAATGTGATCATGAAGGAACATGAGAAATAAAACAAATAGATGTATTATGATAATATTTTATTTTATAAATCGTCGCCGTCATCGCTATCGCTATCGCTGTCACTTTCTGTAACATTTATTATAAATGTGTCTGTGATATTGTCAATTAACATATCTAGCCTACTCATTTTTTCCTCTTCTTTGACAACATGGGATACGCATTTAGACCATTCGGTGGCCGTAATTTTTTGAATGCCTTCCTCAAATAAATTTCTCACGTCTGTCAATTTGAAGGTTTTATTATTTTGAGCTACATGCCCCTTTACCTGAGCCCATATCAATTCGATAGGGTTCAGCTCGCAATGGTAAGGGGGCAGTCTTAAAACCGTGATCCCATGTTGTGCTGCCATTTCGTCTACAGCGTACTTATTAAAAGACTCGTTATGTGGAATCAGTTCTAAAAGCGTAGCTTTAACCATATCTGGTTCGTAATGAATATTTTTATTTAAAAGCCAGTCTTGAATGGCAGCTTTTTTCCAGCTCATTTTTGGTGCCGTTTCCAATTTTCGGGAGTGGTAAGGTGCATTATCCATCACCACAATTGAGTTTGGTCTTAATTTTGGTAAGACTCCAGCGAACCACTCCTCAAAACAAACTGCATTCATCTCATCATGGTAATCTTCACAATTTTTCTTTGCTTCAAAAATCATGAGCCCCTCTTCCAGGAAGCCTTCTTCACTACCTATATGACTAATTATGAGACGTTTGCCTTTTCCAGATGGGTTTTTTAATCCAGTGGTCAGTCCCTCCAAAAACGCTTGCCGAGATGATGTGACTTGCTTGTCCACCCAAGTTTTTTTTACAGTATGACCTTAAATCACATATAGTACATGAACATTCAATATTACTATTAAATTTAATGTAAATGTATATTAATTCAAAATGTTAGCCTTACCTGCGTTAACCCAAGTTTCATCTTGATAATATATATAATATGTCTCCCTTCTCGTCGAAACTGACATATAGATCGCAAGTAACGCTGGCGCCATGTTATTATATCATTTCGATCAATAAGTGTGCTCTTGCGTGACCGTGCAACAAATTTAAAATTAAGATGCTTCAAAATTTTTCTGAGGGTGTCTTTGGAAACCTTGGGCATTTCTGGATCATCGTTCATCACTTGTAAAATCTGAAATAGTAAATTTTATAATAGTTTGGAATCATTACTTATATATAAAAGATGTAGGTATAAAATAATACTGTCTGACTGATTGACTAACCTTTGCAATGGTTGGAGGTTCATTTCGGTAAAAGAACTGATGAACTATTCGTCGTATTGCGGAGAATGTAAATTCATCAATTTTATCTTTGAAACTTCGCTTTGGTCCAGTTTTTTTAGGGGGAGTTGGCGGCGCACCTTTATTTACTTCCTTCAAAACGTTACAAACAGAGCGTGAGGTTATTCCCAATATGTGAGCAACTTTGTTCATACATTCATTTTCTTCCACAACTTCAAAGGCCTCCAATTGCGCAGAAGTTTCATTTTTCACGTACTTATATGCGTTGCGGATCATTACTTTTTCAGTAACAGTGAAAGCTTTTCGTGGACATTTTTTTCTTGGAGACAAGAAAACATCCACGTCTTTTTGTGATGTACTTGGCGGAGGATCCATTTTGATGGAAAACCAAAACAAATAGATTCACTCAAAGTTCACAAAAAACTATAAACGTAACAACAAACACAACGTAACAAAACTTTAACAAAAACCCAACAAAATAACAAAATATCGATTCGCAATGAAACGAGATATTCGTGCAGTCAGACTAGGAGAATGAAGCCGAATGACAAGATAAACAAAATGGCGATAGCTGCACGAGCGCGCACGGGTTGCCAATACAGAAAACTATCAAGGCTCTTTTATTATAAGTTTTGTTTTTAATATAAAAAAAAACAAAAATATTAACTTTTTATAAAATAAAGCAGCGGTTACTAATTAATAAATAATTGTTATGAATAATTATGTATTTATTTAAATAAAAATCAATAATTTAGTCTTTAATTGGCACACCAATATTATGATTACATAAACATAAATCGCGATTGTTTATCGATTTTTGTGTTCATCACTACACTATTATATGTGGTATCATTATTTTACAAAATGACAGTAGCTAATGTCAAATGTGGAATCGAATTATAATTCCGACAATAGACGTCTAATTCAGGGCGAACACTGTCGGGCAACACGTTAGACATATACGTCTTATTTAAGATAGCAAGCGCGAACTCTACTTCAGTACTGACCACTTCTGTGACCCGTGCACACGTTGTCGTTGCGTGAACGTCTCTCTACGTTTAAACAAAAAATTAAGTACGATAGAAAATTAACATGGCTCCCTGTAGCATAAGATGGTGTGGAAAATGTAGCCAAACCTCTAATTACAAAAAAGACGGCATCACTTTTCATAGGTAAGCTAATTTCAAGATTATAATTCATTGTGTTTAGAGCTCAACTTTCACTGGTTACTATCTGTATAGGAAGCTATGCATCCTTTTCTTTCAAATGTAATGAATTCGTGCTATTCTTGTCGTCAACTGTTGACACGTGTTAATAGTGCTGTGCCACTACTCAACTGATGTAAGATAAAATCAGAATTCGTATTTTGCTAACATATATTTTTATATTATGGAATTATGTGTTTTTTTATTATTAAACTATTAGGTTTTCTTTATACGTATACTTATAGTATTGTAGTAAATAAATTATTACTGTTTTTATTTTACTTAGGTATCCAAAAGATCCAAATATAAGAGAGAGGTGGATAACTGCTACCAAACGTGACAATTGGTTTCCGTCGCCATACAGCGTTATTTGCTCACGACATTTTGAGGAGGACTGTTTAATATCCATGAAAAATAGTAGACGGTTATTGAGCTCCGCAGTACCAACACGGTTTTTACCTATTTTGGTAAGATTCAAGAAACCTATTTCAGCAACATTGATATTATCATACATTAAGATGACACAAGTCAGCTTTCCTCCATACAAACGTTTTAAGATTATTACTCCGTTGTTTTATGTTTAATTTACAAAAGTAATCATGATACCGATTTATCTTATCGTTAACTAGGCTTCTTGACATACAAACTAAAAAAAAAGTATTAATTTGAAAGATATGATCCTTGAAAAATCCATATTTTAACACAAGTTTTAATGCAACTTTGAGGGTGAATAGGTCACTCTAGTGTACAAAAACTCCAAAATACTTTAGCCACAGGCATTGATCAGTTATTCAAGAGTTCAAATAACTTTACACTAAATAGATACATGCAGTAGTTTTGTCAAAAAAACGTTATGCCCAAGGGTCTGTTTACGATTTTTTCTGTGCTAATTTTTGGTATGAATCTATGTGCATCTCACTCGACTGCTCTTCCCGCGCTTTGTGCTGTGTGAGACAGGACGCATTTTAGCCAAACTCAGCGATGAGTTCGGGCCGACGACAAGTTTTGCCTTAAGGGTTCAATGTGATAAAAGGTATTAATTTATTTGTATTTCATTTGCAGACGAACACAGTTGAATCTGAATTAGTGATACCCAGCACATGCATTCCACACAGTTCAAACCAAACTGATTCAATTGCGAATCTACCGGCGACACCAAAAAGAAAAATACTTGCTACCGAAAATCCTAGCAATTACAATACACCAATTAAAAAACGCCTATGTAGACGAGTTATAGAACTAAGTGACAAAATAGTTAAAAAAAATAGGCAGATTAAAAATTTAAGAAAGAAGACATGTTATTTGCGGAAAAAAATAGCTACATTAAAATCTATAACAAATGAGTTGGAAAAAAAAACTTTATCAATTCAGAAAATGTTGACTTATTGAATAAAATTGGTGTAACAAATAAAGAACTAGTACAAAGACAATTAATGAAAACAAACAAAAAGGGATGCATTGTGAGAAAAAAATATTCAGCGGAGTTAAGAACATTTGCCCTAACATTAAATTTTTATTCTACTAAAGCTTATAAGTATGTTAGAAAAACCTTTCAAACATGTCTACCATCAATCAAAACCATTAGCAAATGGTATCAGACCGTTGACGGTAAACCAGGGTTCACCAAAGAAGCATTTATTGCTCTTAAACACAAGGCTAGTATGTACAAAGATGAATTAATTTGTACTTTAATCTTTGATGAGATCAAAATAAAAAATAAAGTGGAATATGTTCCATCAACTCAACGTACTTTCGGATACGTAGACTTTGGTGGTGAAATTCAAACGGATTGCACGGATGAATGCACCGAAGCTTTAGTTTTGCTGGTGGTAGGATTGAACAAAAGGTTCAAAGTACCTGTAGGATACTTTTTAACAAAAGGTACTAAAGCAGACCAGAAAGCCAATTTAGTATTACAAGCTATTCAGTTGTGCCATGAAAGCCAAGTAATTATTAAAGCTTTAACTTTTGATGGATGCCCGGCGAACATCTCAATGGCTAAGATATTGGGATGCGTCCTAGACCCAGAAAACCTTAGAACTAGCTTTAAACATCCAAATACAAACGCAAATATTTTTATTTTCCTAGATCCAGTACATATGCTTAAGCTCATTAGAAATGCGTTTGAACATTATAAAATTTTTATCGACAGCAAAGGACGTAAAATTGAATGGGAATACTTAAAATATTTACAGGAGTTGCAGGATAGAGAACAATTTCATTTAGCTAACAAATTACGCCTAACACATATCCAATTCAAACAAAACATAATGAAAGTGAAATTAGCCGCCCAACTATTTAGCCGCAGTGTCGCAACAGCATTGCAGTTTTGCAAAACAGAACTTAAGTTAACTGCATTTCAAGACGTAGATGCAACAGCTGAAATGCTGGTTCTGGTTAATGATTTATTTGACATTCTGGATTCCAAAGTTCATGGCTTTGGGTTTAAAAGGGCACTGAATAACGATAACGCAGCAAATGTTTTTGAAAAATTAGAACTGTGCAAAAAATTTCTTATAACTGTGGCTACAAAAAAGAACCAAACCTGCAATATAAAATTGATCAAATCACCACGAAGTACAGGTTTTCTCGGACTTTGTGTAGCAATACAAAGTGTGAAAGGGATGTATGAAGATTTAATCGTAAATGACAGTTCCTGTATTAAGTACGTACCATTCCACAAAATTTCACAAGATCACCTAGAGCTGTTATTTGCAAGTATTAGATCTCACGGCGGAAGTAATGATAATCCGACACCACGCTTATTTGAAAGCATTTATAAGAAAATTTTAATACATACTGAATTGATTGAAATATCCACAGGTAACTGTGTACCTTTGGAATTAATTTCAATATTGAACTGTTCATCTGCAATTCAAAGAATAAACTTGACTACAACGGGAGAAGATAAGGAGGAAATTCCGAACGCTATCGAGAGTCAACAAGATTCAGAAAATGCTATAGAATCGATTTGCCTATCTCAGTTTGCTGAAAGTGCTATTGAGTACATTGCTGGATTTGTATCTAGCTCATTAATAAAGCATTTAAAATGTAAAACCTGCATAGGAGCGCTGGTTACTTTAAATGAAGACAAAAGAAGTTTTATAGCTTATAGAGACTTGGGTGGTTTGATCTGGCCATCACAAAGCGTTATTAAAATTTGTCGACGCTGTGAATTAATCATTAAAGCATATCTCGTAAATATAAAAAAAAGTCTTCCACGCAAAGCAGATTTTTTAGTTAATAAAACATTGAGTAGTTTTATTGGCGAAGAACTGTTTTCTGAGATAAGTTACCATCAATTTCATAGTGAAGAAACTAACCATGTTGTAGATTTAGCAAATAGTGTGATGTATAAATACATATCCACAAGGTTGGCATTTCTTACAAAATCTTCAGATCACAAACCTACAGTTCGAAGAATTTATACAAAACTAATTCATTTTAAAAATAACTAATTGCTTAAATTATATTAGCTGAACCCTAACTCTTTTAATTTTTGTATAGATTAGTTTGATTTTAATATTAACTAAATAATAATTTTTGTTTCTTTTTTGTCTTGGTGTTTTGTGTTTGTTCTAACTCTTTTATATGTAAGTTTTTTAATTTTTGTATAGTTTGATTTTAACTTTAACTAAATAATAATTTTTGTTCTTTTTTGTCTTGGTGTACAGTGTGTGTTCTAACTCTCTTATATTATGTAAGTTTTAATTCTTGGAAAGTTTGTTTTTGTTTATATTATATGCACCTACTTTTTAATATGAAATATAAAAATATGTTTCTTTTATAAAGTGTTTTCTTTTGTAATACATTTACATTAAAACATATATTGTTAATTTAAATTATTACTCGTGATGAGCACGTCCTACATTTCCCATCACTAGTTGTGATTTATGACCTACCGCGACCTTGAACCGGCCAATCAGCATGCATTTTTACCGCTCTCCCCGATCCGCATACCTCATCGCTTTGACACATTTGTTTGTTTGTAGAAATTAAGTCATTAGGCGTCTATAAGGTTAGAAGGTCGATGGTAACAATAGTCTAAAACGTCCTGTCGATGTCCAGTCCCCTAAAAGTCGGGAGTCGTTCAGTGAAGTGATAGTAGCAGTTTTTTTTTTTTTATAGTAGGTTTACTGCGGACAGAAGAGGACACCTTGGAAGCATACGTAAAACGCTTTTATTAGATTGTCACAAACATTAAGCACGACAAAGACGTTGAAGTATTAAACTATCACTATAAACCAAAAAACGTTATAGTAATAGGTCGAGGAGAAAGATTTTCGTATTTTATACGTATGAAATTGTAATCGAAACTCTTTGGTTGTACTATTTGTACCTGGCGGGATGTAATACAATAAAAAACTGTCATCCTAAAAAAAAGATTTAAAAAAAAATATTTTCGCTATTTGCTATTGTTTTCCAGTCTGTGAAAATGATTGAAAGTAACACATAAGTTGTTGTTGTTTATCAATAAACAAGTAAGTTGTTTATTTGACTGTACACATACATAAAATTAACATCAAATGCTGCAATCGACAAAATACGTATTAATTTACATGTTTAGTTTATTGTGGGAGATATACGTTATTATTATTATTTACATGTGTAATGTTTTTAAGTGATTTGAAGTTCATTTTATGTAATTTTCAATTTCATTTTATTTTGTATATTCCTACAAATCAAATTATTATTTATTTATTATTATTTTTATTATTTACAAATGATTATTTTGTTGTAAATTAAAGTCATTGGTCAGCTAGCTTATAGTATCTCTTTCTCGCTTACTCTTTACTTTAATCACGTAAGAGCAAGTAGCGAGAACGACTATCACCAATCACATTGACATAGAATATAGGAAACACTTAGACAGATATGAGATGACAATTTCTTAACAATGGAAGTACATAGGTAGAAAATAAATGTTTGTAGAAAGTTGATTATATTTTCCTTGTTGAGATCTTAGTTAATGGAAACAGTATATTTATGAAAATGTCGAACTGCATCCTTTGATATTGCAAAAAATATTCTCAAAGGACAAAGAAGTCTTCCAAAGGCAGGGCCGTCTTTACCAGGGGGTGCAAGGGGTGCGGTGCACCCCGGGCGCCCCGCGCCCGGGGGCGCCTGTCGAGCGCTGAATTCAGTGCCGGCTTTAGCTATGGTGCAGGGGTGCGGTGCACACGGGCGCAGGGTCTTAGGGGGCGCCGAGCGCCGCTCGCGACAACTCCAAAGAGTTCAAAACGCCTACTAGAGGGCGCCCTGCACCCGGGCGCTACATGAGCTAGAGCCGGCGCTGTCCAAAGGTATAGCATTTCAGAATCAGAAGTACATATATAATTTATTTACTCTTTAACTGAGTCGTATAGAATCAAAGACGGCAAAATAGGTTAGTAAGCAAAAATGAGGTAAATATATGGCAACGTAGAAAATTTAAAACTAAACTGATTTGATTAACTCTTCACCATCAAGGATGTTAATACATATATGTATTAACATCCTGTATGTATTGTGTTAATAAACTCTTAGTTAATTAATAGAGTTAATAAAGAGTTTATGGTGAAGTTACTAACCTTTTTTGCGGTCTTTGATTCTATACGACTCAACTATCATCTGTTATGAATGTATATAATACTAGCAAAACCCCGCAGATGTTGTCCTGCCATAGAAGTTGATGTGCTGCAGCGCCATCTAGTGGCGAGTTACAACAAAGTGGATAGCATAGAAACCATCTCCTTATAAAATACATTAAAAATAAATATTTCTTTCATTTGAGTTTTGCCGCGCTCCGCGCTGTCGGTAGGACTATCATAGTGTCGGTAAAACAGTGTAGGATATGGGATGGCATGAGGTGAAGACAATCGTGCGAACTGTCAAATTGTAGGTCAAGATCAGTAAGACTATTGTAAACAGATTGTAGAAAGGATTGAAGAATAAACATTATATGTCGTTTCTTTGTATACCGAAGCAACACAATATAGTTAGTTTCATTTGACAATCCTTAAAGAGTGAAAATAATCGACCTTATATACATATGTGGGGGTTGGAGACACCCCCGAGTCATAAATGAAAAGTCCTGGCGTTACGACGCTATAATATTTGGTTTATTGTTCCTTCACACGGTATCCGGTAATTACCACATAAGAGTACAAGGCACAGGTTGATTATCCCTACTAGTTAGCTTGTGTGCAGGAAGTGAATTTTCCCAATGTTGTTAAGGGCCTCCATCTTTTTTTCTCTGGCGGCTTAGTGATGTGGCACGCAACTAGTGATGTCCAAATAGTGTCCGTTAGAATGCGTGATCGATTGAATCGCCACACATATATGTGCCAACTTTTATGGTGATCGGTCAAACGGTCTCGAAGTCTATTAACGTCAGATATACCAACATCTATTTTTTTATATTATATATAGATAAAAATAATACTGATATGTATTTAAGTATGTGCGTATATATTATGTATTGCAATAGCGGAAATTATATTGTTAGTATTTTATTTGTACCCACCTTATTATTAAGTAGGTATAGGTTAAATTCCACATTGCAATACTTAAACATATCATTTTACTACAAATACGCAAACTTCAGAGATCTAAAAAAATGGAAATAGGTAGGTAAAGATTGTTTCGTATGGCATCTGCGCGACTGTTCGGTTAATCACTGCATTATAGACCTACACGCGTGACTTTGCCGGTGGTCAATTTAGGAACTGAATTTCACATTAAAATTTAGGAAATTAATTAATTAAATTTAGGAATCCATAAAGTATAAAATAATAATCCACTTAAAATATCAATGATCTATAGCCATAAATTGAGTAAAATGTTTATAATAGTAACTCTGTCGTGGATCACAGCGGCATCCTTCATCGGCAAAGTCTATCATGTGTAGGTCTATAAATTCTCCCTCCCGCTCCCCGCATCTAAGGCGGTAGTTTTTCTTTAGAATTACTTGTCTATTAGAAGAATACATAGAAGTCATTGGTAAAAAGCTTAAAAAAATAAAAGACAGACAGTTTATTTTTGTCTTTATTATTATTGTTAATTAACACTATAGTATGATACTGCTATAATATGTAGAACTTTAATAGTATAAATAAATGCATAAGTTTAATTCGAGAGTATTTATGTAAACAAAGAAACGTCATTGTCAAATTGATATTTCAGATATAAGGAACATTTTTCTTATGGGAACATTTTTTAAATGTTACCTATAACAAACGTAAACTAAATAATAATACAAAGCAAGGAACGCATTCAAGCACTCGAGACTGATGTCAGAAGTCGAACGACAAAATGGCGGCCGGCAGCGTTCGGTCTGGATTTAAATAAACTTAGAACTGGCTAATAAAATTATTTAGAATATAATTATATTATTTTAAAAAAGGACCAATGTTATACACATCTGCAGTGTTGCTAGTGTCATGAAATACTAAATTAACACAAAACCGTTTGGAAATATCAATTCTAGTTATTTACACCAAGTGTTTTAATTTAGATGTATCGATAGAAGGGCCAAAAAAATATAACCGCTTTTGTCACAAATCGATAAGTTCTATTTGACATATATTTTTTTGCAATGGTCTCAACTTTGTTTACATAAATATATCGAATTAAAAATTTTAGATTAGTAGTATTGTTGCTTTGGAAGCATATTATTTTTAGATTTAAACAGTGACTGGAAATTGGCCTCTATGCAGACAGCATAAGGTTCGGACTAAAACTAAGATCGAGAATCGTCTATTTCATCCTTTTAGTGGTAAAACCGATTGTCTGATGTGATGACATCATTATTTTGTGAAAATTTGGCGACAGAGCAAATACTTGTTAATAATTAATTTTGTGAATTATTTTTATGCAACGCTATCAATATTGGTAGTTTAATATATTTTTGTATACCGCGTTAAAAATTTAATAAAAACATGAGAATCAAAGAAAAATTAAATATAACAAACAGATTTATTTCTCTACATATGTCCAATATAGTTCATCATTGCATAAAATCGATTTTCCCGTAGAAAGAGCCCAAAATGCTGAATATTTTGGTATAATTAACTCATTTTTGAGAACATTGTTGGATAATCGGTTTTGCCCCCAAGGAAATGATTTAACCAGGCCCTAGTTTTTTAAATATTTTACTGGTATTTTAATCACTGCACATGTAATTACATACAAAAAATAGCCTCAAGCGGAAACAACAAATAAAGGTCGCCAACATCTCAATGTGATTTTAAATGAAAAATAATAATTATGGCTTTTTAAATATTACAAGACTCTTTTCCCAAAATATCGGCGTTTATTTTGCTCTATTTTATCCGGATATTCAAAGTTATATCCGTTTTTTTTTTCTGGTTTATTTGTTCACTGGTTTTTATTTGGTAATTGAAGAAGCGATATGAAGCCCTACCCCGGTTTTTTTATAACAATGAATAAGATATAACATTCTAAAGGTATTATTTAGGCGTCTGTTTGAGTAATGTCCTCAACAACTTCATCCACAAAATCACTTAACATATCTTCTACGGTCACTTCCTTAGAACTAATATTAACATTTACTTCACAATCTTTAACTTTAACAATATCACTTTCAATATCGGCTTTTCCGTCGCCGTTGACTTTTGGCACTTTGTCTACATCACTTTCCTGTATTTTTTTTATGATAGTACTTACGATAGGCATATTATCATCACCATTCACTTTTTCTGCATTTAAATCAATTTCCCGTATATTTATCACAATTTTACTAGTGATTTGAGGCTCACTTTCAATATCCTTTGATGTTAAATCATTCTTGCTAATCACTTTTTCAGTTTCTTGTGAATATTTCACTATTTCAGTGGCAGTGTCGTGAACATCATTTTCAGTATCTGATTTATCCGATCTGATTATCACTATCTGATTTTCAGTATCATTTAATTTAAGCGCTTTATCTGAGTTATTATCCTGTGAACTTTTCACAACCTGACCACATGTGATTTGAACATCATCAGTTTCTGTAGAACTTGGTATGTCTTCGTCGAATCTTTCTATTGTCACTGTCACTTTATTCTCACGATCAGTATTTGGAAAATCGTAAGCGATTTCTGCCGATTTTTGACTGTCGTCGCCGTCTGTAGTCTCATTTGATATATTTAGAGGTATCTGAGTGACAGCTTCAAATATGTTTTCGGTTTTCTCTTGCGGTTTATTAATATCTTGTGTTTCTATGTCTCTCTGCGTTTCAGTTTCTTTATTAGTTTCTTCAATTTTTCTAGAAACAGATTGTTCTTCAATTACTTCAAACCCAGAGTTACTGTCTTCTTTCCCTATATCATCCCTCAATTCGACTGACTTGACAGATTCACTACTTAAACTTATTTTATCAGTAATATCGTCATTGTCTTCCCTGAACCGCAATTTCTTATTTGAAGGTTCAACGTCAATTTCTTCAAGATATGCCCTCTTGAAAGACTCATGATTAATTTTTTTCTCAACATTTTTCATAGGCACGTATTGAGTTTCCTTGTCGTGTATGCTTTCACGGAAAGATTCATCATCTTCATCATTAGGATTATTTTTTAAAGTATCATCTACTTCTAGAATGTGTGCTTTCTTACTTGGAGGTTCATCGTCAATAATTTCTATGATGTGTGATTTAGGATCTTCACCTTTTTCACTTTCTGTATCTGAATCACTCTCGATAGCTTGTGGCATTCTAGAAATAAGCAATTAGTTTTTACAAACGAATATACAATGATTCGTAGTTCAGGGTGATGCAGATGGTTGGGAGTCATATTAGCAACAAAAATGTTATTAATATAAGATTCAAAAATGATTTATTTTTGAGTAGAGTTCTTAATTGGTAGGGGGAGAGTGCATGCTGCATTCTCACAGCCGCTGGGAGCACTCTACCGGTCACGTTACCCCTCTCTCACAGAAGCCTACCTTCAAATGTACTGTGCATTTTCTACTTTATCGTATTTCCCCAATATACGTACGTGTTTCGGTATTGAGTGAGATATGCCAGAGGGCATTCCCAGCCTATCCACTCCCTCCCAATTTTCCTAATTCACTCCTTAATCTGCAAAGGTAGGTAGCGCATCCTGAGGCGTGCCAAAGTTTGTCATTCTGTACTGGTGTTGGCATGTATCGCGGATGTCTATGGACGACAGTATCCACTTACCATCAGGTGGACTGTATGAACGTCTACCGCCTTTTTTCTATAAAAAAAATTGTAACATGTTTCTTATGTTGTGGTTTTATTTTAAAAAATAACTATAAAACAATAAATAGTGTCATTAACATGAAACATTCAGTGTGAACAAAAAAAATCTTCTTTCATACCTTATTAAAAACCAAAAGACAATTTACTCAACAATGGAACAGTTTAGGTTGCTAGTGATACCTACTGCTACCTACTATCGACAAAACAGTCATAGTCGATATTTTTTAAAGATTACAAGTCAAAATGTCATTAATTTACCATTCAGACCTAGTGTGGATTGATTGATATCACACATGCCCCAGATTTTTTTTTTTATCTTCGCACGATGATTTTCTTCAACACTGACCTAGTGATAATTAACTCACCTAGCAGCTCCTAATAACGACTCGAGTACATCTCTATTTTTCTTAGAGAATATTCGTTTTTCTCTCTTTTTCAACTCTTCTTCTGGTACTTCTAATGCGAAGTTTATTGTCGGCGGCGAGCAGTGGAGGTGAAGCCTTATGTTTAGAAGTGCTTCGGAGCAGAATTTTGATATCTGTAAATAAAAAAAATATTTATAACATGGAATGTAAATCTGTGAAGGCTTTCTTGAAGCCTGAAATTATTGATTTTGCTCGTGAGGGATTTTATTGAGGTTTATATTTGCATGAAAAAATTGGTAAATACTCACATGTTTTGAAAAAAAAAAAGATTCGTGAATTTTTCATAATAGAGATTAGAATCATGAATGGAGTCAGTCGTTTCAAGCTTCGGAACAAGTTCCAAGACCATGAAATCAAAGATTTGATGTTTGATAATCAAAGATCTTTATTTTTTAGAGTACTTTCCTTCAAGGGCCCATTCATTTGATTCAACCTGTATATCGTAGGACAGTATAGAGTTGCTATCAATACTTGAAGTGATTGCAATTAAATTGAGAGTATATATGTGTCTAAAGTGATTTTTGACGCCGTTCTTTTGTAATGTGGGCCGAGCCGAGGCATCTTTGTGTTTTTCCGACAAATACAATACAGGCGAGCTTATTTATGAGCAGATGTTAGACATTTTACTATAAAAATAGCGTGCAAAAATTATAATGTAAACAGATTTATTCATTTTATCTAATCCAAATCTCAGTTAGCAGTTCGCAGTATTATTTGTGTCGTGTGGTGTTGGCCGGCTATAGATAACACCACCCTATCTCTTACCGCGGCTGTCGTAAAAGGTGACTAAGGTATAATAAAGCTCCTACCAAAAGTTCCGAGGAACTACACCACCTCTACAAGAGTGGACTCGCCAACCCACTGGGCAAGCGTGCCGTTTTGAGGCCATACATCCCTCATGTACAAGACAATGCGCATGAGGAGAATAGTGTCCAGTAATGGACGATACAAGGGCTGGTTACGGGTAGCATCGCTTACCTGTGTATTGTTGCTGTTTGTGAGCACGCTGTACAACTGCAAACAGTACTGTGTGGGCGGCGGTACGTTAAAGGGTGTAGTTTTACGCGTCGCTTCAAGGCCACGCAATAATAACAGAGCACGCTCCTCAGTATAATTATATAACGTATAGCATTCGCGGATTAAACGCTCTTGAAGTAACTAAAAATTAATTTAATGTTCATTAATTACAAATATTTCAAAGAGGAATGGGAGATGTAATGGAAAGATCTAAACTCTTCGCCCTGTTCTGCTCCCTTTAGAACAAAAAAACACAAGTGCATTTTGATGCCATTAGAGAGAAATGTAAAAAAAAAAATCGAAAATTTTTCATCAATTTGAAATCATGCTAGAAAGTTGGGAAGTTTTGAACAAACAAAAAATAACTATTGTTTATCTCCCTTTTGTTTATTTTTAATTTCCGAATATAATGTTATTATTATTGATGTAATAGGCTAAGCAGCGCATGCTGATGCGCTCAATCTGGTGTTTGTCACTTGTCTAGTCAGTTCTTGAACTGGATCACCGAATCTGGCAACTGATTCCACTCGTTGACTACACGACTTGCTATAAAATGTTTAGAGGGATTGGAGGTGGATCAGGTGGAGACACTACGGTCCAGCTTCATTTTACGTTGTTTACGATAAAAAGTGTTACTATATAGTTAATATACATGTACTGTGTATGGAATATAGAGAACGCCTGAACAAAAATCAACAGCTAAAAATAACATTTATCTACAGTATTAACAATTAAAATTCACAGGCGTTATATTTGTTGCATTTTCTACATCGAGATAATGAAAGGACGAAAACTACACAAGGGGCAAGAGATTTCCTTATTCCATTAATTATTTACGTACACATATATTAAATATAAACTGATGGTATGTGCCGTATTTAACACCATATACGTGTCAATAAAATAATGAAAAACCTGAAACACGTATTAAACAAGTTTAAAATATATAAAATGGTTCTAGCGAAAAATATAATTGTTTGAGGGAATAAATAAAAAGTTATGAACATGTAGTTTTATTGTTCCATCTAAAACATTCATAACGCTCATTGGCCAGGTAATGAAAGAGCGCGGCGCGGGCGACGCTGATCGAGTAAAAAATATACGAGAAATGAACAATAAGTTATGAAAAAAGGCCAACAGTAAAAACTGGTAGAATCGATTCTACTCTCGATACTGAACAATTATTTACAGTTTATGCGTTACTTCAGTGATATCTTGTATATTGTAACTTTTTAGACATGTATAGTTTATCTATCTTTATTATGCTAAACGTTACCTTATGCGTTGCTGGCTTTAAAAATATACCGCAAACCGTGAGGAAAGTCTCGGCACATTTTAAAGCTGCTATTGCCACTTCCTCCTGTATTTTATCACATCTGAAATATAATTATTTAAAAACTATTGTATTCACAGTTTAAAACTTTACAGCTATCTTAAAGCACAGATAAACAGCATTCTAACAATTTACGTTCATAAACGACTTCTTGAATGAACGACTTTATTTGAATGAACAGGTTTGTTCTGCAACATTATATTTGCGGTTGGCGCCACCTTATTGAATATTTTGATAATGAACTGCAAATGTTCGAATTGCATATTTGTATGTATATTGTATATTTGTATATAGAATACTTGTATATTTGTTCGAACACTTGATTAAAAAAAGATTTTTAATAAGTTTCTTTCACCTTTCTCTTTATTTTAGAAACTATAGTATTTGTAATGCCTCCCTCATCTTGTAAACCATTAACAATTTAAGCTTTTCAGATATCTTTCTTTTATGAGAATTGAACAAGTCGGAAAGTTATGAAATTTCTTTCTTAAAAAACAAATTTTACCCTTCGTTTCTGTAAAGACTACGGCGTTTTATCTTTACACTGTGGCAGATATTGTTTTATTAAATAAACAAATCCATTATTGTAAATCAACAGATGTCAGTTGACGTAATAATATAAATAAACATTAAATGTTGTTCGTTGGTAAGCGCATCACTTGAGAACGGCTGTACCGATTTGGATATTTTTTTTTTAAATATGCTCGTAATAGTTTGAATAAGGTGTTTAGTGAAAGAAAAATTGGAAAAGTTGCCCGGAAAATTGGAAATTTCTGGAAAAACTGTAAGCGCTTTTTTCTATGGGATTTTTGTATGAACTTATTGAAATTTGGAGAGGACGTCTATCAGGTCAGCGAGTAAATAATAAAAACATACCCCGGATCTTTATTGACGTCCCCCGGCACATGAGCGGCAAGTGCACTGTTTTTTATCATACTGCTCGCCAACTTCCGCTTGGCTTTCTTACTCAATTTCTTTGTTGGATGTGTACTCATCTGTAAAGTGCGACATATTTATTTATTTATACATATACTCCGGTTATTATAGCTGGAGCTATGAGCCTATGACAGACTGGGGCGTTGTCTAATAAAGAGCTAGTAAGGTTTTTTATATAAAAATTTTCACCGCACGTTATCATTTTTAATTGTCGGTTTTAGACCATTATATCGGCCTTGTGTGATTTTATGGAAACAAGAAAGAAGGGCACTGAATTTAATGAAATTTTTCTAAAATGTATTTTGGACGATTTGCTTTTTGGACGATTAAAAATAATTGGTATTAAAACTGAAAGATATTTCTTTTTTAATTAATATGTTACATACCGTCAACTGGACGACATGTCTGACAGGTGTGATGTCGTTTACTATATAGTTGCCTAGCTCATCGTCCCACTTCTCCCAGCCTTGTACTCGATGTTTGTGTAGAATTGTCAGCCATTGTTTGAGGGTATTGTAGGCAATGCAGGCTACTTTCCTGTATAATTAATAATTAAATATTATTTATTTATTGAAATAATGCACCGCGAGTATGTTCACTAATACAATACCATTACATGGTATTACTAAAGACTTCTTAATACTAGGGTAATAAACAAACAAAGATCGCTTCGACGTGTAACTATTGCTGATACGTAAACGTGTGCGTAAGTTTCTGTATATGAGAGTGAAAAATCCCACTTTGTTTACCCCACATAGGTTAAGTGATCTCTCTGTCAATCCTTCCATAAAACCACATACAACCAAAGACTTCTTAATACTAGTGTAATAGACAATCAAAGATCGCTTTAACGTCTCAAGGGGCAAAAGTGTGCGTAAGTTTCTGTAAAAAGTGAAGTGTGCGTAAGTTGAATGAAAAATAGTGTTCTTATAAGGAGTAATGTTGATAGTTACAAAATCACAACCTAATGTTCTATACAAAGAGTTCTTTGTATAGAAATCTTTGGTTCTGTACTATACCTAACTAATATATCGACTGTGGAAAGGAGAAATGGAATAAGCGACAAACACTTTAAAAAATAAACCTTAATTTTCGAAAATATTAAGCCTAACCAAATATTATGCCCATATTTGGTAATTAGCAAAGTACCAAATATGGGCGATGGAAGCATTGACAATCGAAAATGGCACGCGATACGCTTTTTAAGTTCTTGTTGAGAGACCCTTTACAATATTAGCCTCCACGATGTATTAGCAGTGACATCACTTTTTTAGTAACAATTTGTTTCATCTTACCTATGATTATCATTAGGTGTCTCGGAACTCCACTTCAGTGTTGCCATCACTAATTTAATAATAACTGGTGAATATGGAATGAGATTTGAGCCCAAACTGAAAAAAAAAGAAAATGTGTCTAAATGTTTTAAAATTTTTAATTATATGACAATTACTTCTTTCGCTAAGTCACACAACACTGTGGTGCGACGACGCATCCCACGGTGCAATGCGATGACACGACACAAAAATTTCGCCACAGCGGGCAATTTGGTAACTCAAATTTTTGGGCGAACTCATGGTAACTGTTTTGTTGTGCGATTACAACAAAGCAGTTACAATGAGTTTCTTGTGAGATACGGACCGCACTAAACGTATTGTATTTAAGAACAAAAAAAAATCAGTTTCTCTTTATAGCATTATTAATTTTTCTTGCATCAATAAATGAGTTAATATGGTGATTTAAAATTTAATTTACGTTGCTCTAACTGAATAAATAGATTTGTTCTACAACGTTATATTTGCGGTTGATGCTACCTAAACGTTTATTGAAAAAAATTATAATGAGCTGCAAAGACTTTTTGTATTTGTGCGAACGCTCGATTGGCCAATACTGTGAGTACAGATTCTTTTTTCTTCATTCTGCTAAAGGCCTCTGTTTCTGCTGGAAAGATAGAAATAAAAAGAATGTGTCACTTACCACGCTGTAAGTGCATCAATAGTTTTCAAACCCTCTGTTTTGAAGGTGAAAACGTCTATATTACTGTTACCATTCACACCACTTGACATATTGAGTGCACGAACTACCAGGTTCAGCGTTGCTTGAGGGTTAATTGGCTTTGAGACAGGATACGGTTCTCTGAAAATTTATAGCTTTTTGTGAATAATAAGATTCGCCTGTCCCTTCTATCTTTTGTAAGGCCCAGGGCCGGATTAAGCCATGTAGAGGCCCCTAGGCAATGCAAGTCTCGGGGCCCCTCTCCCCTTAGGTAGGTAGCATTTAAACCCTGCAACACCAAATTTTAATATCTCGGCACTAACGAATGTATGTCATTTATTAAAACAAAACTATTTATAGGTAATGTAATGTAATACAATTTATGCAATACTTGCATAAATTGTAATGTAATGTAATGTAATGGTGATTATAGTAAAATTATAACAATTATTTTAATACTTTGACTTATTTTTCTCACGGGCCGCGGGGCCCCTAGGCGGCGCCGGGACCATAGGCACTTGCCTACATTACCTATATGGATAATGTAAGCCTATATGTAAGACCGATAGCTTTTACATGAACAAAACTAATGATATCAGAACAAACAGTACATTGGGGGATACATGTCAGGGGGTTCTAGTGGAGAAAATGGTTGGTAGTTCACAAACCAGGGTCCTTCCGTTAAACATTCAAATGATGAAAAATATTTTTTCTCTTTTCTTATATGGCAATAGTGCAATTAACACATTGTGCCAGTGTGTTCAGTCTCTTCGGAGTAAGTAAGGAGTCGCATAGTGAAGTGATAGTAGGTTTACTGAGGACAGAGGATTTGGACTCTTTGGAGGGTCACAAAAAATGTCTCATGTTTTTATTTGATTATCACAAACGTTACGCACAAGAAACACTTTGAAGTTTAATAAACTATCACCATTAAACCATAAAACCTGCAATTCACAATTTTTATAATAGATAATTACACTTCTTAAAATCTCGCCAAAAAATAATAAAAACTACGCGTGCACAATAACATGAGAATTCAACGCGGTGGCGTCATTTACTCGTGCTTGCACGGTGCGCAAAAAAATAAAGAGTAAATTTAATTATTGTACTCAATATTTCTAAAAATTGTAACACTTTCAAAATAAGGTTGTTAAACTCGCAGTCAACAACAATTATCAACAGTAAACAAAAATATATAACAAGAAAACAACAAAAGAAAAAACTAACAAACGTAACAAAATTATTGCGACTAAAAATAAAGGACAAAAGAAGCTACCTCGCTGGACCTTGCCAGCGGTACAACACGGGCGAACGCGGGGAGGTGCGACGTACAGCAGTTATCGAGTTTCAAGTTATCGTGCACGCATAGAATATGTAATAATTTAAAGTAATAGTATGTACTTACATAAGCATAGCCTGTATAAATACGAAGATATTTTTCAGTCGAATGCCCAGCAGTTCGTGCTTGCTTTTAGTCTGTTTTTCTGCTATGTTCGTCATTGCAGTGATGTTGACTAGAGCATCCGTGAAGACACTATTTGCTAAGTGTTGCGGTTGATATCTTTGCTGAAAATATAATATTTAATTAATTAAGAGAGTAAGAAAGAAGAAATTGTTCTACTTGTTTCTGAAAACGTGCAATTAAAAATGACTCTTCTCCTTCCCGTGCTTTTATAACTAGGGTGAGATAATTTGCACAAACTTGTCTTTGCGTATCAAATCGCGCGGGATGAACGCCGCCGCCCGCTTCGCTCCTCAATAAGTACTTGCATGCGCGATAAGTAATAACAAGTTTGAAATGGTAAAAGTAAACTGGTAAGTGACCACGGCTGGTGTAACCCATGCCGAAACGACAAGTAGGAATAGAAGGTAAACAAATACCTTTATTATACGCGTTGAGACCCGATTTAGAATATAAAATATGTACAAAACGCGAAAGTTTAAAAAGTTATATTGGTAAAAGTAATATGAGAATAAAGCGTTATATTACAATATACATGCCTTGTGGTTTGAACTTGTTCCTCGTCAGTATTTGCGGCAAGTGGTAAAATTCTTTGTAATGTAAAACTTTGATAAACGTTAAAATATATAGTGAGAGGTCGTTGGCTTTTTAGGGGGTCGCGATACTAAAAAAATGAGAAATGATGATTTATGGTAACTGTATGTTATAGTCAATAAGTTGAAATATATTGCAATTGTACTTGTCCGGTGATGGTCAGAATGATGGTTACTTTTGGATGAAACCTGTTTCATCCAAAAGTAACCATCATTCTTTATTATAAGTGTGCTGATTCAACACTCTTAATTCAGATGTTTTCTTTTGTAGAAAGAAGTATGTACAATACATGTCTTGGTAGTGAGTGAGATATGCCCATTCCTATTCCATTCTATCCTATTTTCTCAGCCCTTTTTCTCAATCCATTCCTAAACTGTTATATACTCACTATTATACATTAATATAATGCACATGTTAATATTCACTTAGCAGGTTCATTAGGAACTTCTCATTAGACTGATTAATTCCCATGGGGTAGACCCCATCAATTTGAGAATGTCACTAGATATGTTATACAAGCACTGTAGGGCAGGCACATTAGAATCTAACAGTGTTCTATGTTCAGTAGTTCTCAAATTGTTTAATTCACAAGTTTTGATAACAGCACACTCTTATTTCATAGTACTTAAGTTTCAAATTTGACTTTTTAATGAACCCCTCATCATCTGCTTCAAGTCCCCCGGAGGTTGTCAATCAGGCTTCTTAGATAAGAATGTATGATGTGTCATCTAGTTATTCCCATATCACCCCTATCTGTCGTGTCACACTAAAATCATAGTACCCTGTAATTGTATAATATACACAACATGCCTTTCACACGGGATAGTGGATCACTCATATTGTCCACTCTAATATTACCAACTATTGTACACTAATAATATGTTATATTACCGCCTTCAACTTTAATAATCACTTTCTATGTCTATTTCTGGAACTCTACTTTTGTTCCTTCATGCACTAACGTGATTTGATTCCATCAATCAAGTGACTCTTAAAAATGTGTAGTGATATTAGAAAGATCCAGAATGTTACCCCCTCTCTCACAGAAGACTACTGCATTTCCTAGTTTATTGTATTTCCTCAATGTATGTACGTGTTTTGGTTAGTGAGTTAGATACACTAGAGCCCATTCCCATCCCATCCTATCCCTCCCCATTTTCCCAATCCATTCCTTAATCTGCAAACGTAGGCATTAGGCATGCAACTTAATCTGGGGGCATTCCAACATTTGTCATTCTGGACTAATGTTGGCATGTATCACGGATGTCTATAGATGACAGTGTCCACTTACCATCAGGTGGACTGTATGTTCATCTGTTGCCTTTTTTCTATAAAAAAAAAAATATATATACATATTTACCTCATCCTGTCTATCATAGCCATACTGATCAATTGTGTGTGTGAAAATGGCTGTAACCAGCTCATGTGCCGTTTGATGCAGTATGTCCATTTGTTCCTTCCAGCATGCCTTTGGCGTGGCTTTATTGTCTTGTATGGGTCTCACCTGTAAAATGAGAATATTTCAAGACCTGTCATTTTTGTAACAATTATAATTATTGACCTACACTTCCGCCTAAGTATTAATGGCTATTTGAATTTTTTTATAGAAGCGGGATAGTATGGATACTAAAATGACTAAAAATATTTTCATTTACCTGTTGTAAACCATGGCTACATTTAGCTGCTTCAATCACATTATAATAATTTGTTGAGTCTACATAGTTGATTAGGTATAACTCTACTGTTCTTCTATGTGGCATGCAATATTTTGGAAATCTGTAATTAAAAAAATATATATTATATATGAAATATTTTTTTTGCAATAAAACATTAGCTTCTTTTTAACTAACTTATAGATAAAAGAATAAGAAAGCAATGAAAAAGGCAATCAGATCATAAATGTCACTAAAGCAATGGGATTATATTGTTCACATGTCAAATGACTGAAGTATTCTTTATTGTACAGCACAGATAATAATAATAATAATAATGGAACACTCAATGGCTTACACTAGGATTTTCTATGTGGTGGCCGTGGTGGGTCTAGAGACAAAGACACACCAAGACCAGAACAAATATTTGTCTTTAAATAAATATATGTCCAACCAAGAATTGAACGCAGGACCTACTGTGCTGTAGGCAGGGTCCCTACCAACTGCGCTGATGGGTTGTCAAACCACAATTTACATCCAGGGTATTTACACATAGAAAAAATTATGAATGGAGACTATCCTTTTTTAATATGCATAGATGATCAATTTTTGTATATAATTCTATTAACAGCATATCTCACTCACTACGGAAACACGTACATACGATAAAGTAGGAAATGCAGTACATTTCAAAGTATTCTTTTGTGAGAGAGGGTTAACGTTGACAGTCGAGTGCGCCCAGGGGATGTGAGAATGCAGCATGCACTCTCCCCCAACAATGAATAATGATGATACAATGATTTGAATCAAAACTATATTCAAAGTGAATAGTGGATATTATAAATTGCCAAAAAACTGAATCTCTTTCACGTATGCGGTAGCGCAGAGAGGGATAACAAGTGAAGTAGTTATTGATTACATGTGCGGTTATTAAAAAGTTTGGTAGGTTATAATACCGGTTAATAACAAACTCCAGAGTGTTCAACCATACATTGCAATCATTGGATACATGTTTTGTTAGACTCTGCATAAAGCTCGATAGAGCTTCTTTCACTGTATCGCCGTCTACTTCTCGAATTTTTTTCAATATGGGATCTGCAAAGTGATCAAATGAAATGTAATTACAGGTTTTTACTAAATGTGTATATCCTGTGAATTGAAAGTTATCTTACTTACCCATTTTAGTTGACTAGATATTTTGCAGAAGGAATTCTAAGTAATTTCACTTTAGTTATCCTATAAATCAATGCAGAAATTAAAAATAAACACGCGCCATTCCAGAACACATGTGAAAAAATGTAGGTTTTATTTTTTTATTTCTTGATATATGACAATGATGCAATTAGCACATTCTGCCAATGCCATGTTTTCATTCTTGTCTTCGAACAAGTTTTTGAAGAATCAAAATTAATTTTCCTTTTTTTTTTCTATCATGTAATCTCTTTTCACGTAGAATATTTATCAAATACCTAACGAATCAAGTAGGTCGCACTTATTCTGGCTTCTAAATTTAGAAGAAATCTAGCGTCAAATTCTTCAAAATCATGGGAATGAATTTATTGAAAAAACAAAGGGGAATGAAAAACAACATTTATCCAAATTTTCAGGCATTACTTATTTAGTAAAGTAAATTAACTCTGATTAATTATAGATCATTAACAATAATTAACATTAGTCATAGTCATTACGACAAAAGTGAATAAATCTGTCCGTGATTGAATCAGGTAATCCGTTAGAACGATTGAATCATGACTGACTGATACACCTCTATTACGAGTACATATATTGTGATCTACATGTACATTCTACACTTCATAAATTAAATTATCAACAGTACCTAATTCTAAATAACTTTTATCTGCCTCCTCTTTACAATACAACTGAAATGGCCACTTTGGAAGACAAAATTTTGGGTGAGAAACTGCATAATTATTGTAGTAGCAGTGAAGACGAAGGTGGTTCTGACGATGAGTATAGCAGAAGTGGTGATGAAGAGGGAAATTCTCCCAAAGCCGAGTTTTCTAGTGTTGAATCACCGCCCATTAACACTTGGAAAGGGTCTGCAAGTAATACTGGTCCGAAAGGCGTTCTAGAAGACTGGAGAAGGTTTAAGCAACTTGAGGCTGAGAATCGAAAGGAAATGGAAAAAGAGCGCATTGCTTTAGCGAAAAAGCTCACTCTGTCTGTTAAACCCGAGCGTGAGGAGGCGCAAGCGAAAAAAAATGAGGAGTTAGAGGATGAGTTGAATGAGTTACTTGACGAGGAGTTTCTCCTGCAGTATCAGAAACAGCGAATGCAAGAACTGATGTCGCAGTTACAGAAGGCTCCTAAATTCGGTAAGGTTATAACTCTGAACAGCCGAGAAGAGTTTTTGAATGCTATAGATAAGGAAGATCCAAAGGTGGCTGTAATTGTCCATATTTATAGCAATAGTTCTATTGCTTGTGAGACTATGGATGGTTGTTTGAATGTCTTAGCAGCGGATTACCCCACCATAAAATTCAGCCGGATTGCAGTGGATATTACTGGTTTAAGTCGGCATTTTAGAGTGGATGGAGTTCCAGCTATATTGGTGTACAAAGGAGGTCAAATTATCGGCAATTTTGTACAGCTGGCTACGGAATTGGGTAATGATTTCTTTGCTACAGATGTTGAACGGTTCCTTATAGAATTTGGGATGTTACCAGAAAAGTAGTTACAGGAGAAAACTTAAGACAAGGTGCCCTTAGAAAACTTAATTTGGTAAGATGATTGTAACTCAATAATAAGCGTTTAGTGGTGTTTGTATCACAAAAAATAATTTTATTAATATGATGCTTTTGTCAGGTGTTTAGTATATTCCTTGACCACTCAAGTCTCTTGGGCCAACAGGGTCACTAATATAAAACAATATAATAAGGTCAAAGGTTTACCTTGAATGTTAATTGAAGGGAGAAGATTTGGAGCAAGGTAACTTCTATAGAGCAATGCATTTTACTTAAATCTGTAGAAGTAATATATTATGTGGTAGGTTAAATAGGTTTAAGTATCTAAAATAGATAATAGTTTCTTAACAATATCCATACTGGTAAAGTTAGGCTTTCCTAATTTTTGAATCCATAAAACTTGACTAAATCTTGGGTAACAGTATCCATTTATCATTAGGTAGCCTGTTCTTCTGCAACTTCTTTCTATATAAAAAATCCTCCTTATCAAAATATCATAAAATATTTTTTTTAACATATCAAATCAAACAGGAAAGTTATGTAAATGAAACTAATAAATGAATTATAATGAAACTATGTAATGTAAATGTAATGAAACTATAAATGAAATAATTATAACCACAAATAAATAACCAGTGACCTGCCATGAGAATGATTGCCATTCACTCAGATGCAATAATAGATATATTGTTGTTTTTTAAGACATTGCCAATTGTACTGATTTGTATAACAAATATTGTAATTTCCTATAGAACCCAAATATTGTGTATGTCAATCTGCATTTGTTTAGCTTTCTAAAAGTGTAAAAAATCAAAAGGTCCAGTTGTTTTTGAGTTTATCTCATACATGTAAACAAAAAAAAAATTTATTCATTTTATACAATGGGAGACAGCCTACTTATTTCAACTGAGTTAATTTATTTAAGAACCAGATAATATTTTTTTAATTCTCCAAAGTTAGGCGTCTGGTAAGTGTGCCAACATATGTCATTCTTAACTGAAGTTTCAGTGACGCAATTATATTGTACATTATATTTCTTTTCTGTTCAAGTCTGTTTCCTTTTAGTATGTTTTGGCACTGCAAATGAGAAAAAAGGTAATAATTTTTCATTGTATGTTGAAGTTGACATTCTAAATATTCACCTAATTTAGGATAAAACTAAAAGATGCATAAAATATTCATTTTACAATTAAAAAGCCTTTCCCGTCATGGAAATGTTTCCTTATTAGCAGAGGTCATAATTAGGTAGTGTGATTTATGTACTTGCAATGAGATGTTGATATTAACATGGACATTTCTGGGATTTTCTGAATAATAATTCCGGGAACATTTATTGTCAATAGTATATTTATTTACTATCTTAAGGTATGGTGGTGGTTTTTACGGTTGATCGATATCTCGGAGATAAGATAAATAAAACAAAATTATTCAATAGTACTTAATATATTAATGATTTACACACGTTAACATTCAGTTTCAGTTTTTATATTTACAAACATTAACCTACAATTCTAACTAATCTAATCATCGGATTTTTAATACGCTTTAAACTGAAATCCCGGAATTTGAGGAATATCCATATTCTTCTTTTGCTCTATGATATCATTGCAAGTACCTACATAAATCACACTACCTAATTCCGATCTCTGCTTATTAGGTACTACATTACTGGTGACTTTCTTCCACTGCCTTACTCAGTATACCCAGTGGTACAAAACCTGACAGAATTTAATTTCACTATCACAAGTGAAATCACAAGTCATTATGTATTTATGAAAATTGATGCTTCACTTCACTCAGCAAAAACTTGACGATGGTAATTTACGATAGATAATTTTTTACGCCTATAACTACAGACTGAATTAAGGAGCTGCAAACTAGCGTAATATTATCACGTTGATTGGAAATAGTCTATGGACTCTCCTCAAATATTTTTAAAACCTATTAATCTACCCAATTTTCTAATGAATTTGAAAAATTCTTTTAACATCATTGTTACGGGATAACAGAAACCAGGCAAAGAAAAAGCCACGAGTGGCTTTATAGAAATTTAATGAACAACTGAACTTATAATAGAAAAATGAGAATCAAATAACATTCGAAATTGTAAAAAAAATGGAATCAGAAAAATGTAAAGTCCAAAGAGACCGTCATCGACATGCCGCTCCAACTCCGACGGTGTGACACGAGCCAAACGATGAGACGATGTGACGGCGATGTACCTTGGCAGAGTCCCATTCACATAAAGGACGGCGCCGTGACGGTCCCTCGAGAGCATGGACGCAAGAGAAGGGGCTGGTGGGGAGTGCGACATCGGAAACCATTTGTTTTTAAAAACCTCCCATTTTCGAGGGCTTCTAATGGCGTAGATACTAAGCTAATTAGTGAACTCTATTGGCCCACCTGTCTCACTGCCACTATTATTGTACCCATTTTGAATTTAATTTTAAGGATTAGGATTTTGATTAAATATGTGTGAAGTGATAAGATACCTCCCATTTTAAGAATTTAGGTAAATCCAATTCTTGTTTCTTTGTGCTCAAACCAAAAGTTCACGAGCTTTTCTAATTATTAAGTGTTCTTCCATTGAGATAAATGGAGAACTAAGATGAATTTGTGCTCTTGTGTTCAATAAGCATGTACTTAAAATGATTGTGTAATAAACGTCTGGTGGAATGAAAAAAAGGTTATGAAAATAATTATAAAGTCTGAAGTAAATTTAATCTTATAACGAAATCTACAATTTGTATTTTTTACTTATTAATTATTTAAAAAGGTATACTTAACCATAATTTCATCTTATTTCCATTTATGAATTTTGTTTTTCGTAACTTTTGTAATTAATTTGTATTTTTTTGGTAATTTTCCTCTTTTACCATATCATCACAGAAATATAAATACTAAAACTCGATACTATAATATATAATTATAATACTAAAATGGCTTATTCCACTTGGCCTGACTACTCGAACTACGCTTAGTTTTTTGAGTCAACTCGTGACCACGGGTGATGTAACCCGTGGTCACGAGTTGACTCAGCGTCGAGTAGGAATAGAAGGTGAACAATTACCTTTATTATACACGTTCAGATCCGACTTAGAATATAAAATGTGTACATAACGCGAAAGTTTAAAACTTAGTTTTGCATTCACTAAAACATTATTTTTAGCGACTACGTGTTTTTCTAATCAAGAGGAACCAATATATAATGATCGTAAATGCCCCCTGATCAGACCAGTTGCACCAATTGGAAGAAACTACGCGTAATCTGACTAGTCGGACAAATTTGTGGTCCAAGAGGAACGACCGGCTCGAATTACCTCGAGGTTGTCGCCTAGCCGACTAGACGACAACAACAACGGGGTATTTCGAGATACCCCGAGGTGTTCTCATGTTTACGGGTGTTATTAATCAATGCCAAAGTATTATTCCGCCTGTTCTCATTTCATTCTGTTGTTTATATAAATTGCGTTTCTACACAATAAGATCTGTAACTCATTCCCTTTGTGTAAGGAATACTTAGCAGTGGAGATGTACTGAGCTCTTATAATGATGAAACGCAATTTGTATTAAACTACAATAATAAATCGAATATTATGATTACCTCTTCAATGTATTTGTATTTAAAATAAAGTGAGATTTTTGTGTAAACATTTGTCATTTTTCCCCCAATGCTTTTCCTTATTTATTGGTCGGAATGTACGTAGATGTATGGTATGTAGGTAAATGAGTAATTATTATTAATTTTATTGAAGTAATGACTTCGTTGGTGGTAGTTTGATGAGAAGAGCCAAAGATCGTGTGTGGTCACGAACCTTGGGAGAGGCCTCTATATTCAGAATATCAGAAATAAAAAAAATCTAGAATGTGTATCCACCAATTCACACTGGGCCCGCGTGATTGGCCGAGGGGTGCGCCCTGTAGTGGGACGTTAATAAGTTGATATCACTTGTATGTGAAATAAATCAATGCATTTCTTATTTCATTTTATAGGACGAGCAAGCGGTCCCATCTGATGGTAAGTGATGCCGCCGCCCATGGACAACTGCAACACCAGGGGGTATGTGGATGCGCCGCCGACCTTGCAAAATCTATGCACAGCTTTCTTGAAGAACCCGTATCGAGGAAATGCGGATAGATCGCACTTCTGTGACAGGAGGTGCGGTTGTAGAAATCCGAGGTGGGAATTATATTGAACAGTTCTTCAAAGCATCTCCCATTGTACGGGCGGTAGAACATTTAATTTGTATCAGTAAACATCTGTAGTGATCCATCAATCCGCACTGGGCCCGCGTGATGGTGGATTACCCTGCAGTGGGACGTTATAGGCTGATACAAGTATACATACAAACATCTGTAGAGACAGGTTGATGGTATGGTATATATGGATGGTATTGGGAGGAGAGCGTGGGTTGCATTGCCGCAGTCGACTCGCCACGTCACCCCTTTCTCACAGAAGACTACCTTGAAATGTATTTCCTACTTTATCGTATTTCCCCAATGTACGTACGTGTTTACTTTGTTCCGACTACAATTGGCTGTCCTCTGAATCTGACCTAATAAGAAATTGACGTAGTCCGAAACTGACCTACTCCGCTTAAAGGAGTGTTTTGGTAGTGAGTGAGATATGTCAAAGCCCATTCCCATCCCATTTTCCCAATCCATTCATTAATCTGCAAAGGTAGGCAGCGCATCCGGGGACTTATCATTCTGGACTGATGTTGGCATGTATCGCAGATGTCTATGGGCGACAGTATCCACTTACCATCGGGTGGACTATACAGTCCACCCCATCCAGCGGCTCGTCTGCCGCCTTTTTTCAATAAAATGTATATATATCTGTAAACCCATCAGATGCCTTTTTTGAATCTATGGAGTGTGAAAACTCCCCTTGGTATAGTATTTAGACAAAAAATTGTGTAAGTAAGTTATTTGCACAAAAAACTACAGTGTACTACCCATAGCGATAATTATAAAATACTTTGGCCTACCAGTAGGGATAACTAGTAGGGCTAAGTGTAACGGCTGATTGTACAAGTTATCTTCGTATATGCAGAGTCAATAACTCTCGTGTGTAGCTGTTTGATTCCGTGTTTCGTTTTTTATTATTTCAATATAAATAAAAGAAAGATTAAAATCAAACGCAAAATATGTAAATGCAATTGAATTTAATAAATACAAAAAAATATTATAATGACAATACAAAACGGAAGAAAAGTATTGAGAAAAGTATTTTCTTGACATAATAGATCGGGGAGAAAGTCTTTTCGTATTTTGTATGAGTGAAGTTGTGATCCAATATCTTTGATTTTTGTACCTGGCTGGTTATGATACCATTAAAAAGGTAACATTTAAAAAAAAAGAAATAAAACAATAAAGAACTGTTTCCCGCCATTTTTCAATTGTTTTTCTGACCCAAGAAAATGAGTGAATCTAACGAAGAAATTAAATACATTTTAAAGTTTTATTACAAAAAAGGGAAAAATGCGACACAAGCCGCGAAAAAAATTTGTACTGTTTGTGGACTTAATCCAGTGTAAGAGTAGCACAAAGTTGGTTTAAGCGTTTTCAGTCAGGAAATCTTAATGTTAAAGATGTAGTTCGCTCCGGTTGCCCTGTTACCGATAAAGTTGATGCCATTTGTGAAAAAGTGCAGCAAGATCGGCATATAAGTAGTTACGACTTTTAAAAGTCTGGATTCACAAAAAAACTTGATATTTGGGTACCACACGAGCTCACTGAAAGAAACCTAATGAACCGTGTACTCGTTTGCGATTCTCTATTAAAACGCAATGAAACCGAACCATTTTTGAAAATAATGATCACTGGTGATGAGAAGTGGATCACTTACGACAAGAACGTGCGGAAATGATCATGGTCTAAGTGCGGCCAAGCTCCACAGACTGTGGCGAAACCCGGATTAACGCGCAATAAGGTGATGTTGTGTATATGGTGGGATTGGAAGAGAATCGTTCATTATGAGCTTTTACCACCAGGCAAAACCATCGATTCGGATCTCTACTGCCAACAGCTGATGAGACTAAAGCAAGAAATTGAGAAAAAACGCCCGCAATTGATCAACATAAAGGATGTACTCTTTCATCATGATAACGCCAGACCACACACATCTTTGGCCACTCAGCAAAAATTGCGAGAGCTTCATTGGGAAATATTGATGCACCCACAATATAGCCCTGACCTTGCGCCCTCAGAATTCCACTTGTTTCCGTCTCTTCAGAATTCTTTAGGTAGTGTAAGGTTGACACCAAGAGAGGACTGTCAAAACTACTTGTCGCAATTTTTTGACCAAAAATCCCAAAATTTCTACAGCAACGGGATCATGTCACTACCTACAAGATGGCAACAAGTTATAGAACAAAACGGCACAATATATATTAGAATTAAATGTAATTAAACTTTTAAAAAAATAGTCTTGAATTTGTATATAAAATACGAAGAAACTTTTTCCCTGACATAATATATTTCTTTTTTCATTTTCGTGAACATCGCATACACAAGCAAAACTTTGATTCGTACACTTCTATGGAGATAAGTTACTTATTTTTCACTATATTACTGAGTCCAATGTTAAAAAAATTCACTCACAACACTTAGAATAATTTGAGATAACACAATTAACACAGTTCCACAACTTCGTCACTAATTTCCTTGCGCTTGCGTTTTGGAGGCTTCACTGTGGGTTCATCATCATCTTCTTCAACAATTTCCATGTCACTATCACTGTCTTTACGAGACCTCGATGGACCTGGTTTTGGTTCTGAACCATTCGAACCATTGGTCGGTTTCTCTTCTTTCGGACCGGGCATTGGGACATCACTATCAGTGACCAAACGCCAAGATTTCTCTTCGTCCTCCTGCTGCAGTCGGACTCTAACTTCATAGTTTTGCAAAAAATCATCGACCATTAAAGCGCAGCCGTCATTTAAGCCAATTTCTTCTAAAGTCTTGTCATTGTTATGATCTGTTTCACCGGGTTCTGATGATAATACCACAAGCCCTTTGCCCTCAACTGTTGCATCAGGTGCTTGCATATTAAGGCCTTCCTTTAAAGCTGTTGTTAAATCTTTTAGTGTGAGTTGCTTTAAGTTGCCAGCGAGACCCACTTCTGGTTTTGGTGCACAAACGTAACATTTTGGATTGGGCGGTGTTAGCGCTGAAAGAAAAATTGAGAGGTTGTAGCTCAAAAGTATAAAGGTTTATTTAAGATACAAGACAAACTTTAATGGTTGAAACTCGCATAGAATTCTCCTGTAATTTTTCTTACCCAGCGGATCCACATGGAGGAAAAATTAAAATGAATCCGCCAACCATGTGAGGGGATTCTAATGGGCGGAGGCCTCATTTAGTATTTTTTGCTGCTCCTTTAAATACTACCTCTTTAAAATGGGAGTTCAAGTACCATTAGTATGATGATCTTGATTTTACTTTCATTGCAGACAGTAATAATTATTTTAAATTATAAAAAAATGGCTAAATCAACGAAATAAGTTTATTTATGAATTATATATTACGCTCTCAGTATCCCCTTAGAATGATGCAGGTTATTTCTATTACACTCCATATAGTCTGTAACTTACTTCTCTCGGCTAAAAATAGCTGTCCTTTGTGGTTGATCTTGGGTCGTAAATATATGCTGGTGCAAGTTTCGATCTTGTCTTTCAAAATTCCTTGTGCACGTATCACTGCTAACCCAGCGATGATCGCATTTGCAGTGGCAATTGCTGGGATTATGTTGCCAGCCATTGCTGGAAAACGACAGAATCGTTTAAACGGAGTACATACATTAGGGGCCGTATTATGCTTTAAGCTTGGCTTCTACTACTCATACAAAATGGTTGCTTTGATCGACTAATTGTGGAAAAGAGCACGAAAACAAGATTGAATTGTATTTCCCAACCCATTCTCCAAATCCAATATGTTTCTCCAAAGGTAGCCAGTACATCCAGGTATGTGCTAACGTGTGTAGCAGGGTGACAGTATCCACTTACCATCATGTGGACTGTATGTCGCCTTCCTATATAAAAAAAATAATAATACAATGGAGATGTTCATTCTAGTTTAGAACTAGCAGAATTTTCGTATTTAAATAAAAATATATGCTAAAATATTACATATTACGGTGAAAAAAAATTTCAATCTGTTGGAAATATATATGTATACCAAAGTTTCGCTACAATCGTCGATTCATTCGCCAATGCGCTACTCGCGATGAAGAAGTCACAATACTCATAAATACGACTATGATTATGTTACAGTTAAAACCAGTTTTCAGTACAAACGCGTTTTTCCTAGTAAACATAGTTTTGACTGAATGCCTTTGTTATAACAGGGTTTCCTAGTAAAAACTAGAATTTACTGACGAACAGATTTGAATGTTAGTTAAAACCAGTTATAACTAGGGAGAACTAGTTTTAATTAAATGAATCAGTTAAAACTGTTTTTGACCGAGGTCAATGTTCATATGGCTTGGAGTTTGTTAATTCCGTCATAAATTAGCTCAATAAATACTATATTGTACAAATGTATTTATTGTAATATAAAAGTTATGGGTTAAAGCCTAGTTGTAACGCAGTAATTCAGTGAAAACTAGTTATTACTAGGAAATACACTTTTTTTTGCTGAAAACGGGTAACAACTGTAATATATATAATACAACCCTTAAAAAGTTTTAGTTTACAATGTCAAGGAACATAGTTATTTTTCATGTTTTCGAAAATTTAGAAAATCTATACATATAATAAAATCGTAACAGAGCTGTGCCTGTACATGAACGATACAGTAACCAAAATAGCCACTTAGAATTTTTGTGTCTGTCTGAACTACTGTTTTTGCATCACGCAAAAACTACTGGACGGATTTTAATGAAACTTGACATGGTTATAGCTTATGTGCCTGCCTGGTTAACATTTAGGGTACTTTTTATCCAGTTCCCATGGGAATCATTCTAGGTTCAGGCGGACAGTCGTTGGCACTCTTAGTATAGAATATGGTAGTATATTTAGAAAATAGAGGATTAAATTTTAAAGATCAGATTTAGAAAAACAATTTTTACAGTTTTACTATTAACTTAACTCACATTTAATCTCGAAGCAGCTCTCGAGCGGTATGTTGATGATGTGAGCGTGGATGTTAGCGCATGCGGTCTTGAACTCCATGGCGTATTTACAACATAAAACATTTTTTACAATCCTAAATAATAATTTTGAACTCACATTTAATCTCGAAGCGGCTCTTGAGCGGTATGTTGAAGATGTGAGCGCGCATGTTAGCGCACGCGGTCACGAAGTCCATGGCGTATTTCTCGTCCTTGTCCCATACAAGATGGTCTCCTTCGGGACGAGACTTCAGATCCGCTTGGAGGGCTTTGCAGCTTGCTGAGTATACCTGTAAAAATGAAAAAAATGTATAGAGTACTTTCATCTGACGAAGGCGGGTTACGCTTAGTAGTGGTTGTGCACATACATGGACATTGTTTTAGTGTATACAATAGAGGTGAGTAGCTCAGGAGTGAGATAAAAATGAGCTAGCTCACCTCTTGTGAATCAATTTATATCTAGGTCAATGCAGCTCTTATTATATCCGTATATCATTTAGCTCACTCACTCAAAAGACAATGTCCAACTAACAAAGTCCAAGTTTGTTAGTCTGGTAGGAATACGAGTACTTGCCTTTTCCCATATTTGGAGAATATCGCATGCAGTACAAGTCACAGATTTGTTAGTTTTTCTTCTCTATAGTTTTATATATAGTTATATATATTTTATATATCTCTATAGTTTTATAATACAAAAACAAACTCATGACCTCTTTAAAAGACGGTAATCTTGATTGAGACAAAGTTTGTGTGAGCAGTCCAATTATTTTATACATTTTATTTATTTTTACAGTCCATGTCTGTATTTTATAGAGTTCTAATGACACTTTCACTGATAGACGCCATTATATGCCAGGATTGTAAATTCAATCTAAGAATAAAAAGCGTGTTATTACTCAAGACTATTTGCAATTGTAACACATTTAAACACGTTTCCCCTATTGTTTAGAATACTGCGGGGCTGGGAAATAGGTGTGGGGAATAGGGAAAAAATAGGGCTGGGAAACCTCTGTGGCTTATTTATGCTGCATGCCACTAAATTGATATCCATTTTAGTGACCAGTAAAATAAATTTTAATACAAAATACGTGTATATTTTTTTGGTTATTGGAAGAATAAAACTGTTTTTTTAATTATAACCCCGAAAAAATATTTTAACTTTTATTATTTAAAGCACCCTACCGTATGCGAGATCTTTAACTCGACCCCTTAGGTGGATCAGCGAGCGAACCGGCTACGCCACGGGTCTTCCGCGACCTATTCATCGGTCACCGTACAGATCCGTCATTGTAGTCTCACACTTGTTTAAGTAACCATGGTTAGAGTAACGCATAATTCAAAATTTTACTTTTTCGGGAAAGGCGCGTGGAAACATATGCCCTCACTTGGCGTAATTGTTTTTATAACTGACGTATTATGATTAGGAGCGTGCGCGAACGCAATAGCGGACGTACATGTATGTACTTATATTTATAACTTTTTATATATATTTTTTTTTGATAAATATATCAAGAACTGAAGACATAACATGTAGGTTAACTGAAAGACATACTAGAATATTTAGCACTATTTTTGTAGGACCTTATATATTGACGAAAGAAATGAAATTAGGAGACAACAAGTAATGTACGGAATTTTGGTCTTATTTAATTTTACTTTCAAAATTAATTTGAACTTATTTCTAGCTAATATTTTAAAAAGTTACCTGTGCACACTCATGTATCGACCAAATCCTCTGATCTGGCAAACCCGAATGCTGCGCAGGCGGATGATCTTTTCCTGGCAAATTATTCCATGTCAACGGCGTAGGTGGTCTTCGTTTCTTCCACAGATCCGCCATAGACAATAGATAACGAATATCATCTCGAAACAGCTTGGTGAATAACTTCTCCACATCATAGTTAGTTTCCACTGCCCAGGCTCTAGTACTTTTTCTTTCGACATTCCCAGCTGTATTAGATTCATTCTGCAAAGCCGAAGTTCCAGCTTCCCCTGTAGCCTCCGGATCTGCAGTATCAGGGCTTACATCCTGGTCACAATCTTCTTCCCCAAATAGTTGGTTAAAGAGATGTTTTGCCCATACAATGCAATGAATTGGCTCAGAAGGTGTATTACGGATTGTGCAACCTGGGAAGGTCTTTTGAATAGGCTTTGGCTGACATTCATAGCACTGCGTTAAGCCTTTTTTGATGAGCTCAACCTGGAGACAAAGTTTTCGTTAAATTTACCTAACAATAAGTTATATTAAAACCAATGTAGATTAAAAGATCCCTTCAGTCTGACTATATTTATTACTAGTTGAGCCTGCAATTTCATTCACATAGACATTAGAGTATGTGTGATTAGCTTAATTCGTGTGGAAACTTTGACTGATAAGAAGTATCCAGAATATTAACCAGGTAAATAAGATATAACTATACCAATTTTATATTATATACATATAGTTAGTTTTTGTTAAGTTATCCAACTTTCAATAATGCAATAACCATTTAATAATGTGTTTTTTGGAACTGAAAGATGTTATAATTTATAGCTTTATTTACTTAAGAAGCTCTTCTTAAGTAAACTCTTCTAATCGAAAAAGCAACATTTAAATATATATTAGGTAAATAAACTCAGTAGTTGGATTAAGGAGGTCAGTATTTGGCAGCTTTACATTAGTAGTCAGTCTTAAAAATTAGTAGACTGTAAACATTAAAGATTAAAGGTTGTTGAACATCTTTATCTTAGTTTTTTAACACAAGTTGCATCAGCCATACTCATGCACAAACTGTAGTGATCAGCAAATTATATGAGGTCAGCAGGTCTGCAGTGAGCTATCAACTACTCACATTCAATAAAAGTGAAATATAAACAGTAACTATTACTAATGGAATACAATTGTTAAAATTCTTTGTTAAAATAATATAAACTTTCACTGCAAATAACCTACATTTTTAAGAATGCCTAATCAAGATTCAAAGAGGTTTTCAATTAGTGTTAATAAGAGTTATGTTGGTAAAACAAATGATAGACATGACTATGAGGTGGTAAGTTAGTGTACCATTTGATTCATTTTTACCTGTCCAGCATAACCAGCTGTGCCAGTCTCCACAAGTGGCACATTAGCAGCCAAGCACATCCTGTTCACATGGTTGCGTGCAACTCTATTGTCCAATGCATTCATCACGATGTTGAACTGCTTGAAGTAGCTGACGTCATAATCATTGCTGGAAAAATAAGTAATAAATTGAGTGAAGAATAAAAGTAGTTTCTACTTTGCACAGTTTTCATTAAATTAGTTTTCTTGGCCCTTTATTTATTTATTTACTCTTTATGCATAATATTGTACAGAGGCAGACTTATTGTCTTAAGGCATTCTCTACCAGTCAACTGTTGGAATGGATTGGAAAAAAATTAAGCAGGTACAGATAGTAAAGCTTAATTCATCTCTATAAATAACAATAATAATACATTGATAATATACTTATAGGATAAAATATATAAATATATGTACAGTAATACTCCAAATTTACGCGACAGGTGGGAGCAACAAAAGCCACATAAGTCGAGGTACATTTCTGCATAGACATGCATATAAATATTTTGTTTAATTGGTCGAAGAGATAACAAAAACACCAGTGCATATAGAAAAACGTGTATTAAACATTATTGTTGGTTTTACACATTACAAATAATATGAATCTCATCTCTTGAGTAAGTTTTGATCTACAGGACAATTTTTCACTTTTAGTTGATTATCACACCATGATTTCAACATTGTTTCCATCTCAGCAATAATACTATAATGTTTACGAATTATGCTTAAGTTCTCAAGGATTGGGCATTTTTCACGGCTCCGGAGAATGTTTCCTTTATTTTTGGTAATTGTTCTTACTGTCGATTCCAGTAGCTCAAACATTTTTGTTAATAATATATTTTTTAAAATCTTTATAATTGTAAGTTTACATTTCAGAGATAATTTCTTTTCTTATTTGATTCCCTAGAATGTTTAGTTGACACACTTGTTTGTTTTTGAAAGATATGAATGAATGTAAGCAATAAATAAGCAATTGAAAGAATCATAATCATAAAATCACGCTAAACACTTCCCAGCATGTGAGTAAGACAGGGAAATGGGTCACATGCAGGTCACGTTAATAAAAAAAAAAAAAAGACTGCTAAGACAAACTAGAAAGGTCTCTGACCTCATTAAATGTCACATATAACATGCTGAACAACAGAGTTGTAAACATTTGGAATAGATTGTCACAAGTCACAGATTCCTCGACAGTGGGGATTTTTAAATCAAGACTAGACAATGAATGTCAGAGCAACATCAATGCATACACCCACAGAAAATATAGGTACATCAGCTTCTGGTTGCTCGCCTATTATATCATGTGTTCTGTTATTACTGTATTGTATTATTAGATTCCGACATGTGAATGTAAATGAATGAATACTAACCTAATAACACTGTTATGATGAGCAATTATGTTTACATTAGGGTTGAAGCTTAGCGCGCTGTCCCTTGCCACTTGAGCCTTTGATTTCCCAACGTGCTCTTTATGGAACAAAAACTGTCTATTGAGATTGCTTACGTCAATAGTGTCGAGGTCAATCTGAAAAGAAAATCATGATTATGGCACAAAAATCATAGAAGCAGTTTTCATGTGAAGTTAAGTAAAAAACATACGATTTCAATCTGCGGAAAACCGGTCAACACGAGATTTTTGAGTATCTCGCAACCAATGCCGCCGGCCCCAACCACCAATATCTTAGAATTGGCGATTGCCTCCGTCAGTTTTTCATCGAAAACACCCGCAACTCTTGCAACCATTTTTTGGATTTGTAGAATTTACTTCTGTTGTAAATTTATTAGTTATTTTCGGATTTCGCAGAATTTACGACAAAAAACGCAAACGAAGAAACTCATTACGGATTGGAAGTGTCAAAGTTGGCGTCAGTTACGGAAATGCGTTCAGAAACGCTTTCAAAGAACGCGCTTTTATGAGATCTATCTTAAAATCAAACTCTTATTAATAAACAATTTTTAACCAATCGTTTAACTTCTATTTTGTTATTCATGGAATAACCACTGTGTGGAGCTTATACACCAGTTCTACTACTTCAACTTTCACCTAACTGGCTTCTATTGTGACAGCCACAATAATTCCGCCACGACCATGTGGTTAGCAGCACACGGTGGGCTAATTTCAGCGTAATAATATTTTATAACAGTTGTAGAATGGTCTAAAATAAATTAGTAATGTACTTATGTGATATATATAAACTACTAGGTTTATAATAGTAAATATATATGAGACTACGACCACAATAATTGCGCCACGACTATGTGGTTGACAAAACAAGGTGGATAAGCAAGCTAATTGCAACGTTTATATAAGTTTGTATCAGAGTTGTAGGAATGGTTTAAAACAAAGGAGACTAAAACATTAAGAGTTAGTAATGTACTACTAAATTTATAATAGTAAATATGTATGATTATAAATATAAGTGAACATGTTTAAATATACCTGTTTAAAATTTAATTAATATTATTATTAGTGTTTATAAATTTACTTAAAATATTTACAAAAGGTGTATTTATAAGGGATAAGGATTATGTTAAAAAAAATTGACTGTTTCATTATGACCTTACATTTCTCTATAGAGAATAGGCGGTTGAGAGGCTTGAAAGTTTAAGAATCATTTAGTGTTATAAACCCTTATCCTGTTTCCTTAATGTACGTACGTGTTTCGGTAGTGAGTGAGATATGCCAGAGCCCAATGCCATCCCATCTCCCTCCCCATTTTCCAAACCCTTTCTCTCAATTCATTCCTTAATCCGCAAAGGTAGGCATCGCATCCGAGGTCGTGCCAACGTTTGTCATTCTGGACTGAAGTTGGCATGTATCGCGGATGTCCATGGGCTACTGTATGCACTTACCATCAGGTGGACTGTATGCTCGTCTGCCGCTTTTTATCTATAAAAAATAATAGATTTTTTCGATACCTACTATCGATAGGATTATCGAAAATGATTTCGATAGTCACACTATCGATGTGTAAGGAACACTAGCAGAGTTAAATCTGTGATCTCGGACTTTGATTGATGGCACCACGTCTCTGACATCTAAAATATATTGGAAAGATTCGAACGAAGCGGTGATTGACGCCATAGCTCAGTTTGTAAGAGCGATGTCACGTGAGACAGAGGTCGTGCGATCAATATCCCGCACGTGCGCCATGCTAGCTAGCTATTGTAGCTATTATAAAAGTTTACAAAATGTTTCCAATAGTAATACTTCTGAAGGGTTTAATAGTTTATTCGGTTCTCACTCATATAAATGGACGTCATTGTTTCTCCGGCTGTGGGACATGTGGCACCGTCCTGTTGGAACCACAGTTGATAGACGTCCATATCTTCCAATTGGTGCCAAAAAAAAACTACTGTAGCATGTTCCGATACCTCTCTATTCTATGCCTACTTAAATAAAGATACCTAAAAAAAATTGGGCCTATGATCCCGCCGAACAAAAAGCCGCACCAAACTGTAACTCTTTGAGGATGCATCCGTTTTTCATGAATCTCGTGAGGATTCTCCACGCTCAAGATACGACAATTTTGTTTATTAACGTATCCGTCAAGGTGGAAATGGGCCTTGTCACTAAAAATGATTTTGTTACCAAAATGATGGTCCACTTCCAGTATCGCAGCTAGGGTAATGAGGGCCCTGGGCAAGAAGGAATTTTGCGCCTTCAACTGAGATTACTGTATAAGACATTTACATTAAACAAACACTTCTAGCTTTTTCTGGAGCCATTTTGTCAAATACCTGTGTGCTGTATATTTTTGTATAGGCGCACAGTTTAAACGTAAATACGCCACTACTGAATACCTTAAGAAATGTGGTATACAGAGGGGACTGTCAGCGCCGTATACACCACAACAGAATGGTGTTGCTGAGAGAAAAAATCGAACACTGCTTGATAAAGCCCGATGTCTACTCATTGAAGCCAAACTACCAGAAATATTTTGGGCAGAGGCTATACATACAGCAAATTATCTTGGGAATAGAGTACCAACAAAAAGTCTAAACAATGATACTACTCCATTCAAACAATGGGTTGGTCGCACCCCATCGGCAAGACATCTTCAAGTTTTTGGGTCAAAAGCATTTATATTTATAAATAAAAGAAAAGGAAAGTTTAGTCCAAAAACCATAGATGGTATTTTTATGGGATATTCGGAATTCTCCAAAGCATATAGAATATGGATACCTGAATACCAAAGAATAGAAGTAACTAGAAATGTCAAAGTTCTAAAGAAAATGTTTTATGAAGAAAACAAAGAAGTTTTCAAAACAAAGAAAGTTGCAAGAAAGGAAAGAGATTGAAATATTAATGAATGATGGAAAAGGAAATAAGGAAGTTTTTTCACCTTCCCAGGATCCTTACATTTCCCTCCCTTGTCCAGACATCCTCTATCAAGATGATGATGGGACAGAAGAAGAGATTGATAACGAAGGGGTAGTACAGGCAATTGAAAGAAATGAAAATCAATCTATATCTACAGAAAGACCAAAACGTATTAGAAAAGTACCTGAATGGACAAAAGATTTCGAGTTAAATGCAGATGAAAATATGGATGATTGTACTTACCTGTGTAAAGAAGACTATCAAGATGAGTCATGGGATGAAGCTATAAAAGAAGAGATAAGAGCTCACCTAAAAAATGAAACTTGGAAAATAGTCGAGAATAAAGAAAAAGTACATGCACTTACTTTTAAAATGGTCTTGAAAGAAAAATCAGACGGAAGAAAGAAAGCAAGGCTAGTGGCTAGAGGCTTCAGTCAAAGACCTGGATTGGATTATTTCGAAACATTCGCTCCAGTTGCTAAATTAAGTTCTATTAGAAGCCTCATTGCAAAATCTGTTGATGAAAACCTGAAGGTATTTCAGTTGGATGTAATAACTGCGTTTCTGAATGGAGAAATAGAGGAAGAAATTTTCGCTCACAAACCTGAAGATTTAAAGAAATACTTAGGTCGGATTGTTTTAGAAGAAAGTTCAAATAACAGATCACTCTTCCTAAAAGCAAGAAAAATGCTTGAAGATTTAAAAAAAAAAAGAACACAATCTGTAAATTAAATAAAGCTATTTATGGACTTAAGCAATCTGGAAGGCAGTGGTTTAAAAAACTTGATGTTAAACTAAAGGAATTAAAATTTATTCCATCCATTGCTGATCCCTGCATATACACATCTACGAAAGGAGAAAAAGTTATAACCGTATGTGTGTATGTTGATGACATTTTAATATTTGCAAGAGAAGAAACAGACATTAAACCTTTAAAGAAGGATTTAATGGAAACTTTTGCAATGTGAGATTTGGGGCAACTCAAAAATTGCCTGGGCATAGATTTTGAATACAGAAAGGATACGATAACAATGTCTCAAACAAAGTACATTGATGAAGTACTAAAGAAATACAATATGTTAGATTCAAAATCAGTCTCAACGCCAATGACACCAGGCATAAAATTAGAAAAGCAAGAAAAGTTTGATGAGGAAATTCCCTACCAAAATCTTATTGGAGCTTTAATGTATATATCTGTTGCTACTAGACCTGATATCAGCCATGCTGTTAGTTACCTTAGCCAATTCAATAATTGCTATGGGCGTGCGCACTGGTGTGCAGCGAAGCGTGTCCTTAGATATTTAAATGGGACTAAAAATATGAAATTGACTTTTAAAAGAACAAGTCAACCCATTTTAGGATATACTGATGCTGATTGGGCATCCTGCACAGTGGACAGAAGATCCTATACTGGTTATTGTTTTGTCCAAGCTGGAGCAGCAATTAGTTGGGAATCAAGGAAACAAAGGACTGTTGCCTTGTCCACAGCTGAAGCAGAATATATGGCTTTGACTGATGCTGCAAAGGAAGCCGTTCATCTCATACAGTTATGTAAAGATATTGGATTGGCACAAGAGAAAATAACTTTAATGAACGATAACCAGGCGGCGCAGAAATTAAGCAGCAATCCAATCATAAATGCTAGGTCTAAGCATATTGACATGAGGCATCACTACATCCATGAGATTACTGAAAGAGGCCTCATCAAAATAGAATACCTATGCACAGAAAAAATGGTAGCAGACATCCTAACCAAGGCTCTGCCAATATCAAAGTTTGCACAGTGTCGGACAAGTCTTGGCTTAACATAAATTCAAATATACTCGTGAGGGGGAGTGTTGTAAATGAGTATTTTTAACTCCCTCGCATAAGACTGGTGATGTGCCCATCACCAGTCTTATGCGAGGGAGTTTAAAAAATACTCATTTACAACACCACATACAGAAACTTACGCATATGTTTGCGTCTCAAGGTCAGTCACACGTCAAAGCGATCTTTGTTTGTCTATTACGCTAGTATTAAAAACTCTTTGGTTATAGGTGTTTTTATGGAAGGATTGACAGAGAGATCGCTTAACCTATGTGGGGTAAACAAAGAGGAATTTTTAATATTCCGTGTTACCAGCCATTGTGTTCCACCGAAAGTGTCAATGAAATAATGCAAAAGTTGCAAATAGATAGATCAGTATCGACAGTAAAATCGATTCTATCAGTTTTTATAATAGGTTATATTTTTCACGATTCTAGTATAATATATATATTTTATTCTACTCATCACCCCCGAACCGCGATCGCGCGCCGTCTATACGCCCGGTTTGAGAAAGGAGCACTAAGACAGTTTTAGACACGGCAACAAAGCCTAACGTGTTTGTATTTTTTTATTTATACCATAAAATACATTTATTTATCAACACAACGGTTTTATATATTTTAAATTGGTGGCCTTATTTCAGGTTTTGCGTTATTTCGGTGATACGTCGTATAAGGAAATTATATTTTTGTGGTTGTAGCCGAGCTCACACGGACACAGTAGTGTCACCAGCATACTCACTGTCAACAGCTCTTTAATTATCCACTGCTGGACATATGGTTTCTCTTGTGCACGAGTCAGACTTTAATATAGTGAAAGTGAGGGAGGTATCTATTTTAGTCCTTCGTTCACTCATTCCACAAAAAATCTGGCCCTCACTAATCTCCTAAAAATCAACATCAGTCCGGTATAAACAATTTCAAGCCTCATTTGTTTACCGCCAACACCCAGTTTGATTCGAGCGTAACATAATGATGCGTGGAGAGCGTCGGAATGTGCATTAGGAATTAGGAGCGACATCAATTCGTAATTTGTGACGGTTGCACGCTAAATGTCGTTTTGGGGATAATGTTAGAAAGGCTATTGGTGTATGATAAGCATTTGTGATGATTATCATTTTCTAAACATTCTAAGTTGCTTTAAAATAGTTGTAGGTACAACTATACGAGAAAAGTCGGCGAGTTTATCAGAACAAAAGCCATTATTTTATGGGTTTGCATTTGCATCTTATTTATATTTACACTAGCGGTGCCTGCGAATTGGTTCGCGTGAACTTGTTTCTCATGGGAACTCTATAATCGGTCTGGATGAAAGTACCTACCCTAAATCTTGATCCGGTACATAAGCTATAACTATACCAAGTTTCATTATAATCCCTCCAGTAGTTTTAGCATGATGCGGGTTCAGTCAGACCGACAAACCGATAGACAGACAGACACGACATTTCAAAAATTGTTGTTTTGGGCTCTATACCGCTCGTACTTAACACTTAATACAAAACTACATGGTTTTAACCTCAATTATGTCGTTGTCACTTAGCTTTGTAATCTTTGATCTTAACTTTAACGTGATCAATTGCCAATAAGACATTAGGGCAAACAAAATCGTCGCTATTTTTTAAATTTAAATACCATGTGAATACAAATCAACATCATAAAAAAAATTCTGAGCTCTGTAGATAGATATCCCCTTTAACATGCCTCCCAAAGGCAAGGGCAAAGATCCGAAGGCGAGTGCTGCCGCTAAAGGTGCTGCGGCTAAAATGATGGCCGGTGCAGCAGAAGCCCCCCAAAAACCCAAAAAGCCTCCCCCTCCGCCCGCTTGCTTCAATAACGAAGATCTAGTCAGATTCAAGGAAATGTTTAAGGCTCACGATGAAGAGAACATTGATAAGGTAAGATTTCGTGTATACTTTGAACTTTAAAGTACCTATGACTTCTTCGTTATGACGAGATAAGGTCTGTGTAATAATAAGAAATGTATGTGCTATACTTCTTATTATTATTCTTATATCTTATCATAACAATATTATTATTTCTTATAATGAAAAAAAAAACGTCCCGTAATACTTCTTATTCCCTTTTTTCTCAATCCTTTCTCTAACTAAATCATTCCTAAATTTTCAAAGGTAGTCAAAGCATCCAGGGGCGTGCCAATGTTTGTCGTTCTCGACTGATCTTGGTATGCATCGCGGATGTCCACGGGTGATAGTATTGACTTACCACCAGGTGGACTGTTTGGGCGTGTGTCAAGTTATTTCTAGAAAAAGTAATCTCTTTCAGTTTTGTGGTAGGGTATATAAGATCTTCACAGTACCGTACCAACCTATTTGGTGTCTGTTATTAGTAATTTAGAATGTAAGAAATGTTAGGTTTTCTGGTTGTTCCATTATCACTTTTCTGGTTGTTAACTGTCTGCCTAACTCCTTGTTGCTATGAAATAAAATAGACAACCCATTTTTTTATTTCCATGTTATTTTATGTTCTCTCCATATTTAACATTTTACCTCCAAGTATTGTATGAAGTTCTTTACTGTTGTCGTTGTAGGACGAAGCAGTTGCAGCAGTGAATTGATTGATTATGTTGCGCTTTTGTGATACACTTTGGACAAGGATCGTTGTTGCCTTTCGGAGTATACTTACCGTTAAAAAAGCAAGTATCAGTATAACGTCTGAAAGCTATTGTTGTACTTGCTTTATCCGAATAGTACATATCTGCGGATTATTTGGGTTTACATTGTTTCTTTTACTTCAATCTGTCTGTCCATTGCTCGTTCTAATAGTTCATCGCTCGATGTTTTGTAGGTTATTTATAAATGTCGGTTTTATGTCTTATTTTATCAAATTTGGTCCGGTAAGTATGAAATATGAAGGGCTTACTTAGCAAGATAAGGTGATTAAAATTAACGACTTACCTGGTGAAATTGGGCTCTCAGAGCGACTGAGCTGCGAAAAGTCTAGTAATATATGTGAATATAGGTATATATTTACTAATCTATATACATATAAAATCTATATACGTATAATAAAACGGTAAAAGGGTTGAGTCTGTACATTGACTTAATTTAAAAAATGGGGATCTCTTTAAAAGCTATTTTGTAGCTAAAAGTAGTTTTTATAATTTTTGTCTGTATGTTTGTGTGAGCATCACGTAGAAACTATTGAATTAATTTTGATTGAATTTTTACTATTGTTTATCTAAGTATCTTCATATGACAAGAAAGTTGAGTTATAGAGGAAAATAAAAAAAAAACATAGAATTATTAAGTACTCAAAGGATCAAAAATTATTGGATGGATTTTAATAAGGTTTTCACTGTCGTGTAGCTCAGTATCCAATCTAATAACAGTGCCAATATCCCATCTTGAAATGCGTTATATCAAGAGTATGCTGAAAAAAGTCATTAAAATATTTATTGTCTCAGGGCAAAAACTATTATATTTTTTTAGGCAATAAATTAGGTTGGATAACTTATCCGAAATGAAATTTGGAGTATGTGGCATATGTGTGACACTACGAAGCAGAAAAAAAATATTAATAATACTAATTATTGTATTTGTTTTTTTTTTTGTGTTGAGAAGGTCCTCTATACACGTAGGTATACCTATTAAGTTTGAAGTCAGTTTAGTATTAATAATTCAAATAAAATAACTTTTACTGAAACTGTTTATTAACTCCTCTAACCGATAACTCTGCTAGGTGCATCTTGTAGTGCTTAAAATATAACTTGATACCTATAACATATGTCAGAGTGACATACCTAGTGCTGGGACGATATTGATGTAGTCGAACATAATTATCTATTGTCGTTGCTATTATCATTGATATTTGGAAAATCTGTAACGGAATATATTTTAATGAAATCAACCAAGAGGAATAGGTATGATAAATGTTTTTATTCACCTAAAGGTGTATAAATCGAAGCATCGTCAACGCCATAATCAGATTCAGAGCCGCTAGAGCAGTCCTGCATATTAATAATTATTATTATTCTTGATCACATATGTTGTCAAAGTGAACATCGTGCTCCCAATCTTCTTGTAGTTTTTCTAATCCTGTTTACAACTTTCTTCCAATCTTCTGGCGTAACATGTTCACATGTGCTTTTTTTTAGAACAGCAAAATGGATGATAGCTGAAATCATGATAAACCTTGTAAGTTAGTTAAATCGTCTATTTATTGTCATAATATATTTGTTTATTCCCAGGTTCCTCTAGAAGCAATCCCGCTTATGTTGCGGAAACTCGGATTCAACCCTAAGGGCGAAGAAATAAAGCAACTTTTCGTGCAGTTCCTCGAAGACGAATTTGTTGACACCGTGGAGTATCACGAGTGGTTGTTCATGATTGAGGCCAAGATGAATTGGGGAGATGACTTCGAATTGGCAGTGACCAAAGCGATGGCTGCACTATGTCACGACGACGAAGCAGAAACAGGTTTCTGTGATTTGGAACTGCTTAGGGAAGAACTATTCAATTGGGGCGAGCCGTTGACAGAGGTTGAGTTCGTTGACTGGCTGCGATTGGCTATTAAAGACAAGACATTCAATGCCGAAACCGGGCAGTTTAACTACGTGAAATTTATTGAAAACATGAACAATAAGGATCAGAGATTCTTCAAGGAGCCTATTAACTTCTTCAAGTTAGATCAGAAAATTTTGGCTGCGATGGCGATGAAGAAGGCTCAAGAAGAAAAGGAGGAAGAAGAGCGGAAGGAAGCTGAAAGGAAGGCCCGAGAGGAGGCTAGGAGGCAGAAATTGATTGCTGACGGTTTGCTACCCCCAGATTAAGGCTATTTGTCTAAATTGTACATTTAATTTCGAAGCAAAATTTATATTAACCGAAATTCATGTTTATAAAATACACTGAATGTATACTGAAGAACATTATTAATTTAAATGGATAATAGTTTCATTATATTAATACATAATGTCAAATAATAATTAATATTCAATATATTAATACATTTTAAATTAAATCCATTAAAAGAAATAATATGTCAGTTGAATAATCAATTGTTAATAATTAACTATTTACATATTAAATGTAGTCTAAAATATCAATTTAAGCTCGGTATTAAGTAAATTTCTTATTCTAATCATTAGTTTATAGATATAAGTTCTTTCAAATAACAGTCATTTTACAAAACAATCCCACAAATAATAAAACAGCTAGGGTACCCAACATGGGTGGACCAATAAATCAAGACTCTTGTCAGTTATCAATTTTTTGGTGTAGTAAGGTGTTTCAGGCTTAAGCAATTTCCATGGAAGTAATAACGCCACTGTATCAATATTAGTTTTCCAGAAGATCTTGTACAACTTTCTATAATTATAACCTTGCTGGTTAATACCAAAGGTGAACAGAACATTTGCAGCTCTTCAGAGTTGTACTAACTAAATCGGAGACCTGCGAGTTACGACTAGTGATACGTCTGGCTAACAAGTCAGTGAGTTTTGTCTGAGTTTTCGTAACCTATTTCATACAAAGATTTTAGATAAAAATGTCTTCATCTTCATACATATTCACGCTTAGAGCCAGGTCTGTATAATTTTTACCTTACAAGATAATGACACGGACAAAATGCGTCGTATTTTTCGCATGAAGTATAATTTGTGTTTTGAATATGAAAGGAACATACTGCCCGTGAAATTATTTCAGTGTTCATAATGTTTTGTCTCGTGAAGTTATATCAAGTTTTGACGCTGTATTTTTTATATACAGGCTGTGCCTGAACCATTCCAGAAGTTTTTTTTAATTTTTTATGTTTATTTCTGCGTTTACAGATGTTAACATAAATACATTTGTTTGGTGCCATTAAACTGAATAGTATATCTTGACATACTGCACATTTGCTCTATTCATTAAACAGTTATTATAAATATTAAAATATCCATGGATAGGGCGGTATTTCCGTATTTATAAATGTAAATAAATTCTGATACGTCGAATCGCGTTCACAATTCTTGCCACTCCACTCACAGGTAGAAAAAGATGTTAATAGGAACACAGAGAATTAATTACCCCCACAGCTGTTGTCTCAATAATAATTGCTTAGACTAATGAGCCCTAACATTATCATACCCGTAACATTACATTCCTTTGACGGAAGCTTCGTTTTTGGTCCAATGTATGAAAACTTATACTCGTACCCTTTGGTGAAGCGCCATACCATCAGTCTGTGTCTCTCCACTGCTGGATATAGGCCTTTTCCAAGGACCGGCCACTACACACGGTCTCGGCTTTGGAGCGCGGTACATTTTTATTTTAATTAAATTTAACAAATGCGCGTGATTTAAATTTTCCGGTGTTCACATCAAGAAATCAAAAGCAAAACATTTCACCAATCACATTATGAGAGTCCGTTAACAGTCACTCAATACCTAATGTTTATTAACAGTCACTCAATACCTAATGTTTGTTTTGACAGTCATTTGCTTAAGGGCTCTTGTCCTTGGTTATGAGAAGACTAGGTTTTGGAACGTTCTAACATATCTATTTATGTTTTTTATAAATATATATGTTAGATTTTTTTGGTATTGCTTATATTATTTCACTTAATAGAACAGTCTGGCATAAAAGAGGCTCCCCTCTTCTAGTCTTCGCGCAAGAGTGGGACACAACTCCAGGCTATGAAAAAAAGAACTGTAGATAGTATATTTGTAGCTCTTTAAAATATATGCGATATCATACGAGTAGGTAGTACTCGTTATAAGAGAATTTGTCAACGAAAAATTAATGATAGATATAGAAAGTAATTATTACTTTCTGTATAGATTATTAGTTTTCTATTAAAGTAACATTTCCCAGTAAAGTTTCCCAGATAAGCTGAATTAGTGTTTTAAAAAACATAATTTCTTTGATGTTAGAGCAAGTTTCTATTGAAAAAGAATCTTGTGTGGGTGTGTCCTACCTCACCACCCATACACTGGTGGTCTCACCCACGGTATAAGTAGACTAAGAGTGAAGATGTAATATGAAGCAGATGCGTGGCAGTGAAGAAAGCGAGGTTGATAGGCGATAGATGATGAAGGATAAATGGTGAACAGATTAAAAGATGAGCACCATTAATCGCAGATGATTTCACAATATTTACATATAAACAGCGAATGATAACGACAGCACTAAGGTAGTACGTAACCATTTTGCGGGCGAGCAAGTAGAGACTGTCTATTTCTATCTGCCGTGACGTCACACATAAACCGGTGTTTTATGTGTGGGATAAGATTCATAAGCGGAGTGGATAATGCAGCGTTTGTAAGGTGTTGTTCCAAGTGAACAAACCGCTATACTTGAATCAACGAAATTTTAAGTTAGAAAATCTTAACCATATTTACAAAAAAATATGAACTTTTATTAAACACTAGCTGTGCCCGGCCACGCGTTGCTGTGGCTGCCCAACAGATGGCGCTAAGGGTGGACAACCCTTATCACTAAGGGGTATGAAAAATAGATGTTGGCCGATTCTCAGACCTACTCAATATGCTCACAAAATTTCATGAGAATCGGTCAAGCCGTTTCGGAGGAGTACGGGAACGAACATTGTGACACGAGAATTTTATATATATAGAGATTACTGGACTTTTTGATTACGGATAAAAATCCTTCGCTATCTAAAGAATGCTTGTAATTGTACTATAAGTATATACGAGTATAGTAAAGCTACTGCAATTATTACAACAATTAATACGGATGTCAAAACAACTTTGCCAAACCCAAAAACTTTTTCATCGATTTATTCGTTCACTCCATCCAGTAAACGGCACCGCTGATATGAACTTCATTTAAGTTTCTTTGAACTTCGATATCGGACCGGCTGTAAATTGTTTGCGGCCAAAAATTAACTGAAGAAAGATTGCTTTGATTAGTGCTAAAAATACAAGAGAGATGATAATAGATTAGTGTTGTAAAAATGGGCGATGAGGGCTCCAGCTCCAAGTCAGTTCTGGTGAACCCGATGAACCTTAATCGTTTTAGACTCGAGCTTTTAACCCAAAGGTTTTAAGTTCATCAAACGTTAAAAAATTCGAATATAATTTTTTTATAGTATAATATATTTCTCGCTTGTGTAAATTAATATTGTTTTTTACTTGAATACTGCACATTTTTTATATGATGCATCTTCGGCTAAAATGTTTAACAGTTGATGCAAGTTACACTTGCTATTACAAACTTCTCTATAAACTATTCTAAATAACTTGTCGTGCGATGGCGTGCACCAAATACACACATTCTCTCAATGACACTTCGTTTAAGCCAAGATTTTTGCGTACACTTTTTAAACTGTTTCATGTTTGATTGCATCTCTTTGGGAATTCATATGCGCATTCAGGGAATGGGCTCTCACTCACTACCAAACCACGTACCTACGTACACTGGGGAAATACGATAAAGTAGAAAATGCAGTACATTTCAAGGTAGTCTTCTGTGAGAGAGGGGTATCGTGGCCAGTCGAGTGCGCCCAGTTGCTGTGGGAATGCAGTCCGACAATTACTAACACGCAATCCAATCTTTATGCATACTATAGATTTATATTAAAGTCTCATTGCTACTAATAATCTTATTACAACTGTTCTATAAAGCAGCGGTTTTCGGTTTTAGGACAAAATACGGATTATACCTACGCATCCTTTAGCAATAGACCACTATTGTATATGTTATGAAACAGGGACGTCTGTTTGCTCGCTACATTGAAATCCGAATAACTGTGCTCAGTTTGGCGGAACTATGTGTAATTATTATTAAAAAAAAATTGGGCTACTCTCTACATCATTTCGGTGTTGGTGACGCAATAGTTGAGTTATGGGCTGGACTTATTTGATAGCTCAGCTGATGGGCTCAGCCGGAAATACTGACGTTTTTCCGGCAGTGGTGACGGGTTTTTCCCCAATTTATTTTGCTTATATTGTCTTCTCGTCGCGAACACGAATCGTATAGTTAGGTTAGTTTTTTTTTAACAGCCGGTTTCACAATGTGGACTAGGGATATTTATTCTAGATTCTCATTTATGAGGCCGGGAGATCAATTCCTTAGTCCGTACCACTGAGTTTTTACTTAAATAAGATTTCAAAAAAATCTCACTAGGCTGATATCGATGATACTGTAAAAATGTCATAGGCTGATATCGATGATACTGTAAATTTGTCACTAGGCTGATATCGATGATACTGTAAATTTGTCACTAGGCTGATATCGATGATACTGTAAATTTGTCACTAGGCTGATATCGATGATACTGTAAATTTGTCACTAGGCTGATATCGATGATACTGTAAATTTGTCACTAGGCTGATATCGATGATACTGTAAAAATGATAGTTTGTGACAAGTTTTACCTCCAATTTATCGATAATATCACGGCATGATAATTCTAAAGTCGTGTCCTATCCGTGCGAAGTCGGAACAGGTTGCTAGTTGAAGATAAGAGATTTCAGCTTCCTCAAGAGCCGTCGTCAGACATATTCATCACGCAGGCCTTCATTTCCCACGTAACAGTGATATATTTTGTTCGTCTGAATACACCGTATTTCCGTTTAATCAGAATGGGGAAGTCACGTTATCCCTTGAAGCAAAATACACAGGATATACAAAAAGCTATTTACTATAGGAGGTATTTATTTGGAATAATTTTTTCCTCGAAACAAAAGCGCTAGTAATGAATTGCTACATAAATAATATATGGAGTTAATTTCCCAAATTGAAGATGGCAAATATATATTTCTACACAAATGGAGTAAATTAATAAATTCTGTTGAAGTAGTTTTACTGATTTATTATCTGGAGAAGGCCTATGTCTTCGGGCAGTCTGACAACGTTGCGGATGCTAACTAACAAATATATTACTAAGTAGTCAGAGAAATATAGGCTTATTTATTATTGAGTTATAATTATAATTTTTCTTATTTTATATTAAGGGTGGCAAACAATCATACGGCCCACCTGGTGTTAAGTGGTTACCGTTGCCTATTGACGCCTGCAATACAACGAGGATTACAGACGTGTTGCCTACCCTGCAATATCTATTCACAGCTCTCTTGAAGAATCTCATATAGTAATGCACTGGAAAAACCTCAGGAGAGTAGTTCTACAATCCTCGGGTTCGCGGTGTAAAATATATAGTAGCCCGAACAGTATGCGACTGTGCATCGCGTATCAAGTATCAAGAAATCAAGTATCAAGTGTATCAAGTATCAAGTGTATCAAGAAAGTGCACACTGGTACGCAACTGCGTAGCAGTGTGCCTGTGGTACGGGAGCAAACTGCAACACGTATAGAACGGGCTAACATCTGCATGAATTACCTGTGCAATTTCAACAATAGATGGCATGACGATTTTTAAAGTTTCTACAACAGAAAACATAGATATTTTCTGTAGTATATTAAAATTATTAAATTGTAGTAAAGGAAAGTTATATGAAAACAAAAATATGCTAAATTTTTGTGCTAAACTGGGTTTAAATATGCAAATTTAGCATTAAAAATGCCAAGTAGGTGAAGTTGGCAACACTGTACCTAATCTGACTGCAATTGGAAGCACTGCTTTCAATGATCTCTTGCTCACCGACCACCGTCTTATAGCCCGGTCAAAATAAACATTTAAGTTAACAATAATTCGTATAGAGCTGAAAATTGGTACAGGTCTTTTTTTTTTTTTTCTTATTTTTAGGGAACTTTTATGCATTGGCACATGTCAGTTCCATCGTACCCTAAACTTATATTCTACAACATTAATGTAGGTACCAGTATGTCAGCCCTAGTGAAGGCTAACGAATCTGTACAAACTAAATGCTGCTCGTGAATTTGGTTCCCCTAGTATCTTATGGAACATACAAACATCATTCCTGTTCAGATCGAGAGCCCTCACTAAGGCCTCCCGTTCCTGTTGTTTTTGGACACACTCGACCAACAAGTGTTGGACATCTTCATGGTACAGGTCTTAAATACACTATTAAAAATAAATATCCCCACCGATCCCACGTCTGCTAAAAAAATTCAAGGTCAAAGTCAAAAATATCTGTTTTTTTTGCACTTCTCTTGTAAACGGTAAGTGTTATCGTCAAAAAGTTGTAGATCATGCAATTCTCCCCAAAAAATATTTTTATACTTTTTTTCCTACGAATCACCATTCCTGAGATATCGCAATTCTAAAAGTTGGAGAATTCGTATTCCACATAATATGCATACATTTCCGCACCACCTATGAGTTAATGTACTTGGCGAATAACGTAGTTTTTTTTAAGGCGGTTTCCCCAGTAGGCACACTCCACAATTTATTGTGATTAAGTTTTATTAAATAGTATGGTATTGATTGAAAAAATGGTTCTATTGGTAATGATTAAAGTAGAACGGATTATTATTGATTTCGGGAAAATTTTAATCTGACTGATAATCTTCAAATGCTACTTCAACAGTAATGTCTTCTTTGCTTTCTTCTTCCTCTTCTTGCTGGATTTCTGTACATTGTTCTAAGAAGAAAGATGCATCAGTTGTCTCTTCATAATAGACTTGATAATAGACACGATATAAGAGTTGATAAGCAGAAGTAGATGTTGGAGGAAGACAAGATAGTTGTACTCTTTTTTTGTTCCTTGTATTTTTCACAAAACTTGAATATGTCTATACAATATTCACTTGTCTATACAATCAATATTTTTTGGAGCTCCATCGGTATCTAGCAAGAAGAAAGCGAATCCCATTTGTGATAATAACTTATGGAAAAGAGTCAAATCTTTTTAAATACTTCTGCGTAAACAATTAAATCATTATAATACGTTTTTCAAACAATATAAATACTGTTGTTTTAGCCCTTTTGAAAATTGCTGATGTAGTATCGCAGCCAGTTATTGCATGTAAAAATAAAATATGAGCTTGACATTTTGGATATGCACATAAACTTTCCGATGAATATATTTTTGTTTGTACTTGAGCTTTCCTAGGTTTTAAAAAGTAAATAATCTTATCAATTGGAGTTCGTGCAGTCAGTAGTATTAACAAATCAACATCTTCACCAACAACGACAGCTGTATTTGTTCTATTGAATTGTTCTATTACTGTTTCAATTATGAGGACATCGGCATCATTATCAGCTTGTTTTACTAAAATGTTCGCAGCTATAATTTTTTACTTAACATTGAAATGAAGCGAGTATTTGCAAGAAATTGTTGGTTTGTTGGAACTGTCACAAATCGATCAAAAACGACATTAGAAGATAAAGATGTTTTTGTAGTCCGACGATGTTGTTCTGCAGCTTTAATATTTTTCTTGTAATTAATATAACCATCAAATACTATAGTCAAGTTAGGACCAAAATGTCTATGTATATACTGAACGTATTTATCAAAAATAACATTAAATGTTTCTTCTCGATCCCACACAACGTGGTGTAATGGATATCCTCCATCGATGATGTAGCTTGATGATGTAGATGATGTAGCATTTGTGTTGTCAATTTTAATGTTCACAGATTGAAAGCAATCATAAATGGCTGATTTCTGTGTTTTACGCATTCCGATTTCATCAAAGAAATCGGAATGCTTTAATTAATATTGGAAAATTGTTCAAGTTCGTCCTCAAATGTCTTAGTAATACTCATGCGTTGAAATAATAATACAGGGTCTATAGGTACCTTCTCATCATGAACTTTTATGGTGCTACTCATAGTTAAAAGAGGGAGTACTTTGTCAGCGCGTTTTAATTTAATATTACTAAATGTTTGTCTAGTCATTTTGTCATAGAAGCAATTCCAACTTCACGAGCATTATGACAATTAATTTTATTATCACCCGCGGAACAACTACACTGGATCGCAAAAATTCCGGGTCGCTAATAAAAACCGTGATATCTCCATAAATTATATACCTAGATCGCTCGAATAAATAATATGTAGTAAGGAGGTTACTAATTCTTGTTTTAAATCTCTAAAGAGGTTTCATTTGTTCAAGTTACAGATTTTAAAAAAAATTTTCTTCATTTTGAAAAATTTCAAAATTTAAAATTAGGAAAAGAATATTTTTTCTGCTTTTGTTTCAAACGGAGCTGTCATTATAAATGGTTCCTTGGATTGATCAGAGTATTCAATGCAATATCATGTCGTTATCACCTGAAGAATGTACACGGATTATTATCATGGTACAAGAAAGAAGAAGTCAGCGTAGCACTGCTAGAACAGTAGGAGTATCTTTATCAACGGTCCAAAAAGTACTCCAGCGATTTCAAGAGACCGGCATGAACATCAGGAGACCAGGAAATGGCAGGCCAAGGTGCACAACTACACGAGAAGACAGATTCATCGTGAGCACTATGTTAAGAAATCGACATCTCACGGCTGTTCAGGTCCGAAACAGTCTTCAAGAAATTCACCACAACAATGTGAGCTCTAGTACGATTGTGCGACGTCTTCGTGAAGCTGATATAAAGCCTTATAGACCAGCAAACGGCCCCAAACTGCTCAGAGAACATCGAGTTGCCAAGCAAACCGCTCGAGAACACATCCGATGGACAGATGAAGATTGGTCCAAGGTTATGTTTTCCGATGAGTCCAGATTTTGTTTATTTACGCACGACGGGAGACGAGAGTATTTAGACGGCCAGGAGAACGGTATCATCAAGCGTGTTTTGAAGAAAAGGTGCCATTCGGTGGAGGATCAATAATGGTTTGGGCTGGGATATCTTCAGAGGATCGCACGGAGTTAGTGATCATAGAAAATGGTTCTCTGACTGCTGTCAGATACGTAGGAGAGATTTTAAATGAGCTTGCTGGTCCATTCTTAGTGAATATGGGTGCAATTTCCATTCTTATGCACGATAATGCGCGACCACATACTGCTCATTTGGTCAATATGTATATTCAAGACGTCGGTATTACCTGCATGGAGTGGCCAGCTCGCAGCCCAGACTTAATCCCATAGAACATGCATGGGACGAGCTCGGGAGATGCGTGAGACAACGCTCTCCTGCTCCCGTTACTTTACACGAGTTAAAGAATGCGCTAGTGGAAGAATGGGCAAACATAGACCAAAATCGTATTAAAAATTTGGTTTACAGCATGCCACATCGTCTTATTGAAGTGATACGGGTTCGTGGAGGAAATACAAAATATTAAATTGACAAAAAAACTTTTATTTTGTAAGATTTACTGCGAAGTGTATTTTTGTTGTCATAAGTTAGAAGCGAAATTTTCTTATTTTTTAGTATTAAAGTTATATAGTGTACAGAACGTGTTACACATTTTTTTATATATATATATTTTTTAGAGATTTTTGGAGAATCAATAGCTTTTAATGTTGTTTTATAATATAATCAATACTATTGTTTTATAATCAATACTAATTGCGTTGCTCTGAACAGAGAAACAACATTAAAAGCTATTGATTCTCCAAAAATCTCTTTAGATGAAGTCTCCTTATTATTCACTTGCACCTGTCAGTGCCATCAGTGACAACCTCGCCCTTCTGTCAAACCTCCATTTGCCTCAACCATAGAGACTGGCACAGACAACCTCAACCATAGACAGGAACAGACTGAATGACCATTTACATATATTAATCAGTCATCTACAATATACTATAGTTTCGTAAATTAGTCTTATGTATTTAAGAAACTATCACGCCATTTATTAGCGACCCGGAATTTTCGTATGGTGATTCGTAGGATAAAAAATATAAGAATATTTTTTGTAGAAAATTGCATGGGTCTGTGAGTTTTGTTTGACCTATTTTTACGATAAAACTTACCGTTTATGAGAAAAATGCGAAAAACCGATATTTTTTACTTTAACCTTGAATTTTTTTTTCTTATGTGTTAAGGCGGCAGACGAGCATACATTCCACCTGATGGTAAGTGGATACTGTCGCCCATAGACATCCGCGATACATGCCAACATTAGTTCAAAATGATAAATGTTGGCACGCCCCCGGATGCGCTACCTACCTTTGGAGATATAGGAATGGATTTGGAGAAAGGGTTGGGAAAATGGGCAGGGATAGGATAGGATGGGAATGGGCTCTGGCACATCTCACTCACTACCGAAACACGTACGTACATTGGGGAAATACGATAAAGTGGAAAATGCAGTACATTTCAAGGTAGTCTTCTGTGAGAGAGGGGTAACGTGGCCAGTCGAGCGCGCCCAACGGCTGTTGGATTGCAGCGTGCACTCTCCCACTCCTAAAATTTTTCCCGAATATTTTTTTAGCAGACGGGATCGATGGGCACTTTTGATATTTTATTTTCAATAGTGTATCAATTTTCAGGTCTGCGAATTATTGTTAACTTACCAACTTTTTTTTTGTTTATTTTGAACAGGGTATTATTAGTAAGAGAAGCAATAATTTGCTATCGTTAGAAATTGGTAGACATTGTACCTTAGATTAAGTCTGATAAACCTACATGTCAATTCTAATTATTTGTTTCATTTCGCCTATATCATTAAATCCAAGAAAATCTTAAAACCGGGATATAGCTAACGGTACAGCGCCATCTGTTATTAAGACTGGAACTAAATAATATGTATTTTTTTTATGACCATTTTATATTTAACCCATACATGACGACTTATAGACGACATATTCAGATGTTGACGAGTTGACGAGTGACGAGACAAATCCAGTGGCATAAGTGGTTAAACCATAGGACTCTATTTCGGACCATAGGAGTCCGAAATCCTCTGGATAAGCACCTTTTTGAAGACGCCGCGCGAACGAGATCGACGACCCCCCCATTTTATAGGGCTAAACTGTGGGGCTTGGAGGCCTCCTACCCCGCCTCGAAGCTCGGATTTTTTATCGCCAATTTTGAGTGAGATACGGGGGAAAAACCAATTTCCTTTGTCTCCGTATCTCCTCAGCGGCTGCGCATTTGCAGCTTCTGGGACCATCATTAGCAAGACCTCGCCGAAAGAAGAAGATTGAAGTAGGCTGAGGAAGAATCGGACCAGTGTCTGTAAAGTTACAGCTGAATTCCGGGCACACGGGCGATCCCAATACATCGACACGGATCTGGAAATCGACTTTTCCTATAAAAGCATTTCGCCAGAACCGTGTCGCCCAGGAGGAAGAGGAGGCCTCAAAACCATACGCTGCGGTGTCAAATTCCGAAAAAACAGTGGGTAACGTACTCAAAAGTTAAAAATACTATAACAATTTGAGGGTAAAAATTTAAAAATTTACTTAGAGAGGTGGCGCCATCGTTTGACCAGTAGAGTCAAACCAGAGTTGAAACACTCTAGAACTCGTTATTTTAGGCGCCCTCTTTTGACGAGTGGAGTCAAACCAGTTTTCGAACCTTCTAGAACATTTTAATTTACATATCGTTCGACCTGGTGGTTCCATCTCTCGACGAGATGCAGAAAAGCCAAAGAATATTAAAAATTAATTGTATAAAAAATCTTTTAAAAAAATAAGTAGCTAAATTATATAATATATACTATATACACTATAATATATGCGGTATTGGTTTATTGACCACTATATCGCACAACGTGAGTACTGCCCGCTAGTTAATAAATATAATAGGTAATATATTGAATAAACGCTGAAACCCACCATGTCGGGAAAAAAGGAGACGGCGACAACCGGCATGAACACCAGGAGTACAACGAATGTAAAAACCAGAACAGCCAAAAGGAAAACAAGGAGTCCGCAACGCACAATCAGTCCAATTAGGGACCTCCCTCCGCCGTTCGACATCGGGCCCGAGGTTGCCGTAGACGACGACGATGACCCCTGTACAGTTTTAACTGATGCAGCGGGAGCATACTATAGACAACTGGAGATGGTATTAGACATGGACAGAGACTTAAGGACAAAGGTTAAGGAAACAATTAAGCTAACGGTGTGTAACGTATATAAAACACTGCGAACCGTCCATGAGTCGCGTCTGCAGCTGCGGATGGAGATGAGCCAGTGGAAGCAGCAGGAACTGCAGAACCAACAAAAAACTGACGTAACACATCAGAGTACACAGACGACTCAAATTGATGAGGAGGACCGGGGCTCTGGGTCCACCGTGCCTAGGCGGGAGGTCCTAGAAGAAGTTAGAGTGATCCATCAGATGGTGGGTGAAATGAGGGAAATAGCGAAAACCCAAAATGATACTCTGGTGAAAACTACATATGCGGGAGTAGTAGCTCGGGGCACCGGACCTTTACATCCGGTTGGACCCGGGCTGCACTCCATTGTAGTAACATCCAACAACGAGAATGACACGGGAGATGAAGTGTTGGATCAGGTCAGGAAGGTGGTGGATGCGAAGGAGGGATGGGTTCACGTTGAGAGGGTAAGGAAGGCCAAGGATAGGAAGGTGATAATGGGGTGCAGCACGAGAGAGGATAGAAGGAAGATGAAGGAAAGAATAGAAAAAACGAAATGCAATCTCGTTGTCGAGGAAGTTGAAAACAGGGACCCGCTTCTGGTCCGTAAGGATGTCCTTAAAATAAATAGTGACGAAGACATCCTTAAGGCGATGAGGAACCAGAATAGGGGCGTATTCGAAGGCCTCGGCGACGGGGTGGATAGAATGCAAATTAAATATAAGAAACTAACAAGAAATCCCCACACCAACCACATAGTGGTAAGTACATCCCCGGCTATCTGGAAACGGGCAACGGAGGCGGGAACACTGCACATCGACCTACAACGCGTAAGGGTCGAGGACCAATCCTCCTTGGTGCAGTGTTCCCACTGCCTTGGATACGGCCACAGCAAGCGCTTCTGTGTAGAAACGGTAGACCTGTGCAGCCACTGCGGAGGCCCGCACTTGAAATTTCAGTGCGCGGAATGGCACGCGGCAGAGAAACCTTCGTGCCGGAACTGTGCGAAGGCAAAAATGGACCGCAAGGACCATAATGCCTTCAGCACCGAATGTCCGGTACGGAAAAGGTGGGACACACTGGCCAGATCAGCCGTGGCCTATAACTAGTGCGCAGTGCGAGGGCCTCACAAGCTTGGACCGCCGCGGAACAATTCTTGTAAAACAAATCAAGAAATTAAATCGTATTCGGCTTCATGGGAAAACGAAACGAATTAATGTAGAAATCGGCAATCACCAGGAAGGCAAATCGGGTCCAGTTTCTTATGAAACTGGACTCAATTACAGCTGAAAAGGAACAAGACTACAAACAGATAACATCACTGATGATTTCACAGTGCCGCAGCGGCCCAAAAAACTAGCGGATAAGTGAAGAGACCAAAAACAGAAGTCGCAATTGCTGTAGTGCCGCACGGATCGAAAAGTTTTTGGGGGTGGCCGGGGATGTCTTACATTGGAAGGATCCAAACAGAAAGCAAGAAAAGAAATGGACAGGGAGTAGATAGAAATAGAAAGGAACGAAATGAAAGAGGAGCGACATAAAGTAAAAAATAATATTCTAAAATAATAAGAAATAAGAGAGAGAAATAATTTTGACAATATATGTAAGATAAATAAATATAATAAGAAACAAGATATAGATATAAACTCTGATAGTATACGTAAATGTACAGAAATATAACGAATAAATAAAACAAGAAACAAGAAACATATATTTTGACAGTTGTTACGCGCGCTCACATCATGGAAACCGCTGACGCCTCAATACCTACCGCGTGTTACCAATAGGACATGGAAACGGGGACATTGCTGACGGTGCGGCACGTGTAACTGTGGAAAGACTTCATCGCACCGAAGCATGGAAAATTCCGGGCACTCATAATCCAACCTCGATTAGGGTCGCACGTTAGCTTGTAGTTAGAATTAGTAATATATCTGTAATACCTTTATAATTAAATTTAGTATTAGTAAATTGGTTTTTTTTCGCTCCTCCGACGGCAGTCTACGTAATTCAGTATATGCAAGTATACAGAAATATACAAATGGGGCGATAATGACGCATATCAGAATAATATGTAGAATAATTTTAATATATGTAATATATAAAAGTGCAATATACAATATGGAAAATGTAGAATAAGTTTTAGAATAGATGTAAAGTATAAGAATAACGCTTACTATCAGTATTAAATACCAGAAATTAATACAAGGAAATGAAGACGGAATGCACATAAATAAACACAAATTCGTAGAAAATTGAGAAGACTGAATACAAACTAATTAAGAAGACACAGACTCTGATTAATGTTAGAGGTGACTCGAAATGGCAAATCAAGGTTTTTAGCCGGTAAGAGTCCGGCACTACCTGGGGCCCCCATTCCCAGGTGTCCATGAGGATTTTCCTTGATTTGTCAGAAAAAAAAAAAAATAATAATAATAATAATATGTATTTAGTTAAAGATACTTCGCTAGATGGAGTGTTTTGTTTGTAATTGGGGAGACAAACATTTGGAACACTTGCTAAAACAATTGAATAGAAATGTTTTGTAAATTGCTTTTTTTATGAATATTAAATATTGGTATAATATTGAAAGGTTATAATAAAAATAATTACTAATAAATAAAATAAATAACTAATAGTAGGTACATAAATAATTATGTTATAAAATAATATGTATTTATTTTTATTTATTTATTTATTAAGTCGCACAAACAATGTTACATTTTATAACACTTACATAATACATATTTAAATTAAAACATGGCTTGAGTAACATACCAAAACAGGCAACATAACATAATTATTATAAATGTGAATTAAATACAATGTTTGTACCAGCATATAGAATTAAGAAGGTTCTAGGAGATCTACCTCCACGTTTCCTGCATATATTATAAATTTAATTGATGATAGTTTATCAGGGTCAACCAAGGCATGAACTATTTTAAATAATACCAAAAGATCACTTATTCTCCAACGACATTGAAGTGACAACACTTTGTAATGATTATGTCAATGACGATAATTATTTATATATAACCTATAAACTTTGTTTCATGTCTGTAATTCATTGTCCACAAGAAACGCTTGTGTAACAATTCTGATCACTTTTTGTGAATCTCACAAAAAGGTGTCCATAGGTATAGATAGAGGAGCCATACTCAGATATACTGCTCACAAGTGTTAAAAAGTATATGTAATGTTAGAGAGCATTTATAATGTTTACTTATCCTTAGTATGAAGCTTAGAAGCTTATTAGCTCTTGTTACGATGTTATTGCACTGCATTGCATTGACATTGCACGATCAAAAATTACTCCCAGATGTTTAGTGCTATTCCTTAGCACCAATATATTGTTGTTGATTGCATAAGGGTAAACTATTTCATGTTTACAAGCTTTTATTTAACTTCACCTGTTAGTATGTTTGGAACAAATCTTGCGAGCCAATTTTGAACCACTTCCTCTAAACTTACGACTTTGAAATTTTGCATGCTTGTTCAGTTATGATGGCAATATACTAAAATTATAGAAATACCCTGATGCTGCAGCCAGGATTGTCTCCTCACGAGGGCACTCCTCAACGGTTAGTAGCACGGACACGAAACTTTGCATATACGTTTAATTTTGATAGCTAAACATGATCTTCACCATGAACTGATGTGCAGCTAGGATTGTTTCCTCATGAGGGCATTCCTCAACGGTTAGTAGCATGCACATGAAACTTTGCAAAACAAAACATGACTTTCTACCGTAATGATGCGTTACTTGATATGGATAGATTGAGAAATATTTCTAACTAAAAAGGTGTAAATAAAATAATATAAAAAAAAACTTTTTTTAAAAACAAGCTTTTATGGAAGCCATGTACTAAAACGAATAAAATAAGTTTATATTGAATTATTTGTTCTCAAAAAGCATGTCGTGTATTTTCATGTTTCATATTTCCTTTTTCATTTTCCCCTAAAATGCTGCGAAACAGACCGGAAATGCAAGTAAAGATGACTAAAAACGGATTCAATTACCCCAAAATAAAAATAAAAACTAATAAAATAGCTCCAGTAGTTGCTGAGATATTTAAATTAAATATTTCAACGGTGCGCGCATATATACGCCTCTCCTTAGATCCCGTTCTACCCCACTATCGATTTTGGGGTAAATGAATCAGTTTATAGTCATATTTACGTGCATTACCGACCTGTTTCGCAGCATTTTAGGGAAAAATGAAAATATACACTCCTACTTTTCAAATCCGTTTAAAAATAAAAACCGGACGATCTATAACGCATCCAGATCAGTTGCAAAATAGCGCATTGAAAAATTAAAATTACGATTGTGCCAAAACTAATAGTCGGACAGCGTCAGGGTTTTGCACACACAAAGTACCTATAAATTATTACATTTTTGCTAAGTATGAGTCCTGTAAGTGTAAAAATGGGCGATTTGTGATTTCGATCTCTCATTTTGTTTATATTTTTATTCTCTATAAACCGCCTATTTTACGTCATTAAGATTGCTTCATTAGTTTCCATTTTATAAGCAAAAAAAAAAAAAACGATTTTTTGTTTAAAAGTGTTTATAACAAATTAATAGACAACATTTCCGAGTGGAAAACAACGGAATTCATCTACGGACTGTTCTTCATATGATGGCACAGTCGGTTTCCTACTAGGATTTATGTCACAATGAATTGCTCTAATGCTTGGCCTATAACTTGTGCTACTCACGCCTATATATGTACTTGTGCTACGCACGGAATATAATACTATGTTAACAAGGAAAAGCCAGTTCTGTGGTGCTACTCATACTTAAGCAAATGGTACACAGACAGTATATATCGTGATAATTTTTGAGATACAATGTGCCATGACTTTCGTAGCGCATCGTAACTGATGCGCGTGTTTGTGCTACGAGAACACATAGTACCCCACTACATATCATGTAGCATATTGTAAAATTAGAAAGAACAATCTGCTATTTCTTGTTTTTATAAAACGCTTTTTCCATCATTCACTGTCGCATAAGCCCTCGCCTGTGAAATAGTAGGAGTTAAGTACCTATTGTATTATACAGAATAGAACATTCTCATTTGCGACATATACTTTGCCAGGTACTGTATTAAATTGCTTACATTTTATTATTCGGTGGAATTTCGACACTAAAGAAAATATAATCAGAGGGAATTATGAAAAGGTATTTACAATTCTCACCGTGTAACTGTTGGACGCAATCCAAGTTGAACATTCGAAATAAATGTGTAATTTTCAGGGGCTCTTCCTGTTTCCGGTGTCGGTTGAGATATATCAATAGCAGTGTTTTCGTATTTCATGCCATGAATGAAATGATGAAACGAGAAACATTATGTCATGAGTCCTGCATTCGTTTGTCAGTCTGTCTGTCATCGCTCTCTTTCATAAGCATACCATACCATACCACCAGCCTGTGTCTCTCCACTGCTGGATATAGGCCTCTCCTAAGGAACGCCGCCACACACGGTCTTCCGCTCTTCTCATCCAGCCAATACCGGCCGCATTTTTTCAAGTCATGAATCCACCTGGCCCGAGGGCATCACACGCTACATTTACCGGTATGCGATCTACATTCGAGGGCTCGTTCCCCCATTGGTTATCGGTTATCGGTTATCACAAGTATTCACCTCATTGGTGTATTGTCTGTGGTTTGGCAAGCTGGAGTGCTTGCCACCCTATGGCCATAGACTAGAGAAGACTGACTTGTCAGGTGACTTCTGTAAGTACCACATACTAAACAATACAATTGGAATTACAAAACAAAGTATTTAAGGCTAAATTTTTATATTTTCTTTAATGAGACTTGTGAAATACTAAATAAACATTTCTTCTTATACCTCTTTCATTTCTCAAAGCTAAATACATTATTACATTGTTTATGTTATCTTTGCATACGTGTTGCCTTGGTGATATTGTATGTCATGTAATAATATTAAATCGCTGACACTCCGCCTTACACACGTTTTGTGCATGTTCTATGTCAGTGTACTAAACAACTGCATTAATTATTTAAATCGTGCATTTTATTGTGCATTTTACAGTTTGCTTCTCCTGGACTGACGCCAGAATGTCGTGCATAATACACTAGTTCAACATTTTCCGACTCCTTTGTGTATCCAACGAAAGCTGAACAAACGTTGTTTTACACAAACATCTGTTTTAAAATGGAACAAACAGCTGGCTATAGAATATCACCACCTTATCTTATCTTTTCCCGCGGATATCTTAAACGGCGACTAAGGGATAAAAAAGCTAAAAAAGGATGAAAGGTCGTCGAACTGCTAGGCCAGCCATGCTGGTCACACATTCCTCACATATAAGCTAATGAGCACGAGGAGGCCTTTATCCAGTAGTAGACGTTAAAAGGACTGGTTACGGTTATGGCTATATTTGTCACTAACTTTATCTGGGGTCCCAGGTAAGTTCATTCTTTTATACAAAGGAGATGACAGACGCGCAGATAGTTTACCTGGTTGGTGTTAACATCCGCGATATATATTATCAGCCAAGAACATCGATATAAGAGAATACACTAATAACGATGATCAAGAATGGCAAACGTGGGCTTGCCCCGGATAGGTACCTTTGCGCCATCCAGCGGCTTGAGTTAGAGTTATAATTACTCGGTTTAATTACACTAATCACGAAGGTGAATTCAAATATGTGAATTTTGTCTAGCCGCGCGCGTCGCTAGTATCATTTACTACCGATTTTAACTATTCCCGAAGTATCATCTGCACCACTGACCAGCACCATTAATGGTGCAAATGACACTACTATGTATCGTTTGTACCATTAATGGTGCAAATGACACTACTATGTATCGTCTGTACCATTAATGGTACAAATGACACTATTATGTATCGTTTGTACCATTAATGGTGCAAATGACACTACTATGTATCGTTTGTACCATTAATGGTGCAAATGACACTACTATGTATCGTTTGTACCATTAATGGTGAAAATGACACTGCTTTGTATCTTTTGCACCATTATTGCCGTTACTGTGTCTAGTGTATCTCACAACACCACGTGAACTCTATCATTATGATTTACCAGAGGAGCAGGAGATGGAGAACGGAAGAATTGATTTTTTTACGGCGGCGTTTTGATGATTTTTTAGCATATTATAAACTTTCGCATTTTGGGTGATTTTAGAACTTTCAATATGTGATTTCTGCATCCCAGCAATCAATAGAGAAACAATAACAGGTTAAAGGTAATTGCTTGATTGGTTAAGGTTAATTCGTAGAGTATCTCGACTTTAGTATTACTTGAATAGCTGTAGAATAAAACGACAACTAAAATCCCCTCCAACCTCAATGCGTAATTGAACATAGAAACAACTTAACATTTTGTTTAACTATGGTATGACTGATAGGCACAAAAAATACGAAAAGCAATTTCCGTCGGCATTAGGTGCAGATGTTACTCTGTGAATTCGTATCTAAATCCGACGATAAGCACCATGTTTTTAAACATAATGGACGTTGAATGGGAAGAATACTTTTTATTAATGGTTTCTACTTCTTATAAGGCGTTGAGTATACGTTATCTCCTGACTTGAAAGGAGTGGTATAGGGTTGCTTGCATAGATATAATTTATTATATCAATAGTGCAAGGCCATATCCTGCCATAATCAATGGTCGCTTGAGTGTTTATACGGTGTCGTCGTACAGTCGCGCGCCCACAGTCGCCAGTCTTCTCTTAAATTGAACGTTACATTGTAGCAAATTGATGGTAGAAAAACTGGGTTAGGTTTATCTTCTCCGGTGACAATAATGGAATAGGAGCCCCACTTCACAAGATTACACCTAACCAACTTGGTATTGACATTTTAAGTAATTGAAAATTATTTTATGAGGGGGAGAGTGCACGTTGCAATTCAACAGCGGCTGGGCGCGTTCGACTGGCCACGTCACCCCTCACTCACAGAAGACTAACATGAAATGTACTGCATTTCCCACTTTATCTTATTTCCTTAATGTAAGTACGTGTTTCGGTAGTGAGTGAGATGTGTCAGAGTCCATTCCCATCCTATCTCATTTTCCCAACGCCCCCGGATTTGCTGACTATCCAAAGGTAGGCAGCAAATCCGGGGGCGTGCCAACGTTTGTCATTTTGGACTACTGTTGGCATGTATCGTGGATGTCTGTGGGCAACAGTATCCACTTATCATCAGGTGGACTGTATGTATGCTCGTCTGCCGCCTTTGTCCATAAAAAAAAAACTTTTGTTGTCAAAACTATAGTTTTTATGATTTGCGGCTTATTTAGTATTTTTTATGCTCTTTTGGATATAATCCCCTTTTAAATATATCCCCCATTAAGTTACCCATAATTTAGATACAAATTCAATAACAAAATCAGTGAAGTATTATTCAAATTCTCCTGAATTGTGCGAGGACGTTCACGAAACATCACATTACAGCTGGAATTCCAGCAGCATATCCTACCCCTTTTCAGACGTGCGTTTTGTGAACATCGTACTTGGCACCGTCGACAGTCGGTGGTCACAGGTGCAGCTTTAACTGAAAACCACCGTCACCAAGTTGTCGCCGATTGACACAACAATCCATATTCTATATGTACTTTGTGATTGCAGTTTCATTTAATATGTTGTAGTAAATAAAATAATTCTCTCTTTCTTTGAAAAAACAACACGCAAGTCTCTCTTGCAACACAAAACGCAAGTCCAGTAAAACGTTGAAGGAAAAACCTCTAAGCAAATTGCTTTCTAATCATTTCCATTAGCAAATAAGACTTTCCGTGAAACACGGCTGTTGTTGCAGAGATAGACAATTAATGTTTCGTAAAAAATGTACCTACCAGCCAATTTTTTTAAAAGTTGCCACAGATTTAATAATAACGAGATTCAACCGATAAACGACAACATGTTGTCTTTACCATCACGGTTACATTGATTGATTTACAATTTATTTTGTATCACAAAGCAAGATATCAACATATCAAAGCATAATTTAATATAGTATTTCTATTTCTACATAAAAATATAAAAATCCATAAAAAGTGAGGTAGATACAATTAGATATCACTGGCCTGCACCAAACGGGCCCAGTGAGGGTTGGTGGGTTAGTTATTTCACTGCGGACAATGAATGGGTTAAAAGAAAATAATATTTTGTATTAACGTTACACATATATACGATGATTCCGTTTGAGTTATTTTCAACGTGATACACCCTTAGGCAAAGAGCTTTCGTCCCTTGAATACAAAGTGGACTTAGGGATTACTTATACTTATTATTTTAAGTCCAGTGGATTCCTACTTTATTTACACAGACGGATAGGTAGGGTTTGTTCAAAGGGTATGAGTAGGTAAGGTTTTCTGAGGAGGTAGTAACCGTGTGCAGATTACGAAAACATTAGCCATAGACGTGGATGACGCGTTTCGGTGTTTCCGCATTAGCTGATGACCAATGTTTTCGTAATGTAACAATCAATGACAGATCAAAATACTTTCGAAAACCTGCTGTAATTTCACTTCTATTTCGTGATTCTGTAACTTTATTAGTTTGAGATTCATGCCATTGAAATCAATTTTATTTTCATGGGCAATTTTTCGCAAAATCATATCATATAATTAATAATTACTCATAAAAGATTATCCTATGCAAAAAATCGCCAAGAAATGGCCTATTTTTGCAAATTATACGTTTTGCAATTATTTATTTCAATTGTACATTATACAAGATTAAAGTTTCTAAATTTATATTTTTCGTTTATAATGGTAAAGTAACTTATCATGATGTCGCTTGGACGTTTGGAGTTGTGTCCCAAAAGCCTCAGATATAGGGTACTCATAGAGTTAAAAAGTTTTAAGCCTATATTGTTATTGATGAAAGGTAGTGGAAATCCTGATGATTTTTAATATCTCATTTTCCTATTTTCGTAAACACGATAACAACTGTCGTAACAAGGGGGGATAATGCCACTCAGAATCTTGGAATGACATTAATTTTCTTTTGTTTCTTCTAAATTGAAGTTTACAGGGAAGCCATTCATTTTAATAAGTAGACTGGCTGATGGTTACCTCTTGTAACATTTCAAAATCTGTCGTGCGCTTCAGTTACTTAGTACGTATATTTCATATTGCTACTAGAATCTACAAGAACGAGATGGACGTCACAGTCAATTAAGGATTTGTGTATCAATTAAATCCTATTTATACATTTTTCTTGAATCATTATTATTTTCAGCCTTTTAACGTCCAACTTCAGGGCACAGGCCTCCTCTAGTGAAGATTACTATTTATATTTTAAGGGGATAATTAGAGGATTATTTAAAACAAATCTCTACCATAGGTCTACACGAGTCGAGAGCCTCCGTCCAAGTGGCCGATGAAATCGCAAGCAGTGGTGTGCCCGCAACTCGTACGAACGTCAAGTTGGTGACGTCACTGCTCACACCTTTTTTTTCCTGAATGTTTTACCTTATAATATTGTTAATAAAAGTACTTTAAATATACTTAAATAGAAATCAATTTTACCAAAACGGGGTTATTTTATACGTCTGAAGATCTGTCGAAATACGGTTACATTTAAAATAATTACAGTATGAGAGTAAAATAAAATGATGAATTACTTTAAAATATAAACAGTGAGGGTAACATTGAGTAACACTGATTAAATGTTGCATTGCAACCTTTTTCACTAAAACGTCGCTTGTTAGTGACATTAAGCCCATGGGAGCGTAATTTTGGTCTCTTGTGAATGGATAAGGTTTGGTCATGGTCTCATTGCTAGCGAAAAGGATTTAGATAGAAAAATAATTTAATGAGCATCAAAAAATACTGAATAGGCATCAAAAAAAAATGGTAGCAAATTTAAAGTGGCTTCAGTTTAGGTTCTCTGGTGACAATAAAGATATAGGAGTCTGGCGAAGCCAGACTCCTATTTAATTATTACTACAGCGTAAACAGAGTTTAGACAGACATAGAATATGAATTACATAATAAATATAAAGATAAAACTTTCCTAAGACGTCAGACTTAGACTAAACGTCAGTGTCAGACTAAGGTTACTCGTATATAAAAGCAAAAGTTGTGAAATGGGTAATATGGTACGGAGATGGATACCAGAATGAAAATGATGTGTACAAGATATATGAAGTATGCTTTGCATGCGAGAAGTCTGTCAACTTCTTACTCGAAAACCGCTTTTCTACTGTTAAATATGTCGGCTGAATGGAGATTAGAATTGTATGAGTCGCAGATTGGCCGCAGTGGCTCATGTACATGGAAAATGGCACCGCGAAGAGGACATGCGAACTGTGTCACCAGATATTGTTAGTATTGACATTCTTAGTCATTTAAAATTATTTACTTTTATTATTAAATAAAAAGTTGTTTTGTTGATTTGGTGCTCATTTTGTTTTTTTGCTACTCGTTTAGATAGTCATTTAGATCATTTAGATAGATGAAGTGCCAGCTGAGGTATTTCCGTTACGCTACGATAAGGGGCTCTTCAAAAGAGCTGTGAACAGGTTTCTGCAAGGTCGGCAGCGCATCCGCAAGCCCCCTGGTGTTGCAGGTGGTCATGGGCGGTGGTGAACACTTCCCATCACGTGGCCTCACCACTCGTCTGCAATCTATTATATATAAAAAAAATACTATCGTTAATAAAAGTAGTTGAATCGAAGATACGTAACGTAAGTACAAATATTTAGGTATTTATTCTTTAAATGTTCTGTAATTTTAATAGAAAAATGCTTGAGAATTTTCTTTCATGAGTGTATTTTCTCCTTATTTTTTGTGTGCAAAGGATTTCTGCAATTAAGCGAGCTATTTCGTTTCGATGTCGTGCTTGATTTTGAGCCGCGGGAAAGTACATGTGAATCTCATTTTATCAAGGAGCGCATTCACATTTTATCTATTGGTTCTTTGTACTTGAAATTTTCGCCTTTGTATAAAAACATCGGCCATTGCAGATTAAAGTTACAGGTGCAGTTGATCGACGTGGAGCTGTTGATATTAATCGCCTCAAACACACACATGACGCACGTTATTGTTAACGTACGTTAGTGTACGTTATTTTAGATATATACCTAAAATTACATACGTTATTTTAAACAGAACGAATAAGTTCCAGTGTAAAATGGAATACATAATTTTACGTTATTTAATTATTCTCTTTGTGATATCATAAATTATATGTAAGCAATATAAATGTGAAAACCTTAATGTAGCATTATTTTCGAATAAGCATTATTTATTAGTATAATTTACATAAAATTAATGTGCTGCCTGGCTCTTATATAAACATAGGTTAGTTTGGGTCGATAAATATGACTTTTTATATAGAGGTGGCAAAGACATGACCCACTTCATTGAGCGATTTCAATGTTAGGGGGATTTTAGGAGCGATGCCAACCTTCTAGAAACTTCTGAGACCACTGAAAATTCTACTTTAGTAGTAGTGTACTTCTCGCAAATGATTACGTCGCGCAGTGAATTGTTCAATGTTTATTTTATTTTACTTTAAGTAGCACAAAACGTAAGAAAAACAAAACGAAACCATAAATTATTTGACAAAAATGCTAGTTGATCAATTTAAATATGCAGTGACATTAAGCCCAGATAACAATTTCATCAGTGATAGACTAAACAAAAGTGTTATCTAAGGAATCCTGTATAATCTATATAAATAAAAATTTAAACGTTCGTTTGTTCAAAATCTTAAATGTCCGAAAGTTCTTCACCGATTGTTTTGAAATTTTGACACATCGTTGCATTCGAATACGGGCGTGTTTTATGTGAACACAGGGTAAAAAGGCCTATCATAGGGTAATAACATGCTTTTTACCCAAAAACAGATAAACACAGGATAAGCGCCATCTGTTGGGCAGCCACAGCAACGCGTGGCCGGGTACAGCTAGTTAATTATAAATATATATCTAAATAAAGGCATCCAATAGGTATCCTACAATAAGACAGATAAATTTTGTATAAACTTTGAAATTTTACTATTTGACGTCTAAAGCGAGCATTTGTGGTGGAATAAATCAATAGAAGGCTCTTTTTTAACAGCTTCGTCATAAGATCGATATTTGCGCTTAATCGGATTGTATAAGTGTAATAAAGTCAGAGTTCTTGTGTAGTGTTGCAGGCTCTATGTGGCTTTATACTCTATGTGTTGGATCACAACGTGGCGAGCTATTTAGCGACAATGAAGCAAAAAAGAAAGAAGTATAGGAAAGAATGTAACAATCACCACAGAGTCCTGCCAATAAACTATACAACGTAGTTTGGCAGAATGAGAATCTTTTTAGTCATCATTTAAAATAAAATACATATTGGTACTGCACGTAGAGTAGGCGCGAGAAAAGTCTCGTAGAAAAGGCCGACGAAATGTTTCCAGCCTATTGGTTTATATTTACACTATCAAATTCTGTATTTTTATTTACACCTACCAATAAAATGTGTCGTATTAGGAAGTAAATTGTAAACGGACATAATAATATTTATTTTGCAGAATGGCCGACCTGTCTTATTTAGTTCCCTTAATGTAAGAGACTTCTTTGGTGGCGAGCACTCTATGTCGATGTTTAATTTTTAAACGTTGTGGCACCGATTTATTTAAATTCAAACCACTGATGCTTAAAAATGCTGTATTCTCATATACCTAGATAGATTCGCAAAAGGACAAATTCTCACAATTACATGTGTAGTGATTGATCACTTGTGCTTATGTTCGAGGAGTTCAGCTCTTCGCAACAATTATGGTAGTACAACGATAGTACATATATAAATCAGCCTAAATAATTCGGCATCCTAAAATTAGTTTTAAAATTGCACTTTGTAGAAATTAATAAAAAATCTAAATGAAATTATTAAAAAACCTTTAAAACTTAAATAATCGATAAAACGCCTAAAATACGAGCACATTGCTGTTTTGTTAGTTGATTTATTTTGCTATCTAGACTTTAATAGCGCGGTCACATAAATTTAAATTGAAAAGATTACGCTTGCAATTTCAGAGGAAAGGTTGGTTTAAAAATAAGCGAGTTATTTGGGGAATACGTTTATTCAGTAATATTAAAATTCTAAAGCCAAGCTCGGGGTCTGAGATAATTGCACGCGGCGGATCGTGAAAGAGATGACTGTATTTTTAGTAAAACCCTTAGATATTAAGTATGGTGATACAGATATAGGACGGTCACCTACTAGCTAAGCCTGAGGAGAGTTACACAACCAGCCCTTATATCGTTCACTGCTGGACAATGGTTTCCTCATGCACTTTGTTTTGTCCATGAGGGATGTACAGTCTTAAAACACCACGCTAGTCGAGCGGGTTGACAACTCCACTATTTTAGAGGTGGTGTAGTTACTTGTACAGAACCTGTGGTAGCCTTTTACGACACCCACGGAGAGATATGAGGTCACCAGACTGTAATTTTTCTCTTTAAAACTTTGAAAACCTCCTAAATTCGTACCTCTAAAGTCATAAGATAAAATCTTGTTTTATTAGAGGACCCAATACGGATTGATGGATATTGTACCCGATAAGTATTTTCAAATTATTTTGCTTCCTTACGATGTTAATAATTAAAAACAATATCCGTACTAAATAGAAACTTAATTCGATATTATGATTTCAAGAAAAGTTATGTAATTGTTCAGAATAAAAATATGTGTGTAATTAGTAAAAGGTACCTATGCTCGAAAAATAATGAAATCTGGAGTCAGTGTATCCAACAATCTGCACTGGGCCCGCGAGGTGAATTAGGACCCGAAATCTCTCAGTTATTCACTAGGGGAGGCCTGTGTCCTCCAGTGGGACATTATATACCGATATCAGCTGTAAAAGGAATAAACAGGCGTGTATAAGGGTATGTATATTGTACATGTAAACATTAACAAAAGGGGTGATGATCGATGGATATTCGAGAAAGTGCTTGTTAGAGCAGAACAGTGACCAAGAAATATTATATTTCCAGGAGATTATTAATGAGTTACCATGATTGATGACTATCGAGTGAAGAGAGCGGTTAATGGGTAAATTACTAAAAAAAACATATTTTCAAGAAATACCTTTCGTGAATCTATATACATATAATAAAATTGTAACAGGCCGATGTCTGTACATTAGATATTGAAAAAAAACTAATATGCGGGGGGGGGGGGGGGTCTTTATTAGAGCAACAGAAGCCAAAACAACAGTTTTTAGAAATTTTGTCTGTCTGTCTGTCTGTATGTTTGTACACGCATCACGCAAAAACTACTACATGGAATTGAATGCAGTTTTCACCGATGTATTGCTAGAAGTTTTACGGCAGGAAAATATCTTATTCCGATTGTTTTAAATTTAATAAACCGAAGCGAAGTGAGGGCGGGTCACTAGTCCTAAATAAAAATATATAATGGAATTTCCTTTATTATAGTAGCAGTGCGGTGTCGGCTGGCTTCAGCTACAACAAGCCCTGAGAATTTACACCACCTCTAAAAGAGTGGCCTCACCAAACGGCCTCCGTAACCGCTTGATCAGCATGGTGTTTAAGGCCAAACATATCTCATGCACATTGACCTCAGTCCAACAGCGGATGTTATAATTGTTGGTTACAGTATTATAATCTCTACTCAATAGGATTGGATGGAAAGTTCACGATACTTCCCTTATCTCATCACACTTCCCACTCGATAGGATGGAACGGAATGAGATCATAACACGTACGTAGTACATTTTACGGCAGTCTTCTGAGTGACTAACAACAACATATCAATTTAAATTATTCAATCAATGTAATTTTAACATAAAAAAATTACCATATTAATCATATGGCGATTTATATTAGAGCTCTGTAAAGCTGTTATTAAATCAGACAGGAGATTAACATGCTTTTAATTTGTTTTTATAAATTCATGCATCAACCATGCCTTAACAATTCTTCCACGAACCGAGCCAGGATAAGCGTAAGGAAGTAAAAGGCGACGTCATATCGTAAAGTTGCGGTGAGGTTGGATTTCAGCTTAGGGTAACCATGGCTTATTTGGTTTTAAGCCATTATGTCAGTAATGCCGTTGACTCTTTCTCTATTTATCTAATACATAAAAAATAATGTTTGTTTGTTCATCTTCTATGCGTTCCTGAACCATTCATCCGATTTTGATGAAACTTTGGTGAGTTGTTGTGCGCGCGCCCGCGAAGGTTACCGACAAAAAAAATCTAACGCATTGCAACGCATGCCGGGCACAGCCCGGGCCGCCCGCGAATGTTTCTGAATTAGTTTCCGACTTACAGACCACGCGGACGAAGTCGAGGGCAACAGCTAGTACAATATAAAAAATTCGTTTATCCTAACGGCAGTCGTTTATCCGAAGCACAGGTCTGAAGGCAGATTGAAATTGTCTTTATTTCTCTCAATTTTTACATACCAGACTCTCAAACTAGACTAAAAATCTGTATCGTGAAAGCCAGAGCCTCCCCTTACACGGGTTTAAAGTAAGAAAAGCAGACATTTATTACAAACATAATCATAATAATATATCGAGAAGCACTCTAAAAATAATTAAATAACGAATGAACTGAAATATGTATAGTGTGCAAAACAAGTTGACGCGTGTGCGTGTGTTCATGTGTTACTGTGTCTATATACATAATTTTTACTTATTTTTTAATTCTCTATGTGTCTTAGTGTTTTTTATCTAGTAAACTTGATGAAATCCTCTGTCTCTCCGTAGGTGAATCTTTAAAGCCAGTAAACTACGCTATTTTAGTTCAGATTTCGCTATTTTCTGTACATTTCAGAAAAAAAGTGATTATACAAAAGTTTTAGAACTCTACGGGTCCCATGTAACATCATGTAGTTTGTATGTTTAGACGTCGAATTCATTATTGGTATTTTTTTAAATGTTCACACTTAAATCGCAATTCAATTTAATTTTATTCATTCGTGTCTCGAATTATTGAAGTAATAAACAAACTTTAGTAAAAGACGATGGACTGTCAGACTCGACGAGCTTTCAGTACATAAAATTCACTAGAAGCCCCCTTTATTAATGTTTCAAAAGCCTATACTTATTTATTAGTAATTCTGTGTGTTGAAAGGCCTCAATCTCACCATTTCATGGAATAAAAACATGAATCCACGTAAAAAGGATAATTATGTTACAGGATTGCTTTTGAAAGAAGCGTCTAAAGTTGTCTAAATGTCATATAAAATAAAAAAAAAAAATAGTGAGGCAGCAAATATTCCTTATAATGGGTGCGACGAGGATAGATACATATAGCGTGTGAATGTGGAACAAATTTTTTTTAACCCGAAAGAGAATTTATAAATGTTTTTATCTTTATCTACATAAGTTATAAATTTCTTTCTTTCAATAAATGTCTTAATTTATTTAATTTCTTTAGTTAATAAAAGTAGTTAGTTCAAAGAGGGGTCTTATGAATGTGATTGAGAGGCAATTAAATTAATGTTCACCAGTATTGGTTAACATTGAGTAATGTTTAAAAAACGCTATTTTACTGAAAGAAATTTTTATCGCGCCTGTGACAAGTCCGACTTGTTGAGTGATTTTTCTTATAAATTAAACGTATATTTTATGGGGTATGATTTAACTGTTCAGTATTTCATTTGAGTTTCTGATCAGCGAATTGTGATCAACGGATAAAGCGGAAAAGATCAACTCTTATTTTTATTATGAATTGCTCGAAAATAAAAGAATTAACAAAAATACATTCTTAGAGCTTGAAATACTTTTGATACTTTCAAAGGAAAGTTCAAAGGAACTGCACACAATACTATGTTGATTATCACAAAAATAAACAAAATTTAAAAATAGTTAAACAACGATTGATCAGCGTTTTTATTTATTATAAACAATTTTTATGATGTAGTTTCAGACGTTTAATCGAAAAAAAAATTGAAAACTGTCTGAAAAGTCTCCTTTTTACATTATTATGCTTTATGTCGCTATCAGATTGAAAATAAGGAACTGTATATTCACTTGAGCTTGTACCTGAAATTGAGACAAAGTTAGACTCCATGGTAACGCCATATAAATCAAAGGTGAATAGAAAAATGAAAAACACGCAACTACGTTTACGGAAAACAGATGAAAGTGCACGCAAATCGCAATGACAGGTCGTGGCCCCTGAGACGAAAACTCGTGGGCTAATTGTCTGTTATAATCTCCACCCATGTCAACGGAATTTCACTGATATTATCAACAAATGGACCTATCAGGAAATTTTCGAATTAATCCAATTGTTTAAATGATCAATCAAACGAAATTGTGTCTGATTAATCAATCATTTGTTCGGTGCAATAATTATATTGTAAGCAGATTAGATTTTCAAATAATCAACACAGTTTATTTAGCTCTTCGAAATTTAATTAAATCGATTAAATCGTAATAAAGTGCTAATCAAAATTTGTTAATAGAATAATATTATTACTATTAATAAGTCAGTTAAATATTTATTAAGCTGATTTATAACACACTAGCGACCCGCCCTCGCTTCGCTTCGGATTTAAGTTTTTTTTTTTACAATTTTTTTTTTTAAATTTCAAAAACATTTCCACCATACATTATATTCGTGTAACTCTTACGGTTTTTGCAGCGCACGCCAAAATAGCTCGCAGATGGCAGAGTTTTTTCCGACTTACTTATCGTTATTTTTTGGCCAATTTACACAATATCTTTATAAATTATAGTCTATGTATTATTCTGATGTATGAGCTATATTATTGTAAAGTTTCATTAAAATCCATTGAGTAGTTTTTGCGTGAAAGAGTAACAAACATCCATACATCCATCCTCATAAACTTTCGCGTTTATAATATTAATGGGATAATAATTTGTACCCCATTTTATGATACTGCATATAAATGCTTACATGCTGCCACAGATAAATTCAATTTTGATAATACAATTCGATATAATGGATAGAACAAGACAACTTGTAATTTTAACCGGAAATTGTTCTTCTGATTGTTCTTAATAGCACAAAAATTATGGTTATCAGATACCAGAGTATTGGTTAGAATTCTCTCAGTGTAGTAACAGGGAAGTTTGATGAAGTTTGAAGTTTGAACATTGCATTAATTAATAGATATTTTGTCCTATAAATCTATAAATTCATAAACGTTGTCACCATACATTAGTTGTAAACCGTATAACATGACAGGGCGTACCAAATTGGAGTTAATGAGATAAACAGATTAAAGGACTTGATAGTACGCCTAGCGGTCACCTAGAAACGACCGACCCGAGGACTATATATGCGTATAAACATGGTATAAACAAAACACGTCGGAAAGGGAGATCTCAACACGTTTTAGAAAATAAATGTTTAGAGAAAAAAGTTATAGAGCTTTACCAGCTCTTTCCGACGACATATAATTTGGCTCGTATTAAAACGACTAAACGAGCAGCAAATTTTTTAAGTGCACATCAATCTAACAGTCGCGTTGGCACTCGACTGGCGCAGATACCCCCTCCCACACAGAAGACTACCTTGAACTGACTACATTTCCTACTTTATCCTATGTCCCAACGGTATGTACGTGTTTTGGTAGTAAATGAGATAAGCCCATTCCCATCCCCACCCATTTTCCCAATTCATTCTTCAAATCCATTCCTATATCTCCAAAGGTAGGCATCTCATGCCTACCTTTGTCACGTGTCAACGTTTGTCATTTTGGACTAATATTGGCATGTATCGCGGATGTCCATGGTCCACAGTAGCCACTTACCATCAAGTGGACTGTATGCTTTCGTCTATAAAAATAAACTTCATCAAGAAATTAACAATTTTTAATTACTGAGAACGTTACCACAAAGTTGACGGACTCCCATATCATTATTGTCATCAGATAACCTAAACTCAACCCATATTTAAATTTTCTGTCACTTCCAACATATCTGCTGCTAATATAAATATTTTATATTTTGTACATGTAAACAGGTTTTTTTTTTTCAATTTTATAAAAAATTACACAGTCATAATTCTGATTTGGCTCACTTAACCGAGGTGTAAACCCAAATATGCCAAATTAGATTATAGACAGACAGATGTATAAGCCAAATTCAAATTATTTATTTGCACAAGAGGTGTTATTGGTATATTCGATTGTCACAACCTACCATTCATAGCATACACACATTTAATATTAATTAACTAACAGAAGACTAGCGACTATATTGCAATGTTCCAGCAGTGTGTGTCGTTTCACGCACAATAAAAAAAATAGGTCGGACAAAATTGAATTAAAGAATAAATATGAATGTCAATTATTAAGACGTAATGTCAATTATTAAAACTTAATGTCAATTATTAAGACTTAATGTCAATTAAACAAATGTCGAGAAATTAAGAATTGTCACCACATCAGAGTTGTTAAATGTCAAATAAACATAACAATGTCATACTAACATAATGTCCGTTTCCACTCACACTTTGGTAGTCTAAGTATTCTTTTACAGCATAAAAGTATCTTATCAGAAGCCATCGAAACTGATCCTGAATCCAAAACAACTCATCGGATTGCTGTGGTTGGACTGATTTGGTTTTCTGGTGTTTGGACTAATGTGGTTAAAATTAAAAAAGTCGTGATCTACGCAATTGAAACCTAAAATCTGAATTATAAAAGAAAAGAAAGAGAGATTACATAAATATAAATGAATAAAAATATAAGTTCCAAAGCGAATGTTAGGATAAATGAACGAAACACACAATGGAGTTTTCCAGCACGCGTTTTCAATTTTTTAGAACAGAAGTGGTTTTGAAAAACGGTCGCTCTCGTATTTACATATTAGTATTTTTTCAGTTTTTTTAGTCCAGTGTTTTTCACCCATGTTGGAGAGTCATTTTGTTTCGGCGTATTTAATTTTTCAAAGCAATAATTGAAAAGTAAAAGGAATTTTAAGTTTGAGTTAGTGGGAGTTTTGTTGAGTTCAAAAATAGAGGAATAATTCGGCCAGCTGTGACGCAGATTTTTGAGTTTACATTTACATAAAGGGCTTATACCAATATATGTATATCGGTATATAAATACTTCGACGTGTTTTCTGTTTCAAATAACTATTTTCGTTTTCTGTGCGTAGTTACACAAATAAAGAGATACTGTGTGTTTACTTGTTTATACGTAAGAGGTAAACTCAAAAACTTTCCCTAACGAGGATTAGGATGTGTAATGGGACAAGGAAAAATCCTCGTCCCTATATACTTTCTATTTTCCATTTATCAATATTTTTCTTTAAATCCATTCCTAAATCTCAAATGTGAGGGTGTGCCGACGATTGTTATTCTGGACTGATGTTGGCATGTATTCCGGATGTCTATGGACGACAGTATCCACTATAAAAAAAAAGCTATAAAAAATAACTATAATAAAATAAGCCAAAGGGCTCATTTAAAAAATATACTCTGGCAGTATAAATCAGTATACAATATTATTTATATTACCTAGATGACTAGATATTATCTAGGCATCTAAGTAATATAAATAATATTGTATACTGATTTTTATACTAATCGGATAATGGAATTTGGATGTCCACATTCCATAATTCCATGTCTTAGTAGATATTCTCTTTAGAATGTTAAACATGATATCCGACAAAATTCTGAAACAAACAATACAAACTTGCCACGGGCTGTCTGTCTACATGTTTGTTTGTGTATGTATCTTTTAGCAAAACCTATTCAGTAGCTCTGGAAATATGGTTTGTAAGACATACCATACCATATCATCTCCACTGTTGGATATACACCACTCCCAATGCTCGTTATCAAACATCAACTTCCCATCTTCGGCTTTTCTTATCCAGCCACTATCCGCGTACTTCTTCAGGTCACCGATCCACCTGGTCAGAGACTTCCTGGTACGTGGACCGTGTAGTCGTCCACCCGATTGCTTGTCGGTCTTGCGGCAAATAAGTCTCATTCATTGTCATTTCAGCAAGCTGATTCTACGAGGTATGTCAGTGATTTTAGTTCTTTAGCGAATCTCTTCGTTTCGGATTTTATTCTCTCTCTCCATAGCTCGTTGAGCGACTTTGAACGTATGGATCAGGCCTACTGTCCGAGGCTTTAATACATGGTAACTTTCATCAATTTCTGAGACAGAATCGGAGTCAGAGCGGCCGTAATCCCAGGCAAAAGCTAGTATTTCACAATCTAGGATTAAAACGATGGATTGATATATTGCGGTTATCGAGGCTCGTTGGAAGCTCCGGGCCAACTTGGAGGGTCGCTCCTTTGGCTAAATTGTTTTAATTTAAACGAGACTACAAGATTTGTTAATCCTCCAGACGTTTTACTATCTATGTTTAGGAGATAAGATTTTGGAGAATGTTATTAATAGACAAATATAAATTAACCCATACAGAGTGTTATCGAATCTTTCATGGAGCCCATGCGTGATTCTGATTCATTGAAAAAGACGGTGGCGATCACAATAGATCGGCAATGGTCGCAGTGATACGAAGCTGTATTGACCCGCAGAGCCCCTAACCCTCAACAACAATAATACAGTTGATTACAAAACGAATTTTCACACCCTTTTGATGCAGTTTTATTCGTATATATGTGACAATATCAGAGTGAAAGGCCGTATTGTCGGTTCGAACTTATTCATTTTGGTTTTGTTAAGTTTTTGTAAATTAAAATTTCCTTATTTCAAATTTCTTTTTAAATAGAAACACGCTGAAACATTTGAATCCAACGTAATCAACTTATGAGTAAGTTGCTACATGTGAGCCATGGCTTATAATGTCGTTAAAAGTTTGCAAGCCGTTTATTATTGCATCAAGGAAATAAACGTAGGTGGGAGTTGCTTTAATAGCAATATAACACTTGTTGGTACATTATTTTTATGCAGACTAATACTTTTAATTTCGGGTTCATTAAATAAAAAAAGATTCCAAAATTCTCAACTCGGCCAAACGGGTCGGCAAGTCCACTCCCTGTTAGAGGTTGTGTAGTTCGTCAGGGCTTGTGATAGCGGTTTTGTTATCCCTTAAACGCCTTTTACTTCACTCACGGTAAGAGATGGATTGGGTCTATTCTAAAGTCGGCTGACACCACAGAGCTACTGCTGAGAGTAGATGCAAAATTGGATTGAATAGTTGACTGTTGGATATTCCAATTATTCAACGGTCCAATTGGTATAGTTTAACTATCGGCAGAGGTGAATAGACTCCACACGACAACGTTGCGGGGTGTTTAACGGCCCTGTTAGAGCCGGAGTAACTATCTAATTCAAAGATCCAACTTGAACCCGTAGATCATATTATACTGTTGTTACAGTATTCCCAAACAAATGGTAAAGTGGTTTGGTTAAGTTCTTAGGTAAATTGTAGAACACGGACCAAGACCGGGCGAGTTCAACTAGCCTCTAGTTACCTAACAAGCTAACTGAATACCTATTTCATTACTTTGCAGATTTATAAAATGTTGGAGAGCAATTTAAAATTCAATTTTATGCGCAAAGGATTCAATTTATAATCGTATACGTTTATCTAATGGAATGTTAACTTTTATGCATCTTTAAAACAGATAATATGCGGTATTTTGTGTAATTGAAAATTGATATAATTATATGTACTTTCTAAAATAATTGTGGCAAGTGTGGCGAGGTTCCCAGCACTTGGGACTTGAAACTGACTCTGGAGTTACAGCTGGTGTCGACCAGATACCCTAAAATGGACTTATTTCAACGTCATGTTTAGTGTACCCTTGTTATAAATTTATGATATTATTAATTTTCACAACTAAATAATACAATTGTAAAAACCGGTGTCATTAACTCAGACTAAACTTTTTGCGAGTGATGTTACAAAAAATATAACATGTTAAGTATAACATTAAATTCCTCTCGAGACTGGTCGAGACTCAAACGAGACAGGAAACGGACGTAATTGGTTTATTAAGCTTGCTAGTTTGTGATATCTGAGACACTAAAGTGTCAAGTGTCAGTGTCGGATAAGCATTCATTACATCTGGAAAGTATGTTCACTCGCATTGGCAAAATTATTTATGTTTTTAAAAATCTTTGTAACTGGGCAGATCTAGAAACGCTACTCTGCATTGTGTCAATCCTGTCTAAAAACATTTGGAGTCATTGTTTCACGCTACCATTAATTTTAACGTCTAATCTCTAACGTTTAACGTCTAACGTTTAACGTTAAAACTGATTCGACTTCATGTGGTTTAAAAAAACAATTATACTTTGAGTTACAATTGTTACAATCTTAAAGAAATATATCAAATTTTGTGACCGTTCATAAGCATTATATCGTATATATTTATCTTAGATCTGGGATTGTTGTTAGTCTCAATATTTATACAAACAATAAGGAATAGCTTAAACAATAAGAACTGTGATAGCCTAGGTTAGGTTGTCGTAAGTTCAAATCCTCGGCTTTTACCACTGAGTTCCTAAATAAGTAAGAATTTAAAAAATATATTACTAGCTCGGCAGTGATGGAAAACATCGGGAGGAAACCCGCGTGCTCGATAAAATATCTTTAGCATGTGTGTCCATCAATCCACACAGGTCTTATTACGTGTTGTGGACTTGTCTAAACTGAGAAATGTACGAAAATGTTAAAGAAGTTCGGCTATAGGAAGAGGCTGCGAGAGTTCCTACACAACTGGTACCGCAAGAGAAGCTTGTGTAAATAACTGAGCTTATTTGCTTTTTGGCGGGAGAGAAGTAAATTTGAGGTTTTGTTTCATTATTGGAACGAAGTTCCTTTACGCGACTTGTGGTAGGTGTGATTCGAGAGAAAATGTAACGTCACGTAAGATTTTTACCTTCTCCATACGCCTTTCTCTTTCTTGCCTTTCTCTCGCTCGGACACGGTATGGTCGCGATTCTTGCGATCGTGTCAGTTCGTCGGTATTCGGTAAATTTCGGTAGCGGGCCGATCGCTAGTTCTCTCTCTCATGCCTCGCTCGATTCGAAACGAAAATATTCGATTCGACTACATCGCCATCGCTGATTCGCTGAATCGTATCGTTGTTCTTCGATGTAATATATCGCATAGTGACATCGATGTTAGAATGATATATTGAAAAATACATCGATATTTGCAATATATCGATTGTTTTTAGAGTTTACTAAGATTATGGTTATAACATGAAAATGAAAGTATACGGATGCGTGAATTACATTCGGCGTTTAAAAAAAATGCGTAAAAATGCGTGTGGATCTTCTTCCCCTAAGCGCACACGTTTTTATAAAAAATATGTATTGTGCGTTTTGTGGTTTAATAGTAGTAGTTTATTAAACTAAAAAGTGTTTTTTGTGAAAATTGAATAAAAACATAAGACTGCGTTTTCGCGTGCTTGCAGGGAGTCCTCTGCTGTCCTCGATTAAGCCAGTATAACTTTACTGAGTGACTTCTTCTGACTTACTTTGACGGAACTGGACATTGTATTAGATTTTGAAATTGTTTATTATAAAGAAAACTTGACACTGGCAGAATGTGCTAATTGCACCATTGCCATATATCAATAGAAAAAAATATCTAAGGTTGACTGGAAGTGAAGGTGACTTCTATGAACTTTGTACTCTCTTTGTAATATGGTATTATTGTAGTCTTAGGGTAACATTTCATTATAAGTACAATAAAGAACAATAACAATAACAACTTTTCACAAACGGCAAGGCTTCACAAACTGGTGTTTCTTATAGCCTTGTCTTGCGTCATTCATTTTGCCTTTAATGAAGACCTAGGTAGGTACCTTTAGAATTTCTATTTGTTCATTAAACCGAAGTATACACATACTTTAATGACTATTTACAGCTATCTACACATTAATCTAAACAAATTTTAGGCAGAGGCAATCAAACCAGCTTTCCCGGCACGATATCGATTCAGCAATCAATCAGTAAATTGGTAAACATTTCAGCATTCAGCTAATTTATGGCTTTCATTACAACCTGCGTGTTTCCGCTTTCGGTATAAATAATACCAGGGATTAATTAATAATCTATCATTATTTTTTGGATTTTAGTTTATTGGAGTGGCATTGCAATGCCGCTGCCGCTGCATGCTGTAAAGCTGGCATAGTTACTCCTCTTTCACAGAAGGCCTCCGTGAAATGAACTATGCACGAGTTTTGAAAGTCAGTGTGATGAACTAGAGTCCATTTCCCATTATGGACTCTAGACATTTCCCATAATCCTGTCCCATCGCGGAGAAAGTATAATGGGATAAAAAAAACTCCTCCTTCCATTATATTCTTTACTCGCTGTAATACCTCACTCGAGTATAAAGGATACTGTTCACAGTCTCGAACATACAGGACACGTCCGCTGTTTGCCAGCGTGACTGACGTGTTGCGCTCGAGACGGTGTAATGGAAAGTGGGATTTTTTATTCGAGTCAGGGATATGACATGTAGAACTGTCACTTTATTAACAATTCTGCATGTCATTTCCCCAACTCGAATAAAAAATTCGACTGTAGTGTTTATATGTATGTATTGTAGTGTATCTGTATTATTCATATTTATAATAAATTCACGTACACTACACTCTCCATCCTACCTAGTTTGATCATTATGGTAACCAAAAATTTTTTTATCTATGAGGTAAGTTTCAATAAGAAATTGTCATGAATAAATTCAAATTCAATTCAAGAAGAAATTCAATAAGAGCAGTTTTCTCTCCTTATAACCATTTATAAATGCTGTACATAAATAACGATAGGGGTTTTACGGACGACCCTTGATGACACTGAAGAATGAAACTCAGATGTCACGGAGATACAAAGCTGTGCTGTGACATGTATGAAGCTCTAATTAAAAGGGGAAACAAAATCCGAATAACCTTTTGTCTACTACCTAAATTAAATCTTTTAGTAAAGTTTTCTAGTAGTGACCATATTGAAAAAACTGGTTGGTGGAAAAGAAACGTTGGGTTGGTGTTTTGTATAAATTCCATTGTAAAAAAAAGATAAAATTAAAAATTTTGTGAAACCTACGATGAATCCATTCTGTTCCCGAACCTAATTTTGAAAAAAAAAAGATTAAAGAAATATGTATATCTTAAAAAGGATGAAATAAATTCGTAAACCAGTCTTCTAGACAATTTGTAATGAATATAATGATTAATAAGAGACCTTAAGGTCTAAGTTGGTTGCTCTAAACTCTAAAGACTGAGGACTTTGGGTCTAAGGACTTATGCATGCAATTTAAAATTTGAACAAAAGTTTATCATTAACGTAATTTAATTCACAATGCCACTAGTAACTTGGTTGAGAACTAAATATAAATCACAGGTAGCCAAATATGTAGGGGGTAATGAATAAACTGCTCGCTTCGCCGTTCTTACGCAGGCCGTTGCGCTGTCGGGATTGTGTCTTTTAATACAGAAATCTTTCAACAAATTAATTTATAAGTTGGAGCAGTTTCGAAATAAAAGGGGCCATAAATCCGATTTAATAAAAAAAAAAACTAGAGAGGTTCTGGTTCCTGTACCCACTATGGAGAGAATTCGCAGCAGCCCGATTTGAGTCCAGGAGTGTTCGAGGTGGCGAAGACAGCCTTTATACATGATCTGAGATTGTCTTCTGCCGAACGAGAGGAGATAGCGCAGGAGGAGAAAATACGAGGCTGATATTTTTATTTGATAGGTTTAATTATACTAATCACGAAGATTAATAAAGACTAGAATAATTATTTAATTATGAGAATTAATTAATTATAATTTAAATCGAGCTCAAAAATCTTTTCATTGTGTAACAAAAATTGCTTCACATTATATTAAGTACCTCAATTTGCGAACAATCAAGATTTGCTGATTAAAAAAATGAAATCTTAAGTAATTAATGAAATAATTGTGTAATTACGCAATTTTATTAATTACTTTATTCATTGAATAATGAAAAAAAAAATTTTTTGATTACACATTTCATAAATTCAACAGTAAATATACACATTTTGTACGACGCAGGGCTGACTTTATTTGTAGGTGAGTGCGTAGTGGAAATAAACACTTTTTTTTTGCAGATTATTGATCTATTTGCCCTTTATTTGTTTTTTTTACAGAAAGGATGACAGACGAGCAGGCAGGCCACATGATGGTAAGTGGTCACCGCCGCCCATGGATACCTGCAACACCAGGCGGCTTGCGGGTGCGCGCCGACCTTGCAGAATCCTATTCACAGCTCTTTTGAAGAGCCCCATATCGTAGCGTAACGGAAATACCTCAGCTGCCATACGATGGATACATACGATTAATTACAAAATAGCTATTACTTATTTACTTACTTTCCAGGGCTTACTTTATTAAATTTATTGATGGATGTGAAGCGGAGAGAAACACTTATTATAGATTAGAGATATATTTGCATGCCAAAAGGTAATTACAAAATAGCTTTACTGCATACAATAAATACGCGAAAGGCGCTACCAACCTGTAATACAATAAATACGTAAAAGGCGCTAATAACCTGTAATACAGTAAATACGCCAAAGGCGCCACCAACTTGTCTATATAAATAAAAATGAACCCCTATTTCACGCCAAGTTATGGTCACGCCATAACTTGAGAACGACTTTACCGATTTCATTCATCTTTTCTTTTTTAATTTTCTAATACTTTGTAGAAGGCTCTTACGGAAAGAAAAATTAAGAAAATTGCGCAGAAAATTTGAAAATTTCAGAAAACTTAACGACTATTTAAACTTCGCGCGTTTGACAGTTCGCGCGTTTGACAGTTCGCGCATTTGACAGTTCGCGCATTTGACAGTTCGCGCGGCGCAAATGTCGTTTAACAGCTGCATCGGTCGATCAAAAAATTCATTTATTCATTTCTTAGTGCACAGTCCATTCGATCGGAACGTTTATCCAGTTTTTAGTTTGTTCAGTGAGTTTTTTGAGAAGTGCTGTTTTGTCGTCGTTTTGTCAATTTTTTATTTTTAGATGAATTTTGGTTCTTCAAAATGCCACCAATTAGACGTACCAACTTAGGTCGCAGAACTCGCAATGCTGCAAGTCAAAGATATATACGAGCAAGTCAAACTGACGAGCAACGCGAAGCGCGAAATGAAGTTGAACGGAATCGATGGAATCGAAATCAACAACGTAGAAATGTTGCGTTTAATTCCCATCGAGCTGCATTCAATTATAACGTGGCAATCGATTACAGTTCACAGCAAATCGTTGCTATTGGACCAATGAACGTTGTGTGTCCACGTTGCAAGGCATTTAAGTTTAAAAATGAAGCCCCTGGATTGTGTTGCGCCAGTGGCCAAGTCAAATTGACGACATTGGTACCGCCACCAGAGCCACTATATTCATTGGTTTCCGGAAATGGGCCAGATTCTAAACATTTTTTGACTCATATCCAGCAATACAATAATTGCTTTCAAATGACGTCATTTGGCGCAACAAAAGTTATTCGAGATAATTTTATGCCTACTTTCAAGGTAAGTATAATGGGAAACAATAAACTTTTACCACCATGTGGCTGGTGCAAAATACGTCGGCAACTTTCAATTGACATGGTGTAAAGTACGTTGGTAGCTCTGAATTGCCAAAAGCAACCAGAAGTGAGTGTGTTTACAGAAGTTGATAGGGGAATGGCAGTGCTGCCAACGTATTTTGCCAGCCACATGGCGGTACAAACACTTCGCTATACAATTACCTATATTACATCTACTTACCCTTGCAGATTCAGGGTCAAATATATCATCGAACAGGTTCCTTATTGCCAACGCCGGATAGTGTCTACAAATTTTTGCAAATTTATTTTATGGGCGTTTCAGCAAGACAAGTCGATCAGCGTTGTGCACACAACAATTCGGTGAAAAGACCAATTGTGGAACAACTCCAAACATTATTACATCAACACAACGAATTGGTTGCATTATTCAAGACTGCATTAGACCGCATGCCATCTGATAATCACAAAATTGTCATCAGAGCCGATAAGATGCCTGCAGGACAATACGCAAGATGTTTTAATGCTCCAACAATTGATGAAGTCGCTATTGTCGTCGTGGGTGAAAATTTAGAAAACCGAGATATTGTTTTACATCGGCGAAACGATCAACTGCAGCGTGTGTCCGAAACACATCGATCATATGATGCGTTACAATATCCTATCTTATTTTGGCAATGTGAAGATGGGTAACATTTTTCAATCAAGATGATAAATCCAGTTACAGGTAAATAATCAATCTACCTTTACTGCCTTAATCACAACGTTACTTTATCTTATTAACACAAACATTTATTTACAGGCGCCGAAACTAACAAAAAAGTAAGTTCAATGAATTATTATTCATACAGACTGATGGTTCGGGAAAATGAGGACAATCACATCTTAAAATGTCGGCGTCTATTTCACCAATATGCTGTGGATATGTACGTCAAAGTTGAAACTGAGCGATTGACATTTATCAGGTTGAACCAGGCAAAACTCCGTTCCGAGGAATACATTCATCTTCGGGATGCCATCAATGCTGACGGAAATGCACAGAATGTCGGCAGAATGACTATTCTCCCAGCAACATACGTCGGAAGTCCGCGACATATGCATGAATACGCTCAAGATGCTATGTCGTATGTACGTCATTATGGCACACCAGATTTGTTTATCACGTTCACGTGCAATACACAGTGGACAGAAATTAGACAAAAATTATTTCCTGGCCAATCACCTATTAATCGCCATGACATCACCGCAAGGGTGTTCAAAAAAAAATTAAAATCACTCATGGATTTTATTGTTAAGCATCGTGTGTTCGGCGAGACGCGCTGTTGGATGTATTCAGTCGAGTGGCAAAAACGCGGATTGCCACATGCACATATCCTCATTTGGTTGGTTGAGAAGATAAGACCGAATGAAATCGATGATGTGATATCAGCTGAAATTCCCGATAATGAAGAAGATCCACTGTTACATGAGGTTGTTACAAAAAATATGATTCATGGTCCCTGTGGAATATTAAATCCCAATTCTCCGTGTATGGTTGACGGAAAATGTTCAAAACGTTATCCAAAACAATTAGTAGCAGAAACTATTACTGGAAATGATGGTTATCCACTTTATCGCCGCCGATCCATTGATGACAATGGAAGGTCAATAATAGTCAAAGTGAATCAACAGGACATTGAAGTTGATAATCGTTGGGTTGTTCCGTTTTCGCCGTTACTCTCCAAAACTCTCCATCGGTCGAACAGCTCATTCAGCACTCAAGTTGCCGTTGAACATGCAAACTAATGAAACTCTAACTTGCAACCTTTCGAGGAATTCTGCGATGGACAAAGTGTTGCAGCAAAGCAAATTGATCGTTTGGGATGAATGCACGATGGCACACAAAAAATCTTTGGAGGCATTAGACCGCACGATACAAGATTTACGAAACAACCAAAATCGGTTTGGTGGTGCGATGAGTCTATTGGCAGGTGATTTTCGACAAATATTGTCAGTGATTCCACGATCAACGCCAGCCGACGAACTTAATGCATGTTTGAAGTCGTCCATTTTATGGAAATACGTCAAAACACTCAAATTAAATATGAACATGCGAGTCGAATTGCAGAACGACCGATCTGGAGAAGTTTTTTTACAAACAATTGCTCGACATTGGTAATGGCAAAATTTCTGTTGACACATCCTCTGGATACATTACATTCCCTGCCAATTTTTGTCACTTTACTGAATCAAAGACCGAACTCATCGAACTCTCAAACATTGCTCAAAATTACAAAAATCATGTTTGGTTGAGCGAACGTGTTATATTGGCTGCAAAAAACGTTGATGTCAATGAAATGAATTTTAAGATTCAAAATAAGATAGCTGGCGAATTGATGACATACAAATCGGTTGATTCCGTTACTAACGAAGATGATGTCAACTATCCAACGGAATTTTTAAATTCACTGGAATTGCCCGGATTACCACCTCATAATCTGCAATTAAAAGTCGGATCGGTAATCATTATGTTGCGGAATATAAACCAGCCACGTCTTTGTAATGGCACCAGCCTTGCGGTGAAGAAATTAATGAACAACGTCATCGAAGCCACAATTTTGAAACGGAAGTACAAAGGCGAAGACGTTTTGATTCCACGCATCCATACGATTCCGAACGACATGCCATTCGACTTTAAACGGTTACAATATCCAGTGCGGCTTGCATTTGCAATGTCGATAAATAATCGCATCTTGAAAATCCATGTTTTTCACATGGCTAATTGTATGTCGCCTGTTCCCGTGTCGGAAAACCATCAACATTATTTATTTACGCGCCAGAAAACAAAACTAACAATGTTGTGTATCAAAAAGCATTACAATAAACACTATGTTTTTGATTATTTTTTTTATTATTTATTCTAGTTCGAATTGAATATTCATAGCTAAGACAGGACAACGTCTGTCGGGTCAGCTAGTAATACAATAAATACGCGAAAGGCGCTACCAACCTGTAATACAATAAATACGCCAAAGGTGCTACTAACCTACAATACAATAAATACGCCAAAGGCGCTACCAACCTACAATACAATAAATACGCCAAAGGCGATACCAACCTGTAATACAATAAATACGCCAAATGCGCTACCAATCTGTAATAAAATAAATACTCCGAGGGCGCTACCAACCTGTAATAAAATAAATACGCCAATGGTGCTGCCAACACAACCACCATATTATTGTGATGTTGTAATCTCATAGTGTACTCGTAACACACATTCTATTCTAGTATGTATATGGTATAATCATTAATGAAATTCATTTCATAAAAAGTTTAGATATTTCCTGAAGAGTAGCCGGATAGTGTAATAGTCTGTTGAGAATTAATTTCTACGCCAATATTCAAAATTTTGCTGTAAATGAAGTGCAAATAGCCTCCAACGCCAAACAATTACAATAAGTAACTATTAATCGCACAAAGCAACTCTCTGTGCCGAAAATAACGAGTTAGTATGAGGTGGTCAGAAACACTAGAAATTAAAATCGTCTAATGTTATATTTATCAATTCTATATACATTAGATACAAATATTAAATATCACTTTATACCGCACCCTGATTCACAATTCCCATCAACCACTCCCTTAATCCCTTGCTGACCTTTCCTAAAGGTGCTTTATTGAAATTAAATACATTTTTGTTCGTCACTATACTCGATAAGGGTTGGGCCTGACTAGTAACCAGTCCTAAATATACAGATTTGTAGATTATATTATATTAATACTGTCTATAAAAAATCCGCACTAAGGTCGTCTAAATAAGACCTTTAAGGCACTTTAAGGCTAGTTGAAAAATTATTACCTATTGAGTAAAACCCATGAATTAAAAGTGTAATTATTATACCACGTAATCTTGAAAAAAAAACATCGCATTATAAGGTCCTACCGATTAAGAATTATTAGAAGGCGTCAGAAAATATATATTACAATATATAGCTTACCTACACTTCCGTAACTTTGCACGATGTTGGCGATCTTTGCGTTAAACGTTAAACGTACTTTCTTTAATAAGTCCGCAGTTAGTCCACATTTTAGAAAACCTACAGTAGAACTTTAAGATCTTAAAACATCTTATTTATAAATGTGATGGAGACAGATAAAAAAACAGCCATATAATGTCGAAAGTATGTGAAAATTAGGGGCTATTTGAGGGCCATTAAATTAGGGGCTATTTGAGGGCCCTTAAATTAGGGCTATTTTAGGACTATTAAATTTTATCGAGAAAAAATTTAGCTATCATATTGCCGCCCCGATAATAGCGTCAATTTTGGTTATACAGTTTTCGTTTCGTGTATTTTTTTTACCATTAATAATTATATAATATTTCGAATCATAAAACTGTAATTGTGGTATTAATGGCGCTTAATTATTATTCCGACATTATTAAGTAGTAATGCTACTCCACCCCATTTTATTTCCTACCAAAGCTAAAATAAGATTTAAAATTTAAAAGTGCTTAAGATTTAAATTAAGATTTAAAAGCTAAAATTTGAATAGTTTTAAAATATCGCAAAGGTAGGTATTATTATTAAAACGGTCAACCGACAAAGTGTAATAGATTTTTAGAACTGAGACCCAAACTTGATTGATGTATTTATTTTGTTCGTGTGAAGGTAAGCAGCCTTTCATTGTTTAGTCTATCTGTGGTCCCCTTTTTCACATCATTATTTTATTTGGCATGTGTGTATTCATAACTCAAAGATGACAGATTATTGCGAATCTATTATTTATATATTTTATATTATTTATATTTATAAATGTTAATATATGTAAACATATATCTTTTACCACGACAACAAAATGAAAGTAGACAATTCGCAACACTGTATTTTGCCAGCACCTATACGCACGTGGACAGCCAGAGAAGCAGGTCACTCTCATCCATCTATTATAAAGGAGAAAAACGATTAATTTAAAAAAAATACAAGTCACTGTATATTTCTTTCGCTGGTCATTGCCATAAGGTTAATAAATAATACAAGTAATTATTATTTATTCTCATGTCATTGCCCAGCGTCTGGCAGCTACTTGATAAACATACGCCTTTAAGGCTTGACACCACAGGCCATTTTTATTCATAGCTTTGGCAGCACTCCAGAGGTATTCTCAGACAAAAAGTATTTCAATTTTGGACTTTTTCACTGGATGTAAAACTTGGATCATTGCCAAGGATCATCGGACCATGCTAAACAAGGTGTAAATATTATGTTTAAGCCTGAAGGGGTTGGCCTTGGACTACGATTTTAATCCCGTATTAATAATTTAAAAGGAGATGGAGATCCCACTGCCGATTCGGCTCATCGACTTACACTATCCACTCTCAGAGAAGATTACTGAAAGAAAAAAGAAAGAGAGAAAGGAAAGAAGACACATAAAACACAACAAAGGACGAGAAAATGATGACAAAAATAATAATAAAAATAATCACAAAGGTAATTAACAAAATTTAATAATTGTCATTCCGTGCGCGACAGTGCTACGTCGAAGGGGTCTCCAGCTCAGCATAGTAAGTAGGTACTGAGTACCCGAAACAAGCATACTGAACTGATTTTCAGCTGGAGTTCCGATGACGCAAGGGCATAAGTGGATTGGTAAAGTGGTTGCTGTGAAACATATGTGGAGGATTAAAATTACAATCGTATAAAACTTAGTTAAAGTAAGCACAAGATATATTTTTTACCGCTATAAATGAGAGAATATTCTACTTATTTGTTTTAAAAACGCTTTGTTTATTTTTCTAAAACAAAATTATAAAAAAAAGTTTATTATAGATAGCTACTCTTTTCACTGCTAAGTCAGAACAAACCGAAGTGGAATTAATACTAATTAAATTTTACTATCATGGAGCCTATAATGAATTTCTCAACCTCGCTCTTGGTTGAAAGGAATTTCTCTCATTACTTAGTTCCTGTCGAAACATCCTTTATCAGAATTAAATGATTCCTGTCTTTAAAGGGAATAAATAGCCTTTTCTCGTACTTACTGAACAGAACAATCAATAAAATGGATTAATTAACGCAATTAGTATTAAATTACAAATATATAGTCTTATTCATCAATTTATATCGGCCATGCGTTGCAAGATTCGATTTAAACAAAGGTGTCAATGTTATATAGTTCAAAACTGATTGATGGTTGAATGTAAAAATCATCACAACTAAGTTTTAATCCGAATCTAAAGTGAGGATGAAGTTTAAAGTATAAAATTATCAAGTCACCTTTACATATCATGTGAGATTGTTATTTCAACAGTGGTTTATAAAAAAGGTTGTAGTCTCTCAGCCAGCAACCTTAACTTGTGCGTGTAAGATACATATTTTTAGGAATATTGGCTAGATGTTATCCGATTTCTGTTTACTTTTGTTTTCTTACATGTATTGTTTAAATTAAACTTAATAAATTAAAGAAATTAGAAAGAAATGAGAATATTAAGAACCTTACTGGTAGTAAATAGACACTAAAACTCAACAATCGTCAGAAACCAACATATTTTTAACCTGAAAAGACCGTCCCTCTCACCATACGCTTAGTGCAACGTACATGCAACTGCAATAAACGTTTTTAGCATCTGGACGTTTTAATTAAAATACGAGTATACCGAGTGCTGTTTTAGTACCACTGTTACGCGGTGTTTAGAAGATGTATAAAAGTTTTAGTTTCTGGAGGAGAACCATCAGCTTCAAGCGCGGAGTCAGGGTTTTTATCCAGGGCCCACCCACCACCTTGCCCATTCAGGGCAAGCAAACAATTTTCTTGTAATTTAAATAGAGGTGATGTAATATAGACAGTCTGTTACTTATTCTTCCCTATGTTTCGCACAAGCGCCCCAACCTGCCCCACCGTGGCACCGCCCATGATTAGCCTATGTCTCATTTCTTCACCTATGGTTAGATGTAATCTTCTAGTTGATTGTTTCTGTAACATTTGTCTACAGTTCAATTTATAAATTTAACAGCTATAAATTTAGAAATTTTTATGAGATATAAACAAAGAAGATTCCATCAAAACGAAAAAAAGGATACCAGATAATATGAAAAACGGTGGACGTTATAAACGGTATAAAAATAAAATAACGTTACGATTATGAGAAATAGGAAGGGACAGCGGTCAATGAAGTTAGTTCGGGTAAAACGGTATTTCCAAAAATTGGCCCAAATTGCAGTAGGAAAATTTCCGAAAAATTGTTATTAGGAAAACCAATTAAAATCATTTATTTGTTTTTTTCCGACCAGCGATCAATTACTGGTTATTATTTTTGTGTATATTAAACATGGGCGAATACAATCAAAGTATGGAATTTTAAAAACACAGCGCAATGTGGTGAAAGCACAATAACTCGCTCGAAAGGGAAAAAGGAGTTGCATGGGTTCGCCCGAGTGTTCACACAGTGTCACATAGTCGCGCAACCTGATCGTGTGACCAAGCGATTAGTCGAGGCTATAGCCGCCCGCGATTGTCACAGCCGATCGCGCGTCTTTTTCTTAAGCCTCCTTTGACCAGTTGTCTGGTGTAGACCCACTTAACATCCTTCAATTATTCTCATTCTGGGCAATTAGGGTACAGTTGCTGCTCATCATTCTCTTAAACTATCTATAATGGATTAATTAAAGTTAAGACCCTTTTAATTGATTAATAAACATCTTTGGAAATAAATATGTGACCGACACGCTCTTGCCAACTTACTGACCAAATAAATACCAAAATAATTAATTCGTGGGACTCATTTGAAATGATTTAATTTGCAAAAGTTAAGACTTCATTAAAACATTGCAAGTAACCAAAGTGGGCCAGTAAAATTTGTTTCGTGATTAAGCGCTGGACACACGGTGTCTCTTGGTTATCGTGACGCGACTAGACGACTAGTAGCTTAAAAAGTGTTGTACGGGGTCGCTTAAAACCAAGCGTACCAAGCGGCCAGCCGTGGCAATTCGCGGTCATCCGCAGCCACCTCTATACACACGAGCTATCATGTTGGCGTATGAACTCGTGAACTCGGTTGCTAACTTCGGATGGCTGCGAGAGTTCGCACACAGATGGCCTGAACAGAGAAGCAAGTGGAAGTAGGAGCTGTTTGGTACCGGACCGACATTCATTTTGATGTTAAGGCGAGCCTTTCTGAAAGAGGGAGAAAAATGGACCAGATAAGAATTTGTCAAGAAAGAGTGTGTCGGAAAGAGCTCACGCAAGTACGGCGGGATCCTTTTGCGATTCGGTCTAAATAACCAGGATGTAGGTAGGATCATGGGAAGGTGGAGGGTCAACTCTTCTATGGTTTTATCAATCGATTGCGGTAGGTCCTATTCTCGCATATCTTAGCGAGTAGCAGTGCGATCGCCCGATCAGTGACTTCGTGTGCCCGACCCCTAAGAAAACCAAAACTTCTGCGCAAAGTAAACAATCTGGCGTATAATGAATTTTTATTGTGGTTTTAACAAACACAGAAATCCCCTCCATCAAGGTTATTTGCATATTTATTAGATTTTTCCCTCTGTACCATTGTCATCGATCTCCATTGTTGACTTATATTAACGACGAGAGTTTGAGGTCAGAGCGTGGGTTTTCAGGTTAATTTGAAAACATTAATAAGGGCGACTTTATTATTGTTAGGCAAAATCGATACACTACGCAATTATTAAAAGAAAATAAGAATATTTGAGTAGGTGTTTCAATATTCAGCTATTTGCCATATGTTTTAGGTAAAAAATATTAAACAAAATTTGTAGTTTTTGAGAACTCTATCTAATGATATTATATACCGTTTAATAACAATATTAGCCTTTCCTAATAAAGATTAGCCTTTCTCGAAATTTAGTTCGATTTCTTCAGAAATGTAGTAGGAAAATTTCTTATAAATCTGCCTAAAACAGACGGTACAAAACCTGTGTGCCAAAGAAGCGCTTGGCACTTTGTACGTGTACCAGATGCGGAATAAGTTTGTAAAGAAATTATTGTAATCGACATTGCCTAACGTTTATTGGATAGTGTTGACATTACTCTTATTATTGATTTAGATAGTTAATTATATTTATTTTTATAGAGAAATAAACATCTAGCGAGATAGAGGGTAGACAGATTCGTCTGTCAATAGCTACATCTGAACTAAAGGAATTCATCCACCACTGCAGTTACACCTTTAAGGCCTGTTTAGGTATAAGCGATATTCGCTGTCGCTTGCGATAACGATATTCGCGTGGGTACGCGATAATTCCTTCGTTAAGACATAGGCGATATTCGCTAACAGCTTCGAGTAGCTATATACCGCGTACAGCTGCCTAGCCCCAGTGTTAACATTATCGCTTACCCAAGCGGTAAAACGCGTGCCTAGGCGATATTCGCTCCTTTTGAGGAATTACAAAATACCTGGCGGTATATCGCCACATTATCGTTACCGCAGGCGGCAGCGAATGTTGCATATATCTGAGCAGGCCGTTACTACGATTCATGTAACTGTATCAAAAATCGCCTATACAAGATATATACAAATGGAGAGTAACCTGTTAACATAACATTCGTAATAAAAAATAGTAACTAATCAGGAAATCTGTTGGTAATTAATTGAGTCATGTTGTTAATCTGGAAGCGGAATTTGAAATTTCGATCGCACGAAACACGATCCATTTTCCACACCTCTTGGCCACCGGCGATTATAATAAACCCTGGGAGCTGGCCGTCCTGCATTTCCAATTTTATATTGTATTTTTGCTCAATAACTTCCTTATAAATTAGCTCATCAATAAAACATTAGGGCGGCACATGGTGTAGTCCACGGATCGCCGTCATCTGAAATGCAGATCAACGCTTTATAAAAAAGAGAGTTTTATTGTAAATTTTACAGCTTCCTTCAGGGAACCATTGCAATTTTTAAAGGACCTCTTGACGGAAAATCATTTTATAGTTTGACTATTGATATGTCTACAAATTTTTTTTTGTTATGGATGAAGGCGGCAGACGAGGATACAGTCCACCTGATGGTAAGTGGAAATAAGATAAAGTGGAAAATGCAGTACATTTCAAGGTAGACTTCTGTGAGAGAGGGGTAACGTGGCCAGTCGAGCGCGCCCAGCTGCTATTGGATTGCAGCGTGCACTCTCCCCCCCATAAAATATTAGGACTTCTGTACAGTTTGCATTGTCATTAAATTTATACTGTACCATAACTATTTTGATACTTAGACTTTTTAATAGTTTTTACAGCCATAATATATTTATTTACATATAATAAAATCGTGACAGAGCCGTGTCTGTACATGAAATATTCTTTGAAAAAGTGATTACAATATAACATAGAGCCCTTCTAGTACGTACATTAGGTAAATAGGATAAAGTGGGAAATGCAGTTCATTTTACGGTAGTCTTGGGTAATTTGGTCAGTCGAGCATCCTCCCCCTAGTCTTCCCAGCTATTAAGAATTTAATGAAATATTTCAAAAGTGAAATCAGACGTTAAAGAACGTTTCTATTTAATTTACATAGAAAATCTTGTAACAACGAAATTTGTGATACTTTTGAGATTTGGGCATTTTTTCTAATAGTCGTTTTGCCACTTCGACACTCCCCGTGTCGATAAGTCCATATCGAAAATACCGTCCCTTTACTCAAATGACGTCAAATTACGTCAATTTTATAACTCATATGAGTGGGATGAGTATAATATAGTTGGGATACATTTCAATTTTAGCGTTAAAATTGACACAATGGCAAACGTTTTCTTTTCACAAGATAGATTTCACGTACTGAGGTGGTCGTAAAAACGAAATGTTCCTTTTACGTCCCAACACTTTATTGTTGCCTCTATACGTAATTTGTCAAATTAATGCACAGGATTATAGCCTCTATCACCTTTAGATAGGGGCTTGAATAGCGTCAACAAAATCTTACATGTCTACTGCCTTGAACAGTCGACCATTTATTAGCGTAAACCTATTGTAAATGTAAATGCAAGCTAATATAGCATTTAATTCGATAGAAAAAGGAGCTAAAATGCTGTGTTAAACGATCGTATAAAATATTATATATCGGGAGCGACTGTCCCGTAATGCCTTTATGAATTGTATGTGATTATTTGTCTCTATTTCCAATAGAATGAACACCTGAACAATTTATTCAGGAAAAACGAAGTAAACACATGTTTAAACTTTTATTAATGTGGTCGAACATGATAACTGCTGTGTAAACATACCATTTACTTGAGGGTTTCAGGTTACGATCATCAATACTAATAATTACGCCACAATCAATGGCCCACGCTAGGATTTCCTTTGTCGTGGGACCAGAGACACACACAAACACAGAGACACATCCAGACCCGAACAAGATATATCTTTAAAGAAAATCCCTTTATTTAAACAATTCCCGGAGGCAGGGTCACTACTAACTGTGCCAATCGGTCGCTCAAATAATCGAACTGCTTGGCAAGTAAAAGCCGTTAGGGCTGTTAGTTATAAAGTTTATTTTGTCGATATGACTTAATTCTTGTGAACTTGTGTAGTTTGGAGAGGGTTCAAGGCACGCTGTCAATAAAAAGTATATGATGTATCCAGCCGCAAGAAAAGTATCGAGATGTTGAATTTTGCCACCCAATAAATAATCGGCGGAAGGAACATGCCTCCGGACCTTCGCTTAGTGCTGTGTTTCTCAACCTTTTTGATGCTATCACCCCTCAGGTCTATCAGGGAATGTGTCGCTGTCTATTTAATAAAAAAATAGATAAAGAAAAAGAACAATATACCTTCGAAACAAGTTTTCTTTACTCCATGTTAACGCTAAGTTAATGCGCGAACGTTGGTGTTATTTTTTTAAATTACAAACTTACTAAGCCCGAGAGCACTGTTTTGCGCGAGTCGGTATTCTTACCGATTCTTACAGCACCCAGGAACATGCTGATATCTGGTGGCTAAAGGCCGGTGATCGGCTTATTGAAAGCAATAAGTAGTTAGTGGAATACTGCAGTGAATTCACAGAATTACATTATTGAAGCAATTCTATAGCAATAAGAATAGACTCGAGTCATCTTGACTCGAATTAAGACTCGAATCTTTTAGGAAATTACTTTAGTCGATTCGATTCTCAAGAAAGTTGACTCGTCACATCACTACATCAGTAGAACGACTGCCTTAAAGAATGATAGTGGCTCCTACCATTTGCCGTGTATTTGCCCTGAGACTGTATTGTTGTACATATTTTAGAGACTAAATTAAACATGAAACAAGTATATTAAACAAAATATTTAATCTATAATATACCTACATATAATAAAACTCTAGAACCAGCGTGTCTGTACATTGAATATAATTACCAAAAACTGATTGGGGGCGATGAAGGAAGGGTATCGGAATACAAAAGACGATTTTGAAAATTTTTGTTTGTCTGTCTGTTTGTCTGTTCGAACACGCTAATCTCCAAAACTACGGAACGGATTTTCATGGGGTTTCCACAGGTGAATTAAGCTTAGCTTAGTGCTTCGAATAGGCTTTGTTTCATCGAAATCGGGGGACGGGAAGAAAAGATGCTGTTTACAAAGCTTATAAAGCTTTGTAAAATTATCAAAGTAAAGTCTATGCGTACGAAATCGCGGGTACAGCTAGTTAAATATAAGTTACGAGCGTGTTGAAAGTATACAATTTTGCCTTTTAGCCTAGAACGAAATACCAACAATAAATTAAATTCCAGGAAACTCATGAAATCATAATTCCTCATGAAATTACTTTGAGCCGTAATAAATTGTTTATCGTAATTATATTTAATAAGAAGAAGGTAAACACGAAATTAACAAATACTTAAAGCTATGCCAGCTACAACATACTCGTATATGTACTTCCTTAAGACAAACGAAGGAGTAGAAGTGTTCTTGAGTGGAGACCATATGTACAATGAAGCGCAGTATCTGATATGCTCCAGCAAGATGGATTGAAGAATTGAAGAGATGAAGATTATCAAAATTTCATCTGACCTGTACTTTAAAAAAGAAAACGAAAAAAACAAACATACGAGTAACAGGATAGGTATGTCGTTGGATAGGGCTCATGGAATTTTATACAACTATTTTGTGTAAACATTTTTTTTCTAAAACGTAGGCACGGAAAATAGCTAAATGTATCTTTCCAGCCAACTGTCCAGTGTTAATTAAGCTATTATTATTATAAATATAATGTTATTATGATATGTATATAAATGCTCTTACTCACTTTGATGCTGGACATGAATGACATGCTGATGTCTACTTATGAACTGAGAAAGTCTATAATTTACTGAGGAGTCTCCAAGAAAGAAAATTTTGGCTTATGATTTTCATTATGTGCATTTCAAAAGCCTTCATTCATGTTATTATTATCCACGTATTTATGAATGTTTACTTCAAAATCACACACGATACATACTTATCAATGATGTTTATTTTATATAAATTGATTTTTCCAATAAAAATTTCCTATAAAATATGCTACAATAAGCTACGTTCCTTTGTCAACATGTAAAAATATCCTATTCATGTGAAAGGAGATATCAATAAGGGAACCGCAAGGACGCGATCGGGTGTTCTCACGTAGAAGTGTGATTGCGTCTCAGGAAATGTGTACAATGACATATTTTATCAAAAGGATATTTTCCCAAAATTTGTGATTTTGTCTCTTTTGGAAAAATGATGACGCATATTTTTTCTGCAACTGTTGTTTGCTTCAACTATTAGGTTGGCTAATTTTTTAGCGCCAACTTTAATTTTATATAACATTATTTTTTAAATGTAAAGCTGTACTTTACAGTACAGTACAGGGGAGAGTGTACGCTGAAATCCAACAGCAGCTTGGCGCGCTCGACTGGCCAGGTTAATCCTCTCTCATAGAAGACTACATCGAAATGTACTACATTTCCCACTTTATCTTATTTCGCTAATGTACGTACGTGTTTCGGTAATGACTGAGATGTGCCAGAGCCCATTCCCATCCTAACCCTAAGGTAGGCAGCGCATCCGGGGTCGTGCCAACGTTTGTCATTTTGGACTAATGTTGGCATATATCGCGGATGTCTATGGGCGACAGTATCCACTTACTATCAGGTGGACTGCCACCTTCGTCCATAAAAAAAAGATATATACCATCATTATTTACAAATTGCTGCTATCCGCTAGGCAGCGACATTACACCCTCGGCCTAAAAATCTGGTGACTGTGAGTCAAAGTTGTGAGTCAAGTTTGTAAGTAGAAATTGGAAATCTCTGCTGTCGAATTTTTACTATGATCGTAAAAGGTGATAATCCGAAGGCGTCAAGTCAGGTGAATACAGTGAGTGGATCTACCAGCAGAACCCAATGAAATTCCTGCAATTTTTAGCGAATATATTTGGCAGTATCTGGTTTACCGTTAACGTGCAAAAAGTAAACTCGATCCTGTTGGCAACGAAGCTGACACGTCAAACGGCTCAACTGCTGATAGTATAACACCTTCGCATTAACCGTAGATCCCTTCGGCAACAACTCCCAGTGGACCACCCTTTTTACATTCCACCAGCGGCTAAGTATTATCTTTCTGGGATGTGATTCGAATATCGGCGTTGGAATTCTCGTTTCCACTGCACTGAGCCACTGGCGTTTGCGTGCATGGTTGACATACATCAATTACTTCTTATCGCCATTTACCACTTGCTTCAAAATTGCGCTTCATTTTCAATAAATGTTGAATTATCAACTGGTGCTGGTCCGAAGAATTCAAACGCGGTATTTTGAAACTTTTATTAACTAGTACTAATGCTTTCCTATTGTGCCCTGAATGTAGCCGAGCTCCTCAGCCAGTTTCCGTGTTGTCCGTCGCGGATCCTCTTCAATAAGTTGTAAATGTTGTAAACGTTGCACATCCACAGGCACTTCCATAGGCCGGCCGGTGTGAGGTTTGTTTTCTAGATAGTAGCTGCCTTCTTTGAATTTCTTGATTTGCCTTCTTTGAAATTTTCGTGGCATATATAACGAGTCGGTCTTTGCGTCGTGGCCTTAGCGAAACTCGTAAAGAAGAAACGTCCGAATTTGCAATCGTGATAACTCCATTAAATCCACCGATGTACCTAATTCTGATGATTGGCAATAAGTGCGCGGTCCAGTCTATTTATATCTACACGAGATTATATTCTAGAAACTTTCAGAACTCTTTTAGAATGTTCGCTAATGGACGCTAATGGACCTCTAAGACGAGCATTAAACGCTCGTGAGAGTTATAGTTCATTTTTTTTACTTTTGATAGTCTTTAAATCCTCGGCGTTAAAAGCTTGAGTCCAAAATGTTTAAGGTTATGGCACAGATGAACTAATTGGACAAGTTATGGTTCTTAAGGTTAACGTCAGCGCTAATGAAGCTCAGCGCTCATTTTTACAACACTACTTCCAAGCCAGGAATAAGGTAAAATTGGGTTTAGTACATAATACCGAAAACTAAATGGTCGATTGGGTATCGATAGCTCGACAACGTATAACTATGTTCGACAGATTAATTCGTCGATGGGTCATTGAGTTGCTGACTTAGCGATTCATTGAAGAATTAAGATACGTCGATGAATCGCTAGGGCTACAGGTTTAATCGATGGATTATTATGTCGAAAAATTAAAAGTTCATAGCGCTATTACGTCGATTGATTAATTTGGCGATAGTTTGAAACATCGAAATGTTAATTTGTCGGAGCAACGACATTTCGGTGATTCGATTAATTAACATACCGTCGCCGGTAAGGATTGACTTTTATTAAATGATTTTTAAGATAAAACAATAAAAAAATATGTTTTTTTAAAGATTTTACATAAGTCTGGAATATTAGTGGCAACAATATGTCAATCTTCAGTTTTGTATAAACTGGATGCATGTCTTTGATTCATCCCTAGCTATTAATTAAAACCCGTTTCGCCTTATCCGCAATTTAGAATTGAACTTTATATTGAACTTCGTAAGATCAATACTGAGCGGTTATACGTCCAAAATCTTTAACCACCTTAACATTAAGTTCTCACACTTGTTTCAAGCAGTCCACTTAAACTCTCATATACCTTATTGCTGAAAGAATAAAGTTTATATTCCTTTGTATGGAGTGTTTGTGTTGAAAGTGTGAATGAGGATCACAAGGCTCTTGAACATTGTCGCCCTACGCTTTGAGGATAATTAATTCCTTCTCCTTGATAGTTCTGCCATTACTTGGTTTTATAAAGGATGTCGTGTTTGCACGGGATTGCTTGTTTTATGAACATAGGCATTGTTGAATTACTGGGGTGTCTTAATTTTGATGACAGATTAGTTTAAGCGCATAAATTATATAAGAAATCCCAGTTTCGTTTTTCGGTTAGACTAACATTTGTTTGTTTGTAAATAAATACACTAGCGCAGTGCTCCTCAACATTTTTTCACTTGCGCCACACTTATATTCTAACTAAGAATAACTAACCTGAACTAAAAATATAATTAAAAGTACAGGGACTAAAAAATATGGAAAAATTACCATTCTTTAGCATAATGCGCAAACGCTGTGTTTCCCTGCTGGCGCGAATCCGAGCCAGCTTCAACAGCATCCTGAGCGCCATTGCAGCCAGGTGGGACAGTCCAATGCTGCACCGATGGATACGACTGCACGCTAGCCGATACAAACAAATGATTGTTACATACTTGATTTAATTACCATATATACACATGGTTAATTTTAAAAGCAAGAAATGTAACCAATAAATATTTATTAAAATCAACAGTCAATTACTTCTATTGATTAAGAACATCACAATATATGATACCCGATATGATCAATAAAAAATAAAATCACACATAAGATAACGTCTATTTTAAAACAACATTATCAAAGAATACTCAATCATCAATACGAAAAGAATAAATGCCGTATGTTTCCAGTAGGGGAAGTTCGGGTAGCCCCGGACACATAAATGAATTGCAAATAAAAATACCGATTAACAAATTTTCTATCTTTATGAGCATCTTAAATTAAAATTAGGAACTTCTTTAATCATATAAATCAAAAATTAGTAATTAAATCAATTTTTTTTAAAGAAATATATAGAAAAAACTTTGGTCTTCATTTTTCGGCGACAGAAAAGTTGGCGGGTAACCCCGGACATAGTTATCAATTGTGGCCCAATCGTTTTTTTTCCTTACAAACATCACAATTATAGTAAACATCTGAAGAATCAATATATACACAATCTTCGTGGGCCCAATCTTGACATTCCTGGCACTGAATCCAGTCCTCTTCAAATGTTTCTCCGCATATGATGCATTCGGTGTCTTTTTCTCGATTTTCTTGGGAAAGAATTTGATTATTTTTCATTGTTATCAATTTATTTTTACCACCTTTACTTTTCTGGTTTTTCTCTTTTTCTTTTTTATTGCCCCTACTTTTCTGTCTTTGCTCTACATCTTTTTTATACGATGAGGATGTTAGAACCTCGCTCTTTTGGGTTTTTCGAGCCCGCGTTACCATGCGTTTTTTTGATGCATCTGGAAATGGTGACAGTTGTTTTAATAAATCTGTTGGGCCGGTTGAAGGCCCAGTGCGTTCAGTTGCAGGCAATGCATGACTAGTGGAGGGCACTGATGATGAACAGTCGGCTACCGAAGGCTGATCAGATATATTTTCTTTAGAAGAAGCTTCTTGCGTAACGTCTGTCATCATTGACGGTAAAAAATCTATATCAGTAAAGATATCAGGGTTGAAAGGATAAATTCCTGTGCATTTGAACCCGTTTTGTGCTATGTCTAACCTTGCTGCTCTGCTAAAAGCTTCGTCCACAAGTGCAGCAATATCATAATCAGTGATTCTAGCCGCAGGATTTCGCCTCATCCATGCTGAACTTGCAGATGCAAACGCAGCTTTAAAAGGTTTAAAAAATGTCCTGTCCAACGGCTGTAATTTATGAGTTGTATGAGGTGGTGTGCTCAACATATGAATGTGATGTTTACGTGCATATTCTATAACTGCCAGCTCCTTATGACTAGCATGGCCATCTAAGATTAAGAGGACAGGATTCTTATCCGTTGATTGAACATGCTGTTTAAAATGATGGAACCATTGTAAGAACACGTCACCGTTCATCCATCCGCTCTCATGTGGAACGGCAACACTATCTGGCGGAGCTCCTATCATCAAACGACCGTTCTTATCCATTTTTTTTCGAGGAAAAATGAAAAGGGGTGGTATAAAATGACCAGTGACGTTCATCGCAAAAGTTAATGTAATATTTCGACCTCTTTCTGCAGAGATTAATTTGCCAACCTGTTTTTTTCCTTTTATCGAAATGACTTTATCATTTTTATGCACATTTGATACTCCTGTTTCATCGACATTATAAATTCGAGAAGGAGGGAACTTATGTTTCTCTTGAACGTTGATTGAGCTGATCAAAGAAACTTGTGGTTTATTAAACCCAACAGCCCGTGCAATGCTAGTCGATTCGGGAGTTCTTAAAACAATATCCGGATATTTTTTGGTAAAACTGTAAAAAAAATCTTTGCCTGCAGTTCCTTTCTCTTTGTTAAATCTATGAGTTTTGAGACTTTCTGCTAGATCAAACGCCAATTTCAAAAACCCCTTCCTACTCAATGGCATCAGACGATTGTCCAGTTCTTTAATGTGTTTATATAGTTGCATAGAAAAATTTTCAGAAAATGTGGCTTCAAATCAACCTAATTTCGAGATAAAAGCAATCTCTTTTCCACTTTTCAAAATTTTCAGGCGATCGTGAAGTGAGCTTTTTGGTACATCATACCTGTCTGCCGCTTGTCTTAATGAGAACTTGCCTTCCATCACATATTTAACAGCTTCTTTCATTTTATTTTGATCCCATTTTCCTCTATCACTAATTCTCCCCTTGAATTTCGGCATATTTCAGTCTTTCTGCAACAATAATAACAACATTGTAAAATACTTTCCATAAATAAGCAAAATTACAAAACTATTGTAGTTTGTTAAAACAATGTTGCGAGATTGAAAACTTAAAACAATGTCCGGAGGTACCCGACATTATCATGTCCGGGGGTACCCGATCGTTATCATTCAACATTTTTAAAAATGCCTACTTTATTGTGCAAGTAATGTTACAAATACTATTACAACTGTAAAATATATAAAATATTCTAAAGCATTAACTTAAAGACATATATGAACACTCACGTATTGAACTTGATAACCTTCAATGAAGTTTGATAGGAGCGACGAAATTTTTTTTGCGGGAACAAACCACACTCTCACGTCTAAGTCACTCGGCGTTCACGCCGCAGCTGAGTTGGATTTGTTTTTGCTTCAAAGGGCGCTCATTTAAAAGAAAGTTTTACCTACGCAACGTGCTTCGTTTCTTAGAAATTTAAATGTCCGCGGCTACCCGCTGTCCGGGGCTACCCGACCTTCCCCTAAATACTATTTGTATCTTGTATTAACCTTTAATGTCTCAATGAAAGGCCTATGCCACTAGTAAATCCCTAGGGGGTTTCAGGCCATAATTTACCACGCAGGTCCAGTGCGGGTTAGTCCTGGAGCATGCGAGTTTCCTCATGATGTTTTCCTCTCACCGCCGAGTTAGTAACAATTTAGAAAATCTATACTTAAGCAGAAACTCATTAGTACCTACGAGCCGACGATTTGACTCACGATCACACGAATGTGAGTCGAGTATAGATACTCCTAGGCTACCAACTCACAATATCAATTGGCTGATATATACCTACATGCTGCAGATTATACTGCCATACATACCTAATATAACTATTTGTATTAGTGTAAATAAATATTAATTATATAAATAAATATCTATTAAATGCATAAAAATAAGCATTACCTACGTAGATGTGTACAGGCAGTTATAAGAATTTATAATAAATTGGAAAAACCCTGTGCCTAGACAAACCGGCCCATGGTTTTCAGGTACTTGCAATATCTACTTTTGTAACGTTACAAATGTGAATGGCAAATAAATAAATATAACGGGCGAAACCGCGAGGTATTGCTAGTGTAAAATATTTATTTTAAAAAGTTTCCATTGAAATGTTTTGTTAAAATACCTCTGAACAATAATTGTTAGATTATATTTTGTTACGACAACACTGAATTGAGGCGGTTTTTCTGATGTTTGGCTGTCAGAAAGGAAGGAAAGAAATGTCATTGTTGACCGATAGGATTTTTAGAAATAAGATTGGTGGTCGTGGCGGAATTATTGTAGCTGTCACAATAGAAGCCAGTTAGGTGACAGTTAAGTTTAAATAAGTTTGTTAAAATAAGAAATTTTATGTGATACTCGTGATGTAATTTGTATTTGTAGCCAGGGCCGGCGGCTAATGTGGGTATAGTGGGTAGCTCTACTCATTCGGAATTTTCCGAATGGGTAAAGTACCCACTCGGATTTTGACGAATAGTTGCTGACGTCACTAGACATGGGGGATTTCCTCGTCGCTCGAAAAATCCATGTCTAGACGCATTTTCTTTCTTATTTTACTTAAAATTATATCCCGGCCTCATTGTTATTTAGAGCCATTGTCTAATATAAGCTAATGTACGGTACGTTTTGTTAGGGATATCTCTTGAGTCTCAATGGGCAACTGTGCAGAATTAAAATCTAACAAATTTCTTGAGGGACTGTCCAGTGGAAGGGCCCGGCCAACTACCCACTCGGGCCTAACACAACCTGCCGGCCCTGTTCATAGCTACAATATACGAATTAAAAAGCGGAGTTGTGTGTCACTGGATTCCCGCGCCCCGCACTGGTATTTGAAGAATCTGAAAACCTCAACAGAAAATATTATTTTCTTCCAGAAACGTACGTCAAATATCGTAGAATCATAATATAACGTAGGTCTGAAGGCTCTGTGGGGAATGTTCTGTACAGATAAGGCCTCAGCAGCAATTAATTCCGTGACGATGCGATATTTTGTGACCGTCATTCTGATTATCACTATCTGTACATATGAAGGACAAAGTCTGTCTGTCTGCTTATCTGCCTCCGACAGAAAATGGAGACGTGTTATAAATTTGATGAGTATGTTTATCTGTCGATAGCCTCGTTAATGGATGGCCGTATTTTCAAGCATGTTTTTTGCTGGAAATAACATTTATCTGGAAATGTTGTGTATAAAACATCGCGTTATAACTTCAGGGTACTCAGTAGTAGAAATAAAAATACTGATGTCAGCGAAGTGATATAAATTGGCGTGCGTGTTGCTTAAGGGATGGCGATATGAGGTCGATTAAACGGACAATCTATAAATTTAGCTAAAAAAAACAGATTTTAAGATTGATCTCACGCAGTGAATCGATCCTGGAACCGCAAAAATCAAATCGATTTTTTACAAATGACAAATCGTAGACCTTTATCGTAGAGAATAAAAAATTCCACTGGTTCAGTCAATTGAACTGGACGGTTCAGTTAGTAGGAATAAACGAGATAAGATATGTTGGAACACTTCATTTAAGTATTCTTTTAAAGTTAAATAGAAAAGGTTTTTGTAAGTTTTTAATATAATTTCGAATAAAAAAGGTGTACAAAATCCCGAAAGTATATATATATATATATAAAGCCCATTCCCATCCCATCCCTCCCAATCCAATTTCTTCACGCCCTCACACACATCCACATCCACTCACGCAAACACACACACGCATACACGTTGCAACTTTCTCAGACGCGTTGGCTTTCTGTACATGCTGATTTGTGAACATGTATTTCTGTACATGTTTTAAAAAACGCTGAATTTTTTTTTTAAACGACCCTCTGACATTTTTTGCCCTAAATTACCTCTAAGGCCTATAAATTAATTATGAAATTGCGACCCTTCAAAGGTACTTTGATGTGAGCGTAATTAATCCGGTAATCTCTTAGCGTATACGTATCATGGTGTTATGCGTCTATACATAATGTATGTTGGAGACGTAATAATTTAATCTGTATAAAAGCGTATACATAATAATATATGGCAGGTACTACGGTATCGAGGTTTATATTTTATATTGTAAATCGTGTCTGAACGTGTACACTAAAGGCTTTTGCTCACATTTTATTTCTACTCGACGTTTCGGCACGGGTTACACCAGCAGTAATCACGAGTCACTGGTAGTACAGGATGGGAGCTGCGAGCAATTTAATCAACTACCCACATTTGATCTTCACATTCGAAAAGGCTGCGACACTACACTAACAATGGCCGTGGATCATATTCAATACAATCCAACTATATTATAGGGCATATAGATGTAAGTAATAAATGCAAATAAACAAGAATAAAATTCATGTAATCTTTAAAAAAAATCAATGAAGAATAAAATAACAATCTTAAAAAACTTTTAAGTTAAACGGTTTTATATTTTATGTGCACTGAAAACTACGTGTAGCCCTTTCATTTGATACCCATATTGAGGGGGTTAAGGAAAAATATGTAATCCGCCATTTTGTATCGGCGGCCATCTTAGATTTATAATGCTATTGATTTTATTATATTGTATTGTCATCTAAATTAAATGTGTGTACCAAATTTCAGATCAATCTGACAACGGGAAGGTGCTTAAATTTCAATTTCTAATTTTGACCCAAATAAATAAACAAATAAATTCCGTACGGGTCGAGCTAAATAAAACCGTTTAAAAATATAAGAGTAAATGTCAAACAATTATTATGTAATCTTAGTCAAATAAGGATGTTCACAAATCAATGTAATGTCACGTTCTCTATAACTAAATAACTACCATAATACCTATTAAACGGAAAGCTCGTAATAATTTGAGTATAGTCTTTAAGGTCCACTCCGTAAGATGCATAACAGGTCGCTAGAAACCTAGAAACCCCCCCGCCTCTTCGTACAATGACCACAGATTTTATACAAGTCGTTAGAAAAAGAGATCGGATACATGTTAGATCAGTATTCTGTCCATAGATCACCGTTATTGGCAACCGTGAAATGGCATCCTACTCGATAGGGTTGTAACTATTTACATTTTAAGTTTACGACTCGGAATTTAATTAATTTTACGATTTACATGAATTTTTATCCTATTATCATGTTGAATTTATCATTTATCGAGTTGGTTAAAAACTGTTATTGTATGCAATGAAGACTAAATAACCCAGTAAAATGTATATACAGGCTGTGCCAGGACTATTTCCGAAGCCCTGAAACTATGGATTCTACTCACTATTCGGAGTTTATAGAGAAAATAGGAAGAAAATACAGAAAATATGATATAAATGTTCTTCTAAACGTACTTCTGTGCGTACGGTACAGCTGAGGTTTTTTCGTTACGCTGTGATATGGGGCTCTCAAGAACTCTCCAAGGTCGGCGCGCACCCGCAAGTCCCCTGATGTTGCAGGTGTCTATGGGTGGCGGTGACCTCTTACCATCATGTGGTCCGCCCGTTCGTTTGACATCTATTGTATAAAAAAAACACTTATACGCAACCCTAAGAAACTAAATTAATGCTTCAACCATAATGCATCGGACAGAGGCTTGTGGATACAAACTTAAAGGTAAGAATAGACTGAGCTCACTTAACATAAGTCAAGTGTGTTTTTGAAACAGTATTAACATATAAAATATTTATTATTATTATTTATATATTTATTTGAGAAAACGTGCAGTACAATAACACCCCCAAAAACATACGTGTAAAAATTGAATTGCATCAAAAATGTTTCCAACAAAGTTCCATGTACCTATGGGAACAGATGCGCTCTGATCGCCTTAATGTGATAAATGTACATTGTACAGTACATAACGGTTTCCGTCGTATACACGATTAATTAAAAAATACCTGCACCCACTTTACATTTAATTTCTAAATGTAAAGTGAAAATTACCAATTGTTTTTCTACTTTTTAAAATTCAGCACTTTTTTTTTACACTGATTTTTCACAAATCGTGTCTGGTAGCAGGGACACGATTAACAGCTGTTTTAGTCCAATCAAAATAAATATTCACGAAAAATATTTATTTTTACTATTGACAACCTTTATCATTTTTAGCAGCATATGGATCGAAGAGGACTTTTGACATTTTATTGAGAAAGATAGTTTGAGAGCTCATACAAAATATTAGTTCCATGGGAATTATTCCTAGGTGTTACATATATCTATTTTCACTGGACTATTTACGAACGGCGCGTGCCGTTCGTAGCAGCGTGTAGTGAGTACTTAGTATAGAATAACAAAATCAGAGACTTCATTTAAAAAAATAACCTTTTTTCGGGAAAATATCAAGTTCAAAAACTTGTCATAGAACAAAAGTTATTAGTTTTAATAATAGGAATTAAGTGTTAAGAACTCTTGTCTTTTTTATTTAATCCCGTATAATAACAATGAAGGGAATCAGAACGCATCCTATCCTATCCATCACCATTTTTCCAAGCCTTTCTCCAAATCTATTCCTATGCCAACGTTTGTCATTCTGGACTGATGTCCGTTGTCCATGGGCGATAGTTCTACTTACCACCAGGTGATATGAAAGCTCGTCTTCCGCCTTCTTCGTATAAAAACAACATCAAGTCGTGAATTGTTACCAAAATATTTATTAATTTCTAACGTGGGCGTAACGCAACTGATATGTGAGTGACAACCCTACGCAGGCGGATTTATCGACATTTTGCCGCAACACGAGAAGCCAGTGATTAGTGACGCTCTGCCTTTGTTTACTACGAGCTATATTTCAAAAGAAACTGATTCATGTGAGGTATATAATTAAAACGATTATGTATTGTACGCATTTATGTTAGGAGGAAGGTACTTCGTATAACATCAGCCTATATCTCTTCACTTCTGGCCTCTTCCAAAGTGTGTAGCTACATACGACCATCTGAATTTGTCATCCAGCCAATACTGGCGACGTCTTTTAAGTTGTCTTTTTTAAGATATAATACCGCAACCAATCCTTTTATTTTCCACTGCTGGACCAATGGCCCGTGCCTTCTCATGAACATTTCTCATGTACACGAGGGACGTATGCCTTAAAACGCTATTCTGCCAAGAGGGTTGGCGAGTCCACTTTTTTAGAGATGGTGTAGTTCCCCAGGACTTGTGGTAGCGGCTTTGTTATCTCTTAGTCGCCCTTTCACAACACCCACGGTGCTATTCTAAAACCGGCCGGCATCACACGGCCAGACGAATTAATACATTTGCATCTATGTATAATTACGAGTTCTACTTCAGAAGAGCATCCACTGCTACACAGTTGACTGAACTTCATAGTTCACTAAACAGTTCACAATAGAAGCGATAGGTCAGTAATAATTAACTATAATAAAACTGATGACCTTTTGCTTGTAACGGGGCTATGCACAAAAGTGCTTTCGTTCGAACTTCGAATTATTAATCACTGAAGTTGGTCTTTCTTGCAATATTTTATACCCTGAACAGCTTAAAATATAAATATGTTCAGTACCAGTTCAACCCATATCAATCGGCTCCAATGCTAGTTACAAGGGCTGGAATTGAATGGTTTTGGGTATACGATCGTGTTGTTGACTGTACATAAAAAAATATTTAAATCATGTCAATTAACTCCGATTCATGTAGGAATTTCATGGTGTAAATATGTTACATTAAAATAGTACCTCTGTGTCAAGAATTCCTTTTCTTTGCTCCTTTTCCCAAGACACTAAATAGAAATAGTGACAGTGGCGCGACTAAATTGCCGCGTATTACGTGGCAATTAGGATGTTTGACGTTATACAAAATTCTGCTATATTTATATAAATAAATATACAAAACTGTATATCAATATAATTTTATGAAGTATATGTCATCAACATGTCATCAAATTTTGGTTGATCGATGGTCATCAATCACTAAATTATACATATATGAACGAACGATTTACTGTTTTAAATCCATTGACCCATATATTTTTAAATCCATTAAGATGTTTCACGACAAAAAAAGATTTATTGAATAAAAAGACGTAATGGTCAACAAACATTTTATTACTTCTCTATTATGTATACAAATAAATTACATTCTCAACATTATTTAATAATAAATTATATTTACTTCATAAATATATGTAATTTCATTATCAATTTCAGTAGGTCCTTATGTGGGATAAATGTGTGAAGGGGGTAAATTTTTGTTCCTCTATTAATTATAATAACAATAAATAACGCCACATTCAATGGGCCCACACTAGGATTCCCTGTGTCGTGGGTTCAGAGACACATACAAAGACAACCACAAATCCAGACACGAACATATATTAGTTTTTTTTTTATTAAACAAATGTATTTTGTATCTAACCGGGGATCGAACCCGGGACCTTTTTGCACAGCCAGCAGGGTCACTATCAACTACGCCAATCGGTCGGTCAATTATGACCGACTATTATGACAACATAACAAGATGAACGGAGACCATAGATTATGTCTACATAAGTAGACATATATGTCTATATAAGTAGACATATATGTCTATATAAGTAGACATATATGTCTATATAAGTAGACATATATGTCTACATAAGTAGTACACATATGTCTACATAAGTAGACATATATGTCTATATAAGTAGACATATATGTCTACATAAGTAGACATATATGTATATGATATTTAATGTACGAATTAATATTAAAAATAAATAAATATCCAATTTAATAAGCAAAGATAATTTGCAGCATCTGTGGAAGATGTATTAAATTCGCATGCTTCCTCGTACGGTTTTTTTCGTTTTTGAACTGTTAGTAACGTAACGTGTTTGCAATGCGAATACGGTAATCCCCGTTAATGACCGTCTTTATTTTCATCACGTAGAGTCAAACTACTTTTTAAGGCCCATCTCGACTTGAGTAAAATTCTTGAGCTGAGGAAAAATGTGAAATTAAAAGCCTAGTAAGTGCGTTGAACCAAATCTTACAAAAGAAACAAGAAACTAATATCTCTAAATAAATATTTGGTGAAGCTAATTAAAGTTCTATTAAGTGATTGGAAGACCATAAAATCGCATCTTTCCTGTATTTCATACGCCACGATCTCATGTATTCATATGTGATATGTAAGTAACCTAAGAGTCTGATTTTTAAAATTCTTTGCCTTACTAGGTTTTTAAATATAATTTATTTACCTTATAAATTTATAAATTTACCTCGCCTTGTCAATTATGCCTACAAAATTATTATACAGAACTCTTTTCCGTTTGAGTGAGATTCCGAAGAATTTAAGCGCCTAGTCTCAATATCTGGGGAACTAGAATCGACAAGATGGTCCTTTTTATTTGTGATTAATATCACAAATACTTCTAAACTTTTCTCGGATTAATGTCACAAATAAGTATGTATTCAGAAGTCTAAAACTCAGGCAATTGTCATTGGTAAATTGTAAAAATGCTGATACTTGGTACCTTGACTTAAGGTAGACCAGTTTAATAAACTTGGGCGTCTACAAAATCTTTGAATACGGTTCATATTTGGATTACATAAATATGATCATATTTCTGAGCTTCGTGCTGAGCTCAAGTGGCGTCCAATCCGACTTCGCAGGAATACTCATATACTTTTTCTATTACGAGTCTACTCTATTGTCTTCAATCCCATTACGCTCGATTACCTTAACGAACGTTTGAGTTTTTCTCTCTCATTTCCTTAACTCTACGTTCTTCTAGCAACCTTGTACTGAAAATACCATCTCATACTTCCAATTGCTACACAAATTCCTTTACTGTTCAATCTGTCAGACTGTGGAACTCTTTACCGCTAACCATAAGACGAGCTCAGTCATTGCCTAACTTTAAAAAGCTAGTTGAAGATTATCACTTAACCATTTTCTTTTTTGTTTTTGTAGGTATATTATATGATATATATATTATTGTTGTGGAGTATATTATATCATATATTTATTTTCATATGTATTATATTTTATGTAATAAGTAATAACATGCTTGAACCATAGGGTTGCTAACGGTTAGGTTGTTAAGAGATCGATTAAGCGATAAGGCAGCAAATTGTATAAATTCTTCATTGTTGTGTTAAATATATTATGTATTGTTTTTTTATATCTACATTAAGGTGTATTATTATTATAGTGGACCCTTGATTAAAGAACAGCGTTTATGACTAAGTAGGTGAGTTATTTCTATTTATTGTCTATGGTACAACAACGACCCTGCACAGTGGTAGGGGTTCACATCCAGGACATTCAGGAGGCACGTAAACTATGCAGCTCTCTTCACCAATACAGATGTGGTCTTTACACACGTCGAACGCAGTTAGACAGGATCTGTAGGCTGAAACAAAGTTATAGTTTTGAGAGTTTTTTATAGAAAGAAGGTGACAGACGATCAGATATCCACCTGGTGGTAAGCGGATACTGTCACCCATGGACATCCGCGATAAATGCCAACATCTGTTCGAAATGTCAAACGATGCCACGCTCCCGGATGCCCTGTCTACCTTTGGAGGTTTAGGAATGGATTTGGAGGAAGGGTTGGAAAAAAGAGGAAAGTTAGAATGGGATGGGAATGGGCTCTGGCATAACTCACTCACTACCGAAACACGTATGTAATAGGATAAAGTGGGAAATGCAGTACATTTTAGGGTAGTTTTCGGAGAGAACTTGCTTAGTGGGATTGCCGTGTGCATCTTTCCCCTCTCAAATAAAAGTCTGGTCCAATAGCTTGGTAACTTCCTAAATTAATCACGCTGCGCCGATCCATCGGTAAGAATACGGTAATACGGCGGGGAATGATAATACTAAGTCCAGAATGTAATTAGAACATTTTCTACCTCGTCATTTTTTTTTCGGAAGGGCTAAATTCTTGTGGCCCTAATGGCGTTTCAAGAGTCCCCACACACGTATGGTTTAGGGCGAGCGCAGAAGACTCTCAGCCAGGAGCAAAAAGTGTGTGCAGAAACGAGCCTAAGAGCTGACCGGCGAAAGGAACAGACCTCGGCCTAAGGCGTTGCTTTGGGAGGGTACCGCGGGATCGCAAGTCGGTGAGAAGCGCCCAGGCATGTGCCGATACCTGAAGTGGGGACTGACTGTTATTCTGAAGAATCCCAATTGAGCAAACAATGCATTACCATCAGGTGGGTTCTGTCACTTTATTTCATAGAAAATAAAGAAATTCTAATGAAACTAGCTCCGTTTCACAATAAAACCGTTTAATTGTGTTTCGTTGTGGTCTCATTTGTCTGGCGTCTCGACAAGCAGAAAATGCGACTCGTTATTCTCAACCTTTTCTTAATTAACCGCGGTTCGATTACCTTTAGAAATACTTAATTGGGAATAATTATTTACAGTTCAGTGAGCATTAGAGCGGTGAAAGCCCAGGGGTGTATATTCTCGTCTCTCATTCGTGAGGTAGTGAGCTCAAATACGCAGCCCGTACCACCGAGTTTCCTCTTAAGTATGGATTATAAAAAAATATCACTATTGAATCGCCGGTGAAGGAAAACATCGCGAGAAAATACAAATACGAGAACTAAACAAAAAAACCTGTGCTGTCAGGGGACCCCCCCGTCAGGAACGAAGATCCTCACGCATTTTTTTAAACTCCGAATGTAATTCACGCATCCGTATATTTTCATTTTCAGGCATGTTATAACCATAATCTTAGTAAACTCTAAAAACAATCGATGTATTGCAAATATCGATGTATGTATTTTTCAATATATCATTCTAACATCGATGTCACTATGCGATATATTACATCGAAAAATAACGATACGATTCGGCGATGGCGATGTAGTTGAATCGGATATTTTCGTTTCGGATCGAGCGAGGCATGAGAGAGAGAACTAGCGATCGGCCCGCTACCGAAGTTTATCGAATACCGACGAACAGACACGATCGCGAGAATCGCGACCATACCGTGTCCGAGAGAGAGAAAGGCGAGAAAGAGAAAGAGAATGGAGGGCTTCAAAATCTTACGTGACGTTACATTTTCTCTCGAATCACACCTACGTAAAGCCGCGTAAAGGATCTTCGTTCCAAAAAAAAACTGGATTAGCAGTGATTTTTTTAATAGAAAGATTTTGTTTAGAATTGGACTTTTGTCGGCCATGGACATCCAGAGTGTGTAATGTTTGTTGAAGATGTATTGAAAAAAGTCACACGCCTGTTCCGGGGACTGAGCTATCCTGGACATTACATCTGGGCCACTACTCTCCCCGACTGCCGCAGCTCTGGTCCGTCGCTCTTTGGGCGCTGGTGCTCTACCCGGGCGCCGCTTCTTGCGTCTGGCCGCTATCGCCGCGTCCGATCGCTGTTTCCAGTCGGCGGTAGTGCCCGCTCTACATCACTCTGGGCGTGCGCTCTGCTAAGCGCCGCCTCTACTACATCCTGACCGTGAGTTTTTGGTGCTCGTGAACTAGAAACAGACACTTACAGACTCTTTGTTTAAGTACTAATTTTCCTCTTTCTAAAATTTTGTATTAAGTTTTCTATAAATTATAAGGAGCTATTGAAACAAATCCTACCTCTTTCCACTCTAGTAGAAGTTGATTACCCCCTTTAGTAATATCTAGTAGGGTAACACGACAAGTGATAAATGTTAGCTGCTCCAGAATAGCTTCATTATCTACATTTTTACCGCTATATTTAAAGCCTTTAAGTGTTAGATACTTTTTTAAGCCGATATTTTAACTAAACTGCAAGAAGTGACTACAAAAGGATATCTGTCGAAAGATTAAGGCTTGAAGTTGTGTTGCGTTATATGTACTCGTAAGTTAATGTTAAGTAATTATAGGCTATCTAAAAAAGCACAGACATTAGTTACTACAAGTAAATAACATGGAGTTGGTAGTAATGTGGAAAATAAATTACCAATTTTATGAAGAGGAAACGTTTTTTTTTTTGGTTGCTAAATCAGTAATTTCACGCCGTAGATTTTCTGGCACAAACTAAACAAAGAGAAAGGTTTATAAAGGTCACATTAGCATGTCAACAAGATGCTAAGAACCCTTTTATCATTAATTTGCCTAGTGACACACTTCACAGAGCTAACTGACGTTTTACAGAATATTATGTTTTCAACAGTTACGTAACGAGAGTACGATGAAACGAAAGTTATGTTAAGGCCCATTTATACAATGAGAGTTTCTCGAACGTATTCGGCGAGAATGTATACGATTCTCGTATATGACCAAACTTTACACGATTCTAGTCTGTAACTGTCCACATGATGATAAAAACTCGATGATAACAGTGTTAACAATGACCACACGATGATAACAGTTCTTTAAACTTTCGATAGATTTTCTCTCCTGGACTTCTAACTTGATAGTGATAAGGGCTAAAATGGAATGAAACTGGATTGCCTGTTGTAATGCTCTGTACCTCTAACACATAAATGTATATATGTAGGTATATTGAATATTAGTTGAAAAGTAAATGTTGCAGTTCTCGTGGTTAGATAATTATATAGTGTTTTACTTTCTCTTTTTAGAGATTTAGGCGACAGACGAAAGGTCCTGCGACCAGGCGATCAGTAGCTTGAAAGGACTTATATGGGGACGTTTAAGTGCGTTCATATTTTGGAGGGGAAGGGTGCACGCTGCAATCCAACAGCCGCTGGGCGAATTTGTTGTCCCTATCTTACAGAAGACTACCTTGAAATGTCTGCATTTCCCACTTTATCCTATTCCCCAATGTATGTACGTGTTTCGATAGTACGATGATACCAGAAAATTATGACAGGAAAGTCAGAAAATTAATGTTGTATAGTATGTAGGACAAAATTAAAAATATGCATAGAAATAACGAGAGTCTGACTTGAACAGAGCTTATCAAGAACTTCAGTGAAATAAATATTAGATAAATAGATAAATGTTAGTTATTGCTTAAGTGGTTTAAGGCAGTGCTTCCCGAAGTATGGGTCGCAAGTGAATATTAGGTGGGCTCCGGAAAAAATAATAATCTAATTTTAAGTATATTGTTCTGATTTATCTTATTTTTACTTATTAAACATTTCGAGTGTACCTAACTGGATTTTTTTTATTTTATTAATTGTACAATCCTTCATATAACTGCGCTACGTAAACGAGAACATGCTGCAGCAGCGAGTCAGCGACACAATGCTATTTTCATGTAAAGCGTAGGGTGAGTCCCGTACTTTGTCATTTTTTTTAGGTGAGTCGCGGTTCATATAACTTTTGGTTTAAGGGATATCAAGTTCAAACAGTACTTACTATCTATACAGATTCCGTCAAAGCAGCACCCACCGCAGCACTGTTCATGATCCACGCACTGAAAATAATAGTAATTCATTATTCATATTGAATTTTAACTTATTTTTTCTTTTATGGAAAGAAGGCGGCAGATGAGCATAAAATCCACCTGGTGCTAACTGGATACTGTTGCCCGTGGACATCCGCGATATGTGCCAGACGTTGACAAGCCAAAAGAGATCTAGGAATGGATTGGAGAAAGGGTTGGGTAAACGGAGAGGGATAGGATAGGATGGGATGGGAATGGGCTCTGGCATATGTCACTCACTACTGAAATACGTACATACGACGGGGAAATAAAATTAAATGGGAAATGCAGTACATTTCATGATAGTCCTTTTGTGAGATAGTTATTGGTGTTTATCTATAAAAGTTTTTATAAATTGATGATTAAATCTGTAAAATATTGTCTGTATTCCAAGGTAAAAATATTGTTCATAGCTGTTGTATGTTTTTAGAAAAACTTTTTATGAACAGTACAAAATTACAAAATACATATAAAAGTTTTGTTTACAAATTGTAAACAATTTATGAAAGTTAAAAATACATATTAGATTTAATTGTATGATTATAATAAATTTTTCTGATTAAAATAAACGCTTGAATTTACTTTAATGGTTTCCCTTGACAATTTTCATTTTACTACATACAATATATATAAATATCATCATTCATTATATATATACTTGATAAGTAAAGATGCACGTTTTAAATGTAAAATATATAAATAACAAACATAGATATATGAGAAATATTGTAGAAATAGTACCCTTTGACCGCCAACTTTGCAATCCTGCGCGTGCGCCGCAACAATTAACATGAGGATTAACACGTACATTTCCACTTTTTAACAACATAAAAGCCGCAGTCTATTTAACAAATCGATTATTTTTAAGATTAATTTTATCTCGCTGTATATCGATTATATTACTTTGCCTATGTTTGTTGTTTTAAAATAAAATCACAGCGTTACACAAAATATCACAATTAAACTGTAAAAATATTTTCGTCAAGAATCTCGTTTCAGAACGAACAATTCCTATGTATCTTCTGAAATACCAAGTGCCAATGTAAGAAGGAACCAATGAATGAATAGTATATCACGCGCATGACCGGCGCACGCGCCGACCTCGAGTATTGTGAATGACCGAGTTAGCTCAGGTGCACTCCACTATTACATGTTGAATGCAAATTAATCTCTTTGAACGTTCGTTTAAAAGTACGTAATGGTATAACCATATTCCTCAAGCAGCAGTAGGTTATTCCAAGAGATTGGGTAAATTTTCGAAGATGTTTAAATAACCTTCCGGGTGAAGTATAATTCTTAAGTATTCGAGTTTCCCCACGATGTTATCCGGCGAGCTAGAAAATAATTTAAAAATTCGTGCTTAGTTGTTTCTGGATTCATTGGTGTATATCATACCATACCATCAGCTTTGTCACTCCACTGCTGGATGTAGGCCTCTCCCAAGTCTCGCCACCAGACACGATCCTCGGCTCTTCTCATCCAATCACCACCGGCATATTTTTTTAAGTCATAGCTCCACCTGGCCGGAGTGCGGCCCACACTGTGTATATCAATCTTATATATAAATGGAAATACAGTTTATACATTTCCATCTATATGATTTTTGTATTTTATATTTCTTATCCATTTTTAGTAGAACTGGATCGCTAATTTAGAGTTGATTATGGCAAATGGTAGATACAATTATGTACAACTGTAGAAAGACTTAGCTGATGATGGATAGGAATGAGGTTTTATAATCTTGAATAATATAATAACTCTCGGACGTAATTAAATTTTTCTTAACTACGTTTGTTGCAAGGTACGTTTTACATTATGTAATCATTACTAAATATGTAATTTGGGTATTACCTGCCATTTATTATAGTTTTCTGTTATTATTACTATTATACCATTAAACGCGTATGTTTATTTATTTATTTGGGAGGGGGGCACGCACGCTGCAATCCCACAGCCGCTGAGCGCACTCGACTGTCCGAGTGACACCGCACTCAAAGATCAGTTCCGATCGTAAAATACACCATATTTTCCACTTTATCCTATTCTAGCAATGTACGTACGTTTTTCGGTAATGAGTGAGATATGTCCGAACTCATTTATATCCCACCTATCCTTCGTATTTTGCTCACCATTCCCCATGATACGGTGAAAGGTCTCCAAATACATTCCTAAATCTCCACAGGTATGCAGCACTTCAGGGGGCGTACCATCATACTAATGTCATTCTGGACTGATGTTGGCATGTACCCCGGGTGTCCACGGGCGACAGTATCCACTTACCACCGGCTGCACTGTCTGCTTTTTCTATAAAAAAAGAACTTGACGTTTCGTTAGATTACGCCAACCATGGTCACGTGCTGACTGGTGAGACCGGTGATCCACATCGCTTTATTAATAATAATTATTTACTATTATTATAAGGGTATCAATACTCTACTTACATTCGTGTGATCGTAAGTTTAAGTCCTCGGCCCTTACGAGTTTATACGTGAGTTGCTCGAGAAATTTCTGAAGTATGTATCCGCACTGGAGAAAGCCAGTGCCCTACAGTGGGACGATATAAGCTGATACATACATTATTATAAATTATTTATTTATAATATACTTCGCATTTATAATATTAGTACGGATTACAATTGTATGAAGTAAGTACTTCTTATTTTCTATTTTCGGTGTATGTGTAAACTCGGGTAAGCCCAAATCAAATTTCCATATCATTTTCACACAATGAAATGTAAATGAAAACATGTATGTTTACCAAATAGGATAAACTGATGCATTATCTCCGTAGGAAGGAAGAAAACCCAATAAGGAAGGAAAGATTTACCAATATAGAACTCCCAGTGTGCCTAAACAATTTGATTCTTTGGAACAATATGGAGGTGCACTATGAAGTACAATATAGTCACAACTACATATCGTCAAACTTAACGGGAACTATTCTGCCATTGTAAGAAGAAAATTACATAATAATATTTTTAACGAAATCAATACTAAGTAATATTTGGTACTAAGTACTAAAATAAACAATGGTTATTCTTTTTGTTTTATCCAAAACTCCAAATTTGATTTAAGAAAAATTGATTTTTTTTCCCGATCGTTCGTTGCAGCTGCCGATGGCTATTGTTTCAAGAATACTTCAAGTTTTAGAATACTTATTATAAGTAAGTATTAAAGAAAATAAAACCGTTATTAAGCGTGTTAGTATTAAGCCGACAAACTGTCATGCAGGTTGGCGGAAATGTAATAATTATTTAATATGTATTTTGTGTGGATCAATAAATAAATTAAATAATAATAGTGAAAATTTTACCATTTTTTTTATTTCTTTCGAATTTCATTTAAATGCCCTTGTGCCTTTTTTAAGGAGGGTAATATCAACGGGGAATCATAATGGGGAGTTAAACGTCTTAGCGGGAAGCTTGCTCTTTAATTTATTAAAAGTTTCTATCGGCTGATTAGCCCAGACGGTATAGAGTCGCAGACTGCTGTACGAAAGATCCCAGATTCAATTGCCAGTCGCACAAATTTCGTTCGAAATCTCAGTAATTTGTTTGTCCTCGTATTTTTCGACCCAAGGTACCAGCTTTCTAGTGAAAAAAAAAGAATGTGTGGAATCTGGCTGCCTGTTTGTTACGTCTTCACAACTAAACTACTAAACCGATTTCAGTGATATTTGAGAGAAAGATAGCGTGAAATCCGGAGAAGTACATGGAATACGTTTTACCCAGAAAAAAATATTAGATTTTCTAGGGTGTCAATTAATTTTAAAACAGAATTAACGCCGGCGAAGCCGTCGGCTAAAGGTAGTTTAATTAATACTTATAATTATTTAAAAAGAGTACCTTATTATGGAAAATACAATTTTTCACTTATCCCATTTTTATTCTAATGGTGTACAGTCAGCAACATGCTAATGTACTCATAGGCATTCGATTGTAGTCCATATTACTAGTTTATTAAGGTACCGATGGGTATACATGTCCTGTAGCTGACTGTATATAGATATTTCACATTGTCCATAACTTGGTGAAATGAATGGAATAATAACGAAAAGTTTTGGGCCAACTTTATCATTTCGAGCTACCGGTGTACCGTCACGTTCACATCTCCCATTAAATGCTTAGTGTAATACACTTTGCCCTCTGGTGAGGATGTCGCCCCTTTTACCTTTGATGTTGTTTGAATTTGATTAGGGTTACCTATTCAAATCTCTAAAAACAAATGTTGTTAAAGAAATTCCGTTAAACGTAGCAATTTTTGATAGAAATGCTTTTTTAGAGTTTTCGGAAAAAAATATTAGGGATATTTTAGTGGAATCCATCCCGGAGATTCCGTTGATCTATGGCGATGCTAGTAAGAATGGAGATTTCCCTTTTTCCGTAGGTTTTAGAACATAAATGATTATTGTGACATTATATGTATCTTGTTTAGCCTCACGTAGGTAATATGCTGACCATTAATTTTTCGATGAGTGTTATTTTGTGTCCCTAGAATATAGTTCTGTAGCTAAGATATTCCGTTTACTTTTTTTGTGTCAATTGTATGATATTTGAGATTTGTACATTAATTTCGTATGTCCACAGGGCGGGACATGCCGGAACTATGCCGGGGTATTAATGATCCACGAATAAATAAATCTGAATCTGAAAAAAGTATTTTAACAAAAGTTATTGAGCTTGATGAATCCTATCCAACGATATATAGTTTGTTTGTATAGACGTGAATTTTTTGGAATTTCATGATAAGTAAAGTCATGATTTTGGAAGTAGGTTTTTAATTTTGCCATGTATTATACTGTCATGTTTGATGTTTGTACGACTGTGTGAATGTTTGTTTAATTCTGCCAAATTAAGAATAAAGGAAAGTGGCTCAACTATTAAATATTTCGACTGCACTAAACTGATTTGGCTCATCTTATGTTGGAACGTAACCAAAATATTTAAATAAAGATCCAAAATATTTTTCTGGCAAATTTCATTTCAATCTCAAGAACCCTGAATCGTGTTTTGTATTCGCCTTAGTCGATATGTTAAGATTTTTTTTTTTGAAATTGCAAGTTGAAAGGATCTGCTCTCTGCACTATTGCAAACTTAATTAGATTTTTTTGGAATGACCTTAAAAGTAACATTTGTCTGTCCGTCTGTCTGCCTTTTCGTTGTCTTTATCAAAATCGGTTTAGCAGTATTGAAAATATAGCTGAATTTGTGAAAATAAGTTTTCAAAATACACATTTCCTCGGTGAAGTCGACATTTAGAAGCGGGCGAATAAATTTAGGAAGTTTAACAAACAAAAACATTGTTTGTTTGACATTACTTTCTCACCGTGGACACGGCGACCACGGCGACCACGGCGACAGGACGCATTTGTGTGTAAATTTTCTTCAAGTTTTTCAATTTTTCATGTGTAAATGTCTGTTTGTAATATTAATTTTTAGAACAGCGCAAAACCAAGGAGGGTGACACAAACGAAGGGAGGCTTCTACTCAGCAGTGAGTGGAAACAGGTCGATGATGATGATAATGACGATGAATATTAATCAGTAATGTATTATATGAAAATACACAAATCATTTCACATAATTTTTTAAAACTAACGTCGTAATTTAATTGTTAGCAACGTTTTGACTTATTTGTTGCTTGCGTAGGTTTTACGATTTGCCTATATAACATCGATATTTTAAAATGTTTTAATGATACGCGTTAATAAAGGTTTACGCCGGTTTATATAGAGTTTATACAGTTTACACAATAACTTGTTCACTGCTCACAGGTAAGTTTTTAATGTCTCGACTACTGATTCCAGCAGTACTTGTATCTTAGACAAATTAGTATGGTTTATTAGATACAATTATGTTAGCTATATACTTATTCTTTGTAAATTTGTTGATAAAAAAAATAAAATAAGAAAAAAAAACTGCACAATAATGTTGTCTATGTCCATAATGTTTTTGAGAATCTTTCATTAATATAAAAAAAAACTAACTGCGTGTAAAAATTTCGATTAAATTGATAAATACAGTTATAATACAAATTTTGTGGTTTATTTAATTTGTTGTTAACTTTGAATTTGGTACATTTTGTGACATTGATTTCTGTTAAGGATTCCGACTTCCGTGTCTCACTATGTCGTTTCTATATTACTATTCTCAATTTCCATGTAACTTATATTTGTATTTTAATTATAAAACGTAATGATGTAGTAACATCTTATGTGGTAATACGCTAATACGTTTTCCAAAGTCAAATATGAAATGTAGAAACGAACGCTGTCAGCTGTCATCGATGACCCGTCAATTTTGGCGGTTACTCGTTTCAGTACATAATATGTGACTACATTCTTGTATTTATCTAGAACGTTTCCGACAAGGTGTTAAAATTATTTGGATCAGATTTCGCAAGAGAAAATTTCTAAATTGATTCTAAAGTGAAATAATTGTTAGATGAGGCGAACTTACCTAAGGGTTTACCTTACCTTACCTATTTATATGAATAAACGAAATGAACTTTACATATAAACGTTTAACATTGAATTAAATCTTTTTTATACACAAATCAGTTTGGAAGTTTAACCGATTTACAAGCGTTAGTTGACAGGCGATTTGTTGTAACGAAATAATAAACTAACGTAGGCGGCAGACGAGCATACAGTCCATCTGATGGTAAGTGGATACTGTCGCCAATAGACATCCGCGATACATGCCAACATTAGTCCAGAATGACAAACGTTGGCATGCCCCCGGATGCGCTGCCTACCTTTGGAGATATAGGAATGGATTTGGAGAAAGGGTAGGGAAAACGGGGAGGGATAGGATGGGAATGGGCTCTTGCATATCTCACTCTCTACCAAAACACGTAAGTACATTAGGGAGATGGAATAAAGTGGGAAATGCAGTACATTTCAAGGTAGTCTTCTGTGACAGAGGGGTAAAGTGGCCAGTCAAGTGCGCCCAGCGGCTGTGGGAATGCAACATGCACTCTCCCCCTCAAAATCAAAATACAACTCAAAATGTTACATAATTTACTGTTAACTAGAACATTACCTAGTCCTGTTCCGTCACATTGTAGCTTAATGGGTGTTTCACATTATCTGTCAATTTTCGAGAACCTGACTCACGCAACGCTTCGCATAATTGCAATCACAGCGATATTTAACAGGCACTAATTAGGTATTGAATGATTTTTATGGACGAAAGCGGCAGACGAGCATACAGTCCACCTGATGGTAAGTGGATACTGTCGCCCATAGACATCCGCGATACATGCCAACATAAGTCCAAAATCGGTATTCACTTGTAATTGGATATTCTGCGAATTATAACTTGTTTTATTGTCTCGAGGTGGTAAGTATACGATAACGCTTGCATACGATACTTGATATCTTGATATTATCAGACTATGTCATTCCACTTCTGGATACAGGCTTCTCCTAAGACTTGACACCACGCACGACCCTCGGCTCTTCTTATCGTACCACCACCGACGTACTTCTTTAAGTCGTCCGTCCACCTGGACGGAGCGCGTCCATCATTGTGCTTCCCGGTACGTGATCTTCATTCGAGTCGAGGTCCTGCGGCAAATATGGTCATATATTCTTTCATATTCTTTGGTGAATCCCGTCGTTTCGGATCCTATCCCGCAAAGAAACTCCGAGCATTAGATATAGAAGTTTATCATGTTTTTAATTTGTATTTAATTGAAAAAATTAATGACAGATAAATTGTAGTGCATGATCACTGTTAATTATAATGTGCGTCAGACTCCTGGATTTTCCAGATTCAAGGAAAATCCATGCTTACTGTTAATAAGCGTGATTTATGAATGAGCGTTAATCGCTCGACGCTTGAGAGCTGACTGAGCGCTAATAATACTTTTAAACTCATTATGTGTGTTATCACACAACTTTTTAAGGTTTCAACAGTAATGAGTGAAGTTACCGCTGACTTCACTCACTTTCCATTTATTTAAATAATTTGTTCATTTAAACATAACAGAAGGTACAGTGAAATCAATGAGAGAGAGCTTTGCATCTGTGTGAGTGGGTGCCGAATTGTCCAATCGGATCTTTACTTTGACTTGTCCTGGTCGAACATTTGTCCTTCATTTTATAATTTTAAAAGATGGCTCTTTCGTGTGAATGTTGTATACAAACACTTTTCGACATTTAAGTCTGGTTTATTAAGGTGACAGTAGCTACCAAGCCTCACCAACTACTTATAACGATAATTTACAAATAGATTACCACTTATTTTTTGTTTTATGTAAGCGGTGATAACCTAGGGGTATCTACACTCGGCACACATTCGTGTGGTCCTCCTCCTCCTTGGCCAGTACCACTGAGTTCTACTTTATAAAAAGTATGGATTTATAAAATTTATCACAACCTCGGCGGTGATGGAAAACCTCGCGAGGAAACCCGCATGGTCCTGAAATGAAAAGAATATGTGGAGTATGCGTTTATCCACCAATCCGCGTTGGGTCCGCATGGTAAATTACAGCTCGAAATCAGTGATTTAATACGGGAGTCCTGTGCTCTGCGAGGGACATTAAAGGCTGGTACAAGTACAATTTTATGTTTGTTGGCGGGTTGGGACGTCTTCCATATATTTTCTTCCATTGTCCTTTAGGTCAATATCAGGCAGTCAAACGATAATTTAGCCAGTCAAGCAATGACCTTTGACATCTTACTGTTTGTCTATTGTTTGCGGGGCGCAGAAATCCCACAACCGCCGTACAAGTACTAGCCGTACTAGTCACACTTACGATTAGTATGATCGGGCCATACCTTCACTTGTGAAATCACTCCCTTGTGTTTCAGTTAATTATTTCTATTCCATTGAAAACTGTATGAATATCTATCATGATTCCTAATACAGTTGCAGTGATGTTGAAACATAGACCAAATCTAATTAGATCCCTGAATATGTGTTCACCTGTCCACATTATTATGAAATTGAAGCAGTTTATTGGTATATCAAGAGCTCTTTTCAAACTGGCGTCAACTTCGTTATGCGTGAACGAGTTAAATATACGGGCGCTTTGAAAACTCATTTGAAAACATTTTAACAATGGTGTAAGCATTATTTATGTGAAACCACATGTAATTTTAGTGATGGTATATTGAATGATATATTTACAAGTACAGAGAGGGATTCTCATTTGTATATTGTAAAAATAAATACAATTTCATAGTTCCTTAGTAGAAAAAGATTCATCTGTGATCTCCACCGCGATCCTGTATCAAACAGGACAGTTATGTTACTCGTATGTTGATTTTTTTAGAATTATGGTTTACGGCTGAGGATTCAAGTCCGTTTTAGCCAATCTTTCACGTCTGCTAACAAGCTTCAGATCATGGGTTTTAGGTACGGTTGCCAATTTTGAAAGGGACAATTCCAATGCTGGTCTGGGCTGAAAAAAGTGAGACACAAGAAATTTTTTCCCATCCTGGAATCCATAAGTTCAGGCTTCAGATTTTTCGGATATTTCTATATGTTATATATACTTTAGTTACTATTTCACTTAATTCTTTCTCGCACCTCCCCAATGAACCTCCCTGATCAACCGGAAGGTAGTAGAGAATACTTTAAGTAAGCAGAGGTTACCCAAAATGCAATAGTTATCAGTACGCCAAACCTTCGCTATTGTTTACTAAGTTTATTAAGTTAATAAACGGACATCACTGTTTATTAAGTTTCAAAACCTATGCACGCCATTGGACCCGATATACACAGATGTGTGAATTGTACACATACATACCTCGTAGCTATTGAAGGACAACACTATATAATTTTCTAGTTATTATACTATATGTAGTTATCATTGTGTGTAGCACACGTGAGGGATGTAATTTAATTCGTAAACATATACTTGTAGACAGACCACAATGTGTGAGGAAACACGTGTATTGTGAATTGCTATTGTAATTACAATTTGATGACGAATTTGACCATTTGTTGGAACCGCGAGAACTGATGTCGAGTCTTTGTTTGATTATTATAAACATTGTCGTTTAATAGTGATAGTTTATTAAACTTTAACGTGCCTAATGTTTTTTTATTATAGGAAAGAGGCGGCAGACGAGCATACAGTCCACCCGATGGTAAGTGGATACTGTCGTCCATAGACATCCGCGATAAATGCCAACCTCAATCCAGAATGACAACCGTTGGCACGCCCCCGGATGCGCTGCCTACCTTTGCAGGTTAAGGAGTGGATTGGGAAAATGGGGAGGGAGAGGATGGGCTGGGAATAGACTTTAGCATATCTCACTCAATACCGAAACACGTACGTACATTGGGGACGTACATACCTTGCAGTACATATCAAGGTAGTCTTCTATGAGAGAGGGGTAACGTGGCCAGTCGAGTGCGCCCGACGGCTGTGGGAATGCAACATGCATTCTCCCTCTATCGAAATGTATGTAACACAATGCTATGCTTTTCGTGTACACAATACTATGCTAAGGAGTTTAACTGTTCCGTCCTCTGTAAACCTACTAACACTTTACTTTGACGGAAATTTGCCACAGGAGAAATATATATAAATTCACTACAGCCTAGTTCCGTATGTGTTAAGTTTGAAATGTTGTACGAAAGAAAAGTAGACACTGTTTAAAACACTGTTTTATAACGATTTTTCTGTTAATTGTACAAGGTAATTGTACTAATTCGTGAACCATTGACAACTTAAGTGATCCCAATGAAATGGCCGCGCCACAAGAAGTAAACATTCCATTGAACAAGTCTTGGCCACTTTTAGATTTCAACTCTTTTATCGGCTAAAAAGTCGCGAGGATTGGCAACATCTTCACAGATATGTTTTTGTTGAGGATTTATTTATCACAAAGCGACACACTGTAACTAACAGTAACATATGTGACTAGTAAAAATATTTACATCTATACGACGAAAACAGCGTTATTTCCGCAAGGCCTGGTATTTTAATCGATTTAATTTAATCAAACATTTACCCAAACTACCCAAATGTTAAACAACTTTTGTGGTCCGATTGGAATTGAAGGTAGATACTGACAGCTACCTATCAGATACTGACAGTTACCAAATTACTTTTTATGTTTTGCGATAATATCGGAAAATATTTCTATTCCACATGCAGAAAGTTTTTTTTTATAAAAGGCTAACCTTTTTAGATTAAAGATGTGAAGGAAAAAGGTCAAAAGGTTTCGTCGCGAAGTGGTGAATTTATTGACAAAGTCTACATAGATTATGTACAGTAACAGACGATATTTATGACATGTTGTAAATGAGAAAGAGGCGATCGTATATTTTAATTTTTGTACAGTACTTTCTCTGTCATTTTCAATTGTGTAAGGTTATGTCAGTTCTATAATATACAGAATGGAAAAGACATAATTAAAATTTTGATAAATCGCCAACGGTTAAAAGAAACTCTTATAGTCATTGAAAAGGTTATAATACAAAACATACTTGTCTGGTTGACAATCTGCAATAGCTTAATTGATATCACCATTCCTGTAGCACTCCCCGGTAAGTTAGATCTTATTAATAAACACCCCCAAAGTACTATTAAAAGTTTATATAAAACCGCTTCAAAATTGTGAAAAGTCACAGAGAAAAGTGGTAACAAAGGGGTACCCAAACTCATACATTCTCTTATACCATCTGAGTTCCATCGTGGGTAAAAACAAAGCAGGTTACAGATCCATCTTTCTCGCTCACAATGTGAAATTGTGGAAGTGACAACGTAAGTTCGTGAAATTGTAGAAAATCAAGTACGTGACTGTGACTTAACTACGACTTAGTCATGAGCAAATTTTAGTGATGGGGTTTCCCAATCATCAATGAAACGAAACTATGAAATAAAAGCTTCCATTTGAGGTATATCCCAAGTGTTATGGTACATGTTGATTTTTTTGGACAGTTTTAGATAAAGTGACACTCTATAAAAGTGTATTGTATAATTACGCCCTACTGCCTGACAAAAAATATTACCACTGATATAGGTAAATTAATTCGGCTGGCCCGCCCATTAGGGTCGAAGGGAGTTGTCGTGGATATTTATATACTGTTCACGTAACAATCACGTAACAAAAGGCAGCTGATGGCACGATACGACAATACTTAGCGGAAGGTTTTCCAATTCACTAATTTTTTGAATAAATTTCGTGATTTTGTGAATTTAGCGGTGAATGAATGAATGATTGAATGAATTTTGGTGAATGAACCACTGTTATTTTTGGCAAATTTTGGATATAGCCGAAGTTTTGAGAAAAATATGTCGTGTAATGTGCAATTCTATATCTGTTATTAGGTATATGCGTACTTTAATATCTATATATATAAATAAAAAACTAAACGTTCGCTTGTTCAAAATCTTGAATCTCCGAAGTTCTTCACCGATTGCTTTGAAATTTTGACACAACGTTGCATTCGAATACGCTTATATACCGATCACAGGGTAAAATCATGCTTTTTACCCAAAAACAAGTACAAACTGGGTAAGCGCCATCTGTTGGGCAGCCACAGCAACGCGTGGCCAGGTACAGCTAGTGTATAATAAATTTTATTGCCAGTTAATGATTGCTTGTAGGTTTAGGTGGATTGTTAAGTTGGGTCGAATTAGTTGTCAGATAATTTATTTTTTATTGGAATATATACTAGAATATTTTACAGTATTTTTGCAGGAACTATAAACTTCTGTACGAGAAATAACGGGGACTAACCACAGTGAGACCTGGAATAGTACTACAGACCTAGAACAGATTCTTTTTATAGAAAGAAGGTGACGGACGTGCAGTCAGTCAGTCCACCTGGTGGTAAGTGGACATTGTCGTCCATGGACATCCGCGATACACGTCATACATGCCAACATCAGTCCAGAATGACAAATATTGGCATGCCTCGGTACTCACTGCCTATCTTGGCGATTAAGGAATGGATTTGGGGAAAATCTTGGAAAAAAGGAGAGTACGAACTCTATTATTAATGTTAGTGAATACTCTTAATGTTAAGGAATTTTCATTTGAAACTATGTTTTATTTAAGTGCCTGTATGTATGAAAAGACAAAATATCATGTTCTTATATATTTAGAATTCAATTTTGATATAATATATAGGGATATAATATAATAGTGGTCACTTTAGAAATGTAGTCATGTTGGTAAATGGTTATACTAGGAACAAGACGTCATGCTCTGAAGCGGCTGTGTCATGTATACCAATTCATGTTGCAGTGCAATTAAGTATATTGTATACATTTTCTTTTTTGTTCTTGCATGCTGTTTTTTTGGATTTTTCGTACAACTTGTCACTATATACAGGAAATAAAACAGTTTTTCTTTCTTTTTTTCTGTATCAAAATAAACAATAAACAAAAAATTACATACCGCGTCTCCTATACTGGCGTCGGCGTCCGTATCGTCGCATAGCTGTGCAAATACACAAAACAAACACACTGAAAGCACGATTATTTCACCGCGATAAAACATTGTATTGGATTTATGAGCCAGCGATTATGAAGTAACTCGCAATCACCTGCCTCCGGCCATATATTGCCCATATATTTGACAAAATACAAACTCAACATTGCGGTTAATAAAACGTAATAACGTCCGTAATTTAAAGGGCTAGGGTTGACAGTTTTGTGAATCGAGAATGGTTCTGTGAAGCCTTAGATGACGAGCAAGGTTGTCACACCACATTTGGTGACAATTTATGTAAAAATTGGGAATAATGTTATAGTAAGGTCTGTATTGCACAAAGATCATTGTTGGGTTGACAATGGTTATATTGTATAGGCAGTGAAGGTCGGAACAACAATTGTTTTATATTTTTTACATTAAACGTCTTTAGGAATATTTTTTGATATTTTTGTATATGCTTTACATCATGAGATCAAGATTAGATTGCGCTTGAACAGGTGGAAATAGTTAATCTTTTTTGATTTGGTTTGTTAAGATAATTTTATTACAATAATTGAATACCCAGGACATTAATAAACAATAATATCAGAATAATCTGGAAAACTTTGGAATAAGTCTTCACCGAGGGGGGTTCTTATTATCTTCTGCTTGCGTAATTAACTCACAATTATTAATAAAGAATAACACTTTGGAAAAAAAAAAATAACCTAGTGAATATTTTATTGTCAAAGTATAATACCGTAACAATTCATCAACCTGTATCTCTTCACTGCTGAATAAAGGCCTCATTCGCGGTTCGTGACCACACACGGTCTTCTGTTCCTCTCATCCAGCCACATCGGGGAACTTCTTCAAGGCATCGGTCCACCTGGCCTGAGGGTTGACATTAAATCTAGGTATTTCTAAGCATAAATTAAAAAAAAATCCTTGCAGTGTACTCTACGAAGGATACAGAAGCCAAAATAACAATTTTTAGAACTTTTGTCTGTCTGACTGTCTGAACGCGCATCAAGCAAAAGCCACGCGACAGAATTTAATGAAAGTTAACATTTAGGATACATTTTATCCTGATCCGTTATAAAGTTTCTGAGGAAATCACCATTATATAGGTACGGATGTACAATTACATATAAACTAAATGATTAACTAAATTACATAACATAACTAATTATTAACGCCATTACATAAAAACCACTAAATGGATTTTATTGAAATTAACTATAATGATAGTTTATGTCCTGATTCAACTCATTGCTTTTAATCCTCATTCATAGGATACTTTTAATCCCGAACTATTTTAATTTCTCTCGGGAGTCATTATCGTGATGCGTCACCTGGTGATATATAATGGCAATATGTTGATACAAAGAGGAATTATAAACATAACAGGTGTGGTTGAAATTTCAATTTTGGACTATTAGAAATCAAATACAGTGGCGAGAGGGCTCGAGTAAATTGAACAACTGGATAGCTACGACCCTATGCAGCAGAATATAAAAATAATAGTAATTTTAGTATATTTATTAACAAAAAAAATACAACTACGAGGGCAGTTGCCTTATCCTACCATAGCAATATTAATACTCTGTTGTACCTGCGTGTCATCGCTGTCGGTGTTCTGACAGTCTGACAAAAATCTTATTAAAGTTATTATATCCAAACTTTGGCAGTCGGCTAGTAACAGTAATTTACGTTTTCGTGTTTTAAAAAAAACTGTCATATCATCTGTGATTATTTAAGAATCTATGGACCGCGGACATACGACTATCAGATGTGAGTACTGATGTAATAATAATAAACATATTAACCAATCAGAATCACACATTAAAGTCTAAAAGTTCAAGCGAACGAAGTTGAGGACGCAGCTAGTACAAATATATTATTTTTAAAAAAATATGCTTAAATAATTGTGCAGCAAATAATTAAATAAAATGAAAATTGCATTCAAATTTATTCTCAGTTTAATAAACAGAGGCAAATAGTCATGTTATTAGTATTGTCATTATTGCATCAAAAGCAAATTGTTCAAAATTTTAATTTATTTTACAGTAAAATTTTGGATTCAAACTAAAAGTAAAGTTTCCCAAACGCTCTCTAGGTTCAAAGTCGCTTAATTTCTTTGTCCGTTTACGATTGAGTAGCCCGATGAACGTAAATGAAATTTTGTACTCCACGTGGATGTAAAGCTCCGTGTTACATTATTCCATTAAACGTAAATCTACTAATTAAATAATAAATTAATTTACTGATTATGTTGTTTTCTGCGATCATATTGTTTTTATTATAATGAATCATTGTATTTTATTAATGGATTCAGACGTTTCTAGGGATAAATTTAGGGCTCAAGATAAGTATGATAAAAAATCCGAGAGGGGAAAGGGATAAAAAAATAATTCGAAACTAAAAATTACTCAAAAATTCCAAAAATAGCAGTTAGAGGATTTTCGAAATTTACAAATGCTCTTTTTAAATATTTTCCTTAATTCGTTTTATTTAAGCCCATCAATATATAAGCATGTAATTAATACAATTTTAAATCCCACTCTTCGCTACCATTCATATGTTATGGCGAGTATCTTCTTTTAACTTACAGTCGTCATTTTGGATTTTAAAAGAATGTGTTACAGTAACTTACTTACAGTAATTGTAACTAATCTTACATTATATTAAAATTTAATGTACATTTTCCCAAATAAAATAAAAATAACAAAAATATATCCTTTTAATACAAAATAAACCCTATCACAATTATTCACCCTATTACACGACGTGGTGTATAACACACTATCACAAAATAACCCCAAGTCTGGTTGGAAGAAAATGCTTTATAGCATTAAGTATAGTTCTAAAAAACTTATGCCACAGATGAGTTAAATATTACTGTTACTACCAATACAAAGAAAATATAAACTAACTCGTAAATTGAATCACTGCGTTGGTGATGCCCAAAGGCAAAAAAGTTTATTTCGGTATAATCCTAACATCGGGATAGTTTTGCCGGACAAACATCTAGTTTAATCCCTGCTACTAACTAATAAATAAGTTACAACTTGTTTTACTGAGTTTCGCAATCCCATAATTCGAATAAAACTTTAATCTGTACATATTATATAAATTACGTCTGTCTATCGTTTTATTATTATTGGTAATAAAATTAAAAATGGGCAGTAGAATAGCACCAACCATTACCTTTCCATGGGTGGCGTCAAAGGCGACCGGGACAACAAAGCCGCTACCACAAGCCCTTAGGAACTACGAGTATACGACGTCTAAAAGAGAAGACTCGCTAATCGGTTTGGTAAGTCATGAGGGTCATGCCCAGCATGTGAATACTTACAAAGCTGTTTACAGTTACATAAATAAATACTAAACAGGAATATACACTTACCGGCCGAAAGTAATACGCATCGACTATGATCGGCTAGTTTCGGTTTTGTAGTGTCGTCTCTGTCGTCAGTCAGTCAGTCAGCGACGTATCGGCGCTCTATAAAACCGAAACTAGCCGATCATAGTCGATGTCTATCACTGTCACTGTCGTACAGGCACACGACAGAGACGACGTTCTACAAAACCGTAGCTAGCCGATAGAATCTTTCTAAAGGCCGATGTGTATTACTTTCGGCCGGGAAGTATTATGTTGCCTATGAGGATAATAAGGTCCATTTGCCCAGATAACATCATAAATTAATTTACGCACATTCATATACATACTATTTTTTTATACAAACAAATGTGTGCATACTTACACACAACATACTTACATTAATATAGAAAAACGAAAGAATAGTACGATGAAATATTTAGAGAGACAAATATAATTTCGCATTGACAATTCATTTTATTTGTACTATTTCTTTATTATAATAGAAAATCAAAAAAGGTTCATCACGGAGTTTCACCGATTAAGGTTTGAGAGACAGAAAAACACAAAACTATTTTACTGACAACAACAATAACATGAAAGATAATATAAGAGAACCTTTGATTAAAGCAAAGGAGGAAGATAACTTGCGTCAACTGAAAATAGGCTCGTATGCACAACTACATATACACAAACTTGTACAGCTATAATTGAAGTCACGTTGTACGACACCGAAAGACAGAGATAGAGCGATGAGCTTGGACAGTAGCAAGAGTGAGACAAGCAAAATGTGTCTCTCGCACATGTTTCGTATAGTTTTATCTCTCTCACTCTTTAATGGCCGAATGTAAACTAATAATTTTTTTAAAACTTACAAATTATTACTTTTTGGTGTACTTATGCGAGAACTTATGTACATAAGTGATAAATGTATTTTCCATTACAAAACTGTATTCACCGTGTGAGCGTATCACATGTAAACAAATCTCTGTTCAATCGGTGACTAAACGAAGCTGGCCCATTGGACTCGGTTTTGTAGGACCACGCGCGGTAAGTGAGTAACGTATCTTCCTCCTTTTGATTTGATCTAAGAAGAGAAAATGAAATATTGTGTCAATCGACACAAACTCAGCATAATTTCTCAGCGGGAACTACTCGTATTATGCTGATATTCAGTTAGAGCCGCATCGATTACCGGGCTGCCCACAGTGGAGGATGTATCGTTTTCATATCTATCCTTGGTATAAGAAAGAAAGAAAATATAGTATGTAGATCCGACTAATGTTGAGATGTAGTGCAGATGCCCATGGGGCGTAAGTATAAAATTCTATAAAAAGGTTACATTTGGAAGTTACGGAATCCAGACAAAATAGATCCTTCGTAGTTAATTGGTGCGGATTGAAGGGAACTCTCTGAAACATGTCTATTTTCTTAGCACAGAGTAATTTTAGAATCAGGTCGCTCAATAGATCACGGGCGAATGAATAAAATATGTGATCTATGTTGCCCTTTTCACTGAGACGTTTCTAATCTAGCCATAAGTGTAAAATAGACTGTTCTAGTTGACTTGTCTTTTTCAATGTGAGTAAAATAACAGCCAAGGTTCGCCATCACTCACCTACCGGGGAATGCAGTGTAGGACGGTCGAGAGAAGTGGACATTATTTATATATTTTTTCCTTTTTTTTATAGACAAGTGGGCGGTCGAGCAAGCGCTCCCACGTGATGGTAAGTGTTACCGCCGCCCATAGACACCTGCAACACCTGGGGGTAGGGACTCTGCAAAATCCTATTCACAGCTTTCTTGAAACTTACTATATTCGTATTTTATAAGTGCGAAATATGGTGTGTTTATTAGTCTGCATTGTTATGCATGCTCGGTCCAAATCTAAGCAATATAAAATTAATACAAGTATATATTATAGAAAATACCTAAATTTAAAAATTATTTGTATTTAGATTTAAAAATTACAAATATGTCAACCACCACTAGAATTAATTTAAGTAGAGAGCATTTTTGCCGACAAACTGCTCTGCAGTTTGGCAGATGTTATTAACTGATATATTGTATTTTTATTTTTGTTATGTAGTTCAATAAAAAAACTGTTTCAGAAACGTCTAGGTATTTATAGGAGTCTTCGATAAACGACGTTATTTACTAAGTTCTAAAGAAAGTGTGAAATGCACTTTATAGTAATCTGATCCATTCCAATGTCTTCCCAATGGAAATCAGTTGCAGCTGACGGCCTAATAGGAAATCGGATCCAGGGATAGGTTATTCGAGTTACTATGGTGATTTACTTCAATACAGTGTTGCTTGCAGGTAAACATTGATGAGGTTATCACTCATCGTATGAATGTACTCGTATAATGTATGTGTATGAACAACCTGAAAGGCGCATTTTTTAACCGATTGAAATAAATTCACTATAAAAATAGTTTAATGGGAATACAATAAAAATGCGAGGGGGGTTGTGTACGCGTTACTACGCGTATGACTACATTACCCTTCTCTCAAAGAAGACTGCCATCAAATGTACTGCATTTTATTCTATATTTTCCGATGGACCGATAACCAATGAGATAGATGAGTTTTCGAAAGGAGGCCATGTACCAGAAAACGCAGTGGGGGACCTCCTGTCAGGTGAACCAACACGATTGGAAGAAGAGTCCAGCTACGAACATATTATGCCAGATAAGCTTATGATCATAGATGGGACAAATCGGCTAAGAACGCCCAAAATAATTGTGAAAATTTGAATATTTAAAAAAATTAAAGATTATTTATTTAGAATCAACATATTGACACAAAGTGCATCTTGTTGTGTGGTGTCGAGCCTTGGGAGAGGCCTTTATCCAGCAGTGGAGAGTCATGGGCTGATGGTATGATATGGTGCAGTATGATATATATATTGTGATCTATGTACAATATATACGAGTAAGACACCTCGTTATAAGACAGTAAATAATAGTACAAAAGCATCGCCGTGTCACAACCGCATTGTTAAGAATTCTGTATGCGTGTGTACTACGAATTATTCATCAGAACTCTAAGTCACGGACGCTGACGGGGTTTGGAATAAAGACGACAACTCATCTAAATCATTTTCATCTAGTCAGATAAATGGGAGTTGAGACTTTTACGAGTTTATTATATTGTACCGCGCTGTTGGACGCGAACAAATAAATTAAAAAAAAAATATTGGACATTGCATCGTCTGGTTTGATTGCTTCCAAATTTGACTTGTTTTCTTTCGCCATAATGTCAAGTGAAACCGTTAGGCGTACCATACGTGGTCCGACAGTTTGTGGAATGCACTCATTGGGAACGGACGCGCTCCCCCATCAACAATCAAATTTCCATCTTTACATTATTGTGATTTATTGTAAATAAGTAATTGATAGTAATATAGTAATTGTAAATATAATAATGTAATTGTAAATATAATAATGTAATAGTAATTGTAATATATATATATAATTGTAATAAGATATTAATATAGTAGTAATATAGTAATTGTAAATAAAGGCTCTTTTATCTAAACGGCCTTATCATCTTCTATAATATTAATACAGAAGCCTATATTCAGCTCCTCAACTGGCTCCACAGGCCTCTTCCAAGGACCGCCCGCTTCATTATAAAAGATCTATTGCTTTTTTACATTTGATGATAAAGAGTGAGGGTAAGCCGGTGTCATCTAGGAAAAATAGTTTAATCGCGCTACAGAACTTGCTGTGGGGTCACGTCATTTTCCACTGTACCTAATTGGAGCAAACGCGAAACGCTTATCTCTTGCAGTCCCGAATTACACTGAAGCGTTGTCATCCTTAACTTTATCAGCCAGTTCAAGCGTTCGAATAATTTCGTTTACTTGTTTGAAACGCCTAAACCTTCACATTTGTTTCGCTTAGATATATAGATCGATAAGTTGATGGATGGGGCGTTGGATAGATTGATAGATGGACATATGTACAGCTGATGGATGGATGGATACAAGAAACGGTTAAATAGATAGATATCAGTCCATAAAGTTCCACTCCAAATCAATCGAGTCTTTGTTCTGAGCAGCAGTCTCTCGGGTGAGAATAGCCATACAGTTCGCCATTCTCCGTTAGAAGATGTATCAAAAGAAGAAGAGGAAGAATGTTCCGCTGCTGGAGATATGCCTCCTCTAAATCTATAGGGGGTTTTCGGATCATACTCCACTGCGCTGTTCCGGTACGGATTGGTGGACACACATGCTCTAAATTTATTTTAATTCTCGTGCACGCGGATTAGCTCATGATATTTTCTTTCACCGCCGAGCAAGTCATAATTTAAAAATTAGTAGGGACTTAAGTAGAAATTGATTGGTACAGCCGAGGCCTGAATTCAAGATTCACGAAGAGTAGACCTAGGCTACCATATCATCCTCTTAGATACCATAACTGTAGTGTAACCAGCCTATTTACTGTCCACTGCAGGCAACGGGTCTCCCACACATCGTCTTCTGTATGAGGGGTGTATGACCATTACAATAGTCATTAGACTTTATGAAACAATGGAAACTGTAGGTATAGTGTTTTTATCTATGTGTGTTTGTTGGTGGGTATGTTGGGGGTAATCTCTGGAACTACTAAACTGATTTCAAAAATTCTTTCACAACTAGGAAGCTACATTATCCGTGTCTAATATAGGCCATATTTTATGTTGAAATTTTGAAAAAAAAAGAACTCTTATGAACCGAAGCTAAGCGAGGGCGGGTCGCTAGTATCTTTTAAAATGACTAACATATAAATTAAATATACAAAGTTTAGCATTCAGCGTGAACTTCTGAAAATATTGGGCAAAATATTAAACATGCCATATCACGAAATCAAATCCCTATTCCCTTTACAATCGTTTTCTAAATCCCAATTCCTAAAGATAGTTGTCATCTAGTTATAAAGTACTAACATAGTTTTTTAAGTTACTTACCATTTGTATGGATCTGTGATGTCTGAATTAATCAATAAATAAATATATAAAAAAATGCGGAATTGTCAACGTTTGTCATTTTTGACTGACGTTGGCATGCATCACCAAAGTCTATCAGCGACAGTGTCCACTTACCAGCAGTAGAACTTTCTGCTTGACTGCCAACTATTTTATTATAAAAAATTGGTCGCTCAATAGAACAAAGTAAATAGTGCCTGGCTGCTATCTTCGAATTCCGAATAAACACGAAGAGACGATGAGTACAAAAGAAACAAACATCCAAACACTTTTTCATAGTTCATTACGTTACATTGAAACCACTCTATGTTATATACATATCTCACAGCCCGGTCGCGGTCTGAAATACGAAGATGTATACGATGTATATTATCGGAGCTGCTGTGATTACACAGATATGTATGAAACGTGTAAATCAACACAATTTTCTTGGAAAAACGAATTGTGACAATCAAAAATATCTACGAGTACATGTCCGGTGACTCTTGAAAGGCCATTAGGGCCCATAAGGGCAACAATTTAGCCATTTAGAAAAAAAAATGTATCTACGAGTATATAGGTATATATACCTACAGTGAAATGGATAATGTAGCAATTTACGTTACCGGTTTTATACAAGCGTAATTTGTATATGATGCTGTCAATGTCCGAAGTTGGTGGTTGCCGACGTCCACCTGTGACAATTGACAATGACCATTACAGTTAGTTAACGATTGGAATTTTTAATCTTTGGTCAAACATCGGTTGATATTGACCTACAGAAAGGAGATTTGGTGAATCTAAGATAAATCATTTACATATGATTTGCGATAGTCAGAGGCACTGATATTCAAACTTATTGCCAATAACATATTCTACTATGCAGTATGTATGGTGGATAGAAATTAGATGAATGCTATAGCACATCATCTATTTTCCTAAGTTCGACCATAATTCGCTAAATAAACCATAATTATACAAATTCGTCATTCTTTAAAACCTCGCGGTCAGTCAATGATGCCCTTTTGTTCGGTGACTCTTCAAAGGTCCACTAGGACCACAAGAATTTAGACCTTTCCCAAACAGAAACTAATGCCTCCAGCGTAAGTTTACATTGTTTGCGTACGTTGCTACGTAAAAATTTGCACACGAAAACTTACTCTAGACCTCAATATAAAAACTCCATTTTAAATAAACAATTTCGGAATTTAAGTAAAACTTTTTGCTAATATCGACATTCATCAGTATATGTCGATATTTACAGCACTTCGGACATTCGCAGTAACATACACACGTTTTCTCAAATAGAAACAGATGGGAAGAGGCTCCCATCTCGCGTAAATGTCATTCTTTCACATCCTCCCGTGCAAACGTAATATGAGAGAGTCAAAGCGGAATTATGGAAATTAAAATACGAATTTCCATTTGTTTCCATACAGAAGGGCCCGTGTCATTTGGGTGAGCCCACCGGTGAATTGTAAGTGCAATTTAGATGTGAATGTACAATAGGCCGTAAATCCTGGATATTTCTGTCGTTTTATGCCACACTCACGTTTGTTTGCGGTTTTGCTCTTACAATTTTGTACTGGAAATTTTATAATATTTTTTAAAATTATTTTTTCTCAGAGTACATGCACATTAACTACCATCACACTTGCGACAAACTGCATGGCAGTTTTTCGTTGGAAGACAAGCTCATTAACATTTTTTAAATACTTATAATACTTGAGCCCACGGCGGCAGCAACGCCCGAACCCAGTAAGTGGCTCGCGACGGTTACTTGACTTCCATGTTTTATAAAATCCGCTAATAACGACTTTATACATATATGTATTATTGAATAATATAGTATGTACACCACAAATTAAAATACAATATAATACAAAAACATTAAATAGTATGAAAAAAGCAGTCTTATCGCTAATAGCGATCTCTTCTAGACAACTTTTGGGTTAGGGTCTTGATCGATTGGTACAATGTACGAAGAACATAGCATGAACTTTAGAAATTTCTCGATAAACACACAGCATTTTGACCTTTAATAAACGGACGTTATAACTAAAGTCGATATAAAATAAGTTAAACAAGATTGTTCTCGTCAAAAGCAAATGTGAATTGTAATTAATTTTCATTGAAACGATATTGCTTTTAACAAAGAAATTCCCCAATGATAATTTACAATATTGGTGTAACATTTCCTCGACTGTGGTATTTTTTTGGGTTTCTAAAAGTGTTTTTTGATTATTACGTCCGACAGATTTCTTATGGAGAATTTGCGAGAAAATAATTATTGCTCATACTAATTAATTAGTCATTATAAGGTTTACTAAAAATAAAAATATACAAAAGAATTTTTAATGTTCGTCTTTTTTGCAAAGGTTACAAATTATGTTACATAATTTGGAAATATCATTTTTTTTATGGTGAAGTTGGCAGAGGGCATACGGTCCACGTGATGGTTAGTGGCTACCGCCGCTCATGAACACCTGCAACACCAGGGGGTATGTGGGTTGTAAAATCTTATTCACAGCTTTCTTGACGAACCCCATGTCGTAGCGTAGCGGGAAAACCTCAGTTTATTCCATAACTTTCGGTTCATTCCACACGCTAACGGGAGGTGCGCTGATAAAAACTCGAAGATGGCATTAAAGTTGACAGTTCTTTAGAGCATTCCCTATTATTACACAATTAATATTGTATAAAAGTCATGTTTATTAATGCTGTTATTAATCTTTAATGTTGCACTCACCTAGTCGGGGAAAATGTCGAGGAGTTAGTGAAAAAATAAATAAATAGGATTGTAAAACAAATTGCCAGCTAACTTTTTTTGGAGTCTTAATTTCGATGAAGGTTAACCTAAGTCTAACCTCGATAACTCTGGAAGATATGGTCGCTCGACAAGAAAGGAAAATATGAAAATGTTAATAATTAGTAATTTTCAATTAATATGATTGTCTAACATTTGCACGCCATTATCCTGGCAGAATGTGTATGTATATTTTTTTAATAAGACCTTTATTATGTACACACATTTCTAGCAAATAAACTATTGACTAGACAATAGTTTATTCAATAGTCAATATAGACTAGGCCTTGGCTTCTACTAAGGACCACCTGCACACACGTTCTTCAGCGCTTCTCATCCAGCCACTATCGGTGACTTCCATCAAGTCGTCAGTCCACCTGGCGGGAGGACGTACCACGCTAGATTTCCACGCTATGGGAATAAATATAAATATTATAAATAAAATTTAAATAATACCAACTAGGATTTTGACGAAACCAACATAGCACTTTGTTGAGTACAATTATTCCCAAAAGCCATATACGGAAACAATTATCCTAGTACAAGGTCGGTAGGGTTTATTTCATTGCAGATGGTTCCTACGAGGTTATGGTGCTGTTAAGTAATGAACTATGTCCAAGTGTCGTTGTGCGTCGGCTGAGGGACGCTATGACACAAATATGGCTCTCTTCATGAGTTGGGAGTAATAATTCAAGTCAGTTTACGGCTGTGTTTTTTTAAACACGGAGGGGTTAAGCGGAGGGGTTTATTTATTTACAAGTCAACCTTTGGCCTATGCAGGACATGAAGCGGTAGGGGAGTAAATAAATGTGACAAGTATAGAAGGTAGAAAAAAGAATTAGTTGTATCTATATTCATGTCTAATATAATACATAATAATATTTGCCAAAACTATAATATATACAAATATACATATAAAATATATATCTTAGGAATAATACATGTATATACTCATGTATAAAGAATTATTACCGCACAAAAGATGATTAAGCAGTGTCCTTTTCAAGACGGTCTTGTTTAAACCTCTATTGACAATACCTCGGGCAGGTTTTTTTTATATAGAAGTAGGCGGTCGAGCAAGCGGTTCCACGTGATGATAAGTGTTACCGCCGCCCATGGACACCTGAACATCAGGGGGCATGCGGGTGCACCGCCGACCTTGCAATATCCTATTCACAGCCTTCTTGAAGAACCCCATATCACGGGCGTAGCCAGGTTTTAGTATCGGGCGGGGGGTTCAAGACAATAAAACGACTAAAAGTACATAAAATAACCCTTATATAAGAAAAATATTAAAGATGTGAAAAATACATACAGAAAAAAATTCCTCGAAGGAATTAGGGGAGTCCTTTTTCGAGCAGTATAAAATATAAGCTAAATAAAAAAAATAACGTTCTGTTATATATCACAGAAACTAGAATATTACAAAATTAATCTTCTGTTTTTCTTTTTAAATATATCCACTACTTCACTCGCATCAATTTCTATCCCATAGTGAATGTTCATGAGAGCCAAGCCGTTCAGTCTGTTTTCACTCGTTGTGTTCCTCAAGTAGTTTTTAAGTCTTCTTAGGCTTGAAAAGGTCCTTTCTGGGGTAGCAGTGGAAACAGGTATGGTAGCCAATATTTGTAACAATGTATAAATATTTGGATATAATTTTTGGTCACACTTATCTAAGCATTCCAAAGCTGATTTTGGAGTAGGAGAGGTGAGAGTCATAGCTGCTTTCCACACTTCAAGTTCTGCTTTGACGACAGATGTACTTTTTTCGGGCAGCATTACCGAATACATACAAAATGCCTGTTCGATTTCACAACCGGCCGCAAAATTTGACGGTAACACACCAGATAGTGCCGATACTACTTTTCGGTGTTTTGTAAACCTCTCAATCAAGTGTTGAATTGTATGGTCGAGAAATGGGATGAATAAATTTCTTTTGTAATACGTGGATATATCCGACGCAGGAATGTTAGAGCGATTCAACTGCCTTCCGACGATACGTGGCATAAGCAGTATACCACCATTTTCTTCGAGCAACACCTTTGCTTCTTCATAGAGATGGATGTACTCTTCGTCAACTTTATCTCTCAAAAGTTGCAAAGCATTAATAACATCATCCACGTGACTGAATGCTGTTATGAGATCTGTGTTAATTGCCTGCAGTTGCTTTGATAGCGACAATGTGTAGCTCATGACTTTTTGAAGAATCACTAAGCACATAACAAAATTCGAGGATCGAAGTGTGTTAAGCATTTGGATGGCTTGTTGCGATGTTTCTTTATTGTGGCTAGATTGGAGTTCTTCGAGAGCATGCACAATAGCTGAATAAATTTCCTTGAATCTTATAACGGCTTCATGCTTGTGAACCCACCGTGTTTCGCACATGGCGAGCAGGCTTTTTGGTGATCAGCCGATAACAGATCCCGAATTTTTTCTTTCAGAACAGCAGTGCGTTGAGCCGAATGTCTAAAGTAGGATCCAACAGACTGCACGATCCCAACGCAATTTCGCACATCTACTTGTGAATACGAGTCAGCAATAGCAAGGTTGAGAGAGTGTGCACTACAATGTACATAAAGAGCAAGAGGACATTCTTGACGAATATACGTTTGGGCACCGCCCAAATGCCCACTCATAGCTGCAGCCCCATCGTAACCTTGACCAACCACATGAGAACATTCAAGTCCATGCTTTTTCAGAGCTGTAATTATGAGTTTTGCAAGACCGGATCCTGTCACGTCAACAGTTGGAATATACTCTAAGAACATCTCCTTAACTTTATGTTGTTTAACATCTTTTAAATCAACATATCGCAAACACAGCGAGACTTGCTCAATACGGGCAATGTCAGTCGTCTCGTCAGCAAGAATCGTAAAAAATTTGGCTTCCTTTACTTCACCGATGATCTTATGTTGAATAAATTCACCACAAATGTCAATTATTTCATTTTGGATTTGAGGGCTAGTGTAAAGAGCATTCTTCTGAGAAGTGACCAAATGCTCAGAAAGATTTTTGTCCCCAGATTCGGCTGCGTACCGCAACAGTGCTCGAAAATTACCATCATTTTGAAGTGGTTGTTCAGACTCTGGTGTAATGTGAATCCGTCCCGAATCAGTTTTACCTCTTAAAGGTATACCTTGTTTGCCACAAAAAATTACTCCTTTTACGATAGGGATAAGTTTCTTTCGGTTTGCCTGTTGCTGTCTCTTTCTTTCAGAAGATAACTGATCATCGACTGAAGAAACCTGAGAAGACATTACTTTTAGGAAGTTATTTGCGAGTTCCGAATTTCGTTTGTGATATCCTGATTTTGCATGAGTTTCAAATATTTCTAATGCATTTTTCCACTTGCAAAAAGGATCGGTTACAAGCTGGCCGACCCGCTGATGGCCCCCTTTACCTTCATTAAACGAACGTCTCATTACGACACAAATTCTACAGTATGCTCCACTTTTATATTCAGAATATGACAACCAGGGGAATCTTTTCATCCATTTCATTTGAAAGCGCAAATTTCGTTTTGTAGAAATGGGAAACTTATAATATTTAGATGGAGTCCAAGGCTCTTTTAAAATTTGAGCCTTTAGATATTCATCCTCGATTTTATCTTGATTCGCATAAAAACCAACATCCAATTTAGCAGAAAGAAAAGATGACATAACAGGTGAGCTGGTGCTGCTGCTGGTTGATTCTAGGATAAATGTAGGCTCAGTAGTGGTAGTCATGGAACAGGGCGCCGGCGGTATCACCGACTCGGTCTCGACATTGGATACTGCAAACGAAGTCGAAGGCTCGCTTTTCGTTACAATTTTAGTGTCGGCATGCGAACTAGTTGTTGGTCCCAAATTCTTTACGGGTAGCCGCTTGACTACACCACTTTTTCCAATACTCCATACCTTTAAGCTTATCCCCTTTTCTTTTGTTTGACTCCATTTTCTCGTAACCTAAAATAATAATAAAATACTGTACTAAGAGGTATTATAATCTACACATTATAGGCTGACTAGCCTTCCGTCCGCAGCTTTGCCCGCGATAAATTAATTTTCCCGTAGGAAAAGGAACATCTGAAACCTCCTTGAACCAGTAAATGGGCAGCAGCGGTTTCTGTTTTTCCTACACTGCGATCTCCGACCCGCCTAGCAAGCGTGGAGATTACGCCAAATCCTCCCATGGTGGAGAGGCCTATGGTCCAGCAGTGGACTATTTATTGGTTGATGATGATGATGATTTCCAATATTAGTAATACATAGTGTATCTGAAACCTCCTTGAACCAGTAAATGGGCAGCAGCGATTTCTGTTTTTCCTACACTGCGATGGGGCCCATATCGTATGTCCTATGTCGATGTTCCTATGGGGCCCATATCGTAGCTTAATGGAAAAATCTCTTGAGGCAGTTCGTTCCACAGCCTAGGGGTTCGCGGTATAAAATGATTTTTGGAGCGAACAGTACGCGACACCTCCGTATCCGAGGTAATGCGAATGGAGCGCACTTCTGTGACGTTTAATAATATTGGTGTTGTTTAATACTGACAGACAGCGCGTTCCAGAGTCGGTTCATTATTATTGATACGATAATATGGTAATTGACTGTACTTTTAACTGATGTGTTATAAGGCTTATTTATTTTGCATGGCCACAACTAAAGAAGGTTCTTCAAATTGTGAAGTCGCAACTGTAAGTGAACTAGCCTATCAAATTTGTTGCACAATGTGACCAAAGACGAACTTAATGGTTTGAAGCATTATCCATCGGGCATTTCTCTAGATATTTTGTATATTTTTTTTATTTTTTATTTATTTTTCTTTAGATTATTTTACTACTCAAGTACTTCTCAATATCTATAATGCTTTTAAAATTACTTGAAAGTGACTGGTATTTGAATAAGCACTCGTGTCCGGGAAGTTGGTATTAAGTAGGTATTCTGAGAAGTATCACAAATCTTAAACTTTACGCCGTTTGTAAAACAAATGGTAAGAAAGGCTTGCTTCTAATTGGTTCATTATGTAAATGGCTGAATTCGTAATTACAGAAGAACATTCATTTTTGATTGCGATTAGGAAAAACGCGATTTAAAAGCAATTAAAAGCATACTGTTTTCAAAGCTAGTTTTTGCAATCGGGAGAACGAACAATTTTTGTGCCATTTTATAGAAAAAACATTCCAATGGTAAGCAAAGAGTTAGGAAAGTATAATTTGATATTTTTAGTGACCTCTACTCTTCTTCTATATTTGTAAAACGCAACGACTGTTCAACCTTCTATTTGTTTATGCATCCTAGAACTTCGGTGCTACTGGACGGATTTTGATGCGATTTTCACCATTGTGTGGGTTATTTCTCCAGGAAGATTTTAGTATACAATACATCTTGTATGTACCACGCGAACGGAACCGCGGGCAATAAGTTAGTTTCAAATTATTTATTTAATTTAATTTCATATTTATAGTTTATTTATATATAACTGTAAATGTATCACGGCACCACATTTTTGCTTGTGAGTAGTTAGATTAAACTGATACATGTTTGACCGGTTTAACTTTAAATTCTAGATACAGGTTAAATAATCTAAAATTATACAACAAATAGTTTGGATATGTTATTTTACTTTCGATTTTTTTCGAAAAGTTTAAACATGTGATTTACTACAAGGAACTATGAATTCCTTGAAATACAGACTATTGAGTTTCGATCTGTCTGAAGTAAAACTAAAATACATGAGAGTTTGGCAAATGAAGGTTGAGAGTAGAGAAAGCTCGGAAAAAAAAAATATCACTACATATAGTTGGAAAGGTAATTTTGATAATTAGAATTCAATAATAAAATTAGCTTATCATTGCGATTTTTACGAGTGCATGTACTCGTATAAAACGCAATAAAGATTCGAAAAACCTAAAAAGTCTACTAAAGAGGCCTTATTATGCTACGAAATCAACACATATTTTTTATCTGTCCTACAGTGGGTAAACATTATCAATATTCTTAGTGTTAGTTATTAGAAAAACGTGGCGAAAATCTCTGAATACAAATCGATTCAACGGTATATTTACCGGATGGTACAAGTGAGTAACAGGAGCGATTAATAATTTCTTTAATAATTTCCTATTCTAAAATTAGGGACGAAATATTTTTTTTAATTCACAAATTCATTGTGATTTCCAAAATATTTCTTGGAGTACCTTTGAAGGTTTAGGAATGGATTTAGTAAAAGGATTGGGGAAGATCGGGGGTATAACGGATACGAAATTTTCTCCATCCCATTAGATTTTCTTGTAGGAGATCGAGTAGAGGGGATGGGATGGTATTTGAATGGGTAAATTTCACTCTGTGCCAAAGTACGCTGGTATATTTCAAGATAATTATCTGTAAGTTAAGAGTATCTCCGCTGTGAGATGAAACATCCTTATTCTTGTAAATAATATTATATTTATTATATCTCTCCTTCTCCCGATCAGTTAAGGTCTATGTTTACTATTCTATTTAAACGTCATTCTACTTTACCCACCCACCTATTCTGAGGTATTTTGATCTCCATTTCTTTAGGATCAAATCTCATAACTTGACCCAACTAAAGACCCTTGTCACCAGATAATCGAACTCGTGACGGGAACACGGTGGGTCGTAAAAGGGTTATGACCACGCTCCACTGCATGTGCTACTACAAACTCGCATTCAACTAAATAAATATCGTATGTGATCAACATTTAAAAAGATTATAAAAAAAAAAGATTTTTAATGCAGTTTTTGGGTTCACTGCGCGATCAATGGTTTAACATCCCCCACTTGGCTAGCATGGCGTTTTGGGGCCATACATTCCTGATGCACACGACAATGTGCATGTTGGGGTCCATGAATGAAATGTCCATGTGCATGCAATCGATGAAAAGGGGGCTGGTCTTCAAACGCCACGCTGCACGCGCTGGTCAAGCGGGTTGGCGAGCCCACTCTTTTAGAGGTGATGCAGTGTTTCAGAGCTCGTGGTAGCGGCTTTGTTATCCAGTCGTCGTTTACGGGAAGAGATGCAGTGGAAAGGTTATCTCTACAAAGGTTATATTCTGCCTAATTTGAAGCGGCGTTTATTGTTTATATGGATCATAGGTACAAAACCGTCAGCCTATGTCTCTCCACTGTTGTATATACAGAGGTCTGTCCCAAGGCTTGTAACCACAAATAATCTTTAACTTTTATCCAACTACCACCGGTGAACCAGATATAATTTTATATTCCCTTTGCATTTTTAAACAGTTGCATTGTAAAGAGTTCTTGTTTTACTGAGGGGCGATGGCGAGACAAAGGAAGTAAATGTCGAGCTCGTAATTCGCTTTGTGCAGGGACGCCATTGCAATATGTACGGCTTGCCTTTGTATATTATTTCTCGTAGTTATTTAAGTGATGTTTAGTTTTAAACAAATGAAAGTACCATAAAGTAAATGTATATGTTCTTCCCATATACGATGTATGGGAAATGCAACTGGATAAGAAAATCTAATTATGTTCTCATTTCTCATCTAGTTATTTTCATTGAAATATTGATTGTCCTCTGTCGATTTGAGAATACATACTAGATGTGTTATACAAGCAATCTAGGGCAAGCACGTTAGTCTAATAGAGTTCTATGTTCAGTAGCTCTCGAATACTTTAATTCATTTGTGTTTTAAAAATGGAATATTCTTATTACGTAGTACTTAAGTTTCAAATTTGACTTTTTATCGAACCCCTCCTCATCCTACTTCACCCCCCTTAGAAGTAACCTACTTAGCCAACCAGGTTTCTTTGATAAACGATGTGTCACCTGTCTATTCCCATATCGATGATTGTTCAGGATTTTTCTTTTAACTATAATAGAACGACGATAGATGACAACACGTGTTGAGGCATTCTGGTTAGCGCGTAGGATACACGACCGGCGAACAAAGGGTTAGTATTAATTTTGTTAACAAAACTCCGTGCTCACAGTGTATCCCATATACACATATCCCGCAAGTATGTAAGTACAATAAGGCTTAAAGCGACAAATACAAAACAATACTACAAATTGTACAAAACGCCCCATTGCACTAACAGGCATTGCAATCAGGGTGCAGTCGCAAAGTTAAATTGTATCACTGATTGTGTGGGCGGAATAGCACATGAAGCTGTTTAACTAGTTGTTGTTTATTGCATCTGTGCAAATGAAGATTTCTGTATTGGAATTTGGCTCTCATTTTCATAATCAACTTGGTTTCCATCTAAACGTATTTATTTATATTAGGATCCATTTGCCAAAATGTCATTTAATGTACCCTTTGGTATTTCAATTATCTAAAAAATATCTTCATTTCGATCTCATAAAATATATTATTCTAAGAATCCCTGTAACAGAATCTACTAAATAACAGAAACATAAAATCTTTATTTTGTGTTGTTATTTGGCTTACCTATCTACACTAATATTATAAAGAGAAAAGATTTGTATTTTTGTATTTTTGTAACGAATAAACTCAAAAACTACGGGACCGATTTCAAAGATTATTTCACCATTAGAATGCTACATTATCCCTGAGTAACATAGGCTATATTTATTACTAGAAAAAATTAGGGATCCCTCAAAATGAAATGACTATATTTTATTTTGAAATTTTGAAAAAAAATCTTATTAACCGAAGCGAAGCGAGGGCGGATCGCTAGTATATCATAATTTATGTTTCATTAAAGATATTGTTCTAGAATCCTGGTAACTAAGTCTACCCATAAGAACACTTTTGTATTGGAATTTCGTTTGTATGGCTTGATTCTCATGTCATTCTAAATGAACATTCTAAAAATATACTGTTTACCACTACATGCGTCTGGGATAAATTGTTTATCTAAACATGAACATCGCTGTTGATTATACAATAATGAAAACTCAGTTGTTATACAATGTAATTTCTATTTATTGTACAACTAGCGACCCGGCTACTTATAAAAACTTATAAACCGAAGCGAAGCGAGGGCTAGTATCAAATAAAATAAAATAAAATACTCCTGAAAACTATTTTTATACGACTTATCTAACCAGATCGATCTGCTGTTACATGTGGCTTAAGGATTGTAACTGATAGTTTTGAAATGTTGCTGACCGACGAACGAGTTAATCCAATTAAGTAACCACGCAAAAAGAGTACGCGTTGATCGCAAAATTGATTGCCTTTTGCTTGACAATCTATTATGAGTACATTTTACATAAGCCATTCACATCGATGGTCTAGTTTGAAATTTGACTCCAACTAAACACTTTTGCCCGCATTGATTTAGAAATTCTTTAATCTATGTTTATGGTCTCTCTACAGTTGCTCTTAAAGTCCACCTCTATAAATATTTAGACGATTTAAGTCCATATAACACACTCAGTATTTGTTCAATAGATTTAGAATTCCTTTATTGTAAATATATTATCGCCCTACTGCTTCATAGGACTTAAGTAGGATTTCACTATATATTCATTCGTCTCTCTTCTCTTAAATATTCACGTTTGAAAAATGCTAATGCATATAAACCCAAAAGTCGACCGGAATAGTATGACAGATTTACATTAATGCAACATAAAGACCGGTGGTTGCCATAAAAGTGACAAAAATGGCTCTCGAGGGGCGCTCGGATTATTCCTTGATACATTGCTATAAGTTACGGCCATTGTCGTTTTTAAATCTTACCGGTGTCACCTTGAAAGTTGTGAATGACCTTTGTAACCATAATTCAAAAGGAGAGAACAGTTTGGACTGTCTGAATTTATAGGTAGCTAGTTTACTCGCAAGTTTACTTACTACGCTTATTAAAGTCATATCAAGGATCTGTCAATGCTTATTGATATTTTCTGTGTTGAATCGACCGCTTTTTTTTTATTTGTAAATACGTTTTTTGTAACAAATCCATTAAAACTATTTAAAATTTAATTAGTTAAAATGAGTAAAATTTTTCAGATTTAATATAGGTACTTACTTGTTTATGCATAGTGCACAATTTTTACATAGAAAACATCAATGTATGTATATTTAGGACGAACAGAATTTTTTTTTTAACATGCATAGATTTTATGGGCCCAGTGTACGAAAGTTACCAAATAATTTATAACCGTTTATGTCAGCAATATATCTAGTGCTTATGCAATTGATGGCGAATAAAATTTGCTTATTTTTGTGAATTAATTGTTTCATAATATATTTCCGAGCAATTATAATAGATATACATTCATACAACAAAGAGATTGAGTTTTAATTTTTGTTTGTTTTTATGTAAAAGTAAACTCAAAAATTCCTGGGCGAGTCTATTATGCCGCCTGCGGGAAGTGTAGTGTTATGTTCTATGTTTGATGCACACATGCATATTTATTGTGGCATAGTTCGCCACAATAAATATGATAGAATCGAATATAAAATCTTAACTAAAATCATTAGAGATATTAAAGCGGGCAAAGACTATTTTAATAACGTCATGCAGTATACACAATCAAGTTCACACAATAAAAATAGGTGATAGTAAGGCAGTCGAATCATCAACCCCATTACCACAAAAGATAATTTTCAAGCTATAAGATCCTTGACGTTCAATTGTTCTTTTGTATTTGGCTGATAAAGTGACCTTGTTGGGCCAAAGAACCACGGTTGACTGGTAAATTAGTGTTTAAGAAGCGTTTAATGAATCTGCTTTGTTGATAACCTTTTAGACTAGAATTAAATACTATTAAAAATGTTTTGTCTTGGTGGCTAAGGTTTAAAGTCTGTACGAATGTACGCAAGATAGGCTTATGTTCATAGATGGAGCAAATTAAATATTGATCGAAATATAATTAAAAAAAAATCAAAATCAATATTTAGAAACGACATCATAATAGAAACAGTTGAATCGGGCGCGTAGAGTTTTTTATGTTAACAACTTTTGTTGCAGCATTTTCTCCTAAAACGTATGACATGAAAATATGACATGACATGACGTGACATGAAAGTATATGAAAAAAAATATACGTTTCGAAAAGGCGTGTGTCATCCATCGACTCATCGAATTTTTCGGAGGTTTTATTTGATTTTTCGGAAGTGAAGTTAGTATACCGTTTTACCGTGGACATCGCGATTAGAAAATGGCGGTGGATATTCGCAACACATTTCAGTCGTCACTTCCGGCGGAGGACAGCGCGGCGTAATCTTACTTCCGGCGGCTGACAGCGCTCCGTTTGCGTTATAAATTTCAAGCGATTTATCAATTCGTTGTGTATTATTTATTGTATTATATACTTTGTTAGTTTATTTTTTTAAGACAAAGACCTTGCGACCTCACAGAAAATTGTTGTCCAATTGGTTTTTAAATCTTCTCATTGGGTCATTTAATTTTTTTTTGCATTAAGTTCTCAAATACCAACTTAGCGCAAAAGGTTAAATATATAGATTTACTTAGTTATAAATTAATTTTTTCGTCCTCTTACCATAAACGTTGTTTGCCCTATATTCCTTCCTGGCCTGTATTGATTCATATTATGTAAACTTGAGTCAGTTCGTAACACAGAAGTCTGTTCGTGACTATGGTTGGTGCGATTGAGCCGAAACATCGAGTGAAATAAAATATGTATTAAAAGATATATTTATTTAAACTTTTTTTCTTTTTATATATGGCAATGGTGCAATTAGCACATTCTGCCAGTGTCAAGTTTTCTTCGTAATTAACAATTTCAAAGTTTAAAACGTATTCTGTCAATGTCCAGTCCCGTCGAAGTAAGTCAGGAGTCACTCAGTAAATTGATAGTAGGTTTACTGAGAACAGAAGAGGACTCCTTGGAAGCACACCAAAAACGCAGCCCTATGCTTTTATTTCATTATCTTATCATAAAACATTACGCACAAAAACACTTTGAAGTTTAATAAACTATCACTATTAATCAAACCAAAACTCACTTTCATTTCTGGAGTTCCCACCAAAAAGTCCTCTTCAGGCTTTGTTGCACTAAATTTGTACGTGAGGCGAACTTAATGCCCGGTGGTATTCCCTGCCAGTCAACCTTTGGTTAAACAAAAATGCAATAGGGAGGTGCCAAATCCTATTGGACTGAATACAAAATAATACATATTAGATATCTCTTTGATTATTTTATAAATGAGTGAAGCATTGCAAAACCTCTAGTATTACATTAATTACTCCGGCACTTGAGTTTCAGGAAATGCGTCCCCATAAAATTAATTCCACATGCAACATTAACCAGATAAGCGAATTCAATTATAAATCACAGCGTCACATAAGTGTCGTATATTATACGTGTGTGTAGGTACAGTCTGCAGAAGCAGATGGGAACTAATGATTTATGAGTTCTCTAAATAAGTAGTGACCTACTTGGGAACTTTGATATCGATGTGGTGTTTACTGTTATTATAGAATTGCAAAAGTAGTTACAGATACATATATACATAATATGTAGTCGGAATAGTTGGCGCCCTTTTTGAACGTATGACTGTAGCGTGCTAGATTTCTGGCAACACTGATCACTGGCGGGAAAGTGATACACCGTTTGACTTATCTGTAATGGCGACAAATTGAAATGATAAGTTAAAAGTTTAAGCTTTTCATATTTTTTTTTAAATTTTAAAATGACAGTACAGTTAATAAGGAGAAAATTAAATATGTTTTACAATATATCGTTTTTTGACATTTTCCAAAACAGAAGGCAAGCAGCAGTTCATAACCTATTTCAGGCTCATAGCAGTAGATCCAGCTTTCATCACTTATTACTATGTCAATAACAGCATTTGATTGAGCATTGTCGAATTTTTCAAGCATTTGGAGACACCATTCTACGCGGCATTATTTTTGAGTTTCGCTCAAATTGTGAAAAAGCCACCTAGCATAAAGCTTCCTTACCCGTAGGTGATCGTGTAAAATAGTTTGAACTTAACTCATACCAATACCTAATGATTCCCGTATCTGCTGATATGTCGTTCATTTGTCTACTTCAATCGTTGGCCGCATAGTTTTGATGTTTTCCTCCGTCAGCTCCATCGCAGGACGCCCTTCTCTAACATCCTCACTGAGGTGGGTACGACCATTTTTAAATCACTGAACCAGTTATAAACAGTGGCACTAAATGCTAACTTAAGTCTTTCATAACTTTGTTTCTCGTTTTGATCGCAAAGAGTGTCATAAAAATTGTTCAATTAAAATGTTCTGTTGGTTAATTCATTTTTCTGCAAATACTTAATTGTCAAATTGCGGCCAGAAATAAAAACCCAATGACAGTTTTGAAAATTCAATACCGTTTGACAAGCAGAGTTTCATTTTCAAAATTCGAATTTGTTTTCTTCTATCGTATTTTACGGTAGCCAGCTCTAAGAACTTTTAGTTTGACCTATTGTGTACTATATATATATATATATATATATATATATATATATATATATATATATATATATACTGATACTCGTATATACTTTACGTATATTGTATAAAGATTTATGATGTGTATATATATCGTATATTATATAGGTATTACGTAATTATGTGTACTATAACACCATCTACCTCTGATCAAAATATTTATTTCCTCTATCCAAAGGTTGTTTTGCAGAGATCGCTTTTTGTGCATTGTGTACATCTTATTGTTTTCTATTGTTTTTCATGTGCAATAAAGAGTTTTATCTATAATATCTATCTTGAAACAATGAAATTTAAAAGTAAAAAAATCGAATTCAATAAATTCCGATCCAAGAATAAACCCTCGTATTCACTACCTAGTGGACGAATATCGCCGGACCCGAATTGCCCGACACATGTATACATTTCACGGTAGACTTTAACACCACCACGCTTGTACAAATTATAGAACAGCTTTCAGTGAAGTGTTGAACTCCGTCTCGCTTTCTAACAATGAATAACGTAGCGATACTAAACCGCTGTTACATTATTCTAACCCACTGAGAAATTGTCATCGTAAATCGAGTAAATTGTAATTAAAATTTCGTGTACAATTTAAATCCTTTCCATCTTACTTGCTTGTTGCTTTGATATTATTAAAGGATTATTTTGATACAAGCCAACGCCTATGACTTCATCCACGTTTGCGTAGGAATTTATCATGCATCACCTTTTTGAGGTGGAAATTTGAAAGACACTTTTGGAGAGGGTGTCCATCTATGTAACTATTTATTTATTTTAACACTGTTCCACAAAGTACAATGGGCGAGGTTAATGCTACATCCAGCCAACCTTCAGCAGAGGTAAGACGATAATGACAGCGGCGCAATCAACGAAGAAGAAAAACAAAAGAAAAATAATAAAAATAATAATAATAATAACAGAAGTATTTTTAAAATAAACGTATAACATAATAAAATATATAGATACTTATTATATACATAGAATATATATCCTTCTCCTTGCATCGTTCTCCACTTTGCTAAGATTCATGACCACGTCCATAGATTAGAATCCATGAGTTTTTTTTTTGGAAAATAAACACGGTGGGTTCCTTTGTCATTCCGTGTCAGTCTTTTAGAGATGATTTAGTACCTCACGGCTACAAAGACGCGAAGTTGTCAGGTTAGTTACCGCGCGTCCGATATTCAGCGTTGGCATTTTGCGGCAGGGATTGCCTATTCCTGACCAACCCTCCTCCTTTTCCATCCGGACTTGCGACCGGCATTAGCGGAGTTTAATATATACAACATACATGTATATATTATATATCAATATACTTACATACATGTACAAATAGTTATAGGAGGAAAAGCTTTACGATTGAATTTGTTCTAAGAAAAAATACGAATTTTTTATTTGAAGATTATACGATTTGGAGTAGTCCGTATATTGTATGGGAGATTATTCTAGACCTTGACAGCTCGAACAGATCATGCAAACTGATTGAGCTTGACAGATAGATGAATCCTCCAAACAAGTTTTTAGAGTCAGTGGTTGAGATTAAGGTAATAAGTGATAGATGATAAGGTAAATAGGTTACCTTAGTTTTATACAATGTTAAATAAATAACACCTGCACCCTTTCAATATTGAAATTCTTTCGTGAAAACTGACAACTTTTCTTGTACGAGTTTTAAATTTCAACACTTGTTTTTCACATAAAAATAAAAAAAACATTACCCATTATACAATCGAGAGAAAACAAGGTTAGGATAATGGTTATAATTTATATAACTCAAGACTATACCTCAGGGTATAAATGAGATAGATATTAAGAGAGAACTAACGATACAAATAGATAGCATCTTGTTTATGTAATGAGGAGAATTTTTTGGTTTATATATTATAAAACTAGCGACTCCCCCTCGCTTCGCTTCGGTTTATTCTTTCAATTTATTTTTTTTAAATATCAAAATGAATTATAGCCTATATTAGACACGGATAATGTAGCTTCCTATTTGTGAAAGAATTTTTAAAATGGGTTCAGTAGTTCCAGAGATTACCCCAACATACCTACAAACACACAATTCTTTATTATATTAGTATAGATATGTCAAAGATAAACAGGTAAATAAATTTCAGTCTATTTTCGCTAAGGCAAATTGGTATTGAGTAAATATTGATTTTTATGCTTTATGTAGGTAGAGTATTTACTGACAAGAAAATTATTTTTCACAGAAACCTAATTTACATACTATCTTTCGTATAATTCCTTAACTACAGGAATTATATTTTTAAAATTTATAAAATATGTACCCGTTATCTGTGTAAAAGGATCTTATTATCCAGCATTGGTATGGTATATCATCAAATACCATGAACAAATAAACGAATTCCTGAATGAATGAACAGGTGAATGAGTGACTGAATGAAAAAATGAATGAATTGACGAAAAATATATTTGTAAAAATATTGGTTACGTACATAGTTTTTCTAATATACAGTCAATAATGACCCAATATTTAAAAACAAAAACCGCTCTAACTTGGCGGTGAGGAAAAAGTAGTTGAGAAATAGAAAAAAAATCCTGGAGTATGTGTATCCATCAATTTGCACTCGGCCCGCGTGGTGGATTATGGACCGAAACCGCCCAGTGATTTCTAGGGAAGGCCTGTACCTGCAGACTGATACAGTTTTCAACAATGTCGCAGACAGCCATTTATCGTGAACTATAGCTTAGAATTTCCTTTGATACGACGAAGTGGAGACGTATGTATGGGTGCCTATAATTATGTTGGCTGTAGAATGTATACAGTCGAGAGAAAATACCACATAAAGCAATTATAACTTTTATTATACAATAAAGTTATGAAAATGTAAAACGTGGATTGTTTTCCAATGTTCGGGGTGCGTATTGTAGATTAGGGAAAACAATACAATAAAGTTGTTAGAAACTGGAATCGGAGGTGAATAATTAAAATTTTGCAATTATGAGTGAAACAGAATTTACCTGACATTTCATTTTTATGGCACTATAGTGATAAATTTACATTTGATATGTAATTAAGTAACGTAATTAATTGAATTTAATAACTATGCTATTACATTAATTGATGTAAATTAATAATCATTAATAATATTAGTAATTAATTATTGGTACCTAATTGGAGCGTGTATTGTCCACCGATTATAATAGCACCAACCCATTTCTTCCCGTAGGTGTCGTGAAAGGCGACTATGAAATAACAAAGCCGCTGCCACAAGCCTTGAGGACCCACACCACCTCTAAAAGAAGTGAACTCGTTAACCAGCGTAGCGTTTTAAAGCCATACATCACTAGTGTACGGTATTACAGATCTATATCTGTAGTGTCAAATTATATTATTTGACCTAGTTTTTTGTAGCATACCTACATACTCGTATGTAGGTATGCACTGTATACAATACATAGACATACGCAGAATATACACAAACTGTCGGTGAACTTGAACGTTTGAAGTATTTACTCACGAATATACTTGTGTAACTTTTGTTTCTATATAGAAATAAAACTACCAGGAATTTGGGGCTTTTGTGCGTATTACTCGTTTCATATTTGATATCCTTTGAAAAGTTTCACGTTTGTTTTAGGGTTTATAAACTATTAAGCGTATAGGGTGTAGTTTGAATAGTTGTGTACTGTGACGAAATTATTACATTTTTTTGTGTAAATTATTTATTTTAATTTAAGTATGAATTAATTTATGATCTCAGATCAAGTAAAATGTATCTGTTTGAGTAATGTCTTCCATGTTCTCATCGAGTACAAGTTAAGTACATGTTCTTAAGTCTCATAAGCATAAAGCATGTACCCCCTCATTTTTAGTACTCGACGTATTATGCAAATTTTAATTGACACAGGAGACATACCAGTACTTTTCAGGACGTACAAAAAAAAATTCAGTGTTGTAAAAATGCTCGATGCTCGTGCGCTGAGTGAGCGATAATGAACCTTTTAGACTTGAGCGTCATGTCATAGTCCAAGTTTTTTAACGTTTAACCTTAAGGGTCTTAAACCTTAAGGTTAAATGCTCGAGTCTAAAACGGTTAATGTTTAGGCTCGTAAGGTTCATTAGTTGTGACTTAAGTAGTACTTAAGCGTTTGCCGTTCATAAGCCTCTTGACTTATGAGTCAAAGTCAACAATTTCAAAGTCTTAAACATATCCTGTCAATATCCAGTCCCGTCGAAGTAAGTCAGGAGTCGCTCAGTAAAATGATAGTAAGTTTACCGAGGACAGGAGCGGACTCCATGGAAGAACACGAAAAAAGTAGTCCTATGCTTTTATTTGTGTATCACAAAAATTATGCACAAGTTTAATACAATTTATATAGTGGTTGATTAAACAAAAACTCAACTTCGCCAAAAAGTCTGGTAGTAAGTTAAATAATAAAATAATAATAATTCATTTATTTCAGACAAGGTCCATATTTCATTTTTCATTTTTAGTGTCCGTAACAATTTTAATTTATAGACTTATTATTAGTACTTATTATTAAGATTTTGTTATTATTATACTAATTATATACACCTATGTATATGTATACGTGCATATGCACATACACACACACACATATATATATTCCATAAAGGCTCACTTAGAGTCTCCATCTATGAGTACATGCCATCCGTAATCTATCTGTGACATTCGTAAGGGTCAAGAACCGCAAATTACGTAAACGTAGACCCTCATCTGCGTTGATTGGCTTAGGTATTAGTCGTTCATCGATTATGGTATAATAAATTCAATGGTTGATTCTCAGGATTCTCAGGATTGCTAATAATATTTGCATTTGGCTTCTAAGACCTTTATCTCAGTAATTTTTCAAGATATTGTGATTATCATTACATGGATTTATCTCTAATAATAAATGTATTTCTAATAATGAACTTTAGTCCTTTCTAAAAATACTGTTTGAATGTTTAAAGTGGATTACGTAGCCGGAAGTTCTTTAACCGGAAGTACAGTGAGAGTGGAACTACGAGAACAGTTGACAAGCCATGTGGGCGGAAGAGATTTATTGACCCGGGTGGACAAGAAAATGAAGATTTGTGGCTTCAATATACCTGAATAACGAACGTGGCCCGGATTTACCTGGACATGTGATATAGGGCTAATTGAAAAAAAAAATCAAATCACCAAAGCATTAAAACGTGTGGCTCGGCAGGCTCTAGCATAGGATCACCCTATCTCTTCCCGTGGATCTCGTAACAGGTAGCTAAGGGTAAACAAAACCGTTACCACAAGCGTTGACGAACTATACCACTTCTAAGTAACGATGAACGAAAAAGTGAACGATCTAAAGTAAAGTCTAAAGGTAGAACGAATTGCCTAAAGTGAGGATGACTAATTTTAAGAGCTACGTATTTTTGAGGCTATGAATTTTAAGGCCTCTGTTTACGCAGCTATATCTTCTGTTGTGAGTGTCTACAATATTGACTTCACTGAAACACGGTACCTACTCGTAACGTCACGGATCTGGTGTTACCAATCTACCACCTGGCATACTTATGGCAGGTATGCCATGAGTATGCCAGGTGGTAACCTGGCATGTCGGTAGATTTATTTGCGCTTTTAAAATTCATACCTCAAACAGGGATTAATTCGTGAATATCTCTTTCTGCACGTAGTGTCGTCTAATGCCTACATTATGCTAATTAAGTGACTTTACATAATGCACGGCACTGCAGCAATGAACGTGCATCCAGATTCTGGAGAGTATCTCTTCGGTGAACACTAAATTATTTATAAAGTGCAAGACACAATGTCACTTGGGCGGTTAAGCTTACTACCAGTTTTAGTTTTAATGCATAGTTAATGTATCGTCACGTTGGTCAAGCGGGTTGGCAAGGCCAATCTTTTAGAGGCGGTGTAGTTCTTCAGGGCTGCCTGTGTTATAAGGGCTGGGTGATTATGTGGTTCTTGTCTATTCTAAAAGATGGTTCCCGTCACTTTATCTCTTCAGGTTCTTATTAATCACAGCAGACGAACAATAACCTTGTCAATACTTAAATGGAAACTGTTGAAAAATATTCCAGAATATTGTGGAAGCTTCAAATTTCATTTGCATTTAAATGTGTCTGATTTCCTCCTTGTTGGATGCCGAACGAAATGCTTCCGCAGTTTGGGTAAACGATTTTTAATCGAATGATTGGGTTTCCAATACTCGTTGCTTTGCAAATGTATTGGTATGCCTTGCAGTTATTTGCAGATGGGTTTAATATGTACGTAATGGTGCCGTAGTATTATTATCAATGATCAGAATAGGTAGTGCTAAAATCTTAAAAACTAACTAATAGAATATATTTTACAGAATATACATATGTGTTTAAACTAAATATTTTCACTTTCATAACATTTCGCGACGCGATTTGGGATTTCGCCTTCAATAGATGCGAGTACTTCGCATGGTATTTATATTTTTATTATTTAGAAACATTAAACAATTAAGTACATAAAGTTACTTAAAATAACGTATATAGAGGTTTTATCTTTTGTACAATTTATAGCAATGTTTACAAAAATATATTTTTTGTTTTAATAATTAATTTAGTTGTATTATTAATTTTTAATAAAAATATTAAAAATATTTTTCAAACGTTAACATTAGTACAGATACATCACGGATACATTGGCCGTCGGCTAATCCGGAATCACCCGAAAGCGTCATCCACGTCTATGCAATAAAGTAATTAAGCATCTCGTAATAAAGTATGAAATTAGAGGTACCGGCGAGATATTTAATACCGGCGCTCAATCTGGGACAGCCTACACATGCATATTAGTATGAAGTACGAGTACCATAATAGAGTTATGCAGTTTCAAACAACCTTTACGAAATTACATGCCACACATAAAGCGAAGCTTTCAAAGCGTAACTTCTAATTGAAAGGAATTGGTTTATCCTTTGCGCGTTTCTACAATAAAATAACTGTTATTCCAAAAAAACTTAACTGCAAAATTTAATCGCAATTCCATTGTATTACAATTGTTTATGAACGATGGTAAGTAAGTGGTTATAGAGGATGGTTTATAATGCAGTGCCAATACAAACTATCCCATTTGATGGCGTCAAGCAACCGACGTACAGATATTTTACGAAAACATTGGCCTTTGGCTAATCCGGAAATACCCGAACACGTCATCCACGTCTATGAATTACAGTACCTCTAATTGCATACTTTATTACGAGATACTTTATTACTTTATTGGATACTTTATAACTTTATTACATAGACGTGGATGACGCGTTCAGGTGTTTCTGGATTAGCCGTTGGCCGATGTTTTCGTAATGTATCTGAACCCAGATAAAAATCGATTATTTTTCACATCCCTAGTTTATACCTACAATGTTTACAATGCTCCTCCAATCCTCCTCATTGTTTACATTACAATGTTTCGAAAGTTTGCTAAAAAACTTCACTGCAAATTATTTCGCTCCACTCTTTGTTGCTTTAATTTCTGCATTTGAACGTCAACTAAATTACGAAGTTTATGCGACAAAAGTTTATGCGTTAAGTAGTTTGTTTCAATTATTTTATTAACGTGGTTAACTGTGAGTCGAAACTGACCCACGAGTCTCATAACATGTTCTCTTTCTCTAACTTAAACTATGTATTCTGCTTAAATCGTATTTTTTTTTAATAAAAATGATATTTTTGCATTTAACAAATATGTGGGATGGAAAATGTAGCGCAAATTACTATGGAAAATTTAAATTAAAATTGTAATTATTGCAAAAAGGCCGTAGAATTTTCGTGACAATTATTAATAATTATGAACAGAATCTACGAGTGATTTCAGGCTTTGGTAATTAATTGATTACACTCTGCATTATACTCATTATGTAACATCCAGTAAACGTTTCCCCACGTTGATATATTCCCTTTTGTATATCTCGATTACAAACAACGTCGTTGATTTCTATTAACAGATTTCACGAACTGTCTTCGCAAACAAACCGACTCATCAACTCAATAGAATTCCTCAGTAAACAGATTTAATCACGGGTATTTTGAGTATTTTGCACGACATGGAATTTAAATTAAAGTTTAGAGTTAAATGGTGAAATTCGATCCCTTTGTGAAATGTAGTTACAAAATAAAATAACAAGAAATGGAATTCGTTGTAAATGCAAAGACATGTTTAAATGTTGTATTTAATAATGATAATGTTAAACATTGGCCGCTCTCGAATGTGCTGACTAACTTTGGAGATTTAGGAGTGGATTTTGAAAAAGGGGTTATGAAAATGAAAAATAGGAAATGCAACGGGAGGTTTCTTCATCCCATTACACCCTCCGATCCTATTTTTGAGATATGGGGTGTTTTATAGTCAAGAGTGTTTTATAGTCATTCAATATTCACATAAATACTTTTACAAAAATACTTGGCCTATCTTTAATTTGATTCACTTACGTTTGACTTTGATATCAAAGGCTTTGACTACTCACTTACAATTGGATTTTAATGGTAGTATTGGGGTATCCCGCGCTGGACTAGTAAATTTTTAATAGTCCTGGCAAAACAGCTCAGCTGTTAAGTGACATATTGTTATGTTAAGTGATAAAAGTAATAAACAGTCTGTCACAGTTAACTATAAATAATCCACGGGCGATTTGGCAAATTGTCATTTGCCATTGAGAAAGCTTTTTGCAGTACAAATGAACAATCGCTTTCGATTAATAACTACTTGGTTAATTTTGGTTCAGGGTTAATTATATTTATTGCTGCTTACATTGCTAGAGACATATATGGTGGCACCATTGTGATAGCTGTCAGCGTTATTCGATTTATATTGTTTTGTAAATAATGCTCTTTAACAGTATTGATTACAATAACGGTAGTTACCATACCATCAGCCGTGTCTCTCCTCTGTGGTTTAATCCTAACGTCGCCGGGAATCCGTCCCCAATGCTTTAGAGCATACACGATATAGCTATGTAATAAGATAAATTTGTATATAATGAGATATTATATACGGACATAAGATATTTATTTTGTAGAACGTAAAATATTTACGTCTGATATATGATCTATGAATGTACATAATATATTATATCGAATTGATTGAAATATCAATGTTTCACTGTACATAGTACTTATTGTTTTTTCTTGAAGTAATTAATATAAAGAACATGACATTACACTTCGTGACGTCGTGACACAGAGAAATGATAACAATTTAAGTAACTAAAAAGACGTAAGCTTGTTTCGAGGAGTCATCTTTTTAGTATTTTTCTATCTCAAAGACCAAACAAAAGAAAGTAAACAGCAAATGTGCCTTATCACGCTCCCTAAAAAGTGTCTGACGTCAAAGGCACAACACGGTGATTAAAACGTAACTTTATACCAGAGCTGTACTTAGGGCTTGCAAACATCGCGACGCTGCGCTGTAAGGGTGCAAATATAGGCGATAGGCGGTAGCGTTTATTATATTTTAGCCTTAAATCGAGATCCAAATCTTATTTATTTTTTATTAATAAGTGCTGTCAGACCTTAGACTGTTATAGAAACTATTTGTTGGATGTAGGTCTATCAGGCGTTGATATACGAAAGTAATAAAAAAAAAATGAAAAAATGAGGACTACATCGTACTAGCTACCATGTTCTACGGATGTTTATATTGGATAATAAATATGTCCGAAAATCGCGAAAATCTACTTCTAAATTCCTTTACCGCTGTTTGTTCGCCACTAACCCCTAACCGCAATATGGACGAGGAGTGGCATCCATGTTTGTGTTACGCTAATTGAAGCTCGCAACCGCTGAGCAAACAGCGGCGTTATAACACCCCGAATACCGCGCACGACTTGGACCTACCCTGTTCATTACCCTCAAATTAGTTGTGGCTAATGGCTGGTATAAAAGTTTGGAAGTTATGATAATAAAGTTCTGCCCAGATATACCTAGAAATAGTAGTAATTTGATTTATTGATGTCAGTTTAAAACGCTCCACTGCAGGGCACAGGCCTCCCCTAGTAGACCGCTGGCGGTTTCGGGCTTTAATCCACCACGCGGGCCTACTGCATACTTTTTATTTTTCGAGCATGTGATGTTTGCCTCACCGTCGAACTAGTGACATTTTTTAACAAATCCTTACTTAAGTAGAAACGCAATAGTACGAGTCGTGTATTTGAACTCACGACGACACGAATGTAAGTCTAGTTTACATATTATAGAAGAAATTGCACATACAAAATTGCATAATAAAGTTTAATAAACATAATTGCATATTGCATATTCAGTCTCCAAATTCTCCAAAATTCCTGTACCACATTTTGTGTTAATTGCCATTTTCTGAGATGTTTATAGACATCTTACACCCCCCTCACGGGGGGTGAAGTTCGCTCCTGGGCTGTGTGCCCACTTACGGAGATATCTTCGCTGCCCCATTACTGTGGGTAGGTCACTGGAGTGGCTTCCCAGTTGGGTTGCGCTTAGATTGTCCTGTTTCTTCACGCCGCCGCCCGTGCGATCAAGCCCGCCGGGTGGATTCCGATTGTGGAAAGTCCAGTGAGTGACCAGGCGCGGGCCGCGACATAGGTGACAAGTCTGGTGTTGATGAAGTCTCAAGTCAAGTCGCACCCTATTTGGGTGCTACAGGTCACGCGGTAAGGCCTTGCCACCTGGTAGGTACACGTGCAGTGGCGCCAGTCCCTTGATGTGCGGGAAGCGTGGCTTGTCGGCGCACTCGAACAGGTCCGTGGCCGATTACCTACATTGGAGTTTTTATAGTTGACATCCGATGTTAGTGGTCTTGGATCGTCAGTTACATTTAAATTTGAGAAGTGGGATACTCGAGGAAGAATTATCAGATGCTTTCGGTCTTCACCGATTTGTGCATTCTGCAAATCATTTTCTTCCGTACAATGTACGTGATTACACAAAACTGTGTTGTGATTTGAGATTTGTCAATGAATTGAACCAGAGAAGGTCTAACCCAACTTGATGTTCTGTGGTATTGATGCACCGGGTGGCCCTTTTATTAAACCGGTTAATAATAATTTGTCATAAACGTCCCCTTCGAGGAGAATATCAACAAATCATAAGCATATATGCTTATGAGCACGTCATTAATTCACTGTAGTAGGTACTCGTGTACTTTTACAGGCATTATAAGCTACAAATACTAGTATTTTAGAAAAAAAAATGTCTTGAGATGCAATAACGGTATTTTAACCGGTATTATACAAATAATAATCGCACCGAGTGTGAAAACCTTTCAGTGAGATGCGGGGTTGGATAGCTCCGGCCACAACGCTTTCCGTAGGCGAGTAACACGTACTGGTGTCGTCATAAAATACGTTTACGTTTAATGTTTCCAATATTACCAGTTCAAAACGTTATGTGTTCTCAAATAGAAACATTGCGCAGGTAACTTAAACAGAAAATGTTGGTATTTATCAAAAAATAACGGTGTTGTTGGTGTACAACGAAGGTTGAGTGTCATTTGAATAATAGTCATGCATTAAGACTCGTTATATATGGCATTGTGTATTGTTTTGTTTATTGTTTAATTACATAAGGCTGTAGACGATTGTCGTCTTCTGAAAGTGATTGAGTTATACTCGTATGTAACAAAGAACGCCGTACGTAATAAGAAACTATTCGTTAACACATACGTATGCAATTTAAAGTAATAAACCGCTTTTACATATATGTTAACGGGGGTTCTATATTATTATGTAATACTAGCGATCCGCCCTCAATTCGCTTCAGTTTATAAGATTTTTTTTTCAAAATTTCAAAATAAAATTTAGCCTATATTAGACACGGGTAATGTAGCTTCCTATTTGTGAAAGAATTTTTGAAATCGGTTCAGTAGTTCCAGAGATTACCCCCAAAATACAATTTTACCTCTTTATTATATTAGTATAGATATACATATTTAGTTTACCTTCTTAATAATTTGTAACATAAGTGTTAATTTATTGAAAGTTTTGTATGTGTAAGAATAAATTCTGGAGAGCAGCCTTGTTGCATTTTTTGACAATCATCCAGATCTCAAGATTGTTTCTTTTTATTTTACTAATTCTCTGGACACACGTTGGGACTTTGTTACTGAGTACCCCAACCCTGCCTTTAGTAGAATAATTTCATTAACAATGTCTGAATATAATTTTTGAATTCAATTTTATTTTGACATTTACAATTCTTAAAATCTTATAAATGCTGGATGACATCCAATTTTTCATCAATATTTAATTTAAATTTATGACTGATAAATTCAGTTGAAATTTAGATTCCATTGCCATACTTTAAGCCATGTCATCACCTCCTGATAAAGTAACTGTTAACAATCTGCCATGTTGATATCTGCCAATCAAATCTAGCTGATACTAAAATTCTGGCAAAGTTTAACTGACTTTTTGATATCTCCCGATACCTTATCAGAATGGCCCTTATTATCGTAAAATATCTTTCTTGTATGATTGTATGTATCTTGTATGTATCTTGTATATCTTTCTTCTTCTTATATGAAAGAAATAAATGTATTGCGTATTAAGATGCCTTGTGTTATTACTGAATACTTATCTGAATAAGGAGTTAACAGTCAGGCAATATTAATTTAAGAGCACATTTGTTGTCTATGTTCTTGCAAAATTGAATTTGTTGCAGAATTTGTTGAATTGAATTAACGGTTTAAAAACTGATGTGGCCTCCACGTTACCACAACTGCTAACGCACAAGTAAGGCTGCAAATTCCATACGTACTCGTGTAGAATGTATAATGCAGTTCCATTCAACTAGATTGACTGAGCAGTTTCGTTTGCAAACTCGAACGGCTCAAACCGGGACTTTACAAGTGCGCTTAAAGAGTGAAGTTGATACTCGAGTTTGTGTGTGCTTTGACAAGGAGTCTATTAGTACCTTAATATGTATATATTAAGCTGATGGTATACATTATACTGATGTATATATGGCTTATGGTATGTATGAAGTAGGGATGTTTCGAATAGCAAAAAAATAAATGAAGTCCCACACATTCAATGAAACATTATGAATCAAAAAAAAAATACTGTTATACATATTTATAAATTGTTACTTAATAACATTATATGTTATATATTAATTCATGATTGAATATCACAAACATAATAATTATGCAGTTTTAGTCGAATAATTTCTTATAAGAATACTTTCTGATAAGAATAATTTCTTATAAGAATACTTTCTGATAAGAATACTTTCTGATAAGAATACTTTCTGATAAGAAATTATTTCAATATCGTGGAGCATTTTTTAATACAACATTGAAATTATCATCTTTAGAGTCTATATTTGTTCGGCAAATAAATTACCCCAAACATTGCGTGGTTTGAATGAAGTCTAAACTGCAGATTCATTTTTCCTAATACCCAGGGCTGTTTTAGTTCAGTAATAAAGCAAATAAATATGGTAAATGATCAATGATTGTACAGCCAACACTCAGCTAGTATCCTTTAACACGAACTCCTCCCACCGGGCCGTTATTGCAATAGAAAACGCGTTGGAGGTTCATACTTATTAGTTCTACCTTTACTCGTAGTTTTCAGACTAAAGGAAACTATTCCACATTAATTTACATCGTCAAAAGGCAACAAGCAAGAGCCAAACACAAAGGAAAGACACCTTGTTACAAACGTGTGTCATGTGACACAAAGTAACTTTGTTAAAATTAATTATTCCCATCGCTCGCTTTGTCAACAAATTCTAATTAATATAACCATCCCGATGTCACGGAGAGATTTGCATATTAAAATAACCGGTTTAAACCGGTTAATCGTCTTAATACGAGCGAAATTGAAAGACGGTGATCCGGTCACAATAAACAAAATGTGAGTCCGGGCAATCATGTTATGCAAATGGGTATTCTCGACACCATGTTTTCTTGATCCCTATATTTGCATCTGTGAACGATTCCAACATCAGTTTTATTTGAAGACTGTGAGAGACAGGGGTCTTCCGTCGCTGGCTACAAACGCCTAGATCTAACTCGATTAGCCTGTATCAGAGATTAATTTATTACGCCTAACGCCATTGTTGGATAATGAATGCGATTATCGGAAATTGATTTATCGGGTCTTTTACGTCCCTTAAACTGAGATATTTTTAACTGAAAACATTTAAATAGATCGTTATAATAAAAGGGTAGAAAGGCCGAGAGTAATTCAGGAGACCCTTAATTTTGATGATGCGAAAATAAACGAGGGAATTACTCATAAAATAACAGTCAAGGAAAAAACTAAATTATTGTTTTAAACACGTGAATCGTCGTTCATAAAGTGTATCGTACGGGTTTCTGTATGTAATGGGCTTGTTTGGGTGTTGTGTGATTTATACAACCTATATTTCTTCATTGTTGGATATACGCCTCAGCAAAACCTGAAAGGGCCATCCATGTACAACGATCACGTCGTCCTGGGTGAAGTCAACGTCTAGAGAGCAATGTTTGAAGCTGTAAGTGAATAAGTTTATTTTGGACAGATAATTTAGCAAGTGCAATATCAATCGAGAGGCTGATGCTGGTCTGTCGGACAACGTTTGACAAAATGTTTTTCCCTTCTCTTCAAAGAAATTCGACTAAGTACCAAAATTACCGAGATAACCGAAAGAATAGGCAAATTGAAGTGTCAGTGAAATTGAAGTGTCGTCATGATTGTCCCTGGGTCCATTATGTCCTGGGTCCTGGGTGAAACGCCCTCCGGTCAGTGGACTAACGACTTAAAGAAAGTTATCTGATGCGTGGATGAGAAGAAAATTTGGCGTGGTGGCGGGTTTAAGGAGAGGTCTAACTGTATCTAATGTACATAGAAATACCGGTGATGTTTTAAATTTCATACAAAATTAATATGTAAGTATTAGTTAGCTACGTAAAATGTAATTTAAACTTTATAAACTTGCAAATATACAGCTTCCTTTTATGTATAAAACGAGTACCTATTTTGCACGCGAAAGCAAGACGAAATGAAACACAAGACATGAAAGAGGCGTGTCAAAATCGCATGTGTTTAAAATTTATGATATTTTACCCGATGGCTGTTGTGAATATCTTATGTGGAAAGGTTTCTAGATTCAAAGGAAAAGTATTGAAACAATTACACAACGATCATTTTACTAGTCTTATAGAAGGATGGCTCTTTAGGTAAGAAGATATGGAAGCAAACTAGAGGTAGTTTCGTTGTCGTTTTCAGCTTGTATTTACTTAGTCTTGGACGAATGTTAGATTAAAAAAATATTTTGTATAATCTTTTTTCTTCAACAGTACAAAGCAACCGGACATTAACAGAACCGAGGTCGCATTTTTACGGCAGTATTTTGTTAAACAAATTATCCCTTTATTCGTTTCACAATTGTTTAATAACCTTTTCTCTGGTGAAATAATCGTCGTATTTACGTATTTATCCACAATACAACATCCACAAATAACATTAATTAAATTAATAGAAAATTATTTATTTGCTTCTATGAGATCCAGGTTTCGCTCGCTTTTTTATGTTGCTGTTTGAAGTACTTGCAGCCCACATCGTTGATAATCATTTCCAAGTAGTCGGTCATCTCATTGCTATTCGTGGTTTTCAATGCCTCAAATCTATTTTGAAATTCTAGCTGACAATTATGGCGAATGCAAAATAGTGGTGCAGATATTCAATATCTTCTATCGTAAGTATTTTTACACATGAGGTACAAAATCTCGTTGCTTATTTGTGTTCTTAAAGAACTGTTGATGATGCTCATTATAAATGTCGACTATTAGTAGGTTGGTAATCTGGAAAATAAATAAATAAGTAATAATTTATTTGCTTAAGAATGCACCTGAATGTACCCATTCAGGTCTTATGATAAGTTATGTAAGTCTTACACATTCTGCCAGATAACTGCCGTGCAAATGTTAGATTTTTACATTAAAAAGATTATATCGACAAGATTACATTTTGATTAAAAATAAATAAACAAGCAATTAAAATTTAAATGACAAATTATATCTAGTCTCAGAACAAAAAAAAAAAAAAAGGATTTATAGAAAATATAATAATTGAATAGCCCGTGTAATGTTTTGTAATGTGACTGTATTATTTTTTCCAGCGTTTCTAATTTTTATCACTCAATAAATAAAATATTTCTACTTGTTAATTTTATGTTACGAGTACAATCGTCTTGTTATTCTTTATTATTAGGGTTCGTATATTCGCTACAATGCACTCAATTTGACAATTAATTCACCATTATTTCAGAATTCAGAACGCAACTGATATGTTAAGAGTGAATGGGTCGCATTTTCTCCATGACTAGTAGACCAGTAACGAAGCACAATTAAGCATTGCGTCGTAAATAAGACCGGGTTTCTGCTTGTTTTCTAATTATATATATTTTTTTTAATTTCTTTGTAAATTCAGGTGTTTAAGTGCTTGAGCGAATTTATAATTTTAATGGACAATTTACAAAAGCTTACATAATTTAAAGACTCATTAAGGGACGTTTTATTTTAAAGTGGTTAGTGTAATGTTATTTTTATTTGAAATGCTTATTTAGAATATTGTTTTTAGGATTAATAAAGATTTTAACCTGAAGTTTAACGTCTATTCATATTTTATGACTAAGATGGATGAATTTTATGAATTTTATAACTATGATTTTGACAGTATTTTAATATGCTTCTCGTACTCGTACAACACTATTTATCTATTTGAATTAACAAATAAATACCGCAATTAGCCCATTTATGGACCGCTGTTAAAGCACGCGCCACTAGCAGGAAGACATGAACCAAGATCAGTCAAGACTGGACGGAAATGAGATTTGTATGAAATCCTCGATCACCGATCACTTTATTAGACCCCTCATATCATTGAACATTAATAGATAGATGATAGATAGACTTTATTGTACACCGAAAACATACAGAGTAATACAAAGTACAAGTTATTAGAAGTACACCCGAGGACTAATCGCTAAAGCGATTTCTTCCAGGCCAAATTTAGATGGTGAAGAGAAATCAGTAGACGAAATAGAGGTACGAGTAGATGGTGCAATAAGGAAATAATGTCTGTATATACATTCATACATTTACTGTCTGTATATATATATATATACAGAAATATATAGATACCCACAAGCATTAATATATACATGCATTAATACACATACAGAAAGGAAAAGAATTTGGGAGTAAGAGAACTCTCTTAATCTGCGAGGTAGTGTTCTTTCACGAGTCTGTTAAAACTCGCCAGAGATTGAGCGCGCTTTATAGTAAAGATCATGTATTCCATAAGCGAATCGCTTTGACTCTAAATGAATGTGAATAGAATATAATTGATAAATATGAGGGGTCTAGTAAAGTCCAGGGTCTAGTAAAGTCCAGGGTCTAGTAAAGTCCAGGGTCTAGTAAAGTCCAGGGTCTAGTAAAGTCCAGGGTCTAGTAAAGTCCAGGGTCTAGTAAAGTCCAGCGTCTAGTAAAGTCCAGCGTCTAGTAAAGTCCAGGGTCTAGTAAAGTCCAGGGTCTAGTAAAGTCCAGGGTCTAGTCTATTAAGTCTAGAAATTCTTACTCGTGGCGCGCGCTTTAGACATGGGTCTCTTCATGCATATCGTCTTGTGCATAACGGATTTATGGCCTTAAAACTTCAATGGCAATGGCCAAATGGGTTGGCGAGTTTACTCTCTTAGACATGGTGTAGTTCCTCAGGGTTTGTAGTAATAATGGCTTTGTTATTCCTTCGTCGCCTCCACCTTAGTCGTTTACGACACCCACGGGAAGAAATGTAGTGGTGGTTTGCACGTGGCCAAATAAATATATGTGCTGTGCTGTATTCGTAAGAATACTTATAAAGAGATCTTATATATGATTAAAATTATTAATATTTATGTATATAATATTTTATTTGAAAGAAAAGCTAACATCATTAGGCTTTTTCTCGTAAAACGGATTGAATATCGATTGTAATTTCAATCTCCATTGCGACAGGTTGGAAGTAAACGTTACAATATTTACGTTTTCGACCCCTGTCAATATTTCAAAAATGACATGGGAGTCTGTTAATTTCAACGAAACGTCATTAATCATATTCGGATTAAATTCATCCATTTCGGATCCGTTTCGGTAAAGCGTGATAGTAAACTCAAAATACATATAATAAAATCGTATAAAAGCCGTCCATGTCTGTACTACATGAAATATTTTTGAAAAAAATCGTTGCAGTGTACTCTTTGAAAGATACAGAACTCAAAACACCCACTTTTGGCATTTTTGTGTGTGTCTCAACGTGCATTATGTAAAACCCGCTGGGCGGATTTTAATAATACTTAGCATAGTTAAAACTTATGTGCCGAATTAACAATTAAGTTATTTTTCATTCAAATTAATTATAATGTTATCCACACACCCTTATGCATTTCTGTTTAACCAAAGGTTGTTTAGCAGAGAATGCCACTAGCCACTAAATACGTCTATTGTAGACATTGAATAAATTTAGTAGATGTATACAGCTGTCAAAGTGCCTCGAATAGTACTTAGACATTATCCAATAGAGATAATGTGTTTATTTATGGACTCAGTGTTATGCCATTACAAATAAAAGAATACGTGCGGGTATCTATGGCAAAATTTTTTTGATTTATAGGTTTTTATAGATTAATTGTTTTCATAAAGCACAATTCGAGGCACTTTGACAGCTGCCATTCTAATCAAGCATTATTTTTAGCTTTATTTAAGCTTTATCAAGTCACGGGCAATAAATTATCGCAGATGGGTAATAATACCCCATGTGAGGTTCTATAATTGGACACAAACAAGGTCGGCAAAACTTTCACGATTCTCAAGAGTTAGGGCAATTCAGAGGACCTTGAGTGGCATCTGGCTTCAAGCCACTCATCATAAGACGAGCCGCCTACCAACGTGTTGCCAGTCCTAAAAATATAATCCATAGAGATAATGAAATCGTAACAAAGTTGTTTCTGTACATGAAATGTGTTTTTAAAAAAATGACTGCAATATAAAGTGCGAATGATATACAGCTCAAAATAATATTTTTTGGAACTTTTGTCTGTCTGTCTAAACGCGCATGACGCAAAATCTACTGGACGAATTATAATGAAGCTTTGCATAGTTAAGACTAGAAAAGAATTCCAAAATTTTTCGAATAGAGCTTTGTATTATTAATATCGTACACTGCAATTACTTTTTTGTAAATAAAAATATTAATTATACAGACACTACTATTTAACGATTTTATTATATGTACTCGTATAATGATTAGATCCCTATATCCCTATATTCCTAACTAGTAGATATAGGTACAAACATACATATAATACAACAATTGTTTACAAACATCCATAAGTACATATAATGATCTTTTTGGTGGGAACTCAGAGAAATGACGTTGAAATTTTCGGTTGATTTATTATAAAAAAATGTGTATTTGTGCGTTTTGTGGTTTAGTGAACTTCAAAGTTTTTTTTGTGCGTAATGTTTGTGTTTGTGACTGCGTTTTTCTTGTGATTCCAAGGAGTCCTCTTCTGTCCTCATTAAACCCACTATCACTTTACTGAGCGATTCCTGACGTACTTCGTCGGGACCGGACATTGACGGGATACGGTTTAGACTTTGAAATTGTTAATTTCGAAGTATACTTGACACTGGCAGAATGTGCTAATTGCACTATTAACATATATGAATAAAAAAGTACATATAAAGTCTGTGTAAGTACATGAAATATTTTTCAAAAAAAAATCTATGAATGATACAGAAGCCAAAACTGCTAGTTCTAGAATTTTCGTCTCTTTGTATGTCTGAAAATGCGTCACGCAAAAAATTTAAAGGTTTTAATTCAAAGGGTTTAATGATATTTTTCACAGTTGAAGCTTCTGACCTGGGTTAACATTTAAGATTTTATTTTATACTATTTATTCTGATCCGTAGAAGAGTTCCCATGGGAATCATCAAAGTTCACGTGAACGAAGTCGATGGCACCGCTAGTAAACATATTTAAATCGTTTGAAGTCAGAGTTTAAAAACACCAGAGATTATGTTAAGAGCGTTCACCGCGACAACCAACTCGGATCGGCACTCTGAAAGCTTTTACACGCAAACACACTTACACCTTCATCCCACACCTATTTTATTCTAGACGCATAGCGACCATTTTTGCTTAAACCAGCGGTAACACAATGTTGCAAAACCAGCAACAAATATTTACAGTTCCTGCGGCTTTTATTCCTAAAGGCAGTAAGCTGGTTTCCGATTTAACGATCGCAAAGGAAAGTGGTCGAAATTTGATACTGTAGCTTTGGTTTGTTTAGTCAATTATACTTTCCGTGACAGTGATAGAGTTAACGACATCTGTAACAGCTCAGGCGGATTATTGTTTGATTAAATTTGCCTAATTTTATATACTACGTCATATCTTCCTGTGGGTGCTCTAAAAGGCGACTAAGGTACAACAAAGCCTGTACCTCAAACCTTGACGTACTACACTACCTCTAACAGACCACTTGCCAACACGCTTGGCCAGTGTGGCGTTTTAAGAACATACATCCTTCATGCACAAATGCGCATGTGCATGAAGAAGCCCATGTCTAGCAGTGGACGATAAAAGGGCTGGTTAAGATTACGATAATATAGGTAACGTGTTTCTAATCCTCTTGGTATTGAAAGTGTCCATCTGCCAAGGTGTCCAATTAAAGTCAGGTGGGCCGTCCGCCCGTCTGTAAGCTTTAATATATATTTAAACATATATATACACATTTAATATACATGTGAGTAGAGCAGAGTAACAAAGTTAGAGACTTTATTTTAAAAAAAAACTTCTTTTTGGGAAAATTTAATGTTCAGAAAGAAATTTAACTAGTATTAAAGAAAAAGTATTAACTCTAGAGTTTTACCTAATCTTAACAATCATCGCACCTACCGTGCCATCTCTGCATAGCTGAAAGGTTGACTGGTAGATAATGCTTCTAAGCAGTGGCGGATCCAGGGGCGGGGGGGGGGGGGCTAAGGGGCTCAAGCCTGACACATGACGGAAGACAGGTTGAACGGTTTGGCTGCCATGTATATTCATCAAGATATATCTGGCAGCCTACAACCTGTCGAAGTCATTGAACAATTTGTAAAAAGTTATCCGAGGAGACTCGCTATGCGTGAATTTTGTGAAATTTTGTGTGCTTTTTTAATGTTTACCTTAATAGAGCCTACCCTCAGCTGGGTCAAGCCCCTCCCAAACCAAAAATCCTGGATCCGCCGCTGCTTCTAAACATTAAGTCTGCAAAGTGTGGCAGAACTGAGATATTCGTAACCCCATTAGCGTCCCCATAGCAACCCTATTAGCATTCTGGACCTGTTATTGTAACCGTTTTTAGCTCCTATCTAGAGTATTTTTTTGTTTATTTAAAGAAGCGCTTCATTGAGCGTAAATAAAAACAAATAATATAATCTTGTCACGTCCTCATCTGACAGACGTTAAGGCGAGTACAGACTAGCGAGTAATTGGAAATAATAACGTCCAGTTGAGTGCGCCTGAATTATAATCACTTCGTGTAACTATGCGAGCTGAAAGTAAACGGACAGGTTTATACTATACCGTGTTTCCTGGATCATGCCTGGTTCGCTCTCTACTGTTGAACATAGGATTCTTCAAAAGCCACTCACGATTTTCCCCTGTTCTCATAAAGTCACTACCGGAGTCTTTTTTAAGTTAACGTTTCACCTGCCCGGAGGACGTCTGTCCCACGCTACGGCCATCGAATTCAGAATTTTGAGCCTTGGTTTCGGGCTAAAATTCATAACGCGAACCTAGTGCCGATTGATGGATGTTATACATGACACATGTTTTCTTTGATTGTTGGAACATGCAAGTTACAAACCTACTGAGGTAGGTTGACAGGTACAGTTTGACTCGACGGTGTGAGCACCGTCGAGTGAAACTGTAATAATGTGATCTGATTATAAAAACAGGTAGATGTCGCTCTTTTCTAAAAGTTTTAGAAAAAAAGCGTTTAGACAAATATTGTAGTTTTGCGAGTCTTATCCAACGAAATATTATTTTGTATGTATATGAGTAGATAGACATCGAATCTATTTGTGGATTTTTTGAAAATTGAATTTGAAATTACAGACAATTTTGGAATTAATCATTTGAACTCCGAATTTCGATAAGTCGTGATCTCTGCAACAGGTTTATTTCAATAGGATGTAATAGAATATTTATCTAAACTTCGTACCTATCATGTGTGTAGCCACAGTGAGGCAGGGTAGGCCGCTTGCCCCCCTCCCCTGGCATAGAGTCTTATTCTTATAAGTAACAGATTTTTTTTTTAAATTTCAATTGTAACTTTATTTAAAACAAAAACATTGCATTAGGGTGTGAAAACAAATGTCAATTTGCAACAAAAAGCCATTTTCGTTTCATGCAAAAAAAGCGGGTAAAATCCGTAACGTGCATGAATATTTTACGATTCTAAATGTGCGCGGGTGCGATCCCAGTCCACAGATAGTGTTGTACCGATAGAAGAGTCATCTCATGTTTCCACCTCATAATTGAGTACGAACATAATAATTGTTTCATGTGACATTATTTATTTCTATTTATTAAAGATATAGCTTATAGCTATAATAGAATACATTAATATGACATATTTATAGAACTAAAAGTCTGTAAAAGATATTCGTAAACTATTACAATTATTTAGGTAATAATTACATATAACAATAATAATTTTAATATGTACGTGTAACACGTACAAATGTGAATAAAGGAAAATAAGAAAATTTTCTTGTTAAAGTAGGTAATAACATTATTAACGCGTATTAACGATGAAAATATTTTTGTCGTAATTTGTACGCCACTTTAAAGTTATCTCAACCAACTCTGTTCAATGTTCATGAACTGTCAAATCGGTAATCTTTCGACGGCGTAACTATAATTGGTAACTATATTTTCCATACATTCTAGAAATGGGTTTGTTAAATGTTTGTCTAATGCAGAGCGGAGTCAAGAAAAACAATATTATTGGGATATAAAAGGTGCTCTAATAACATCCGATCGCATAAGACGTTAGGGTTCTTTTAGTTCCCATACGAAAACAAAGGCACCTCAGGAATCTAGTTTGGATATGCTCAAGGCGATTAGTGTGGAATCCAAATGATACTACAATATTCAAGTTTACTACGAATAAGGCTGTGAAAGAGTGTTATATCAGACTTGGGGTTACAAACCCCTTGCAGCTTCGCAAAACAACACCTTCTGACTTATTACAATGAAATTTTGGACATGGTCTTTAAATGACATTTTGGAATCCATAATGACGCCCAAATGCAGTTTCGCTGCTAATTTTAAAGCTGTTTTGCATTGCCGCGCCGCGTTGTTAATTTGTCTGAACATAGGGAATGTCAAAAATGTATTTGGATCGTAACGAGTGCAAAAGAGACCCTTAGAGAAAGTTGACCCAGTAACTCTGAACAGCCAACATTCTCTTTAGCAATTATATAAAGAAAGTAAAGAAAGAAAGTATGTGGGTAATATTTATATACACGCTGAGTGGTAGCAAGTGAAGCTGAACACCCTTTTGTTAATATATATATACAATAAGATAATTTGAATTTAAAAAAATATGTAAAACGTGTGAATTTAAACAAAAATCCAACTCATGTATTCTGAGAAAAGGCACTTATTTCGGTAGTTCAATTTTCTCAAATATTGTATCCTTAAAAATTTAAAAAAAAAAGAACATATTTTTTGCTTGTTTATCTTAAAATCAAATGGATCATATTTTTTTTAAACGAATTTTGAAACAACTATTTTTTAAATGCGTTTTTTTATTAAGAACTAATTGAACTAAGAGCCCAAAGAACTATTAGCAGCTCATGACTCATTTGAGTTCCCTCCTCATCATTTTCCAGCGAATCCCAAGAACTCTAATCGAGTGTGTCAAATCAAGAAAAGGGGATTGAAATTGAAGTTGTTCATGTGACCGTTTTGTGACGTTAGCAAAGCTTTTGGGATTATTAAAATGTGACGGGTAATATTTGTAATGAGAATTTGTTTAAAATTGGAAACCAGCAGGATAATTTCTGACAAGCAATTTGCAATTGAATTTTATATACACGGCTTCGGTGATAGGTACCCCAAAGGGTAAGGTCGTAAGTGATTTCATTTAGGTAGGCCATCGTCCTCTCTGTCACCAGTTTTTTAAAAACCTGGTGAGCAGGTGAGCAGTGTGGTGATGGCAGATGGAGCAAAACTCTAACTGAGAGGTGGTTGAGAGATGAAAAAAATGTGTAGGCTGTCCAGCAGCCAGAGGGTTCCACGACATAAACAGAGTTGCAAGCAAGACCTGGATGCGACCAGCAAAGGACAGAGCCAAATGGCGTGAAACAGAGGAGGTTTTTAAGCTGCCGTGGGCTGGATAAGAGAAGGCAAGAATGATGAATGGTGATGATTTCTGAGAATGTTAATGTTAATTAAGATAAAAATGTAGTCCAGGGTGCTTACGCTCCTATGTCATTTAATGTTTCATTAAAAAATATCTAAAAGGATTTACAATTAAATCTACGACAAAGAGACAGAAAATTTAATATAGCATCACATTATTTTTCTTTTTATTTACTTTATAGCACAAAGTACAATAGGCTGGCGTAATACCACAGGGCATTGTCTTTCCGCGGACCTTATTGTTTGTTGTTCTACTTGACCTGAATAATTCCCTAGACCTATATCCTTCAAAATACATTTTTTTATATAAAAAAAGGCGTCAGATGAGCATACAGTACACCTGATGGTAAGTGGATACTGTCGTTCATAGACATCGCGATGCATGCCAACATCAATCCAGAATGACAAACGTTGGCACGCCCCCGGATGCGCTGCCTACCTTTACAGATTAAGGAGTGAATTAGGAAAATGGGGAGCGAGAGGATGGGGTGGGAATGGGCTCTGGCATATCTCACTCAATACCGAAATACGTACGTACATTGGGGAAATACGATAAAGTAGGAAATGCAGTACATGCAGTACATGTACGTGCACTCTCCCCCACACATATATCAATTCAAACTCTCTTAGAGAAGAATAAACCTTACGTTTTTCCAAATCTAATTCTAATCTCCAATGTAGCGCATTCTACAGTAGTGTTATTGTGTATCGGGGATATCTATGAACAAGTGTGTCCAATTACCACTAGGTAGACAGACATGGTTATAAGTGGACAGAGTAAAGGACACCATCTTTCTATTAAAAAAATGACATCCACACGATTTTTCACAACACATTTAGTTAACCAATTGACAATTCATACTTTATATTATTTCACTCAATTCTCAATATAGTTTAAAATTCAGTTTAACCTGAAGTGTAAAGCCTTTGGTAATGTGTTACCGAAGTGCCAGTAAAGTGGGGCAATTGCGACAAGATGGGCTCGTTAAATTAGTTCATTAGATGGGTAAGTGGACTCAATCTCATGTGGAGCTACTACACGATGGATCTGATTATACTTACAGTTAAATATCTGGGTTTTTATATAGGTTTGGAGGTAATAGAGGCAATTTTAGTGGTTATTGATAGCATAAGAAAGTTGCACAAATAAGTAAATTACAATCGTCCTTCATACTGTTAATAATATAGGATTACCATTCCATATCATTAGTCTGTGTCGTTACTCTGCTGGAGATAAACCTCTCCCAAGGACCACCACCAAACGGGGGCTGTTAGCTCTTCTCATCCAGCCATCGCCGACTACTTTCTTCGAGGCCCCCGTACGTTTCCCGGTACGTGGTCTCCATTCAAGGATTCGTCTCCCTCATCGGTTAGCGGTCCTGTGGCGAACACGACCTGCCCACTGACACCTCAGCTTGCTGATTCTTTGAGCTATGTCGGCAATTTTAGTTCGGCAATGATCATATAAATTACATAAAAGTATAAAATTCAGTTGGATGCGAGAGACGAATGACGAGTATAGTGGCCACAGTAACGCTCTACCATAAATTGTCGACAACGAAAAACACGATTTTCTATTTTTATAAGTGCTGGATGTACTTATGCTGAGAGGAAATCTCACACCTATAATAAGCTCGACTTGTTGAGTAGTTTACCGTTTATAATTATTATTAAAAGTATAAATGTTTATTTTTTCTTTTTGCACTATATGCATTGTTTAGAGTCGGACATTAAGTCCGCCTCTATACCTTAAGGTAGAGAATGCCTTAACAGTCAACCATTGGTTAAATGCAATAAATTAAACTGGGTGCAGTAGATATGTTCTATTCGATCGAGAATACATTACAGTAATTCCGTATACTGTGAAACCGGGATCCGGTCGATTTCTGGCCGCTAAAATCCCGACATTAAAATCCACCAATACCGGGATTTACTGGATTGTTACGGAGTTTATATTATTTGGTTTTAACAGACATGTATGTAACATTTCTTTTAAAACATATCAGTTAATTTTTAATATTATATAATAAATATATAAACCCCCTAATGCGTGTGTGCCCTCAGGTATAATGAATATACGGATTTTAACGTCTTTAATTATAGTAATTGTAGCTCTCTTGTATTTAATCTAAAAAAATACTATTTAGTATTACTTATTATAATTATATGTGGTCACTGTTTCATTACATGCGAATGCTGTAATGTTTGAATGTTGAATCTAATGAATTACATGGGAGAAATATGAATTGTAGGTACAAATATATTTTTTTCGAATCTCCCCTTGACATCCCCCCCCCCCCCACCCCCTAGCGACGCCCTTGAATATATGTAATTTTGTGTCATCATTTAGTTTGTTCACTGTTATCTGTTGCCTTTAATAAATAAATTCACATTGTAACTTTATAAACTTTCGCGTTTTATACATATTTTAAATAAAAACCATTATACGCGTTCAGACGCGATTTACAATATAAAATATTAACTAACATTGACTGCGGCTTTGTCCGCTTAAAATCTGATTTCTAAATTGGTTTTTCAGTGTATCTACGAGTGGAGAGATATCTAAATATATATACAATCCTACGATATCATACCATCTAGAAATATCATCGTTATTTCGGAGTTACCCCGTGATACCGGGATTAACTGTGAGAAATCTCGGGATATCGGGATTGACTGTGAGAAATCCCGGGATACCGGGATTGACTGTTGGAAATATATTCCCTAGCTTCAAGTCAAGTTTAACCGAATATTATAAGTTAATAGTCGACTTTTCTATTTTGCCATTGTGTTGCCGGCTAGCAACAGAATATCGAAAATCTAAGCGAAAAAGGTAGAAAAATAAGAAATTTTGTATAATGATATTTTATACGTCAGATTCGGGGAGAAAACACTATTTCTAGCACTAAATTATTCTAAGAACAACATATTGGTAACCTAGCAACACATTTGTTACACCCGCCAAGAATAACACTTATCAAGTTATACAATACGATTTCTCGGTGTTTTCGTTTCATTTATTTTATTGCCTTTCTGGTGGATTTTCTTTCTCGTAAATTTTTGGTAAGATTTCTGGCATCAGTTTACATTAATCTACCAAATGTGTTGGCCGTGTAGTGTCGGCCGGCATAGCGCCACCCATGGGTGTCGTAAAAGGCGACAGAGGGATTACAGAGGCGCTACTACAAACCTCTGACAAACTATACCACCTCTAAAACAGTGGGCTCGCCAACTTGGCCTGTGTAGCGTTTTAACGCCGTACATCCAGATAGACCAGTGTCCAGCAATGGACGATAAAAGTGCTACAGTTACAGTTACGGTATCGTGATACTGTTGGATACAGGTCTTTTTCGTAATTCCGATGATTATTTTTAATTCTTAGGCATGCGGGTTTCCTCTCAATATTTTCCTTTACCGTCGAGATAATGAAAAATTTTAAATTTAAATAAATATTTACTAATGAGTGTCGAGAACGGATATCTTAGGCTGTCATCGTTCTGGTACACCTCTGATTTTTAAATAACTGCATGTGGATTTACATACATCATTTGAGCTAGTGTTAATTGAAAAATCCCTGTGTAGGTACTGAGTCTGATGACGGGTTCTTGCCATCTGATTGCGGGATCAGTTTCTTGATGTATCTGGTCAACGGCACCTCGTTTCCATATAAATAGACAGATTTGGTAGAAAATGAGAGCAATGGCATATTCATTACTTAATATTGTGTAAAAAATTCTAGTCTAATTGAAGGCAATGGCCTCTTCGATAGTTAACCTTATGTTCAAAACTACGAGTCAAATTGAAGGCAATGGCGTCTTCATTATTTAACTCTTTGTAAAAGAAAATCAAATCAAATGCAAGGTAATGAAATGGTCAAATTGAAGGCAATCGCGTCTTCACTTATATAAAACATCTAAGTCAAAATCAAGGCAACGGCGCCTTATGTCAAAAAATTTAAATCAAATTCAAGGCAAAGACGAATTCATTGCTCAATCTTACGTAAAAAGTCTACCTTCTAATGGCGTCTCCATTGCCTAATCTTATGTACAAAAATCCAAGTCAATTTCAAGGCAATGGCGTCTTCATTACTTAGGAATTTTATGTAAAAAAAATAGCAAGTCAAATCTATTTGCAACAAATAAACTACAGTTTTTGCTTTATTTTGTTTGATTTACGGTACATTGACATAGAGCGTCCGTGTTGGTCACGTGACTCGCAATGCCTCCTCGGAGACCACTCATATGGGACTCGAGGTGACTTGGGATAGATTGAAGTAGTAAAAGGACTGTCACACAAAAGGACAGATATATTGCGAGATATATTGATTATTGTATGTTCGCTTCTCGTATATTTTTATATTATATCGCCTGCATTTAGACTATACTGAAAAAGTATGTAAGAAATATACCCATCACTATATCTCGAATGTATGAGATATAAAGAAGTTTGTGGATAAACTACAGGTGGAATTTCATAACCGACTGAAATTATAATTAGAACCAAAATAGTTTAGGTCTGTCTCGATTAAGTTCGTAAGTTTGTCCGGCTAAACCGGTTCAGTACAATTCCAAAATGATTAGTAGGTTTCACATTCACATATCTTTTAATGTAGGCTTAATCTGCAAAGGTAGGAAGCGCATCCTGGGGCGTACCAACGCTTGTCATTCTGGACTGATGCTGGCATGTATCGCGGATGTCCATAATCGACAGTATCGACATACCATCAGGTGGTCTGTCAATTAAACTAAGTTTTACTAAATTAAACTAAATTAAAATTAACAAATTAAAAGGTAGGTTAGGTTTAGGTTCTCTCGTGACTATAAAGACACAGGAGTCAGCGTGACTCCGTCGACTTTCTAATGTAAAACTTATCCTATCAATGTCCAGTCCCGTCGAAGTAATTCAGGAGTCGCTCAGTAAAGCGATAGTGGGTTCACCGACAGAAGAGGACTCCCAGGAAGCACACGAAAAACGCAGTCCTATGCTTTTATTTGATCATCACAAACACCACACACGAAAAACACTTTGAAGTTTAATAACCTATTAATTAAACCACAAAACGCCTGATACACAATTTTTACAATAAACAAACACACCTTCACTTCTCGAGTTTCCGCCAAACAGTTCATACTAGGGCTGTGTTTTATTGTATGAAAATTGATGTGTGGGGTATCTATACTAGACTTACATGCGTGTGATCATGGGTTCAAATACTCGGCCCGTACCACTGAGTTTCTACTTAAGTACGGATTTCTAAAAATTGTCACAAGCTCGGCGGTGTGGGAAAACATCCTGAAGAGCACCCGCGTGCACGAGAAATACTAGGAGAGACCTGTGCCCTGCAGTGTGACGTAATAGGCTGATACAATACGATTGTATTGTAGTTCTTGTATTGTATGACATTGAATTTCTTGAGAGTTGTCTTGAAAGCAAGTTTGGCTTGATTTTAAGAACCTTTTAACATATTGGTGAGGTGAAGCCTTAAAGTAACACCGCCTCACGTACCTTCAGTAAACAACACGACCTAAACATAACACGTACGATATATTTCGTCTTTGGAGAGACAAGAGCTGATGGCGGGTATAGGTTCCTACTACCCGTGTCTAGACACTAGTAAATAGTTATTTGTTGCTATAAAGAGGACTGGGGGAGTGGTATAAGGGCTCTTTGATGAAGGCTACAGGCTCACCATTTTCGCTTGATATTTGGTTGCCATCTTGCGCGCTCATGATTTTGCTTGAGTTACTGTATGGGACAACGTTTTTCTGTTTATCTGCCCGTTCATCTGTTCGAATGAGTTTATACTTTGACTATCAATTAGCCCAGTTGGTAGTAACCTTGCCTGCTGTGCAATATGTCCCGGGTTGGAATCCCGGTCGGACAAATATTTGTATAAAGACAGTCTGTGTGTTGGACGTGTGTTCGTCTTTGTATGTGTCTCTGGACCCACGACACAGGGAATCCTCATGCGGGGCCATTGAGTGTGGTATTATAATTATTAAGTACAGGTTTTACAATTATCACTAGCTCGACTGTGAAGGAGGATATGGTGAAGAAACCGGCCAGAGAATGATAAGAAATACGAAATACACATGTACTTTTATATTTTATACTTATGTATTTATACTTTTATATTTTTGGGGGATTTTTTTAACTGCTTGTCAAAAAAACTCATCACGCTCCAAAAATAACATGAATAAAATGACTCTGGCATCTATTGTATTATTTTGTTACATACGAGTATAAACAAACCATAAAAAAAAAATATAGAAAAAAGGCGGCGCTGCCCACCTTTGCAGATTAAGGAATGTTTTGGGAGAAAGGGTTCGGAAAATAGGGAGGGATAGGATAAGACGGAATGGGAATGGGCTCTGGCATATCTCATTCACCACCGAAAGACGTACATACATTGGGGAAGTACTGTAAAGTAGGAAATGCAGTACATTTCAAGGTAGGTCTTCTGTGAGAGAGAGGTAACGTGGCCAGTCGAGTGCGCCGTGCGACTGAGGCAAGGCAGCGTGCACTCTCCCCCTACAAAATTGATTAACTACTAATAAAACCTCAGGGTTCTGATCAAGCCAACAAAAATATAGCTGTTACATCAAAATTACTATTCGCACACCTGTTCGCAATACAATTTCTTTTATCGAATTCATATCATGCACTATAGTTGCAAAATTTGCACACTAGGAGACCGTATCAAATATATATTTGTTTCATTTCAAAAGTCAGAAGGTGAAAAACACCAAATAATAGGGGTTCCTTTCTCATTCATTTAAAGTTCAATATTTGGTGTAAATTAAAAACAAAATTACTTAATATAATAGTTTGAATTCAAAGTAAATGAACCGCGCCTTGCACCTTAACGAGTTTCAATACTTTTCATAAACGATCAAAAACAGTGCGAAATCTAGGAGATAGTAGATAAATCGAGATTCAGTGAAATTTTCCGAAATTTGTGATCAATCAAGCAATCAAGAGAATAATAATACTTCTTCGAAAATGCCCTAATATTCTTATGAAGTTTTATTTCATTAACCTTTGACTTATTTAGTTACTGAACAATAAATTAGCTACGTGATCTCGGAGGAGCGTTTCAAAACAAACGTTGTTACAAAATAAGGAACATAAGAGAGTTCATTCCACATTCTGCGAATTGCCGTAAAACCGCTGCGTAGCGTAAAACAAAAGACAAGGGGTAGTAAAGTTCATTATTAGACTGTAAACGTAATTTGGCTTAATGTGAGAAATTGACGTCAGATGACGCTGATGTTTATGTTTCATTGTGTTTTCAAATTTAAGTGCAAAATTAAAAATAACACGGAATGGATGTAATGTTAAAACGCTTGTGCAAAGATAACCGCACGTTGCGTTTACAAACAAATGACATCCTATCTATATGTACATCTATACATATAATTAAATCGTTATAGAGTCGTGTTTACAGTGATTGCAATTTAAGACTGTATTGCTTGGTGATAAGGTTGACTTTTGCTTAGCGGGATATTAAAACAATTGTGTACGTTTGCACTCTATGGTGGTTTATTGCAACTGAACTTAAAAATTGGAACAACAAAGACTTTTTTTAAATTTTTGTCCGTCGAACATTAACGAGATGCGTTTTGAATTTTGAACTCAAAATTGTTAATAACGGGCATAATTAGCACATTATGCCCGACAACGGCATAATGTGCTAATTGCGAGATTGCCATTTAAAAAAAAGAAAACTTGACACTGGCACAATGCGCTATCCTAGAGAAAAAAAGTAGTAATAATTAAGTACTTAGAAATTAGTCATAAGAAAGACACTTTATGCTGCGAACGCGAAAGTTGTGGAACGAACTGCTACCTGAGGTATTTCCATTACGCTCGGACATGAGACTCTTTGAGAGAGCTGTGAACAAGATTCTACAAGGACGGCAGAGCAATCGCAAGCCCCTATCATTGCGTTGCAGGTGTCCAAGGCGGTGACAACTCACCATTATGTAGCCCGCCCGTTCGTCTGCCATCTATTTTATAAAAAAAAGTACATATGGGTAGGTGAGTAAGTAAAGACTGTAAGAAAACAAAGCTCTGTTTCTGTAGGTGCTGATAAATAATGAGCACTCTTCAGATTAACAAACGAGTGATAAAAGGGAGAGATTTATTGCACGCGTAATGTATTAGACGGTTTATCTTGCTAAGTCTGAAAGGTGCCGTTTGCGTATTGTTAAATCCTACCTGTTTCATGAATATTTTCAGATTCAGATTTAGAATTTTTTTTTTATTTATTTGAAATTTACAACTAAATTGTACCTAGTTATACCATCAGTAAGGCACTCTACACTTAGACATAACATCCGCGTCAGCAGTGCATAGTGCAACATTGCATTTAGGATGTTTAGACTAAGGCCACCTACGCGTGGAGCATTACAATAAGAATATGTTTTAATTCAATTAATAAAGAACCGTCACGCTGTAAAGACATGTTTTTTTTAAAAAAGTCTATCCCGCGACCATGAAACCCGACTACTTAATATAATTTCTTATTGCCATAAAACTGTGTGAGTTTATCACGGCCCTGACAATTCGCTTATGGGTTGTTAAGTAAAAATAATACACTAAAAATGAATGAAACAATATTAATCAAACCGCATATTCGATATCTTAAAGTTTCAAATTTAAAATGTCAAAATTAGATTGTTCCAAATATAAATTAAATCTACAAATTTTGTCTCAAGACTTTTGAACACACGAGGTACGGTATATACACATGAAAGGAGAAGCCTGTGCTTTGAATTTAGATATTCTTATTATTGAGTTAACTACCAATGTCTATGGCCCTGCAGATATCGCAGGATTGTTTTAGTTGTAGAAGGAGTTGTTGAACCTCTTCCAATATTAATAGGCGAATACAAAAGATACGTCTATCTTTTGTACATTAAAGGGCCACATTCCCAAAGGTGGGACGTTTGGGAATGTGGCCCGGCCCACCTTGCTCATGTGGCCCGGGATGCTGATGCCACTGAGGCATGTACTGGTACTATCATCTACTGTTTATGTACTAAAAATATAGAGCGTTGTAATGGTACCACATAAAACAATTTGTGTGGTAAAAATGAAGTAGATATTGAAACCGCGCGTTAAAGGGTCACGTATTTACCTGAATTTCTAGTGTAAACAATTTCATTTGCATAACCTCCAACGATACAACCAACATTTTATACAACGATACAACATATACTAACGTAAAGTTTACGTTATTATGTTTAACATATATTGAAACCCTCTTACACTAGTTTTATTGTTGAAAACAAGTGGCCCGTGTTTTCACTTCACTCCGCGATTTCGGCGTTTTCGAACTCTGTAGGCATTTTGCGAATTGAGCATTTGTCAACAAATTTGTTTTGACTCTGTTCGACTAATGATGTACATGATTTATCATTAACCAATCGAACAATGACCTTTAACCATTTATTATTTGTTTATTGTTTGCAGGGATGCAGGTATCCTAACGCCACCGTATTGGTTAAGAAAGTATTTTGGTCAATATATAGATTTCGTGGAATCGGTATACTTATTCTGGAGTTCATGATTTTCGACTTTCGGAAAGAAACACTGGATACATCCTAGACCAGTAGGAAGTGTTCCACAACCGGTGTGCCGGGGCACATTGGTATGCCGTGAGATGACGCTAGGTGTGCCTCAATGTAACTTTAACCACCCGGCAGGGAAGTGTAACTAAGGGCACGAGCGTGACAAATTTCCATCGGTTTTACACACTTTTTCAGTGACTTTTTACTTGTTAATTAATAAATTAAAAAGTAAAAGTTTACTCGACGCCGCCAGTCGTGTTACTGGTTGCGAGGTCGTGAGCTCTGTCTACTGCCGGACACTCGCGAAACTTTGTGACGAATCTTTGTATCTGCTGGTCGTGTACCGGTTCGAGAGGAAGCCGCGCTTGGTGTAGTGCCTCATGTAAACCAGAGATCCTGAAGCGCGTGCCGGACTCCCGTCGTCTCCCCTTGTACGAAGAGGAAGATAAGTACCAGGCCCCATAACGACCGTGGAAGGCGCCTCCTGCTGATGCACGCCGGAGGTAGATAAGGTACTGTTACATTGTTTTACTATGCAAAAACACACTGCATTATCTTAATAGCTAACATACCCTATACATACAGTCCACTGATCTTAGTATCCTTTGGATATCCTGGCCACCCGCGCCATCAATCTATTTAGACAGGTCTCACTCAACACGTATGTTTACCTTGTTGGTTCCACCCAAACGCGTGAGACTCGTTTAAATAGATACTCGTAAATATAGTGTAAACCTTTCAAAAAATCCCAAAATGTTCTAAATTTATTATACCACTAGAAATGAGAATATAAATATATATAACGTCATCCACTATAAATTTTAATATACTTTTTCACGATGTCGTAAATATTTTAATAATTCAACAATTTTCTCTACATACTCCTATACGAGACAGGCGTGGGAATAAATGTTGCTATATTTAAAATATGTTTCAAGAGACGTGAGATGATATAATAAAACTGTAGAACCAGTGTATCTGTACATTGAATATATTTATCAAAAATTAATTTGGGGCGATGAAGGAAGAGTATGAGAATACAAAAAAGACGATTTGAAAAATTGTTGTCTGTCTGTTTGTCTGTTCAAACACGCTAATCTCCAAAACTACGGAACGAATTTTCATGGCGTTTACACAGGTTAATTAAGCTTAGCTTGGCGCTTTGAATAGACTTTGTTTTATCGAATTCGACTGACGGGAAGAAAAGATATCCCAATTTAAACGTTTCCACTGAAAACTAAAATTCCACGCGTACGAAGTCGCGGGCACAGCTAGTAGTTAATATTTTTCTCATTTTGCTTATTCAATATCATTCACAATTGATTGAACTATGAATATTTTTTATTGAAAGCAGGTTGCAGACGAACAGACAGTCCATCTGCTGGTAAGTGGATACTGTAGCCCATGATCCTTTTTGTATAATATAATGTCGCCCATATAAGTATATGTATACATGCCAACTTCACCCAATAATGACCAACGTCAGCACGCCGGCAGACGTTGTTCCTATCTTTAGGGATTCGGAGACAGGATTTGGATTAAGGATTGGGAAGAACAGGAGAATAGAGAGTATCATTATTGTACCACCATGTTCTTTTTTTCTATCCCACTCGATGAAAAATCGGGATAAAACAGCATGAAAACGGATATATACCATGTTTCCTTCTTTTGACAAATTCCATAAATTTAAAAAACAGTGGCCATTTGGTATCTATAAGCTGACAAAGCCGCTAAATGGCACTGTCCCATCTACTTCCGTGAGTGACGTACTAAATGGCGACTAAGGCACAACAAAGCGGCTACCACAAGCTCCGAGGAGCTACACCACCTCGAAAAGAGTGAACTCGACAACTCGCTTGGCCAGCGTGGCGTTTGAAGGCCATACATACCTCATCCACAAGACAATGTGCACGAGGAGTCCCATGTCCAGAAGTGAGCTCTAAAAGAGCTGGTTATGATTACGATTTAAAGTGTTCTCTTATTACCGAAGGCAGACATGCCCTCGGTTAAACAGTGTTAAAAGTTAAGGAAGCTGATTGGTGGAGAATTTGTTACATCAGTGTTGTGCACTGTTAGAATGTTGTTTGTTTTAGTAGTAAGCGGGACGGGGCAGTGATCTTCTGTGTTACTCGTAACTAAAAAACAATTAAAAAAAAGTAATTAAAATTTGGGCAAATTAACTTTTACGAAACTGTGTTGAAACAAAAATCACTTAAGTAGGAGAAAACAAGAAAACTCATTGGAAAAAAGTAAATTAAATGGAAAATCTGGAAAAGAGTCCTCGTTGCGACACTCGCGAACGAAATGAGGTTTGTCTTGGGAACATCTGTAATCTATAAAAAGATCGGGCAAATGCGAGTCGGGGACGTATTAAATTAGGATTCTCTATGGTTTTAGTTAATTTGATTTTATTTAATAATTTTAAGAAAAGACCTCGCTTCTTGTCCTCCATGACCTTCTATCGAATGCGCCACTATCTCTCTCCATCTCCTCCGCGGTCTACCTCTGCGACGACGTCTGCTTCTGACACAAATCATAAGTCTTCGATTAATTACTTATTAATTAATTAATTATTAACTATTAATAAGTCTTCGATGAGTCTTAAAAAACATTTATTTGAGTTATATTGACATAGCTGTATTATACAGTTGATGATTTTTCATCGATAAATTTTAATTAAATCTTGACCTATTTATAAATCAATGAATGCTATTTACTTAATATTTTGTTTGACATCTATGTATATTTAACTTCACGTTTATAAAATTGCTAATTTTTTTTTTAAATAAAATATAAGATGTAGCTTCGTATGTTAACGTTATATCAATTGAATGACGACGATTGATATAGATTCTTGTGCACTACTTTTCTTCGACTTTCTCACTTCACATGAGAAAGGTTACTTTCTCATCGGAACCCTAGAGAAAGATTGAATAAACAATGTTGACGAAACACAGACTTGATTACATTCAGAGTTATGTCTACTCGTTTCGCTGTATTTGTGAAATCAGAAAATATATTCATTGTACAATGTACCTTAGGAATCGTGTTGATCAAACCCTGCTTTCTTTTGGAATAATATTAAAACCATTACATTGAGGCTACCACGTTTCTATAGCGCCTCAGGGATGTTTGCCGAGGCACGAACACATGATTTTTATGCTACCATCAGCCTGTCTCTCCACTGCTGGATATAGGCCTCTCCCGAAGCTCGTCCATCACACTCGTCTGCCATATATTCTATAAAAAAATTGCCATTTATGACACCCACGAGAAGAGACGGGGTGGGAGCTATTCTAATGGTGTCCGACACCACGTGTCCAATTAAAATTACTTATTGATATTATTAATTAAAATTATTATAACAGAAGCTATGTTTCTTAAAAACCTAAATTAGCTAAACTAGTTCTTTATAGACTACCACTACAATAGATAAAATACCCCATAACATAAATTCCAATTTTCACATAAACTGGAACCCAAAATCTCCCCGAGAACACCTGAGGGAGTCATCTGCAGAATTAGAAGAGCAATTACGTCTAATCGCCGAGGCTCGTCCAAAGTGTTCGCGATCACGAATATTAGGATTAAGCACTATCTCGTAAGGGCACGACCTTAGTAAATATAACATGAAAACGGTTAGTTTTCTAACATTCTTTAAGAGCAATTGGGCACTAACTATCATGTGAACTGTCCGTGTAGGTACACTTCCCGGCCGAAAGTAATACACATCGGCCTTTAGAAAGAGAACATCGGGTAGCTGCGGTTTTGTAGAGCGTCGTCTTTGTCGTGTGACTGAACGACGACTGACAAGTCAGCGACGTATCGGCATTTTTTTATAAGTACTCGGCTTTTTGGAGTTCTCGGCAAAAAGTCGATAATATACACCGTTTTATCTCCTTTTAGTACTTATGCGAGCATCTAAAACGTTATAGGTAGTTCCGAATTTAAATGTTTTAACACAGCTTGAATATTTCAAGCCGGATCCACCAATTTGTGCTTAAAATGAAGTTTGTTTTACATAATTAATGTTGACGAAACGATCGTTCAGACCATTAGTTAAACCAATTAAAGGAAAAGAGCAAATACTGAATTGATTTCCCAGTTTTAGAACTGTCCAATTAATATTAGAATATCTGAAACTCGGACTGTTCAATTCATATTTTATTTACACTGCTGGTTGTGTAGAAAATACCGTGGAGAATAGTGACGAAACCAGCAGTGGATATAGGTTGGAATAGTGATGTACAATAATGTGCGTCATGTCTCATGAGATTTAGCATTCGAACTGTCAGCATCTCATTGAAATATAACATTTGAGTATTACGCGTCTGTCACACATATTTACCTACTTAACGCGTATGTTATACCGTTTGTTGTATCAAAGAACATATCGCAGCTGTGAGGAATCGCTAGACGAATAATATGGCGATAGTGGATCATGTACTCAACGCCGGAATAAATTATTGGATAGAACTCCACAGTCCCGATCGCTACTATTTCTCCAGGATTGTGCGTGAAGCAATTGAAATCAAGAAAGACAATAAATTTCAACCCGGAAGATGTGATTCCCTTAAAATCTCTATAATCGATCTGGATAAAAAGTACTCCAAATGTTAATCCAGCCCATAAGCTATAATTATACAAAGTTTAAAAAAAATCGGTCCGTCCATCCGTCCAGTCCAGCAAATTTTGCGTGATGCGCTTTTAGACAGACAGACAGACAAAAAATGCAAAAAATGTGTTTTTCCACTTTATGTCATTCGTACTTTACTCACTTTTATCGACAAATATTTCATGTACACAGACACGTCCAGCGGTGCCAGTGAATTCATATGCGTCAACTTGTGATTCCCGTGGGAACTTCATAATTTTTCCGGCTAAAAAGTACCCTAAATGTTAACCCGCTACATAAGCTATAATTATGCCAAGTTTCATTAAAATCCGCTGCGTGGTTTTTGCGTAATGTGCGTTTAGACAGACAGATAGGCAGACAAAAATTCCAAAAAATGTTGTTAGATTCCGTATAATTTGTACTTTACAAGGCTTTGTTACGATTTTATTATATGTATGTGGTAAGCTTAAAGAGCGTACGCTTGAGTGTTTCCTCATATTATTACAGAACCTTCAATAGTTTTATTTTATTTTCCTAATTTGACTCTTCAAACCACATGAGTAACTCCTTCGTATTTGCTCCAGCAGACCGCTTACTCCCAACTCTACAGACTCTACCGTTTACATAATTAATGACTAACGGAACTTCAGAACTCTCACCTAGCCGAGTTCATAGTTAGTTCAACCCTCATTCCAGGTCTTGGAAACGTTTATTAATTTGTAATTAAATAAATATTTGCGCTTTGATACTGTTTAATTAATTGTACCTATTCGTTTTTAATTTTTAATAATACATCTACATCTGGTGGTAAGTGGATACTGTCACGCATTAGACACCCGCTATATATTGGCATGTATGCCAACATCAGTCCAGAATGACAAACGGTTGCACTCCCCCAGATGCACTGCCTAACTTTAAGATTAACTTTAAGATTAGAGATTAAGGAATGGTTTAAAAAAAAAGGATGGGAAAGGGGAAGTAGTGAGAATAAGTAAAAAGAGTTATGAAAATAATTGGTTCATTGAACACAACGCGGAGTTTTCACTATAATGGTTGATTTTATCCCAAACTTATCTAAGTAAATCTAAGTATACATTAATGAAGACCCGATCAAAATCCGTTCAGTATTTTGTATGTGATGGTCAAACAAACAAACATACAGACAAAATTGTTTTTAAACCACTTTTTTGGGGTCTATAGCTTCTAAAGAGACCCCAATTTTATTTTATTTTAAATTAACTTAATTTACAGATTCAACCCTTTTACTGTTTTTTTTAAACATGTATAGATAATTATAATGTCAACAACATTCAGTTACCCAAAGTTAGATTTCTATTTACAATTTTTTGATACATTGTTTTGGCACTGGAAAGAAGAATACTGAATTCTCAGAAACTTAATTTGCATTAAATGAGAGTAATTTTACTGGGTTTGAATTTGCAACTTCAACACTATGAATCGACGTACTAGCTACTAGCCCTTGCGGCTAGCTACTAGCCATCACACAATTTTACATAATTTTAACTAAAATTCATTGTTTAATATTTATGGCGACAACATTTTTATCGCATTTTACATTTAGCTAGGTACTTTAAAATTCCCCTCATGTTCCTGAATTTAACTAACAAATAATTGTGGGTACTCAATAGTGTATAAACTATACAAGGTATATATTATGGTGAATAATGAAAACAAAAAGTCAATTTGGATTTTAGCTCTTTCCACTCGCTCGCTGATCGACTTTGAACTGTTAAATCAGGGCTACCAAAGCTTATTTTAATTGGTTTATTTGTTATTTTTTGTTACCCACTTAAAACTACATTAACTGCTGTATGCTTCTTTAAAGTAAAATAATTAAATAAATGGTAACTAGATTCAAGTTATGGTTCAGTTCAGTGTTCAGTTACAAAAAAAACACTGTTTCAGTGTTTTTTTTTTTTATATTAACTTTTAGTTATTAATAAACTTCTAGAGAAGATCGGCTGGTATGTAGATTGTTTGGCGAACCCCTAACTGAAACCAAAAATTTCTACGGACCCAAATCAGAACCAGAATTCACACGGACAAGATAGTGCCACCAATTTGCTAATGGGCAAACCTTGGACACGTAAGACTTTGAAACAAACTAAAACTTTATCAATTAGCGACATGTGCCACAAGTTGTCAAGTGAAACGTTGATCTTAAGCGATATTAACTATTGACACTAAATACATTATCAAAATTGTTTGATAACATTTCGCATACCTACCTACCTCGTTCGTAAATTTACTGGACAAATTACAAAACAAGTAATTTACATGAAGTCAAAGATATTTGGTAGTTAAATGGTGGTCAAAGATAACACTTTTTTTTCCTTTTTATAGGGTAGTAGGCGGACGAGCAAACTATCCCACGTGATGGGAAGTGTTACCGCCGCCCATGGACACCTGCAACACCAGGAGGTATGCGGATAAGTAGCCGACCTTGCAAAATCCTATTCACAGCTTTCTTGAAGAACCCCATATCGGAGCGTAATGGAAAGACCTATTGAGGCAGTTCGTTCTACAGCCTACGGGTTCGCGGTATAAAATGTTTTTTTTGGAGCGAACAGTACGCGACTTCTCCGTATCGAGGAACTACGGATGCACTTATGTGACGTTAGGTGTGGTTGTAGAAACCTGAGGTGGGAATTATGTTGTTACTCATGAGTGCTTTCACTGAAATGAGTCTGAACTGATGAATTACATCACATCACTGAACTATGATTGTATATGTAACATATACTGTTATAGGCTGATAGCGATCTTTCTGTTTAGTACTATCAGTATTGCATGATAAACTTTGCAGATTTGCGCGGTATGGGAGCATTTTAATGCAATCAGCCCTTTCAGTATCCACTGCAGGACATGGGCATCCTCATGCATATTGTCTTGTGCATATGGCTTTAGAACCTTTGGCGTGTCCACAGAGGTGGTTTAGTTCCTCGGCGCTTATGGAACCATTATTTTTACAAATAGCGTCGGGTACGCACACACTGATGACATAAAAAAGTAAGTAATTTATAGATTTTCAGGCCATATCCTCAAGAAACTATCTGACTGTTATCAAGTGCGTTTGCAGCCAACGCCAGCCCATGGGCCGAGGGGGGGGGGGGGGCTCATGGCCAGATGATGGGAGAAATATGTATTGTAGGTACAAATACAACCGCCCTTCCCTGCCCCCATCCCCTGGCGACACCCTTGACTGTTTAGAGTTTATTAGACTGTTTAGACTGTTAGAGCTATTTAGAGTTATATTAAGATCAATGAAACAAAATAATTATTTACCTTTATAAATAATTATTGAAATAATCAATAATATTAATCGGGTAATGATGTGCACTGATGTTCGCATGTGCCGCATGGCAGGTGGCATGTGACAGTGCGACAGTATCCACTCACAACTAGTTGAACTGTCTGCTCTTCTGCCACCTTAAAATGGATATAATTAATAATAAACAAAAAACATCTTTGGTACACTTTATTGATATAACGAATAACGAATTGCACGCATTTCATCCATTGACATTATTACAAGGCATTCGCAGTATTTACATTCCAATTTACAATTAGAAAAATATTATGTCTACATAATAATTAAACATATTCTATTCACTGAAATACTACACATTTATATAAAAAAGTACTTTGGTCAATGGGCTCAAAGTTTCATCTGAAGAAACTAATTGACGAAAATACTTTTTAAACTACTTAAAATAAATATTTACAATTTTTAAAAAATATATTATGATAATGATTTTTATATACAGCTTTATTCGTATACACTATTTTATACAACATTAGGATGTATGCAAATTGGAGTACAAGTAGATTGGTATGTCGTGGGCAAAATTAGGTAGAAAGGGCACACTGTATATGTATATGTTTAGATTTTGACCCTCTATGGAGAAGTTTGGCATCGCATACGAAACAGGGCAATATTTTGTCTTCAAACATAACATGCATTTATACAATAACAAAATATTTTAAATATAAATTTTGGCAGTATGAATTGATAAAATATGAAAGACGCTTAATGAGGTCGAATTCATTTTCGACAGTATAATAAACTATAATTATAGTATAATAAAATTAACCTGCATGCAGTCCTACGATTATTTATACGAAATACTCGTATATAATAAAAATAAATCTATAAAAAAATACATACCTATGTACCTATGTCCGCGATAGGAATGCCCTTACCCGTTACGGTCGTCCTCGGCACGTCCTAGACGACCCCGACGACCCAATTACCGCTGCCAATGCGGTTCTTACACTAAACGCTCACATTACACATGTACACCGTCCCCGTCGGCGGTACCCTCCCAAAGCAACGACCTAAGCCGAGATCCGTTCCTTCAGCCAGTTTACCGGCGTGGGGGCCCTTAAGGTTGTTGCTCCCCACGCTAGCTCCTACCTGAGCGCCTTCTCTGCGCTCGCCCTAAACTGCACGTGTCCGTTGACCCTTAAAAGGCTACCAGGGTCACCAGAATTTAGCCATTTCGATAAAATAAACATAAAATAGTAGTAGTGATAGGCTCTACTAGCCTATTTGACCTTATTTTGCTTTATTTCCGACTTTTTTTATAATTACAATTATTTTGAATTATAAAAAAATGGTTACATATTATAAATGAAATACGTATACCGCTATATTACATTTACAGTAGCCCTTTGGAACGATACCGGTTAATTTTATTATACCCATATGTAATTTTTGCAACATTGTATCTAAATCATTATTATTATGTAACAATGCATTGAAATGTTTTTTTTATTTATTTCCAAGAGAAATTCAACATTCTACGCAAGTAAAATATCCGTCTATTATATACGTAGGTAATTGTAGTTTGACATGGTACTGTGGACGAGAGCAGTGATGAATCCTTTCTAACAAGGACCTTTCAAATTGCATCTACTCGTATGTTTTAGTTTACTTTTTCAATAAACTATATTAGTATTTAACAAAGAAAATAAATAAGACATCTTATCAATTTACACATAATTTGAAAATTGATTTGTTGCGTTATTTAACCTCTCTTTAAGAGCGTCTTTCATTTTTTCTCAGATGTTTTAATGGATACAATTAATAAATATCCGGTTATGTACAATTAACATGTACAGTCACGATATATAATTGTTGAGTTAGTTTTATTCTTAATAACATAATAGATGATTTAATGATATCAAGTCAGAGTTGTACGATTCAAACATGACAGTATAATAATAATACGGCAAAATTAAGAACGACTACATATTTATTGCGACCGTACATGTATGTACATTTGACAGTGACTACCAACCAAATGTACTAACTATGTTCACAGTGATACAGTTATTTTTTTTAAATGTTTTGTTTTTGTCGGATTGATTTCTAGGTGGCTTAACTTATTTAGATACATCACTTGCTTCACTATTTCACATTTATTTTAATCTATTTTCATTAAAGTTTTGTTAGCTAACAGAAAATACAAAATAATTATGTTTCAAAGCAATTACTTGCATTTAGTCTAATTACTCATTTTAATCATTCACTGTTTTTCCGCAAATGAGTCTGTCATCGGGTGAAAATTTCACGCACAATTACTGCTTTGAAACGCCGCCGATGAAATGGCCTTTATCTGAAACAATGCACAAATGATTTTAAACGAAATTCATTGTTTTATCATTATTAACAAACATTTATAAAAGAGATTAAATTTATGAAGCCGATTTTGAGTATTATTTTACGTTTCCAGAGTGGATTTCTTAAAGGGAACAAATCAGCTTAATAAATTTTTACGTGACTTAACCACCTGATGTTAAGTGGATACTGTCGTCCATAGACATCTGCGATACATGCCAACATCAGTCCAGAATGACAAACGTTGCCACGCCCCCGAATGCGCTGCCTACCTTTGCAGATTATGAAATGGATTGGGAAAATGGGCAGGGATAGCATGAGATGGGAATGGGCTCGGGCATATCTCACTCACTACCGAAACACGTAGGTACATTGGGGAAATACGATAAAGTCGGAAATGCAGTACATTTCAAGGTAGTCTTCTCTGAGTAACTGGTAACGTGGCCAGTCGAGTGCGCACAGCAGCTGTGGGATTGCAGCGTGCACTCTGCCCCAAAAACTCTGCTCGCATACGAGTATCACGTACAATATTTTAGACCATCAAATGAGCATTTATACCATACCACCAGCCTGATTCTCTCCACTGCTGGATAAGGACCTGCTGCTCTTCTAAGGACTTACGTTTCTCGGTACATGGTCTCCATTCAAGGACTCGTCTCCCCCATTGGCTATCGGTCCCACGGCTTATATGGTCTGACCACTGCCACTTCAGTTTGCTAATCCTTTCAGCCATGTCGGAGACAAAGTAAGCGTTTACTATTTATAGAAATCGTAATTGTTTCAGTTTCATGTAACGCAAGTTCGTCTTTAACCGCTTGTATCTGAACCATTACAATGTAGCTTAGGATTGAGCAATAAATAAGATCAAAGTGGCTTCAAGTCGTAAATAAAATATTATTGCCGGCAATGAAACGCGCCTTTTTATTTTTTGCCGTATGATATTTTGTATTTGATGCCATCTGGCCGATTGTATCGTATAACTGTAGATATGTATAAATTGTTAAATTTTATTGATATTAATAATATGTTCTTAATTTTATTATTAGTATGCTATGCCTTATGTACCTACTAGTTATTATATACTATTAGTTAGTCTACGCCAATTACTCTGGTAGTTTTGGTGATATTTTATAGGTTTACTCAAAAGCTATCGATCTATGTATAAAAAAAATATATATCTATCTATGGGTCTCGTTTTTGCAGACAATTAGAGAATTTCAAACACCAATGCGTATGTTTTGTATAACATTTTATGTTTGCTAGTTTTTATGTCTGATGTCTATATTTCGCAATAAATTATTAATCTATGGTCTGTACCTTTAGAATGATATGATTTTCAAGTTTCTATGACCTCTATATTCATAGATATTGTCTTTTTATTAGTACTTATTATTCAAGGGGGGCTGGGGGGGGTAGCATTAGGTAGGAAGGTATAAAAATAGCAGTATAACAATTCCTGAAAATATCGGCAATCGATCCCCTGACGTGCATACCTAGGCATGTTTCGAATAGCAAAAAATCACTATTACTAACCTGACCCAACAATAAAAATACCTAACCTACAGCGCACTCACTTGTAAAATTTGTAAGTAGGAATTTTTAGTGCAATTTAAAATTAGTGTTATAATTTTTTTTTTGGGTAGGACCAATGAGTTTGCTTTAATCTAGATAGGTACCTACCTAACATTAAACTAACAAATCACTTACTAATGAAATTAGAAAAAAAATCAGCTATTGAACCATTTTCAAATGAATGTATAATCTTACTCGTATCAGCATTTATTTTTTTAGAGAACCTCTTTTACCTACTATTAACATTGTGCTCTTACTATTTGATTAGTAGTCGAGTAGGAAATCGCGAATGCGAGTAAGATTACGAATAGAAGAAAATTGGCGAATATACGCCAAAACGAATACGAATATTCGGAAAACCCCTAGTATATATAACATTTGAGATATTCGCGATTTTCACACGTATTTATCTATTTATGAAAAATATGTGGTTTATTTGGATAAGCATATTTTAAATTTAATTGTTACCTACATATAAATATTTATTAATTTCAAATAATAGGTATGATGGCACAATGATTACTGATTTCTGATCGATATAATAATAATTTTGAAAATATCTATTGTTTAAATTTGTTTTAGATGTTGCATTAAACGTTTGTACAACAAATTAAGAATATAATTAAAATGCACGTCGTAAAATACAGCGACTTTTATAAATAACTTTGTGGTCAATTTACAAGAAGAAAATTGATGATAATAGACTTAGGTCGAGCGTTTACAGGTAACATGAAACTCTATTCGAAGGCAGCTCCTACGTAAGATCGTAAAATAAAGGTTTTACTCTACCTCATTAAAATGCTTGCACAGGATCAATAGTTCAACCCACACGAGCTCTATACATAGACTTTCAATCTTTCAATATTGGGAAAGTTAAAACTAATCCTAGGCTTTGAATGAATGCCAATTAAGTAGTTCCCAAGTTGAACGCATTAATTAAAGATAAGGGAAACGTGGCTAAAGTTAAAGGTTCGTAAGTAAAACTTACCAGCGAAACTACAACGCTGAGACGAACGGCTCCTTATCAGAAGTAATTACAGATTTATCTACAAACATATACATCTTTACGCAGTCTTCATTAGGACTTGTGTTGTCTTCTGGTTTTTCGTCTGGACTTATATTGTCTATACCTTCGTCTTCGTAAACTTTTAATTTATCATTGAACTCAATTCTATATCTAACTGAAGGCATTTTGTTAACAGTAACAGTTGAAGTTAGCAACGATTCTTGAACTGTGTCGTTACCATTGCAAGTTTTCTCTGAACGAAACATATCAGTTCTTTCTGATTGGTTAAATTTTCTCTTGGATTTCTTTGCCACAAACGCTCCTAAGCAGGGAAGAATTTGTTTGAACTCCTTTCTAAAATTCTCATTCAGCCATGCATATAAAAATGGGTTGTAGCAAATAGAAGACATAGCTATAAAATGTGCGATGAAAAATAATACCATGTAGTACCTCCAGTCTTCGGCCAATGAGTAGAAATCACTACTAATATTAATCAAGTTCAATGGTAGCCAAGACAGTCCAAATATAGCTACCATTGCTATAAGCATTCTATTTGTTCTCCTCTTTCTCTCTCTTTCAGCATCTTCTTTTTTGCTATTCTTACTTCCAGGCCTTGATTTTAGGCGGTCTTTTAGCTTAATACTAACACAAGTGTAACAGAACGCCATGACAATAAATGGTAAAACGAACTGCATTATGGTGGTTATTGCGCCAAACGCTTTCCTTATTTGATCTGATGGCCACTTCTCTGCACAGTAAACGTCTTGTAAAGCCATGTAATACCCGTATGGAAATGTTACAGTTAGAGCAAAAACCCATATGCAGATTATTAATACAATACATGTGGTGACCTTCATTCGGGGCTTGAAAGGGTAGATGATGACGAAGAATCTGTCGATCGCTATTGACGTTAAAGTCAAAGTTGATATGTAGACGCTGCAGCCCTGAGCGTAAGGCATGATGTGACATAGGAGGCCGCCGAAGACCCATCTGCCCAAGAAGGTGTATAAAGGAGTGAATGGTACAGCAAACACGCAAAGCAATATATCTGATAATGCGAGGTTCGTGATGAAGAGATTAGTAACAGTCTGCATAGCCTTATTTCTAATGACAGCGTAACATACTAGAGCGTTCCCGAACATTCCTATGACGAATATTATCGTATATGCCGTGCAAAAGATAGCTTGGGTAGCTTTATCTTCGATAGGATCGGGTGGTAAAGTAACATTGGCATCTTGATAAACCCCAGTTGTATTAAATTCGTTGTTCAAAAGTACGGTTGTCCATTGTTCGGTCGGCATAATTTATGTTCTTCTTAACTTGGCATCATAAACCTTTTAGGTTTGTTGCTATCATTTCTAACTATTTGTTTTTTTATCCGTTCTATAATCTGTTTTTTGTCTGGTTCAGTTTGTTTCATAGTGTTCTAAATTTACTAATCAATTACCAATAGAATTAAATTTGCCAGTACAATTTGTCTTCATAACTTGCATCGTTTTCTTCTTTAAAATCTCGTCCTCTTCGTTTTGTTTTTGAATTGTCAAAACCCTGAAACAAGAAATGAAGCATTATTAGTATGTTATATGTATAAAAACCATTTAATTCTTATGACAATTTTATATCGTAATTTAGCCCATATGACCTTTTGTATATTAAATACATGTCTGATTAGGCCAAAAAAATCACTTGAGAGATTGTTGTTCTTCTGGTTAACTATAGGAATCATTACGAAATAGAGCATTTATATGAATAAACTAAAAGATATTCAAAATCGAAGTACCATACGATACCATCAACCTATGTCTCTCCACTGCTGAATATAAACTTCTCCCAAGGTTCGCCACCATACACAATCTTTGGTTTTTCTCACTCAACCATCACCGGCGAAGTTCTTAAAGTTGTCGGTGCACGTAGCGCGTCTCATGCTGCGCTTTTCGGTACGTGATCTCCATTCGAGACCTCACCTACCACATCGGTTATCGGTTCAGTGGCAAATATGACCTACCTACCCATTACCATTTCATTCTAAATCAAAATGAACGCGCCCAAAATAATTACAACAGAAAACATTTATCAATAAATAAACACTGAAATTCAATTAACAACATGTCTTATTGCTCTGTTACAAAAGTGCGAATTAGTTGTTTATGTCTAATAAACTGTTTGCTCCTTATCTACGAAAATAGCTATAAGATCAATAATTCCTAAACGTGACTGAAATTCATTAGATTACGACTAAACTATGAAGTTTATTGACTTCTATTACTTTCCAAATACTCGTTATATCCTATCTAATCTCATTTAGTCTGCATTATTACACTCTCACCTCCTCATAGCGGTGAAGAAAAAATATCGCGAGGAAACCCGCATGCTTCTAAAATGAAAAAAAAAACCAACCAGTTCTGAGTCCGCTTGGTAGAATATAATCCAAAATCTCCTAGTGATTTACTAGGAGAAGCTACTAGGGGAATACGAATTGAATTAGAATTCCAGATACTTATCTTATTGCTGTTGATATTATGTTATGAAGAGGCGATATGAGACAAATAATGAACTTTTACTATCATAATAATACGTTGGAAATGCAATCGAAGGCTTAACCTGTAATCGGGGAAAGCACAGGGACCTATCGGTTTTTAAGTGGAAATCTACTCAATCATTCACATATGACATCCAATCAATTGGAATTTTCTAGAACAATTAGATCGGAATTTCAATCAAAACAAAGTGAAGAAAACAAATCTTAATGAGTTTGTATTGAAAAATAAATAGTTTATAGGATTTTTTTATAACAGAATCAAGACTGCAAATTGTTTGAATCTAATATGATTGCAAAATGCGCGGGCGGTTAGGTTGCTGGGTGGCACACAGGGGCATCTTTAAGGATTTCGAGGCCCTGAGCCCAGATATGGTTTGGAGCCCACTTATCAAAACTGTAAATAACTTAATAATAATAATAACCTAGACCTAACCTAATAACGTTCTTCTAATAATTCATATTGGTCTAATAAATAAATAATTAGAGTAACGTCGTCCTCGATGATCTACAATAGTATTGTGCACAGAGACATGCAAAACATAAACTATCCGGCCACAAACAAACATTTGTCTTTAAGCAAATGCTTTTATTGGTCTGGAAATCGAATCTAGGAACTTTTGCACAGCCTGAGCATTACATATTGGCCTAATCGGTCGTCATGTTCTGCGTTTTCGTTCAAAAACGTTAAGTAAACAAATACTCCGATAAGATAGGAGACGGGATCAGTAGGTGTTAATGAAGTAATACTGCGTCAAGTATGGATTTATGCATTTTGACGTCACACGCAACATTATGTTAAGATAAAATTTATGTGAATAATAAATATTTTAAAAGAAACCTGTCAATTCGATAATCACATTAACCAGTTATTGGCTTACCAATTAAACATGAAGTTTTACTACTTAAGCGCTGAGCGCCAATGAACCTTAAGAACCTTAACAAGTAGACTCGAGCATTTAACCTCGAGGATTTAAGACCAAACTTATGGGTTGAGGTTAAATACTGGAACTATAACGCTTATGCAACACTCGAAAGTAAAGCTCTCAACGCTCATTGTTACAACAATAGAAAATAAAATAAATATAATAATCGCTAGCCAGTTCAAACACAGTTTTGACCACTACTAAAAGTACTATGTCCGTGTTTCGTGTTACACGAGTGAGATTTGTTAGAGCTCACTTCCCACCCCATCTCATCGAGTGGGAACTATAGTAGGAAGAAGACTTTTTATCCCATTATACTACTGATCCTTCCCAATCCTTATTTCTAATCCCCAAATAGTAGGCGGCGCATTCGGAAGCGCGACAACTTTATTATTGTTCAATAAAGTTTTTTTTTATTTTTTTTCATATTTTTAAGGAACTTTTATGCCTGGGCACATGTCAGTTCCATCGTACCCTGAACTTACATTCTTAACATTAATGTAGGTATTCAATAAAGTTGGCTTGTATTGTGTATATCCACTAACAGAAGACTACCTTGAAATATCCTATATTTCCTACTTTATTCTATTTCCCCAATGTACGCACAAATGTCCCTGGGTAACAGTATCAACTTACCACCAGGTGGACTGAATTTTATATCTATTTAAAGGTAACCCAACCCATTTGTTTTCGCTATACACATTCACACATTAATTCAGGAAACCTATTTAGAACTTGTCTTCGTTTATTTATTATCAATTTATGCAGTTTTGTTGATAAATAAACGACGAGAGTCCGTCTGTGTACAATTTGAAATGTCGGCGTAGTTATTGCCGAAAATTTTGAATGACGTCATTGACTATCAGTAGGTGGGATTCACTGGGTGAAGCACTTAAAGGTTTAAATGTATTAAAAGCGTACACCAAAAACATATCCATGATAAGATAAAACAGGTACACTATAAAATGTCGCTTTTATCATGATTTGTAAATGTCAACAGTATGGGAATGATATATGTATTTATTATTTCACTCGACGTTTCGGTTGGGTTGCACCAACCATGATAACGAGCTAACTGGAGAGGCGGGTAGGAGAGGCTCAATTCATGATAACATCGTGAATTGAGAACAGTTTCTTAAACTACCAGCATTTGGTCTGCATAGTTCGGAAAGTTGCGGCACACAACACTTTCAATATCTGAAGAGCCGACTCATCAGTCAGCTAATGACCATGGTTGATGCAACCATGGTCATGAGTCACCATACGCGTGAAGACTTGTTTAAATAGATAAATATGTGTGAAAAACGCAAAAATTCTCAAATGTTATCAAATTGAAATCAAATCGAGAAAGTTACGTTTTATTTTTTATAGACTAGTGGGCGGACGAGCAAGCGGTCCCACGTGATGGTAAGTGTTACCGCCGTCCATGATTTACCCGTCAGTAGTGAAAATAGACGTTTCTTTGCCATCATTGTGTGTCCTGTGTATTCTTTTGTGACCATCTGGACGGACGCCGGGCCTACCAACAGGGGGGGGGGGGGGGGGCTCACCGAGTTCGCCGCAGCAGCTATATCAGGTCAGTGCGCAGGATTTCCAATGTGTGGTAACTATGAAACCATTTGAAAGAATTATGTTATAACGCGCGTATCGCGCTTGAATGTAGGTAAGAGGCCGGACCTCATATAAGCACCATACCGATGGATACATGTTCATTCATATAATTTTGACTGAATTCTATAAAGTACGAGTAAATCTCTTGATTTTTCGTCTCATCCTACTTTAGATGTTATCAGTGTTGTGTAACTTTTCGGATTATGAACACAAAATGGGGGTAGTTGAAAAAACTTCTCGCAGCTCTCGTCATGGACTACCCCGCCTCTCCAGCCAGATCGTGACCATGGTTAATACTAGATAAATAATTTATTTTTACAGAAAATAGCGAGCGAGCTAGCCTTGGGAGAGGCATTCATCCAGCAATGGGATATATGGAAACATAGGCTGTAGGGATGGTTTGGTGGTACAACAATGAAATGTTAAATTCAAAGATGTATATAAAACTCAGTAGATTATTCAGAACATTATATTCAGACAGACATTTTCAAACATTTTCATCAGACATTTTCAACAATTTAATTTAATAAACCTTTGTAATAATATTAATTAAGATTTTAATTAATAAGATAGTGAAGCTTATGAAATGTAAAGACTTTTGTATTAATATTTTTGTCTTAATTAATACTAGATCAGTTTTCTGTCATAAAAGTCTCAGATCGGTGATCTAGAATATAATTTAATAATTAAAAGTTTGTACATCATGACATAATCAACAAAACAAGCTGTTTTTGAATAACATAAATAAAAAAAAATTAAATACTAAGAATGTCACCACAATATTTATTTCTTTACTAGCTGACCCGACAGAAGTTATCCTGTCTTAGCTATGAATATTCAATTCGAACTGGAATAAATAATTTAAAAAAAATATTCAGAAACAGTGTTCATTGTAATGCTTTTTGATACATAACATTGTTAGTTTTGTTTTCTGGCGCGTAAATAAATAATGTTGATGGTTTTCCGACACGGGAACAGGCGACATACAATTGGCCATATGAAAAACATGGATTTTCAAGATTGATGCCACAAACACTTAACGACTGCCCTTGCGATTTATTTATCGACATTGCAAATGCAAGCCGCACTGGAAATTGTAACCGTTTAAAGTGGAATGGCATGTCGTTCGGAATCATAGGGATGCGTGGAATCAAAACGTCTTCGCCTTTGTACTTCCCTTTCAAAATTGTGGCTTCGATGACGTTGTTCATTAATTTCTTCACCGCAAGCCGGGTGCCATTACAAAGACGTGGCTGGTTTATGTTCCGCAACATAATGATTACCGATCCGACTTTTAATTGCAGATTATGAGGTAGTAATCCGGGCAATTCCAGCGAATTTAAAAATTCCGTTGGATAGTTGACAACATCATCTTGGTTAGTAACGGAATCAACCGATTTGTATGTCATCAATTCGCCAGTTATTTTATTTTGAATCTGAATATTCATTTCCTTGACATCATCGTTTTTTGCAGCCAATATAACACGTTCGCTCAAACAAACATGATTTTTGTAATTTGGAGCAATGTTTGGGAACACCATTTCGATGAGTTCGGTCTTTGATTCAGTAAAGTGACAAAAATTGGCAGGGAATTTAATGTATCCAGAGGATGTGTCAACAGGAATTTTGCCATTACCAATGTCGAGCAATTGTTTGGAAAAAACTTCTCCAGATCGGTCGTTCTGCAATTCGACTCGCATGTTCATATTTAATTTGAGTGTTTTGACGTATTTCCATAAAATGGACGACTTCAAACATGCATTAAGTTCGTCGGCTGACGTTGATCGTGGAATCACTGGCAATGTTTGTCGAAAATCACCTGCCAGTAGAATCATCGCACCACCAAACCGATTTTGGTTGTTTCGTAAATCTTGCATCGTGCCATCATGCCTCCAAAGATTTTTTGTGTGCCATCATGCATTCATCCCAAACGATCAATTTGCTTTGCTGCAACACTTTGGTCATCGCAGAATTCCTCGAAAGGTTGCAAGTTGGAGATTCATTAGTTTGCATGTTCAACGGCAACTTGAGTGCTGAATGAGCTGTTCGACCGCCTTCCAACAACGTAGCTGCAATACCCGATGAAGCAAGTGCAAGTGCAATTCCATTTTGCGATCGAATCGTTGCCAAAATCAATCATATTAAAAACGTTTTTCCAGTTCCACCGGGAGCATCTAAGAAAAAAAATCCGCCAGTTCCATCGTTCACTACTTTCATGAGCGTATCGTAAGCATATTTTTGTTGCTGATTTAAAAGGGGAGCGTTTCTTTGACCGGTTTCTCTCAATGCCTCGGAATCGTATTGGGTTTCGCGTCTCAACTCTTGATTAAATGCGTTGTGCATTGGGCGATTGGGCGTTGTCATTCCTAATTGTATTAATCCTAATTGTATTCTAATTGTATTGGTAAGCATCAAGCACATGTCCTCAATTAAAATTAATGCTTCATTGTGAATTTCTTTGTTCATTTGCGAATCTGCATTCGATGTTCTAAGACGCATCTGATGCAATATATCTTCGGCCATATGATGTTTATATTTGTTCCATAAATCAATCGGTGTTGATGGGAAGCATGTAGACAAAATTATAGAAAACAATGTTCGTGTTTGTTTAGCATTTGACGAAATCACAGCATCTTCGAGAGTGTGGTCCCAATGAGTGTCATTCTCTAGCAATCCCAAACGTTAACAGGCTTCTCTGTATGTGCCGCACAATACACCATTAACAGTTCGCAGATATTGGAATGATGTTGGGCCACGAACATTGACGGCCAGTCATCATTCTGGCACATTTCAAAGAAGCTGGTCAATGTTGTCGATGGCGGCCTGTCAGCTTGTTGTAATACGTTCTCCGCTGTAAAATACACTCTTTGACCATTTTCCAAATGTACGGCCAAGTGAAAAACAGTGGGGTGTCTTTCATGTATAGCGAATGAAAAAATACGCCACATCGCTTCGTTACTGCTAACATAGCGGCCCATTTGAAATTGAGTGATTTCATCGTTGGAATATTCGGCAGCAACTCCGAACACAGCCATGTCTAGTGACATTTTGTTCACGTATTTAATAGATTTTACGGAATGGAAAAATTCGACATTTATGTGTGCTTTAAATGTCTTGGAGAGTAACGGCGAAAACGGAACAACCCAACGATTATCAACTGCAATGTCCTGTTGATTCACTTTGACTATTGTTGACCTTCCATTGTCATCAGTGGATCGGCGGCGATAAAGTGGATAACCATCATTTCCAGTAATAGTTTCTGCTACTAATTGTCTTGGATAGCGTTTTGAACATTTTCCGTCAACCATACACGGAGAATTGGGATTTAATATTCCACAGGGACCATGAATCATATTTTTTGTAAGAACCTCATGTAACAGTGGATCTTCTTCATTATCGGGAATTTCAGCTGATATCAAATCATCGATTTCATTCGGTCTTATCCTCTCAACCAACCAAATGAGGATATGTGCATGTGGCAATCCGCGTTTTTGCCACTCGACTGAATACATCCAACAGCGCGTCACACCGAACACACGATGCTTAACAATAATATCCATGAGTGATTTTAATTTTTTTTGAACATCCTTACGGTGATGTCATGGCGATCAATGGGTGATTGGCCAGGAAATAATTCTTGTCGAATTTCTGTCCACTGTGTATTGCACGTGAACATGATAAACAAATCTGGTGTGTCATAATGACGTATATACGACATAGCATCTTGTGCGTATTCATGCATATGTCGCGGACTTCCGACGTATGTTGCTGGGAGAATAGTCATTCTGCCGACATTCTGTGCATTTCCGTCAGCATTGATGGCATCCCGAAGATGAATGTATTCCTCGGAACGGAGTTTTGCCTGGTTCAACTTGATAAATGTCAATCGCTCAGTTTCAACATTGACGTACATATCCACAGCATATTGGTGAAATAGATGCCGACATTTTAAGATGTGATTGTCCTCATTTTCCCGAACCATCAGTCTGTATGAATAATAATTCATTGAACTAACTTTTTTGTTAGTTTCGTCGCCTGTAAATAAATGTTTGTGTTAATAAGATAAAGTAACGTTGTGATTAAGGTAGTAAAGGTAGATTGATTATATACCTGTAACTGGATTTATCATCTTGATTGAAAAATTATACCCATCTTCACCTTGCCAAAATAAGGTAGGATATTGTAACGCATCATATGATCGATGTGTTTCGTACACACGCTGCAGTTGATCGTTCCGCCGATGTAAAACAATATCTCGGTTTTCTAAATGTTCACCCACGACGACAATAGCGACTTCATCAATTGTTGGCGCATTAAAACGTCTTGCGTATTGTCCTGCAGGCGTCTTATCGGCTCTGATGACAATTTTGTGATTATCAGATGGCATGCGGTCTAATGCGGTCTTGAATAATGCAACCAATTCGTTGTGTTGATGGAATAATGTTTGGAGTTGTTCCACAATTGGTCTTTTCACCGAATTGTTGTGTGCACAACGCTGATCGACTTGTCTTGCTGAATCGCCCATAAAATAAATTTGCAAAAATTTGTAGTCACTATCCGGCGTTGGCAATAAGGAACCTGTTCGATGATATATTTGACCCTGAATCTGCAAGGGTAAATAGATGTAATATAGGTAATTGTATAGCGAAGTGTTTGTACCGCCATGTGGCTGGCAAAATACGTTGGCAGCACTGCCATTTCCCCATCAACTTGTAAACACACTCACTTCTGGTAGCTTTTGGCAATTCAGAGCTACCAACGTACTTTACACTATGTCAATTGAAAGCTGCCAACGTATTTTGCACCAGCCACATGGTGGTAAAAGTGGCGCAACACAATCCAGGGGCTTCATTTTTAAACTTAAATGCCTTGCAATGTGGACACACAACGTTCATTGGTCCAATAGCAACGATTTGCTGTGAACTGTAATCGATTGCCACGTTATAATTTAATGCAGCTCGATGGGGATTAAACGCAACATTTCTACGTTGTTGATTTCGATTCCATTGATTCCGTTCAACTTCATTGCGCTTCGCGTTGCTCGTCAGTTTCACTTGCTCGTATATATCTTTGACTTGCAGCATTGCGAGTTCTGCGACCTAAGTTGGTACGTCTAATTGGTGGCATTTTGAAGAACCAAAATTCAACTAAAAATAAAAAATTGACAAAACGATGACAAAACAGCACTTCTCAAAAAACTCACTGAACAAACTGAAAACTAGATAAACGTTCCGATCGAACGGACTGTGCACTAAGAAATGAATAAATGAATTTTTTGATCGACCGATGCAGCTGTTAAACGACATTTGCGGCGCGCGAACTGTCAAACGCGCGAACTGTCAAATGCGCGAACTGTCAAACGCGCGAAGTTTAAATAGTCATTAAGTTTTCTGAAATTTTCAAATTTTCTGCTCAATTTTCTTAATTTTTTTTTCCGTAAGAACCTTCTACAGAGTATTAGAAAATTAAAAAAGAAAAGGAATGAAATCTGTATGTTGTTCTCAAGTTATGGCGTGACCAACAGAAATAGGGGTTCATTTTTATTTATATAAGATTGTCGACAGAGAAAACTCAATCCACCTTTTAATTTGTTGCCATCAATTTGCTGCTCATTCATTACTTTCTGTTGTTCATTTTGGTTTAATCTAGCTGCAGTGGATAAACAAGAAAAAGTAATAAAAAGAAACATCTCAATGTAAACATCGTTAAGTAAAACTTGATTAGAAATCACAAAGTAACTTAAAGATATCTTCAAGTTAAGTTCTATCATAACAATGGCGATGTCTGGCAAAACAATTGTGACATTTTGCGTTACTGTTTTTTAGTCTGTTTTCATATCTTTTGGACGTTTTACCAAGAAAATTTGTTTTTGTTTTATCAAGTCTTCCAGAAGCCAGAGCCCATTCCCATCCTATCCCTCCCCATTTTCCCAACCCTTTCTCCAAATCCATTCCTATATCTCCAAAGGTAGGCAGCGTTTGTCATTTTGGACTAATGTGGACATGTATCGCGGATGAGTATGGGCAGTATCCACTTACCATCAGGTGGACTGTATGCTCGTCTGCCGCCTTCGTCCATAAAAAAGAAAATTCAAAATCCCAAAAATATATAATTCAAAGTATTGTCATTATGAAGCATGTACTCTAATAAGATTATAACATCTGAGGTAGAACTCTTATTTACAAATTTTTGCCCTTTAAAGTAAAGATCGTCATATAGGCCTCTTCTTGAGATGCAGAAGATCCTAGGTGCGATTCTCTGTCGGAAATTCAATTGTTTGAAGACAAATGTTTGTTATCTTTCGACCGACAACACAGGGAATCTCAGTGTAAGTTTGAGTATGTTGTTATTTATTTATATTTGCCGCAGTTCGTCCTGAAACACTACATGATATAATTGTCGTACTTGACAGGGGGTCGCGTGTAAGAACACAGGGGAATCTTTCTACCAAGGATTTATCAAGGTAGTAGGAAGGGTACTAGGAGTTTATATTTGATTTTAGTGTATGAGAATAAGTTTCTATGTAGTTCGAGTGAGTCAACTCGTGACTACGGCTGGTTTGACTCGTGCCGAAACGTCGAGTAGAAATAAAGTGTAAACAAAAGTCATTAAATTTTACGCGTTTAGACCCGAACTTTTTACTTACATGAAAAATCATCCAAAATAAAACAAAGCGTTAGGTAATAATTTTGATAGTATAATCCCCAATAATTCAAAAGTTGAAAGTAAATTGTGCATAAAATGGCAGTGATAAAATATTGCGACATCTGGACGTTTCGATTTGCGAGAAAATGTTTTTCTTTCAGTTATTTAACTTTTTCTCATTACGGAGCTCACTCAAGCGCGGGGGACGCTAGGGAAACTCTGTGTACGAGGGGGCAAAAACCGAGCAAGTCCAAAGGTTATTGACTACTGTACGCCTTTTAAGCTTTAATATAAAGTCCTACTGGGGAGCACAGGAGCATTGCAATGATGAAAGGGTTTTAAACTCCTTAAAACGTCCCTGTAGCCATTACGAGTTGGGGAATTCAATCTTGTTGGACTTATTTATGCTTGTAGCGGCCACTTTAACAAGTAGGACGGGTTGTCGCCATCCGATATTCAGTGTTGTACTTGTATCAGTCTTTAAAGTCCCACTGCAGGGCATAAGCCTCCTTTAGTAAATCACTAGGGGGGGTTTGGGCCATAATCCACCAGGCGGGTCCAGTGCGGATTGGTGGATACACATACCTACTCCAGTTTTTTTTTTATATCTCGAGCACGCGAGTTTCTTTACCGATGTTTCTCTCATCGCCTAACTAATGATAATTTTTAAAAACCCGTACTTAAGTAGAAACTCATTGGTACGAGCTGAGGATTTGAACTTACGATCATACGAATGTGAGTTAAGTATAAGGGGGCCCGGTGGTGCTATTGCGTTATTTTCTTGAAGAAAATCATAAATGAAATAACCCTAAACCAGGCACGGCTAACCAGTCGATCGAAGATAGAGCGGTCGACTTATATGCGGTAATTTTTTTAAATGGAATCAATATTTTAAGGTTAGCGTTATCAAATTATACCAAGTCCTGATTTTCTTAATTCCACATAAGAAACGAAAGCACGCTGCAATCCAACAGCCGCTGAGCGCACTCGAGTGGCCTCATTACCCCTCTCTCACAGAAGACTACCTTGAAATGTACTGCATTTCCCATTTTATCTTATTTCCCTAATGTACGTACGTGTTTCGGTAGTGAGTAAGATGTGCCAGAGCCCATGGATACTGTAGCCCATAGACATCCGTGATAGATGCCCACATTAGTCCAAAATGACAAACGTTCCTATATCTCCAAATGTTGCAAGGCACGCCCCCGGATGCGCTGCCTACCTTTGGAGATATAGGAATGGATTTGGAGAAAGGGTGTTGCGTAAATGTTAATTTTATTTTTTTGGAACATTTTTATTCATATTGTTCTTTTTATTGTTATTATATTGTTCTATAGTGGAACGTTCATAGGTTAATACGTATACAATACAGTTTATGCATATGTAACAAACTAGACGTCGAAAAGTATTCACCTACAGAATAATACACAAAAAGAATGCTTTTTTCATCGATAGTTTGTCGGTATTGTATTCATTTTGGCTTCAATTTTTTGGCCGAACAATAGCGATTCTAAATAGTCATTCGACTGCAAAAGCATTAAAAAAAAATGTTCTTCAGGGTTAAACTTTTAAAGAGTTAGAGTGGCGTTTGTATCGGTTATTTGGCTAGTATCTATTTGGCATTGAAAATTTCAAATAACAGGCAATGGGAATTTATAATGATAACATCGTATAGTAATTCCGCTATTGTTTCCGTGATGTTCGATGATCGATCGATTTGGGTTGCATGAACTGAGGTTTTATGAACATACAGAGAGGATGTCTGGGTCACGACGAGCAAAACGAATTACGAAATGGATACCACAGCAAAGAAGACCACGGGGCAGACTAAAGAAAAGATGGACAGACAGTGTTATGGAAGACCTTGTTAAATTAGGAAAGAAAACCACCTGGAAGTAAGACGTAAACGGCCGTACAGAGTGGAGAAATATAGTGAAGGAGGCCAGGGGCCTTACCACCATTCCTTATAGCAGTATTATTTTAACCTTACTTCTCAATTTCCCACCACGGCGTCTTTAATGTAAGCTTATTTTATGAATGTTTTAATAGGAAGTTTTGGTGACGTCAACACAATTCGATGGCTTATACTGTAGTGTAAATCGGAACGTTGTATGAAAGAAATGGCGTTATACAGTTCATATAGCGTTATCTCGTTTTGTTTTTAGCAGGGAATAGCCAAATAATTAAAATCATTCGTTTTTTCTCTGCACTAAGCATTAATACTTTGGTGGAGGTCATGGCACGATCTGTGAGAATTGTTTAAGAATGGTTCTGTGAATATTATGTATCATGCTGCGAACAAGGTAGCAGAAATTAGTGGTTTTAACAGAAATTTATCGAATTTAGATTTAAATGTTTATACTACTCGAATCGGATGAGGTATTTTGTTCAAGCAAATTAGAAAATCTCGAATTCCTGAATACGAATATAAATCCTATACCATACGCAAGCGTAGCACGAGACTTGATTTTAAACCGCATAACTGTATTAGCAGCGTCTCGGTAATAAATTTGCATTCTAATTGCATCTGAGGCGAGAATTGACATCGTTAAAGCCAGATTAAGTCTTTGTCAAGTCCGCGGTGAAGTGGAGTACACTTGGGAAACTGTTAGCGTATTTAGCTGTGCAACTAAGTGCGGAATAACTGGTGTTGTAAGAAAGAACGTTGAGCGCTCGACGCTCGAGCGCGGAGTGAGCGCTAATGAACCTTTAAGACTAGAATTAAAGGCCAGTGAATTAGAGAAAAGAATTAGAGAGTAGAGAGAATTAGTGAATTAGAGAGTGAATTAAAGAATTTTTAAACACTCTTAGTCAATACAGTAATTAATGAATTTACGTCTCATAATACTGGATATACTGTTGTTTGGTTACAGTCACTATTGTATTTCAACTCTTATTGTTATAAATTTTTCAAAGGTTTTTAATTCATGGAATAAAGGTAGCAGTCCACTTGACGGTATGTGGAAACTGTCGTCCATGGACATCCGCAATACATGCCAACATCAGTCCAGAATGACAAATTTTGGCATGCCTCTGGATGCGCTGCTTACCTTTGAATATAAAGGAATAGGTTTGGAAAAATGGGTTAGAAAAATCGGGAGGGATAGGATGGGGTGGGAATGAGATCTGGCATATCTCACTCACTACCGAAATATGTACAAATGGGAAAGGTAGTCTTTTATTAGAGAGGGGTAACGTGGCCAGCAGAGTGCGCCTAGCGGCTGTGGGTATGCAGCGTGCACTCTCCTCCTCCAAAGAAAACTTGATTCGAAAACTTGTAAATTTGTATTTTATTGTATTTTAATTGATGAATAAGTAAAATTCATCTATCCGGTGTAAGCCTATCCAGCAGTGGAGAGGCACGGGCTGATGGTATGATATTGTATGGTAATAATGACATTATGAAAATGACGATCGGAAAATAGTTTTATATTTACGGAGAATAAATATTACATAACTAAAAAATAACACTAAATACACACGAGTAAAACAAGAAAATATCTCGTGTTCCTACGTCATACTATCATAATGTCGTTTATCATGCCAGTAGAAACATTAGATATTTTTACCAAAATTCATTTGCTGAAAAACAGCACCGAAAAAACTTTATCGCTTACGCAAAAGTCGCATATGTCACTTATCCAAAAGCAAATATAAGTTAGTATTAGAAGAGTTATGTTTAGTAAACGTTTACGTGTATTATTTATTAGTAATATTAGCGTGTTCTTGCTAAATTGAACAATAAACGTCAAATTTAAAAGTCGTTTGGCATTAGTTATGCTTCGAAAACAAATTTAATGATATGAGGATTTCTTTGGTTACGGCCCACACTATGCTCACATATTTTCTTGAATGAATGGATCAGTATAAGCAGGTATCAGAATAAAAGCTAAACAATCTATAGTTACGATTTTATTTTCTAAATGTTGATGAAGTGATAGATGTGCTCGTAGTGGTGAGGGATCGTGTGGAATATCAGGAAGTAAACTGGAGTTTACTTCCAGGTCTGAGGTTTCCTGATCTCCTGATAACAACATTGCCATCAACATTACACATTACGTAGAAGATCGCTACGTTTAGGAGCAACGTGACGCAATGGTCACCGTATGTCGTAGAAAATCGTCTCTGAATTTCTTCTATTTCTTGTAACTTGTATCAGCTTATAAAGTCCCACATCAGGACTCAGGTCTCCCATAGTAAATCACTGGAGAGTTTCGGTTCGTAATTCACCACACGGGTCCAGTGCGGATTAGTGGTTCACATACTCCGAATTTTCTTAATTTCTAGAGCACGCGGGTTTCCTCACGATGTTTTCCCTCAACGCCGAGCAAGGACATTTTTTTAGAATCTATACTTAACTAGTAATTCGGTGGTAGAGGCCGAGGGTTTGAATTCACGAGTAAATCCCGACATATAAGTGCACTCCAGTATCTTCAAAGAGCCTCTAGGTCTTGGACTTATGTTGCCAAGTGAGCCTTCGTAAAGGACTGGGTTTTACAGGTCCGATAATTGTTAAAAACCTGCAGATTTTGTTTTGAGTAGGATGAAACACCAATAAAGCTGTTTTATGTGGCCTATTGATGTACAATAAAGCTGTTTTATGTGGCCTATTGATGTACAATAAAGCTGTTTTATGTGGCCTATTGATGTACAATAAAGCTGTTTTATGTGGCCTATTGATGTACAAAAGATAAATGTGCTCACGCACTGAAACTGGAAGAAGTCCAACAACTCCCTACTAAAACTATCCTGCGTTTCGTTTGAGGGGGGGGAGAGTGCACGCTGCATACCCACAGCCGCTAGGCGCACTCTGCTGGCCACGTTACCCCTCTCTAATAAAAGACTACCTTTCCCATTTGTACATGTTTCGGTAGTGAGTGAGATATGCCAGAGCTCATTCCCACCCCATCCTATCCCTCCATATTTTTCTAACCCTATTTTCCAAACCCATTCCTTTATCTCCAAAGGTAGGCAGCGCATCCGGAGGCATGCCAAAATTTGTCATTCTGGACTGATGTTGGCATGTATTGCGGATGTCCATGGATGACAGTATCCACTTACCATCAGGTGGACTGTATGCTCGTCTACCGCTTTCGTACATAAAAAAAAAACCTGCGGGCCATAGCATTGGCAGCAAACTATAAGAAAGGAGGCGTTTGCCTGCTTGAAATCCTTGAGATTTCAATAGATCACCAATGGTCAGTGATACGAAACTTTATTGACTCGCAGATCTTCAATCCTTAATCCTCAATAAGTAATATTAATATGTCTTAATATATTGAAAGAAGAAATACGACAAATATTTGTCACCTTTCATATTATTATTTTTTGTTTTTTTTTATGTACGAAGGCGGCAGACGAGCATACAGTCCATCTGATGGTAAGAGGATACCGTAGCCCGACCGACACATGTCAACATTTATCCAGAATGACAAACATTGGCGCACCCCCGGTTGAAAGGTTTGAGGAAATGGGGTGGGATAGGATGGGATGGGAATGGGCTCTGACATATCTCACTCACTACTGAAATACGTACGTATATTGGGAAATGGGCAGTGACGGATTAAGAGCTCCGAAGGCCCTAAGCATAGAGGCCGTGTAGGCCCTCTTGGATCATCTCTTGTTGCTTAGATCATCGATCGCGTATTACGTATATCAGAGAACTAAACGTTCGCGCAAAGAAACGCCAGCAGAGGAGAGGAGGCCCATAGAGAACAGGGACCCTAAGCACGTGTTTATATTGCTTATATGTTAATCCACCACCGGAAATGGGATAAAGTGAGGGAAATAGGAGTTGGCAACTTCTAGGAGCAAATAAGGAGATATTCATTCGTAAGTCAAATTAGAAACGTAAGTACTACGTAATAAGAATGTTCCATTTTCAAAATACATGAATTAAATAATTCAAGAACTAGAACAGAACACTATTACTCTTAGAGTTCTTGTATAACATATTTAGTGTGCACTCTCAAATCGATGTAGTGGAGAGATATACGTCGAAGTCGTACGCTAAGGTTTGGTGAGCAAGGTCGCTAGAAATGTCTATAAAATTTAGTTTCTAGCAATAACATGTTATGAAAACACAAACTATGAACATACAAATATGATTGGATATGAAAATACGATGCCGCGGGCAATACGGTTCTTGGCAGTTAGAAAAATAACAGTATGAAATCTTAATAAACAATAAAGACTATCTCTTTGAATGTGTCGGACACCGCTTTTGAGAGTGTCAGGGCTTTATGAAATAATGCGATACCAATGAATAGAATGCCTCTGCTATAGAACTTCAGGGAAAAGATGAATTCTCTGAAGGCGTTTTTCACTGCCTCATTGAACTATAAGTTGAAATTAATTTGAATTTGGAATTCCAAGCCAAACGCAAGATAATTGTATTTTAGGCGTATTGTAGTTTAATCGTGATAGTTTATTAAACTTCAAAGTGATTCAAAGTGATTAAAACACACACCTTTTCTATTTATTAATTCTGGGCGTATTTCTTTTCAAGTGCTATTTTCAATTTTAACTAATTGCTGACAGTAGACATCAGAATTAATCAATTGACCATGTGACAAAAGCTCAATGCCTTTCCAGTCCCACCATACACATGATCATACATAACGTGACTTTGTTCAGAGTGAGGCCTGGCTTTGGGACTATTTGTGATGGCTCACCTTGCTTAGACCGAGATCGTTTTCGAACATTGTTATCGTAGGTGATCCACTTCTCATCGCCTGTTATTTATCAATCTCTTAAGAAATGGATCGATTTCATTTCGTTTTTGCAACATCTCGCATGTGGAAATTTTATTCATCGAGTTTTCTAATTTTTTTATAAAATTCAGTTTATGCAGGTGATCAAAAACTGTTGTGGTGAATGTATCGCATCTTCATCTTCTCTTCTCCATCTTCTCATCTTTTCCGTAAACACCACAAATCACTTTTCGAGCACCAGAAGCATTCATACATTGTCGAAAAAAAATTGTAAAATAGATATAATTTTCTCCTTATTATCTTCAATAAAAGATAAAACTCTTTAACTTGTAATTTAAATTTGCCGGCATTATAAAAAAGTCAGCTGTCAACCGGTATATCACTATGCCGCCAGTGATCAGTGTTGCCAGAAATATAGCACGCTAAAGTCATACGTTCAAAAAGGCCGCGAACTTTTTCGACTACCTATTATTTGTGATTATCCATTAGCATTTAAGAAGTAATGTGCGGAAACTGCAAGAGTTGTTGTCGGAAATAAAACATTAATATCTATTTTCGTAAACGTATTGTCGCAGTGTTTATCCCGGATGAAGGAAAATGAAAACAAAATGGCGGACGAAATGATAGAGATATTGAGGGATACAACAAAGTTTCTATAAGGGAGCATTCTTTATTTAAAAAGTTGACATACGAGTAAAAGCGGAAGTTGCGTTTACAAACGAAATAACTTTACACTAAAGTCCTTGATCATTTAAGTTACCATACCATACCATGTATGTATCCACTGTTGGATATATGCCTCTCCTAAGGCCCACCACGTCACTCGGTTGCTGCCGGCGGCTTTCGTTAAGTAATCGGTCGATCTGACCGGAAAGCGTCTCACGCTACTTTTCCCGGTACATAGTTGGTACTCACGAACTCGCCTTGCTCATCTATTTCAGTCTTCTGGCGTGTCACGTGACTAGTCTTTTGCCAATTTAGGTTACTGATTCCTTGAAATATGCTAGTAAATACGAATATTTCGTTTCGGATTCCATCCGTTAAAAAACTCGGAGGGTAGGCCCTTTCCAATACTCGCTGATAAAATTTTAACTTGTGGATTAGGCCTACTGTCAGAATGTACAGTTTCTTTACTGTCCAGCCTATTTCTGCTCTCTAAGTTTCCAAGGAAAAATAAAACGAACAAAACAATATAAGTTTGTAAGCACCGCTGGTGACGTTAGGTTGTTATCGAATAAATCTTTTTCCCAAAATATACTGACATAAAATGACGTAAACATGGCGGACCAAGATAGTTGTATTGATAGACATGGGTCGACGCAAGTCTTGTTTACATATTTTCATGTATATTTTTAATCATTCCACCAATGATTTCGTTTGTTTCTCAGTGTAAACCGGCGGCCTGCTAAATGGTACATACAATAACGTCATTGCTCAATATTATTTAATCGCGTCTTGTACCTACCTAAATGAGTTTCAATACAGTCCCTAAACAACCAAACACATTGCGCAATCCATAAAATTACACAATTTAGTCGATCATCAAGGGAATGTCTTAGTATTGATTGTGTCATAAAAAGAAATTAATATTTGATATAAAGTAAATTTATGACAAAAATAAGGTCACAAGATTTTCTTGTCTACAAAATTGCTAGATTATGTTTTTGTATGAAAACTTGTCAAGAACAGGAATACATCTCATACGAGAAAATTCTGGTGTACTTTTCTCTTAAAAAAATATGAGAAAATATTCCTATTTCTTGTAACATGAAATATACAAATAATCTTTCAGTATATAAAAATACATATTATTATGTATATTCATTAGATATAGTTTGATGATTGCCTTCACATTCGGAAAGGCTGCGTATTCGCAAGTACGGCGCGCATCTCCCACGATTCGGTCCTTATAAGGTTGGCAGGGCCATGGGTGGTAGAGTAAAAAAATAAAAATATAGTCGGAAAGTCTGCGACACATTACGCTAACAATGTGGAAAAATTGGACGGTTATATAAAATGTGTACAAAACGCGAAAGTTTAAAAAGTTATAAGAAAACTATATTTCACACAAACAGGCCTAAATGATAGATAGGTCCAGCCAGATGAATTGACAAGTTAAAAAGTAGTGAGCCTTGGGAGACTGCTCTTGGATCATTGACTAAAAGGAATGGTATGATGGTATATTTCAATTTATTTTAGTAACACAGTGTTGTGGTCACGTTTTACTCGTTTCAAATATCTCCGAGGAAACGCGTCCTTATCACAAAATAAAAAAAATACGTAAGGCCCGTAATTAAAACACAATTCAAGCTCGCGCCGTAGTAGAAATAAAATTAATCATAATTCTTAATTATGGAAAATTAAACCGAAAGTTCTGGCAAAAGGGTTTATATTCACTAAACTCCTTTTCTTTGGCATGTCTGAATGAAGGAATTTATTTGCGTAAAACTTGGTTAAGTAGTTGTAATATTTTTTCTTTTCATAAAGGTATGGCGGCAATAGCGCAATTAGCACATTGTGCCAGCATCGAGTTTTCTTCGTAAAAATAAAATAAAGTCTCGTCAACCTAAATCAAGAGTCGCTCAGTAAAGTGACAGTAGGTTTACTGAGCACAGAAGAGTTGATGTCCTTGGAAATCAGCGAAAAATGCGGTTATTACAAACTATTACAAACGTAACGTAACGCATTGTATGGCATGTTTGATTATTACAAACGTAACGCATTGGAAGTTATTAAACTGTCAGTATTAAACGAGAAAACCCACAATACACCATTTTTATAATAAACAAACTAAAACTAGACCTTCATTTGTCAAATTCCCGCTAAAAATTCCTAGTTGTTGTATTACTAGCGTATTACTATAATGCAAAGAAAAACTGTGAGTAATTTTTTTTTGTTTATATGTAAGAGGTGAACTCGAAAACTTCTGGACAAATTTTGTAAGTTCTTTCACTTTTAGGAAGCTAAACTAATATACATAGGTATATGTTATTTTTGGTTTCCATAAGAATCGTTATCGTTATGTCACCCTGACTTCACCGTGGTGGCTTAACTTGGCTTATAAATATAAAATTACAATTGAATAATTTGTGTATTAAATTGAAAATTACCAATTCTATATTAAAATCCTCTGCCAATATGGTTCTTTTGGCCGTCCAGAGAAACTGTGTGGACGAACGAATGCCCAATAATTCTAAAACTGAGCGGAGTTATAGTACTTGCTTGCAATAAGAAGTTCTTTGTTAAATAATGTTTTTGTATGAAGAATTGTCAAGAACAGCAATAAACATAAGCGAAAAATTCGCATAAGTTTTATACTTGTTTCTATTCGCATAAGTTTTATACCTGTTTTTATTCGCATAAGTTTTATACCCGTTTCTATTCGAATAAGTTTTATACCTGTTTCTATTCGCATAAGTTTTATACCTGTTTCTATTCGCATAAGTTTCTGATGACAATTTCCATTACCTGTTTTGGATTGTATGTAAAGACGTTAGATGCAAGAAATATTAATTGCGAAGAAGGCTGTTCTGCCCTCAATATCACGGTTACACCTAAAAATAAAGTATTAAGGTGAGTTTTCGATTGTAAAATTACAGTTTATTTTTATGGGAAGTAAAAATTATGAGTCTCAATTTCTTATTCATTGACCCTCTGTGTAAACTCTGGACGTTTCAACGGACTAATTACTCCTCTCCCTATAAAACAAGAATTTAATAATGTCGTATCTGAAATTCCTTGAATTTTTCGTGTAAATAAATTTATTTGAATAACACGCTGTCAGAATAATATTAAAGCAAAATTTAATTACGTCAGGGATGAATTTGGAAATGTTTTCTTAGGTTTGCTGAAAATATTTAGGAATTGAGTGTTTAGCAAACTGAATATAATATATACCTACAAACTGTTTGCACGAGTAATCGGGTCGCGACAATGTAATTACATATAGTGTAGCGTCGAATGCTCTCCGAACAGATGGATGAGAAGCGCGGACAACCATCTGTGATGGGAGACCGGGGCCACAGGGACGGTACTGCTCCCCAGAGGGCGTTGAAAATGTCCAAGAGGGCGATGGAAATTTTCAATACACTTATTTCCCCTGCTCCATTTTCTTCATTCAATTAAACAATGCAGTCTAAGGCGGCATTGAGTATATTTTTTTCTAAAAGGTACTACAAATACGGTTGGGAATCTAAATATTATTATATGAATAGTGAAGCCTATAACGTCAGCTTATATAGGGCATAGGCCTCATCAGGAGGTAATTTCGAGTCATAATCCACTACGCGGGCGCAGATTATACACATGTACTATATATTTTTATGATTAAAAGTAGAAGATTATAAGTCAGTACTTGACCTGGAATTCAGTTGGACGGACCGATGATTTGAATTCAGGACCTCAAGAATGAGCGTCGAAAATATATACACTTAGGCCATCACAGCTTAATATATAAAATAGTATGTATTTATATAAAGGATATTAAAGTAAATAAGGTATAATACTTTGGTAAATAATAATTGTAAAAAAAAAGGTTATAAAAACCGAATTTATTACTTCACTGATTTTCATTCATGACAGCAAATATTATAGGAGACTGAAATATTTCCAAAGACTAAAGATAAAACACACATTTCACTAAAAATAAAAGGAATGGATTCCCCGGATATTAGTGGACAAAAAAATGGTGTAAAATAAAAAAAAGTACATATAGTGGTTCGTGACTATTGCTGTGACCTTTCGTTTTGCTGAGAAACTGAAATGGATCAAAGTGAAATGAAACAACACAAAGTAATAGTCACATATAAAGCGAACACGTAAAAAGATATGTACACTTTTATGATGTCTGTACGGATCAATGATCGGAACAAGTAGTGCTTTAGGTCAACGAACTTATGTTTATTGCTAGTTGTGTCTGTCGCGTTGTCTAATGAACCCGACGGGATCTTTGTTTTTAGTAAGTGGATACTGTAGCCCATGGACATCTGCGACACATGCCAACTTCAGTCCAGCCAGAGTGACAAACGCTGCCACTCTCCCGGATGTCTAAATTTGGAGACTTAGTATTAGATTTTGGGAAAGGTTTCTTGTATATAAAACTTCAATAACAATACAATACAGGTCAAAGGTCACATTTCTCGATGGGTATAAATACTTTGACAAAAAGTCAAGTGACAACACAAACGTCCTATCTTATGAAACAATGAATGTTTCGTTTCAATATTAAAAGTTGAACTTTAAACGTATTTTGTCGTAATTTAAAACAAATCCTTTGTTTAGATGATGAATAAAAAATATGACATTGTGTATGGTTTTTAAATAAGACACAATTGTAGAATAATAAAATATTGAAATTGAGTAAAAAATAAATTTTAAAGTATTTGTGGAACTTACAAAAGAATTTAGGTATTAGTTATGATCTGATGTGGTGTCAGCCTTTTAACGTCCCACTGCAGGTCACCGGCCACCCCATGTAAATTACTAGGGAGTTTTGACCCATAATTCACCACGTGGGCTCAGTGCAGATTGGTACTCACTTAGAAAGAAACAAAAATTGAATACGAATGGAAAGGAAAAGGGACAAACAAAAATCTGGAGCATATTGTGTATCCACATTTTTAGATGTTCGTAAAAGTTTAATAAGAATTTTAGTATTAACGTATACATTGAGCTATGAATACAGTGCAAAAGATGCAGTACAAAATCGAAGTAAAAGTAAAGAGCGAGAAGTAAACAAAATAAATTAAAAATTTTCGCGTTTTTCACACATATTTATCTATCTAAACGGGTCTCAACGTTGTTTACCGGGTTGTTTACCTTATTTGTTTCACTCGTTTCGGTTGGATTGACCGTGGCCGGTGCAACCCAACCGAAACGTCGAGCAAAATAAGTAAGGTTAAATAGATACCCTGAGACCCGTTTAAATATATAAAATAAGTTTTGAGTTAGTACATTGTTAACTTATTGTAGTAAACGGATAGCAAAAAAAATTATATTGAGCAGCAAATCATAATCAACAAAACAATTTCTGATTGAATAATTGTTAACAATTTGTTAACAAATTGTTTATAATTCATAATTTCCCGTTTCCCCGGACTCTTGTTGTTTTTTTGTCACTAGAGAGACTTTAAACCTAACCCACCTTTCAATTTACTGCCGTCGATTTGCTGCCCATTCAGTATTCTTTGGTGCTCACTAATGATTTCTCTTGTAGCATATAAGTACACTTCCCGGCCGAAAGTAATACACATCGGTCTTTAGAAAGAGAACATCGGGTAGTTTCGGCTTTTGTAGAGCCGTAGTCTCTGTCGTGTGCCTGTACGACAACTGCCAAGTCAGCGACGTATCGGCACAAAACAGAGACGACGCTCTACAAAACCGAAGCTAGCCGATCATAGCCGATGTGTATTACTTTCAGCTGGGATGTGTATATAGGTCCATAGAAAAATATCCTGACTGACTCATCAACACTGAGTCGAAACTGCTGAAGCTGGAAACTTGAAATAGAAACAGTTGCTTCCTTTTATGACGAAAAGACATAATATTCAAGGATGTCTAGAAATTTAAATAAGTTTGTAAGGAAAAGAATATTAATTGATGGTCCTATGAAGTTGTAAGTTGGTATAAATACTCTACAACAGAAATAATAATATACCACGCAATTTACTGATTTTCAAAATATTGTCATAAAGCTTACTAGTGTAGATAGAGACCACTTAAATATTCTAAGGCAGCGTGATATATTTTTATTTCAATTCACTCCATCAGTATATAAATAAACAGATTTTTCCATTTGCCAACTACCATTTGACAATTAAAGGCAACTCTTTTCAATTTATTTATCACCAAAATAAAACGTAATTTGAGTCTATAATCTACTAAAAATCTCTGTAGAAATTAAATCACTAAATTCACGCGAGCGAAACCGCGAGCAACAGCTAGTTACATATAAATGTAGTTATTATTTACAGTACCTACAGGAAAGTCAGTAAAAGGTTACAGTGAAGCAAGAAAACAAAAAGGAAATATACGAGTACTTACCAATACTTAAGAGCGAAAGCTTTTATTTCTGAACAACAATAGCAGAAAACGTCTAACATTTGCAAAGACCTAGAAATAGTATTCAATCATAGCATTTCCCGCAAGTGGTAATAAGTTCACCGACATTGAGAATGAAGCTACCCAAAGAGAGAAGTCCGAACTAAACAAAGGACCTTAACGCACTGAACTTTAAACATTATTTGATTATTTATTTATTTAGTAACACAAATTACAGAGAAACCAATTAAAACAGAACTTACATCAATATAAACTATTCTTATCGCCACGAGGGATTTCACTTTGTAAATATAAATTGTATACGTATTATTTATATATAAATAAACTTAGGTAGATTCAAGACTCTATCGCAAGACTTAGGATATGTGGTGTTTATGATATAGGTGTGTGTTTTTGATGTATTACTATCTAATTTGGAGGGGAAGGGTACACGGTACAATCCCACAGTCGCTGGGCGCACTCCACTGGTCCGCTACTCTTCTCTCAGAGAAGAGTACCGTAAAATGTACGTTTTAAGCTAGTCTTCTGTGAGATACCCAGCGACTGTGGGATTGCAGCGTGCCTACTCTCCCAATAATTAGTGATATATTCCAATTAGTGAAGAGATGCATCGTAATGTTGAAGACAATAAAAGTACAATAACGTACTCTGAAGTTAAAGTTTCATACAAAAATACTCTTTTAACTAAAATAACTAGCAACGACACTTGAAATCCTATACATATTTGAAGAGTTTCAAAGTCGTACTACGATGGCAAACTTTCGCATATCGAAAAGTTAAATTGAGTTGACGATGTAGGTTATAGTGCTGGTGTAACTGGCATAATATTCACATTTTCCCATTTTTTAAATTGGTTGGTGAAGCTTTTAAACTTAACTAAGCTTATAAAAATTCGACAAAGCTCATAAAACTTACAGCTTAACTTATGACAATATTCAATTTTATTGTTTGTCGCAATCCATCAATTGTATTTCCATTTATTGCGACATGATCTCACGATAATAAGCGCAGTTTTTTATTCATCTCTTGTTTGATTTTTTTCCGTTTTGACAACGTTTTGAAAACATAAGTGAGCAACTTTGAATATTAAAAAAATCTGTCTGTAGGCACGTAAGTAATATTATCTTCAACATTTTATTTGAACGAATCTTACAACATAATTATTATCTTTACATACTTTAATTATTAACCTGTTTTAATAACCTAAGAACCATTTTTTTACAGGTAATTTAATAAAAGTGTAGTATAATAGAAGCAATTTTTGTAGGGGGAGCGTACACGCTGCATTCCCACAGCCGCTGGGCGCACTTGACTGGCCACGTTACCCCTCTCCCACAGAAGAAATATAAGCATAAATACAGTATAAAAATTACATTATAAAAATCTCTAAGCGCATGCCGATTAATGTTTCAACAAATGATTAGTAATTTTTTTTATAGAAAAAAGTCGGCAGCCAGGCATACGGTCCACCTGATGGTAAGTGGATACTGTCGTCCATAGATATTCGCAATAAATGCCGACATCAGTCCAGAACGACAAACGTTGGCACGCCCTCGGATGCGCTGCGCTGTCTACCTTTGCAGATTAAGGAATTGATTGGGAGAAAGTGTTGGGGGAAAATGTGGAGGGATGGGATAGGAATGGGCTCTCACATATCTTATTCACTATCGAAACACGTGCGTATATTGGGGAAATACTATAAAGTAGGAAGTGCAGTACATTTCAAGGTAGTCTTCTGTGAGAGAGGGGTACCGTGGCCACTCGAGTGCGGGACTATTAAGGTTTTATAGTGAACCGCAATCCACAATACAATAAAAGGGGGACTAAAATAAATAATAGTTTCAGAGTGGCTGAAGGTTTATCCTTCATTGCTCATAAATGTTAATGCATTTTCTCATCGACTTCGCTGACACACTTTCAAAGAAGCATTAAATTGATTATCACTATAAAAATGTTGACACAAGAAAGTCTCCGCAAACCTTTTATCACTTCTTTCTCGATAATGGATATTGCTGAATCGTGTTCCCAGTAAAAATGTTCTGTTTTGTTGACTTTTCATAACTTTTACCTGAATCATCCGAAGATACTGAAACATATAGTTCTATTTAACAGTTGAATCTGAAGAATTTCGTGAAACTGATATGAAACTAGCTATTCTCCAAAAAGATCCATGCACAAATTGTAAGCCGATTCGTCCATCAGTTGAAAACGTACCAAGAAATAACACACAAAGAATAATCGAAAGGAAATGGGTTTAATCTAAATATAATACTTTACATTTATTTTAAAATAGAATATCAGAAAGGCAAATGCTGTTAACAGTAAGTAAAAACATTTTTATTCAACTCCTACGTCAAGTAGCTTCAATCCTAAATCCATTTGGTATTGTAGCTGAATAAAGCGAAGTCTCATACTATGATAATATGTCTTGATTGTATCAAATCGTCAAAAAACTGATTGTACTGCTATTCAAGTCACAAACTACAGGCGAAAATAATAAACTGATTATTAGCCAGTTATAGTATGCTAGCAGTGCCCGCAAATTCGTTCACATGGACTTTTGGTTAGTTGTTGCTGTTGATCTTTATTGTACTTAAAATAAATAAATTAGTTTATTGTATTCTTACCATGTTCCGACCCACGCAATCCTATCTCATCTCATTCAATCTCACCCAATCGCTTCCCGCCCAATCTCACACCGTCGTCGACCCCATTCCTTGCGTCCCGTCCCATTCTATACCATATTTAATATTAGCGGCTTTAATCATTTTATTACCTCAAGAGAACAGAAAAATATTGACGGTGTGTCAATTAACAACGACCAAGCAGCCTGCGTAGAAATGTATGAGTGTTTGACAAGTTGTCGATAAAAAGTTTGTTACTCAGAAAAATAAATAAATAATGGTTGAAGTTCACAAGCCGCACGCACCAGGAAAGGTAGATTTCACTATTTTCCATATAATACAGCCAATAGGACCTTTATGTAAAAGGTGGGGTCGTAGTGATTTTGATATATACGTAGTTAAGGTCGGGATAGCGATGAAAAATTCAAGTTTTTGAGGGAAGCACGAGCCGCCATTATAAAATTCCTAAAAAATAATAATAAAAAGATATAAAAAAATTAGACGTAAAAAATGTTTATTTTTGAAATAAGTCGCGTATGGTTGATCTTACGAACTAAATATTTATATTCAAATTAAAAATATGCATATCTAATTGCCGACAATTTATCTAATAACACTTTTTTTGTATCTCTAATATTTAACGAGCCACAGCGGTGAAAAGGTGAAAAAAAAATCTAAAAGTCGTAAAACTGTTTTATGGTACTATGTGTAAAAATCAATTAGTTTTTCTTATTTTTAAAGCTGCATCACTACAATCCCATTAATATTATAAACGCGAAAGTTTGTGAGGATTGATGTATGGATGTTTGTTACTCTTTCACACAAAAACTACTCAATGGATTTTAATGAAACTTTACAATAATATAGCTCATACATCAGAATAACACATGGGCTATAATTTATAAAGATATTGTGTAAATTGGCCAAAATATAACGATAAGTGTCAAGTAAGTCGGAAAAAACTCTGCCATCTGCGAGCTATTTTGGCGTGCGCTGCAAAAACCGTAAGAGTTACACGAATATAATGGTGGAAATGTTTCTGAAATTTTGAAAAAAAAATTGTGAAAAAAATCTTATGAACCGAAGCGAAGCGAGGGCGGGTCCCTAGTAAGGTTATATAGCGAATATACTTTCACTTTTCCAAGGTAAAGGTCTTTTTTATTGACTTATTTTATTTTATACGTTTAAAAAAAAATATTTATACTAAATTTGTAGAGCTTTATGAGCCCTATTCAATTACATATTATTTGTATGTATAGATCTGAAATATTTTTTTGAGATATTATGAAGACTAGGTACATTTTTTCATAATTTTGAAACTACTGAATTGATTTTGCTGATCTTTTATTCTGCCAAATTTAATTTAACTCCATTAAGAATTACGCCCTGCAATTTGTCTACAAATATCACTAAATCGGAGTGATCAATTAAATCGGACCTGAGTCCAAATGAATCTGGTGAATCTTAGTCGAGATGTAGTGAGAATTTTCCAAAGACATTTTTAGTCCAATTGACTGTCCAACTGTATTTTTGCTTCCTTGTATTTTATTGTACTTGAATTTCTCTATAGTGTACCCGCTTAAATCTTCCTCCAAGTGCTAACGGATCACAGCGATCGGCCTTGCGCATTTACATACGAGTTTCCTCACCAATTTATATTCCTTTGTCCGATTCCAGACCGCTCTCGGTGACTGCTTACTCACTTTATTACCTCCAACGTCTTTATATGTTTTAAAACGCCTTTGTAAAGTTTATTTATTTCTATTGGCGGAGTCGTGTTGACCTTTGATATATGTCCTTTGATGTGTTTATTGAATTTGTCGTGGAGTCGGAAAGCTAGTTCTTTTTAGAGAGATCATGCTTGTCCTTTGTGCGCTTTAACGATCTTTTTAAACCGTTGTTTGTGAAAATATTAATGGTCTTGCGATCAATAGACCTGAGCGATTTTATTCTGCTTCTTGGTAAAGACTACAGTTATAATAATAATATTATTATTATACTCATATATTTATATTCATTTATAAGTCTCTTGATTGACCTTAGTGCCCTGGCACCCTTCAATAAAGGTAGGTAAACGTTCTGAACATCTGCCGTCCCTTGCAATATACCTCCAAATCAGGTCCACGATACATTTGCACGTAGGTATAATGTTTTCATTTCGGTCCCTACATTTTTTTTACCCTTTCATTAGGATGGGAAAATTGGGTTTTCATCGAAGTTACTTATTTACACGGAGAAAAGTTCAATATAAATGGGAAAACAGGAAAAATTCCGTTTAGTAAACAACGTATGAAATTTAACAAAAGCTCGTGTTAGGTGGAGCGTAAATGAAAAGTTATGATTTGGGTAAATGAGAAAAATTAACATTTTAAAATAAAAAAAATTACGGATATAAAATATTAATAAACATACTCTTCTGCCTCTTCTCCTGCAGTAATAGATCCCTAATTACAAACATCTGTTTTGAAGATACTCGTATATAGATATTTGTTTGGGGCTAATTAATTTGTATTTGTCTTTGTGTATCTCGACCGATGACAAGAGAATCCTAATGTGAATCATTGTATGTAGCATTATTTAATTATCTATAAAAATTACGTAAATTGGTACTTAAAATGCTTTTCAGTTCACGTCGTGAATTTGGAAACAAGCTCCCTGTACAAATTAGAAAATCCCCATCCGTGGCTTCTTCTTCCTACAGATTAGCTGTATAAAACTGTATGATCCTTTTCCACTACTCTAAGTAACCTATTTGTTTGTTTATTTGGCATTATTTGTTTGCGCACATGTAATAACCAATTGTATGCAATAAAGAGTATTTATTATTATTACTCTAAGTGAACAATCTATATGTATGCACGTGTATGTATTCGTGTATAAATACATTCATGTTTATATTTATGTCTATGAACAAATATATCTCCTATTGTAGCCTGTACCCTGCTTTCTAATGACATAACTCCTCTTGATTATTCTAAGGCTGACTGGAAGAGATTCCTTCTTAGAATAAGTGCGCCTTTGTGCTTATGGTAACATTGTAGTGTCAATAAACAGTCAATATACAATAAAAAGCAACAAGAACTTAGTCAATTTAATTATAAAAAAATAAAATGTACACCCAACCGTAATCGTATACATGACCTCACGTAGTTAGATAAGGTTTGATATCCCGAGGCTGCAGAACAAAATGCGTACCTACCGTTATGTAATTGACTCGATTAGTAACTTGACACGGATTATTGGGTAGCCGATTGCTTTTCTGAAGGGTTCTCCCGAATCCGACCGAAGCCCTTTGCCATTATCTCAAATGTTTCTTAAGATATTGAAGAGGAATATGAGGAGTTTTGAAGTCTATTAGGTAGCCTTTAAGATATCGATATATATGACCTAAAGACTGAGAGGGCATAATTTAATAGGTAACTAAGTAGGTTATTTTATTATTATTTAACAAACCATTGCACATTATTGTATAAAAGGCGAGCTTAATGCCTTAGGCCTCCCGCGCATTACGGCGGCCAGGCCGCGCGGCCATGGCCGCAGCGGCCAATTCGGTACTTGACAGTATTTTTAGATAAAAATAAGGTTTTATCAAAATGATAGATTAGATGTTAAAAAGTCATATTTCAAGGTCTATTGACTTTTTATAGTCATATTTTTTTAGAAATTCAATAATAAAAATAAAGTTTTTGAACTGTTTGTCACGTGACTACGAACGCCAATCACGATGCGTGACGTCATAGTTCTTGTTTACATGTCGCCGCTAATAAAGTACCAAGTGTTTTTTCGTAGTTATTTTGTTGGTGTTTAAGGAATTTTGTGGTGTTTTGTGGTTGCAAAAGAGTGTTATAATGGACAACAATTATGGAAAAGGATTACATAAAAGCAGACAGTGCAAATCTGCCCAAAATCGACGTTCTTATGGTGGGAAAGTTTTTTTGCGACGAACTCCGACTTTTGTTCTGCAGAATTTAGAAATGTAAAAACATCAGTGTAAGTACTAATCATTACATATTATTATGTCAAAGGATTATTTATGTAAACAATAGATTACATTTTCTTTGTGAAACTTAACAAGTGACATAGCTAATGAAAGACGTAAACGCGTAGAGGTTATGTTTGTTACTTTATATTCACACAAATATATATCGAGTTTTTTCCGGTTACAATCATTAACAAAAATGTTTTTTCTCTTGCAGATCTTCGAGAGATTCATATGGTGATGACGCAGTCGGCTATGTACAATTACATCGGGATACAAAAACTAATTTGTGCACAGTAAAATGTAAAATATGTCCCGAACACAAAGTGCGATCAAAGCTTTATAAAGTCACTTTAATAGTGAATGAAAAAGCAGATCGTATATTAAGTGTGCAGTGTCATGACTGCGCTGCCTCTTCGCAGTTTGCTGCAAACATTCGGTGGCATTTCTTATGTGGATGCACAGAAGGAGCGAAGAACCTCCTTGTACCTCTGTACAGTGCTACTGGAAAAAATCTAAATTAGCACAGGTGGGCAGCACAATCAAATTTGTAAAGGCAAAAGATTTAAGTAAAAATAAAAAAAGTTCAAGCACATCAGCAGAAAGTTTGGTTTTTACTAAATTTGTAAATGAAGCGAAGAGATGTCGAGTGAACAACTGCCAAATATTAAAGCATTTGCCTGATTACGAAGTGAAAGGTGTGCAAATGCTTTCTCTGCATCATTTATTTTTACAATATAATGACGGAAATGATTGCAAAAGTTTTCTGGAAAGTATACACATTCTATTTTCAGAAGAAAGCATAAAAGAGATTGAAGAAAAAACAAATTTGCCTTTTAATGATAACAGCCCTCGTAGTGATTGCAGCTGTCCGCTTTCTTCTATCTAGCTGGCATTCGAACCTTGAGGGTACACATCCCTCTTTCATTTTGATTTGTTTAACTGAGCCCAAAAACGGTACCTGGTGTAATTTTCCATGTCGTTGGGTAGCTAAAAATATTAGAACGCACTTTACGAAATAACTTTGAATGATTGTTTCTTGACAAATATTATAACCTCAACAATATTATAACCTCAATGTCTATGGTAAATATTATAATCTCAACGAAATAACATTTCCATATAACAAATTTTTTTGTATATATAATATGCAAACTACTTAGATAAACAAATAATACTTACATCAAAGTGATCTTCACAAAAGTAAAGAATGGATTTCAACGATATGTCAGATAGATTTCTTCTTGCAAGTAGCAACCACTTTCTTCGAATTTTCGGTTGTTTTGGCGCATGAATGAATAATTTAGTGGGTGTACTTATTGTAGTATTTGTACACAGAGGGACTGCACAGCACTTATAATATGTAGGATTCATGATGTTTAAAAATTAGAAAGAAAACCCGTAAAGCGATTCAACTTACATATACAAAATCGTTTGTTTATAGAACTATGACGTCACCAACATGGCGTCACGACAGAGTGCCGTTTTCGCGGGAAAATCGAAATTTGACTATAAAACTTCGATTTTATGTTAAACCTTGACTTCAATTTAATATACGCTTCAAGTTATAAACATATACACACATAATCTTTCATTTTAAATCAATTCAAAAAAATTGTCAAGTACCGAATTGCATGCGGGCGGCTCGTCTGGCGGCCAGATACGTCAGTGAGTGGCCGCGTGTAAGTCGCGATGTTTCTTGCTGGCCGCGCGGCCAGAATGTGGCCGCTGGCCGCTGGCCGCATAATGCGCGGACTTGTATATATCGTGGAAGAACTAACTGGCCGCTGCGACCTGGCCGCGCGGCCTGGCCGCCTAATGCGCGGGGGGCTTTAAGGTTTCTCTACTAGCTAACCTTTGGGTTGAACAGAGAGATACAATGGGAGATTCGATGAGAACTATAATAAATATATAACTTAAACGACGACAATCAAATTTCCTTAAATATACCTAATGAATAGATACATAATTATTAGGTTTATTTTTTATTGCCCCAGAATATGGTATATTAAAGATCTTAAACTTAAATGATAATCCAGTATATTCTACCGCTTAAGTTGGTGTGAGAATTATAATGAATTTAATAGCATGCTCTTTATTTATAAATCTTATGTAACTATCAGCATTTTTCGCGGCTTTGCTCGCTATTCAACTGGAACTTTAGTTTTGAAATCTATGTCCTTTTAATAGTTCCCAAAAACGTCAATCCAAAAATTCAGCTTTATTTACCCATCCAACTCAATGCGTGTAAGCAAGTGTAATTCAAGAGCTCGTCTACCCCATATTATAAAGAATGGAACCTCGTAGCAAGGAACGCAGCATGCTGGCGGCATTACCCCGTCAGGTATCGATCAGGCGCTGCGCTTGTCTTTATATAAAGCGCATTGGGACCCCACTGTCCTGTGGGGTGATGAATGAACTGGGAATGAAAGTGTACTTAGCGCAAATATATTTAAGGACCTTGCGTTTTTTGTAAACGCCAATACTTTTTAACATAATCGATTGTCTAGTCGATTCTACTAAAACATCGATTACAATTCGATACCTACTGGAATGAAGGCAGACTGCAAAACTTTGTTAGGTCAACTACGTGATGGATATACTCGTAAGTCGCTTCGCCGTTCTTCCTCGTCCGCTATTAACGATACACGAGGAATGCTCACTCGAGTTCCGCGGCTTAACGTAATCCTAGTTGATAGTTCACAGTTGAATGTGTAATAAGATTTACTAGTGCATTTGTTTATTGTGAAAAAGTTAGATTTGCTTTTTGAAATAGTTATTTATACAGGTGGATTTATATACCTTTCTCGAGGTATACCTACACCTTTGAGACCATGCGTGAGACCAAATAAGTGTGAGACCACGGATTTCAAAATGTAAACATAAGGTGGACCAGTAATATTTCTGTTTTCCATTGTACCTTGGGGGTTGAATGTGGATTTAAAACAAAAGTAAAAGTCCATTAATAAATTAAAGAGAGCTGTGAATAGGATTTTGCAAGGTCGGCGGCGCACCCGCATACCCACCCCCTGGTGTTGCAGGTGTCCACGGGCGGCGGCAACACTTGCCATCACGTGGGACCGCTTGCTCGTCCGCCCACTAGTCTATAAAAAACAGAAAAATAAATAAATAATAATACTAAAGTGCCTAGTGTACCCACCAATAATATTTATGGAACGTGGTTATTTTGTAATGTATATGCCGTTTTTTTGATTTTTTCAATTAATATTTTTTTGGATATTTCATATTTCTGTTTATTGTAAATTGTGGATAACGTACTTGGTTTTACATTTAGTATAATAATTGAGCTGTACGTTATATTAAAATGTAATTAATGTATTACCGTTTGCATTTCCAAATAAAACGGCATTTATAACTTTTCACGGTTAGGGGTTGAAAATAGACATTTAAGTAGGACATCAACATGGACATTTGATGTTTCTCGGCGGTCTATAAAATCTCGTCTTTTCTGCCACTTTCAACTATTTTTTTAATATTATTTTTTTTAGTAATTCACAATATATCAAGTATAATAATTCAGTTTCTAAAACAAAGGTTTCCCTAAACCTGTATTTTTTTGTCGAAATGAAAGATTTGTACACATGGAAAAATCTTTTAACACATAGCGTGTTTCAGGTGTAATACAAATGAAATAATTTAGAAACATTACGGTTGGCGGCACTAGAGGCATGAAGAAAGGCGTGGGTTGTTTGGTCACGGCACCCTCTGAGTTCGGCCGGTGGGCAACATTTCACGGGTCATGAATTACACGAAAATTTTGTTTCTCACTAGCTTAATATTCATGTATGTTGAAGTGGCACGCAGTCTATTGCTATAAGTTTGTGGTGCTAAACAATTTGCAGCATAAAGTATCGGCCGGTCGAGGGTTTTCACAAATACAAACTCCTTTGCAGTTCATTATCAACCTATTCAATAAGCGGTTAGTTAGCTCCAACCGCAAATATAACGTTGTAGAACGAAACTATGCATTTTATTAGAGTAATAAACTCCATAATAATTCGTTTACGAATGCAAAAAGGTTGAAATCGTGTGAACGCTCGGTTGGTCAATGCTTTATATTTACAGCGTAACTACATAAACTACACAGCTTATTTGTGGTTTATTGTCAGTTCTAGTTTACCAAATTTTGAGACTAAAGCGCGTCACGATTAGGAAGAATTTCCGACCACTTTATTAGACCCTGCATATAGTGGAACTATATATTCATATAGTGGAACTATATGAAAGGTCCACTATGGAACTATAGTTAATATGAGAGGTCTAGTGACGTGTTCCGAGATCGACGATTTCATACAAATCATTTTTCCGTCCAGTCTTGGCTGAGCTCATGTCATTGACCGAAATTCTTCTTGCTCGTGGTGAGCGCTTTAGTCAATCTTAATAGAAAAAAAAACAAGTGTATAGTTCCTTACATTAAAAATCAAATATTAGAGAATGTTTCTAATAGAAACATTAAAACTTCTAATGGAAACATAGAAACTTTCTATTTCAACAGTCTTGATACAACAAAATTTTAAGTTAGAAAATCTTAATTAAACCGACCACAGGTATAGAGAGGGACAGATAATGCAAGCTGTCCGTCACTGCGTGCCAGATGTTGGCTATGAGATCCGACTGTGTCACTAGTAAGTCGTTGATACAAAATACAAAAATGCCCAATGGTACTAAAATCAATCTAAGAAATCGTCAAAAGTAATGATCTTAGTAAAGGGAGATGTTTAGTTTCATCGGTGAGTGATTTTACGTCACTAACATTTACTTGTAACGTAGTCTTAGGTCAAAATAAGTCACAGTAGTCGCAGGTATAAAATAAGTCACAGTAATCGTAGGTACAAAATAAGTCAGAGTAGTCACAGGTACAAAATAAGTCACAGTAGTCGCAGATACAATATAAGTCACAGTAGACACGGGTACAAAATAAGTGAGGCACCTGGTTTACATACAATACTAACTTGCGTTCTAATATATCTATGATATCGGCAAAAGTTCCCATTGCTCATATGACGTCACATTTTGTTGTGCTTAACTAATCTTCCTATGCTTAAATGTAGGTTAATAACACCTACATATTGACTATTAATAGGTATTATAGATATTGTAACTGTGTCACGGAATTCAGATCGTTGAAGGAGTATCTATTAACTATTTGCCCTTTAAAACTTAGAACAATAACCCATGTCACATTACTACCGGTTCAAATGGTAAGCTAACTTTACTGAAATTATATTAAAGCTGTCTCAATTGAACGAGTAAAGACAAAACTCGCGAGTTCCTTGTAATAGAATAAAGGCTTATTGGCTTGGTAACAATTCTAATAGAAGTGGAATGTCGCATATCAAAAGGGCTTTAGTCCTTATGTAGAACTGAGGTTAAAGGTAGTTTTATTCTACATTTCATGTTCAAGATTTTTTTATGTATTGTTGTGTGTGATAAAGAAAAAGTGTAGTTTCTTTTAGATTTGTTCGAAATCTATCTAAAGCCTTGCCACAACGTCCAAATTTGTACAACGTTTTCAATATGTAGGATTTTTTAACCTACATACTGAAAACATCGTATAGTTTGTTTTATTTTTAGCAATATATGAGGGGGAGAGTGGACGCTGCAATCCAACAGCCGTTACATATATACATATATGCAATCCAAGTTTATTAAAAGTTCTAACATTTAAGTATTATATTTTCCTATTGTTCCTTAAAATAAGTAAACGAAGATGTTAAATTAAAGTTAAAATTAACGTAAAGCTCTAATAAGTAAAATATCAAAATTTCCCTTCCAACCAGTACTGCCAGCGAACTTTACATACGTTAAGTTAGAATATTACATTATTATTTATACACGTTTCAGTTAGAAATCGGATTACAATTAGAATGATTTATCAAATTACACGAAAGCGTATTACAATCTGTCATGGTTGTGCCATGAGTTTTATTATTTTCTTAGACGTTATTGAATGGCTCGGTTGACGCTTAAACCCAAAACAATTTATCATCTTACACTACAATCGCGGATGATAAATGTGCAAGCAGGTTGGCAACGTGCCAGATAGAGGCCTGCTCTATTATAATATTTTGCATAGAAAATATTTTTAAAAACTATTATCCAGAGCGATCATGTAACGAGAGAAGAGCGCTGATAATCTAGTGGTATCTATTATATAATGCCCATTTGTAACTTAGTAAGTTTTTTTTTTAATTTATAGACACAATGTACACTTACGGTGAATATTTACGTGTGAGCTGCCGATCTTGCAGAATCCTGTTCACAGCTCTCTTGAAGAGCCCTATGTCGTAGCGTAACTGAAAAACCTCAGCTGGCAGTTCTTTCCACAACTTTAGGGTTCGCGGTATAAAGTTCAAATAACTAAAATTGAATTCGAATTGAAAGTAGTAATTAGTTAGTAGTTAGTGAAGTAGTAAGTTCAGAATTGTTCAGACTTTACAATTGTTGGAGAAAAAGTGATAGTAATAATTGGAGAATCCGTACTTAAGTACAAACTTGCGACCATTGTTTTAAATGCCTGAGACATGATTTGCTTTTCATCGCCAAACAAGTGATTTTTTAAATCTTGAATAGAGACTTAGTGATACGGGCCGAGGATTTGAACTCACGATCTCACGAATGGAAATCGAAAATAGACGCCACTAGGCTATCGTCTGTCTTGAGTGATGATCGATCGCTACCGATAGTGAAAGTAAAACATTTTAACACTTTTGTCCTTAAAGATTATCCGCGTCATTCTTTTGTGAGAACTAAAAGGCGTCTTAACTCCGAAGAAAGTTTGCCCGTTTCTCTCTAACTATTCACTTTAAGAGGAAGCAAGGAAGTGTTCACACCGGCTAAGTGTTTTATTTAGAATAATGTGAAGATCATCATGGTTATACATAAACCTGTTTTGTTAAAATGAATGAATAAATAAATAACTCTAAAATATACTAATAAATGCAATGCAATGCAACCAGCCCTTTCAGTATCCACTGCTGGCCACGGGCTTCCTCGTATACATCGTCAGGTGTATAAGGGATGTATGGCCTTAAAGCGTCACGCTGGCCAAGTGGGTTGGCAAGTCCTCTCTTAGAGGTGGTGTAGTTCCTCAGGGCTTGTGGTAGCTGCTTTGTTATACCTTAATCGCCTTTTGCAACACCCACGGGTAGAGATGGGGAAGACACAGGAATAAACGTACCTGCATAATACATACGACTAACTGAGTAACTTATGACTGCAAAAATAATTTTTGCATCGATGTATTTTAAGTGTCACCTGAGATGAAATTTAATTACGAGTATTCTCTTTCACGATGTGCCATATTATATATTATTTGTGCCATATTATATTATATAGTACAATTTTCGAATCAAACTATCCGACAATCTTCTGAGTGTAGTAGACCCATAAACGGTGCCGTAATAATCTATCATACAAGAAAATTAAGCAAACTGCTTTTTGGATCGTTACAAAAGTCATTATCCGGGACTAAATTGCAAAACGGAGGTTCATTAATATTTATGGTACCCATTCGTTTTTTTAATAAAATTTTAAATTACCTTTATTGAGACCTCACCGCAGCGAGATGATAATAAAACAATAAAGCTGTCCGGTATTAATTGTTATGGTCTGTGGACGTAAACGATTTTTTTTGTTGTCTTTGATAGATTTTGGTTGTCGTTTTGCCATAGGCAATATTATATAATAGAGAACAATTACTAATTTAGTCATAAACGGCCGGCTTTAGAATATCATCGTCTCATACTTCCTGTGGCGTGCCACACAGGGGACAAAGGACAAAAGGCAACAAAGGGATAACAAAGTCGATACCACCATTATACTAAGAATGTTAGTTAGTAAGAAAGTCGACTGAGCCCTGCTACGTGGCACTTATTTCTTTATTGTCATTGGAGAGCCTAAACCTTAACCCACCTTTAAATTTACTACCATCAATTTGGCTGCTTATTCAGTATGTTTCACTGTTCATTTAGATATCTTAAAATTTTAGTTGGATAATATTGCGTCAAAACAAGGTACCTATTGAATTTATTCATTCGCTTATTCATTATTATTATCTTATTATTCATTTTAAATTGTTATAGGAATAATATCTATACATATAAAAAAAAAGAGTAAAAGGGTCGAGTATGTATATTAAATTAATTAAAAAAATAATTGGGGGTCTCTTTAGACGTTAGAATCCAAAACAGAAGTTTTTAAAATTTTTGTCCGTATGTTTGTCTGTTTGACTGTATGTCTGTTTGTTCTAACATCGCGTTAAAACTGCTGAACGAATATTGATCGGGTTTTCTCTAATGTATAGCTAGGTATCTAAAAGGAAAACTGGTGTATGTGTTATTCTCATATAAGTGTATAACACAAGGAAGTTGAGTTATATAGGAAAATATAAAGATGACTTTAAAATAATTACATGAAAACTATCGGATGGATTTTCATCCATGAAATCCACCATGGCTGTGCGTTAATAATGCGTACAGGTGTTAAAAATCTTTTACAGCTGCTTAGTCTATACGAGCGAAGCCACGGGTAGAATCTAGTATACTGTAAAATTAGCACACAGGCACAGACGGATCAGGGAGGCACAGCAAGTTCAGTCAATTAACACCAAGGTGGGCAAATAGAAACGAACATGGGTCCGTCCTCAACGATCCCAAACACGGTTTGTCCCCGCGGGGATGTAAGACCTTCAGAGATATCGGACTAAGTTTACGAAAAAAAAATTCCATTGGAAGAAAGTTTTGGAAGGACATTGGAAATACAAGCATGAACAACCCGACAGGTAGGTGGGATTACTCGGGAACTAAAAGTATTAGTTTAGTATTAGTGTTTCTAAAAGTAGTGACGAGAGGAACAACATTTGGAATACACCATAGGAGGCTATGAATAAATAATACGAAAGAAGGGACAATGTCAACGCTGGAAGCGAGCTTGTCCGTGAGGTCCCTTTTCGGTGCTTTTGCAGGTATTACAACTTTCTTTTACAGGTGTTTAGTGGCTAGTCGCGGGCAGAAGCAGAAGGGCAGAAGCTCGGGCAGAAAATATTATTCCGTTTTATGCATTTTAGAATAAGTTTACACAATCACGAGTAAATTTAAATCAAACCGGGACTCTCATAAGTTATTTGTGCACGATCGAGTCGGTACCACGACAGAATATTGGACATGGGTGGAATATTAAATATATGAATGAATATATACAGGAAATGTACGGAGACAGTGAATAAGATTTTATTTTTAGCCGTCGATAGGACGAATATTTCCCCAGGAATGAGCTGGGGAACAACAATATTCGTTCTTCGATAAGTTTATTCATGATTCAATCCACTACGTGGTTTCCTTTCACGATTGACTTTTTCGATTAAACTTGATTTCGTTTTTAACTTTTAAATAAGTTTTTCGTTATTAATTGAATTCCGTCGATAATTTCCCAGATGGTACATTGTAACGTTGTTAATTAACACGTAGTTGCTGGCCTGGTTTATCTTCCTGCATCTGATCTAATAAAAAGTTTTCAATTATACCGACTACATATATATGTAATTTGTATAACATATATTATTTATTTAAACTTCATTATTTAAACAATTACTTCACAAGTAATTTGTACAAGTAGCGGACTTAATACCATATGACATATTCTACCAGTCACCCACCGGATCAAACAGAAATAAGAACGCGTGTGCAATGTAGGTAGTTATTTAAATTATATACACAAATAATATTTTGTTATACATACATATATTTGCATACATAACATTATAATACACAAGAGATAAGAAAATATAATGGAACGATGAAAAGTAAGGCAGAAAATATAGACCACTAACTCTGAAATTGTAAATAATGATTTTGAAACCATCTTTTATTCGGTGCTATTATAATTATTATATTATTATAATTGGCCGTGTGGTGTTATGCGGGTATATTTATCATGCGGGTATATTTATTATGCCGGTATATTTATCGTGCGGGTATATTTATCATAAAGGTATATTCATTATGTCGGCATATTTATCATGCAGGTATATTTATCACGCTGGTATATGTATTATGCGGGTATATTTATTATGCAGGTCCATTTATTATGCAGGTACATTTATTATGCAGGTACATTTATTATGTAGGCAAAATTACTAAGCATAATCCACCTTCGTGAGATGAAAGAACTATATGTATTTCCCAAAAACGAATCAAGTGTCGCTAGTGTGTGCAGGTCCTATATCTTTGATCTGTTTGATCTTTGATCTTTGATCTATCTTTGATGGAGCTGATGGCATTCACTGCGTCTTATGTTCATAGTCAGCATTCCAATTATTATTGCGCTTTGATCGTTCGGTATGCACCAAATTGACTTAATCGAACACAGATATAGATACAAATAGAATGATTAAATTGTCTCGACGTGACAAAAGTCATATACACATATAACATAAAAATTGATATCAGTTGAATTTTAGAAATAAGTGTCTACATTAATTCTATAAGAAATAATTATCTACTAATTAAGAAATTATTAGCATTTTTTTAAAGTTATATTTTGTTAATATTAAATAAAACTGCACCATCTACTTTTATTTGATATCGTTATCGTATATATTTTCGGGGCATATATCGGGGCATGGGCATCCACTAATGCGGACTTGGCCCGCATTGTTGATTATGACCCGAAACCCCTCGTGATTTTAAGAGAATAATTGTACCCTGCAGTCGGACGTTACATATGCTGATATCTATTGATAAATATTTAATTGATCTATCTATATAATATCAGTTGGCTACTGAATAAGCCTAGCATTATGTCTACTCTATAGAATTTATCTCTATGTAATTTCAACACTACAGCATTATGTAGGAATTCCCTGTTGTAATAGAGTTTTGTAATACTTTCTTTAATAGGATTATTACACAATATCGAGCAGTGCCTTTGAGGGTTGCTCTTAATAATCTTGAAAAGAATTAACTTCAAATATAAAGTATCGGCCGATCGAGCGTTCGCACAAATACAAAGCCCTTTGCAGGTCATTATTAACTTACTTAATAAGTGGTAAGGTTATTGAGCAAATATACCTTGTGCCAATAATTTTTCTTGCGTTTAAGGTTCAAACCGCATGTATCTGTTCCATGAACTACTTTCTAACTTGATCTTTATTAGTCTGTGTTAACCCACTTCTGATATCCACTTCAGTCTGTGATAACAAACACTGAGAAAATTTCAAACTTCTGGAATGGTTCGGTCATAGCCTGTATATTCGGGAATACCTACGTATAAAATATCCTCTGTACCTATTTTAGCCATAAATATTCTTACAAAGAAAACATGATATTTTTAGAGGAAAATGTGTTATTTTAGAAGTAGCTAAGCATTTTAAAAATATATTTTTTGTTCGAAATGGTCACCATTTGCTTTTATACAATCTTTTAAACGTGGCCAGTTTTCGATTGAAACCCTTTCTATGGGAAAATTGGGCAAGTGCCGCTCTTATAGAATGTTTTAGGTATTCAATATTATCATGATAAATAATTAATTATCATTGATGGCAATGGATTTTAAAGCTTGCCTTGCTCTCTAAAACAGACCACAAACCATAATAAGACGTGTATTTTCTGTTGATCGTATGACAGAAATCCGAAGACAAAACTTTGATCTATGAGAAATTAAATTATAATTGTTTAAAACTGAAAAATAAAAGTGTAGCCAATCCCAAATAGCTCCAGAAGTGAATATAAATTTTTAATTGCATTATAATCACTAACTTCTCGGTCGATTTTTTGTGAAGTCATGAATGACATTTCGTGTAGTTTCTCATGTTTAAAAATTACCATCGTAACAATTTAAGAGAAATCGCGATGGTAACAAACTTTGACAGAATGGCCCACGTATGTGCTACGTAACGTGTTATTCACATACGAGTAAATTAATCAACAATTATTGATTTATTTTTAATTTAAGTACTAAAGATATCATGAAGTATATGTTGATTTTAGTTTTAGTGTAGTGACTGACGACATATTTAAATAGTTTACACTATTTTTGTAGGATCATAAGGCACATAAAATTAATGAAAAATAAATTTTTGATTCTGTACATTATAAAACCCTCAACATAACTATTTTATTAGTATCTCTTATTTTCAGCGTGCCACAAATATCGCCGGATACTGTACTTTATTCATAGGTCTTTTAATCAGTTTAATAATACTTTCAGTAGACCGTTTTTTATCCCATTTTATTATTCATATAAGCGAATAACGTACCAATTTTCTGACATGACTCATCTAATCATCGCACTTTGTCTGCGATGATTAAGCGTATTAAGTCTTTGTATGAACATCAATAGAGTTCTAATTTTATAGCATAATTTAATCCACGTTCTTAGAAAGTCTTGTTATTATAATCTTCTCCTGGAGCCGGTTCCCACTTGGTCGTGACGACCTATTGTAGTCCCGGTAAAAGTGTCGTGGCTTGTATATTTAAATGGAACTGTTCACATATAGTCGGACACGATAAAACTGTCGTTTACGACCCATTTACTGTGCGATTTGTCAAGGTTTTGTCAAGTTATGGGATATAGTTTCTTAGCATTTAGTTTGATGACTAAACAAAAATTGATGGACTTTGGCTGGGAGGTTTTAGTGCATCCTCCATTACAGTCCAGATATAGCACCTTCGGATTATCATTTATTCCGCTCTTAACAAAATTCTCTAAATGGAGTAAAATTACATTCAAGACAAGCCTGTATAAACCATTTCAATCAGTTTTTCGCTCAGAAACCCCAATAATTTTATAGCGACGGGATAATGGCTCTGCCAGAAAAATGGCGAAAGATATTCGAATTAATAGGACAATATTCCGTTCAATAAATATTTATGTAATACAAAAAGTCTGTATTATTTTCACTCTAAAAATGCCTCGAACTTATCCGACTGCCTAATCTTAGAATTGTACTATAAACCGTCACTAAAAAAAACTATTGTAAAAACTGATAGAATTAATTCTAGTCTCGATGCTAAACTATTGCGTGATTCAGATTTTGCGTGATTTCAGTGACATGTTGAATATTGTGACGTCATCATCGTGAGTAACGCGTTCGCGGACTAATCGACAATTGCTGCGAACCTTTGAATAGATCTCCGTCATTTATCAACGGATTTTTTAAAAAAAAATTAGTGTATTTAACTTCTCCATTATTGCGTTTACTAAAGCGCGCGCGCGCCACGAGCAGGAATAATTTCGCGCTGTAGATTGATTATTCAGGGAGGTTATTACCTCATTTATTTCATATTCGTATTCAACCCTCAAAACTTCGTACACCCGCCTAAAATCCTATACGAATGTCTATTTTAAACCCACAAATGTTGTAAATAGCCCACCCTCTTGGGATTGATAATGAATTTCTATATAATACAATGAACAAGACTAATACCAGTGCTTAGTAGTTGCCTTGCAAGTTCCGTACAATACCTACATTATGTCTTCGAACAAACTTCTTCGCATCTCATTATTAACATATACAATAAGCGGCTAGGTGGACGCTAACCTCAGTAAATACAGCGTTGTTCGGAAATAATCTGGCCATTCATTCAAGACCAGAGAATATGAACGTAACAAAAAAAAACTCTCAAGATACTCACGCAAAACAACGTATCCATAACTCTGTTATTTGATCACAAGTAAGACTTTGCGCCGAGTTCGTCATACTTGTGTCACCTATTTGGTCATATAACATGTATATTTCGTAAGTCATGCGGTCATGCGGCGTCCACAGGGTAATTGGTCCGTGAGTAAAACTAATTAATTGGAGTCGGTTGCCTCGAGCTTGAAATGACTAGGGCATTTAAAGGATTAGCCAGTTGGCTAATCTCAACCCTCAGACGGGAACCCTCAGTTGGGTTCCCGTGATTATAAACACTTTTTGCGTTCGTAAACGAGTTATTATTGAGAGCAGTGATAGCCCAGGGGTATCTACTATCTATACTCCACTTTCATTCGTGTGACCGTGAGTTCAAATCTACGGCACGGGTCACTGAGTTTCTACTTTAGTACGGATTTTTAATAATTATCATTCCGTGCGTGACAATGCCTCGTCGAAAGGGTCACCAGCTTAGCATAATGCTGAGTGCCTGAGACAAGGCACTGATTGCAGCTGGAGCCCTGGTGATACACGGATGTTAGTGGGTTATACAATATAAAATTATATTATGATTTACATTAAAAAATAAAAGTAAACACATAAAGATAAACACTTCCACCTTGGTCATTTTTAAAAACAAACAAACAAAATTCACATTGGAGAAAGACACATTTTATTATTTAAAAATATTGGAAGTCAATGTGAATATGCCTTTATTAGTTTACTGCCTTCTTAACGTGAACGGAGTATAGTTAAATTGATTTCAGTACTCTGTGTGACTGTGTACCTACTACCGTCTCGGTACAAAAGTATCGGTACTCGGTATCAGGCTCTTCAAATGAAGAAGACATAATCCATATTGAGCGTTGAGTATATATTGAAAGTAAACATAAAAGGTTCTATTTGGATCTTCTTAAATCTCCTAATCTTCAAAAACGAACAGTAAATCATAAAACGAAAATATGTATATATTTTTTCTATATATATATATATATATATATTGTGTATACAATATGTGTATAAAAATATATACACATTTTCGTTTTATGATTTACATAAAACGAAAAAGTGTATAGGTATATTTTTTTCTATAGTCGCGCGATTACAATATGTTATTTTTGGAAGAAATATTTTGTTTCTGAAGAGAGTTTTTCTGATCTTCATATATTTCTACTTACAATTCCCTTAATCATGGTTAATGTTTTATTAATAACAATAAATATATACTTGTAGGTAATTTTCTTTTATAATGTAGTGTGATTAGATATAGTTCAAACGAGTGCACTCGCCAACCCGTTTTACCACACATCCCTTTGAGGCCATACATGCTTCGTGCACAGGTTAATGTGAATGAGAAGATCCCACGACCAACAGTGCACGAGAAAAGGGCTGTTTACGGTACAGTTAGTTTATCAAATCTTAATAAAATTTCTTTATATTTCCTTCCTTAATACAGACTATTGATTTTGGTATTGATTTTTATTCCCATCGTGTTGTTAAGCATATTTTCTTAATCACGTTAATGAGTAAGCAATATCGTGAACTCAAAAACTTCGAAACAAGTTGCATTCCCAATTCCGCTCCACAATAGGCCGAGAGTTAAGAAATTTTAGAAGCAAAGATTTATTAGCATCCGACACGTCTTTGTTAATTTATTACGTAATTCATCATATTATTAATACCTTTTCAGTTTTTTATTATATGATTTATGAGAGAATGAGACTTGTGGGCTTGGAAAAATTTGGTAGAAACTGGAAAAGATTATTTTCGGTACATTCCGGGAACGGAAATTTATCATTTAGCCACACTTATTTAAGCATCAACTGACTGTATTATTTACAGAATACTAGCTGTAGCTCGCAGCTTTACTCGTGCGGATTTAATTGATTTGATACAATTTTAAAAAAATCGTGTACTTTTCTTCTGTAAAACGTGTAAAAATTCTTTTAGCCTTTAGATTTATGCTGGCTTTGATGGGAAGAGATGGAATGGTGCTATCCTAAAGCTGGCTGATACCATACGGCCACATAGTTTTATTGCACTAAACATGCATGTAATAAAAAATGCTTAAGGCAGCAAAATGTACAGTCATAATATTTAATCTACATTTTATTCCTAATTTGGTAGCATTAAAAAAATTTAATATATAATTCACAATCGTACGTATCAAGCATGGCAGTATTATAACACGGCAAAATTAAGAATAAAGGATATTGACTCAACAATTCTCTCTTGTGACCGTACGAGTTGACTTCACCATCGTACATTTTACCACAAAAGATAGGCACTTTAAAAGAGTTTTTCAATAAGCGCCTTACACATCCGCTTAATCGAGAAGACCTGCGGTTAAACCAATATTGAATACTGTTATAAAGGATTGTTTGCTTTGTGTAGATAGGGGACAGCTTGTAGTAGACAGCTTATTTTCAAATTACAATATTCAAAGAAATATTGGAAATTCACGATTCCAAGAACCGAGGAAATGGACACCTTTGGTAACGTATGATTGGGTCCGCAGACCTTTGATGTTCTTCTCAACCTACATATATTGAAATGTTATTTTAATATCTAACAAAAATAATCGAAAATATCTCCGTTTTATTCTATCTCGTAGACTTGTTATGTTGGCGCGGTATTTTAATTAAGTAATAGGTAAAAAATCCTGCCTAAGTAAATTAAAACTTTTTAATGAGTTTTTAAACAAAGTAGCTCTAATTAGTGTAAGAACATTGCTGCATTATTGTTACAGTAGAAGTTGAGTAAATAAGAAATAGTCTTTTTGTATCATCAGACCTCTCATCACCGAAGGGTGGTATATCCGCACCTCCTCAACGGAGCATACTATACTTTATAGCACGAACTTGTGTAACGTTGTGGAACCTACAGAGTGATTATTAGATATAAACTGTATGTTTGTAGAAATGAATATGTACCTACTCATAAGTATATGTTCATTAATAATGAGAAATAAGAAAGTAAACAATTTTAACATTTGAATATTTCTCCATTGAGTAAAAAATATGTATGAAATACACGAAAAGAACAGACATGGAGTGTCAAAGCGAAACAAACAGTCACTAAGGATGTAGCTCTTAAGCCGTTTCTTAAATATGTTAAATTACTGTGCCTTCCTTATTTCTTTTGGTAATACATTAAACAGTTGTGTTCCTCATTAATAGTTTACATTAAATATTTGTGCTCCCTCATTAAACAGCTGTGTACCTCATTAATAGTTTATATTAAATATCTGTGCTCCCTCGTCAAGCGGCTACCACAAATCTTGAGCAACTACACCACCTCTAAAAGAATGCATTCACCAACCCGCTTCGCCAGCGTGGTGTTTCATAGCCATACATCCCTCATGCACATGACAATTTGCATCTGCTATTTTGTGGTGACATTATTTTCTTTAAACATTATGACAAAAGTAGCAATCCATACAGCCGTAACTATGACTTCATCGCCTGTATTTCAAACTTTTCGCTATAATTTCCTAGTCCCTAGTCTAAAAAAATCTCGTACGAGATGCTGTGCATGTCTAATTATTTCGAAAAATTAATAAACAATGAATCATTAATAAATTTGGTTCATGTCCATTACTATCAACCCAAGTTTTTTCAGCTGCGAAAACTGCTTGTCATCTGACATTTATATCTCTGTCATCTGTCATCTAACGACGCTTAGCGACGCTTCTTCATCAATTATCAATGTCTATCCCATTGTTCATTATAGTAAGTAGGACATAATTTACGAATTCTTTAATATCGCTTTAATATTCTGTAACGTCGCTTTCTAATTATATCGCCTTTGTTTTTTTTAAGGAAAACGGCTGCAGACATCCGCTATAAACATCCGCGATACATGCCAACATCAGCTCAGAATGACAAACGTTAGCACACCTACCTTTATAGATATAGGAATTGATTTGGAGAGAGCTCAGGAGTATCTCACTCACTACCGAAACACGTACACACATTGCGGAAATAAGATAAAATGGGAAAATGCAGTACATTTCAAGGTAGTTCTCTGTGAGAGAGGGGTAACGTGGCCAGTCGAGTGCGCCCACGGCTGCAGCGGCTACATTTTCACTGGAAATACAAACCCTGGAATAAAGAATTTATCAATTAATCAATAAAGTCCTCGGTTTCCCTTTCCGGAATATATAGAATATAGAAATTGGGAAATGAACTTTATAACTGAGATAATTTATAACATTCACACCTTTTTTTCAAATATCATATCATAAGATAAACGATAAGATATCACGTTATAAAATGTACAGAATCCAAAATTTATGCCATTTGCAATAAGTATGAACACTGTAAACGTGTTAATGAGTGACTTACTACTACTAACCTAATTCGCAACTTCATAAGGCTATGAATGGATGTACCTATACAATAAACCAGCAAAATCCGACAGACGTTGTCCTGCCTTTGTATTTATATATATTTACCTCTGTATATAAAATCACAAATTATTCTGTTTTGTCGTCGATATGATTTTTGCGTTTGATTGAACTGTATAGAAGTTGATGTGCTGCAGCACCATCTAGTGGCAAGTTATAACAAAGTCGATAGCTCGAAAATATTCTCCGTGCTCAATTACCTATTGTATACCAATTTTCATGGCGATCGATTGAACGGTATAGAAGTTGATGTGCTTCAGCGCCACCTAGTGGCAAGTTACAACAAATTGGAGAGCATAAAAACCTTTTCCGTGAAAAAAATACATATATATGCCAACGTTCATGGTGATCTGTCAAACGGTGTTCAAGTCTATTAATCTCAGATATACCAATATCCATTTTTATATATATCAGCTTATGACCGCGACTTCGTTCGCGTGATCTACATCAGGGGTCTACATTTATTGAAGGGAAAGAGTGCACGCTGCATTCCTACAGTCGCTGGGCGCACTCGACTAGCCACGTGACCCCTCTCTCACAGAAGAGTGACTACCTTGAAATATACTGCATTTCATACTTTACCTAATGTGCAGAGACAGAGACATGGTAGACGCGTTCGGGTGTTTCCGGATTAGCCGATAGCCAATGTTTTCGTTATGTATCTGTACGTGTTTCTGTAGTAAGTGAGATATGCCAGATCCCATTCCTACCCTATCCTATTTGTCCCCATTTTCGCAATCGTTTCTCCCAATCCATTTCATAATATGCAAAGGTAGGCAGCGCATCCGAGGGTGTGCCGACGTTTGTCATTCTGGACTGATGATGGCATGTATCGCGGATGTCTATGAACGACAGTATCCATTTACCATCAAGTGGACTGTATACTCATTTGCACACAGTGTACATCAGTAGTATTACAATCTACCTATTTGTCAAATTTCTATGAAATCTGTTTAGCTGTTATGACGTGATTGAGTAACAAACATCTAAATATCCAAGCTTTTGTATCTATAGTATTAGTGGGATTTAGATTAACTAAGCATGTGAGCAGTAACTCAAACCGTAGTATGATCATTATAAGCTACAAAGAATCGGATTCAGCTGACAAATAATAATAATAAGAAGAAGTAATTACTAGCAGTATCCACGACTTGTGCGCGTAGACTTTAGAGTATGTGTCGTTAGTTTGATTCCCGTGGTAACTATGTAATGGATCTGGATATAAACTACCTATCCTAAATGTTAGCCCGGCCCCATCAAAGTAATAAGTCACCGTCCATTAAAGAAAGTCATCAAAACTTTGATGAATTTTATTATTATGTATGTCGTTGTAAAAACATACTACGACGTGTAAATAAATAAAAAAATAAAGAAAGTAAGATATGTTTCCAGAGTCAACACAAAGACGATCCATACATTTGTCTTTGAACAAAAGTTAGTCCAAGTTGAAATCTAACTCTGTACCTTTTATACGTACATCACTATCAATCAATCTTCAAAAAAACAATCATCTTTTGGAAATTTATTTTTAAAGAGAGTGTCTGTCTTCCTATAAGTTTAGATATAAATCTTACGTTCCTGGTTTCACGAGGTAAATCCCAAGATTTCACAGCTAACAACATTACCTTCCTTCGGTACTGGACGCAAGTTACGTCTTCCAAACTTTTTAAGTACTTACGACAAGTCTGTCCAAACGTTAGTAACTTTTGGTTTACTCAGAACACAAATCATGAAATCAGAAACAGAAAACAAACTGTCATTTTGGTCAATCATTTTTTTCCATTTATGTTTATTAACAATGTACAAACTAAATAGTGACATAAAGGAGATCATTCAGTTTGGACTAAAAGCTGGAAGTGCCAGCCAAACAAAAGTAAACATTTCTACCAGCACTTATTACGGTGTCACCAAATCTGTAGAGTAATTTCCTGTGTTATTTATTGTTATTATTTGAGTTGGAAAAATCTGCATTTTCATACATTTTCGATAAAGTTAAAAATGGACTTTGAACCTTAGTGTCTTACCAAAGAATGTTCAACATGTTCAACAGAATATGTGTTTTTGTTAGTTTACACTTTATGTAATTACGTTTTGTTAGTTTACACTTTATGTAATTACGTTTTGTTAGTTTACACTTTATGTAATTACGTTTTGTTAGTTTACACTTTATGTAATTACGTTTTGTTAGTTTACACTTTATGTAATTACGTTTTGTTAGTTTACACTTTATGTAATTACGTTTTGTTAGTTTACACTTTATGTAATTACGTTTTGTTAGTTTACACTTTACGTAATTACATTTTGTTAGTTTACACTTTATGTAATTACGTTTTGTTAGTTTTATGTGCTGTGTGCTGTCGGCCCGATATACAATAGCATCACACCATCTCTTCCCGTGGGTGTGGTGGGCGACTAAGGGATAACTTCCGTACCCGAAAGGATGTAAGACAGCGTATATCGTGTAAAGTATACTGTAGATTTCTACAGCTACTTGTATGTACAATCTCGCTTCACAATGTACTACGTAAGTGTTTCGGAAGTGAGTGGTCTGTTGCGTTTTTCTTATCAATTTCTTATGTAAGTATAAATAATGTACATCAAATAGGACTATATGATCAACTCATCGTGTATGCCGACGATACATGACTATTTTACTTCGGATACTCTACACACAACATTCTTTCAGAAACTCAAGTGAACTTTAACACTCTTCACACATGGTTTCAATATAACCTTCTTACGATTAATGCATCCAAAACTTGCTACATTATATGAGAAATGTATATAATAATGAGAAATACCTAGGTCTAACACTTGACAGCTTTTTAACACGGAATGTTCACGTTGATGAAAGAATGAAAGATGAAAGAACAGATGAAAGATCATTTACATGTCATAGATCCACATTTATACGTATGTATAATATTACCACATAGTATTGTATTAGTGATTAACTAATATAATTCACTGATTGAGTTTTATAGACTATGTATGTATATCTATTGAGCTAGGTAGTCAACGTAAATCATTTTGAATTCAAAACATACATACCCATTGAATTGCAAATAAAATACGCTATTCACATCAATAGAGATTCAGCTGTCGGAGGTAATGGAAGGATGTAAATAAATCATGCAATATTGACGTTGGAGTAATCGTAACGCGATGTTTGTTGATCGGTTATCACCAGGCAAGACTTCGACTAAGTATATAAAGTCAGATTTATGAAATGTGTGTTCACGTAGGTATTAAAGTCCGCAGTATGGAAAGTATCCGAGAGTACGGAGTTGGACAAAGCCATTTTGGATTGATAATTCATTTACTGCGAGTACTAGAATGCGTTACAAATGATGCTGATATTTGGAGTGCAATTTAACCGTAATCAATCATTCTTCCGTCCACTGCTGGACATGGGGTTGGTGAATCCAATCTTTTAGAGGTGGTTATGATTCCTCAGGGCTTGCGGTAGCCGCTTTGTTATTCCTTAATCGCTTTTGAGACAATGACTGAAAGAGACGGAGTTGTGCTATTTTAAAGCCGGCCGGCACCACACATCCATACGGAATGCCATTTATATTCATACACCTGGGGTGGCCACATGGTGAAGGTAAACACTAGGTATTCACCTCCAAGATGAATGACTGAATAGTAAATACTGAATGGTGAATGTCACATTCGTGACTTTTTATCACCCCAGAAGTCGATTGTGAAGTCGCAAAATCATAAATAATATGTCCTAATCTTAATCTCATAGATCACCTTATGATTTTATGACCTTGTTCTAAAACTCGGAAAAGAAAGACGTGTTCAGCAGTGGGAAGGTGTAGGCTGATATCAAATAAAATTGGTATACAAATTGATTCTGACTCAAGGAAAAGATGTTGAAAATTGGTTGTGATTTGATAATTTACGATTTAAATGACTCTTAATGAAAACTCGCGCAGTGTGGTAACGACTGGCTTTATAAATGCACAACCCTTTCTCTTCCCGTGGGTGTCGTAGAAGACGACTAAGATATGACAAAGCCGCTACCATGCAGCACCTCTAAAAGAGTGGACTCGCCAACCGCTGGGCCATCATGCCATTTTAAGGTCATACATTCCTCATGCACAAGACAATTCGCATAAGTAAGAGGCCCGTGTCCCAACAGTGGACAAAAATAGGGCTGATTTCTGTTTTACGTTACTCGTTCACTGAAGCTTTACAGATATTTTGTAGGAGGAGAGTACACGCTGCATTACCACAGCCGCTGGGCGTACTCGACTCGCCACGTTACCCCTTTCACACAGAAGACTATCTTGAAATGTACTGCATTTCCTACTTTATCGTATTTCCCCAATGTACGTACGTGTTTCGGTAGTGAGTGAGATATGCCAGAGCCCATTCTCTTCCCGTCCTATCCTGTCCCTCCCCATTTTCCCAACCCGTTCTCCCAATCCATTCCTTAATCTGCAAAGGTGGGCAACGCATCCGCGGGCGTGCAAGCGTTTGTCATTCTACACTGATGTTGGCACGTATCGCGGATGTCCATGGGTTACAGTGGACTGTACAGTGTCCATCAGGTGGACTGTATACTCGTCTGCCCACTTTTTTCTATAAAAAATATATAACTAAGTTATCCCAAAGAAGGTTCACCTGAATATACCAACATTATTCTTCATTAAAAGAGTAGAAATCGACTTCAATCGCATTGTTTTAATATTCCTCGGAACTTGCGGATTGCTTTCACGAGCTAAGATGGACGCATAATTTATTATAATTGAATCTAACAGTACCTACTTTATTATCCGTCTACTGCGATTAAAGTACCTATGTTTACACTGTTATCGAGTTGATGCCATTATTTCTGAAGAGACCATTACTGTAATCTGTACGCTTTTACTAAGAACCCTTGCGTAAGGAATTATTGGAACTATTCCTTTGGCTTTTGGTCAAGTGGAGCGGCGACTTGATGATACTCACCGGTAGAATGAGAAGACCAGAATTTGAGTGATCCCGAGATTTGGGACAGGTATTATATCTGATATTACGGAGAATCATGGTATGATATTAAATATTTTTAGGATCATATCTTATCACCACTGGACATAGACATCTTATTAGACGCCATTATGATTAGTTGTACATAATCCGACAGATTTCCAGTTAATAAGGTTTTTAATAATATGACAGTTAAATTTATTATAAACAGGTTTTATTACAAAAGGAATAAGTTTAAAACGTAAGTTGAAGAGTTGAAGGCATTTCTTTTCTCGGGTTGCTTTTACCTTTGATAACTTTAAAGTATGTACGTACTTAAATTGTAATATTGATTACGGTGTAATAATAATTACGGGACTTACTAAATAATTAATTTACTTATTGACTTTTGTGACATTGACATTTTTAAAGATTTTATTGGTTCTATTTTTGTATTATAATGCTCATAATTCCAAGCTATATTCGTATAAATATTTAATTGTTTAAATGTATAAACTAAATTTAAATAGCCCGGTCCATTTGACTGACGGATATCCCTCACTGGGTTTACTGATTCGTGGTCTCCACTCCGATAGTGGTGTCTAAATGACTTAAGTCCACATCTGTCTCAAGGTACAGCTGTTAGGATCATGCATTGGTTTACTTTAGAGTTAGATCAGCACGATTATGTATGTATATAAGAACTCGCACGTACATGCATATATATGTATACTCGTATAACAATATTCTTTAGAGTATTTTTACCTAACTTCTTGCGACTAAAACCCTAAGAGCTGGCCGCTAATGAAAACCTAAATTCAAATTCGCTCCGAACGTAAAATTCTATTAATGATAATTCATTCCACTATCTTTTTTTCTATTATTAAGGACGTGCCTACTGCACACCAGTGAAGCCTTTTTTTATCAGTACTACTTATCATAGGTCGCTTCTTTGTGCATGTTACTTAATAGTTGTACTCCTAATAAATAAAAAACACCTTATAAGGTTTTATTTGCACTAAATAATTAGTTTATCTAATAATTAGATAGAGTTTATCTCTTTAATAATTAGTTTCACAAGTACTACTCATTGTTTCAGTGTTATTTTTTAATTATTATTACGTTCAATCATAAATAAATTGCTGATGTGAGGACTGACTGTTATTCATTCCTGAAGAACCCCCACCGACTGAGTAAAGTTTGCAATATGGACCAGTTTGAAATGTGCGAAGATGACTGCTATTTGTTTATTTTTTGTGCGAATACGAATCTATGGTTAATATCTTATTATTAACCATAAATTAAATAGTCTTTGTTATAAATTATGTTGAAAATTAACATACTTATTAGGTAGGAACAAAGAATAAAAAAGTTTTTTTCATTTAGAATCATCAACTTATAACATCGAATAATAAATACTGTTAATATTATCTGTGTTCAAAATTTAGACATACGTAAAAATAAAAGTGACGTAAGAGCCGCCATTTATCGATCGGAATAATTCGTGAAGTCGGTAAAATCCGGATCTCGGAGATTTATTGCTATGTCGTGATCTTTTAATATGAACAGTAATTATGGTCCATTAGCAGATAATATTTATGTGAACTTCTAATAATGAGTACTTACTAATAAATCTTCAGAATTATAAATTATTTCGTTTTAAGAGACGGCTAAATTTAATATATCGCAAAGAATTTTTTGTGACTTGAAGATATAAATAAATTGACGAAATAAATAAATATGTAACAGTTGGTAATTGTGTATTTAGTTGCTGCGGGTTTACATATAATTAAATATTTAAACAAGTTGATCGTTAATTGTTGTCAAAAATACAATATATAAAGTTATAAAATTCTTCCCTCCTTTTAATTTTCCTTTTAATAAAATAAAATTTAGTAAATAAATTTAAAGACACAAATTATTAAATAGATAATATTTTCATTATAATTAACATAAATATAAATAACAATACAGGTATATATTATATTTATAATAATAAAAATATCTTGTAGAATACAAAAAGTCGGAATTTAATTACTCACCAAAAAGTTAAATATCCAGAGGCTGAATAACAAAAACGCTCGGCTCAAACAAGTCCACTTTTAAAAAATTACGATTTGTTATTGGACTACATTCGAAGTTTAAAAACTTTTCATGAGGCGTACGATTTCGCGCGCGTTGACTTCCAAGCGACAACAAATTCGTGTACACTGAGCAGTGTTCCGAATGAGACTGGAGCATAGGCTGGTGGCGTTTGTAGTCGAATTCGATGATACACTATCTCCACGCAATCAGTTTATGAACGACGTCTCGATTGATTGCTTTGGGCTAGTTAATGAAATGGTCCCGAACGAAAATTGAAATTTCGATTAAAATTTTAGGGGCGAAAGAAAATGAGAAAGCAGATTGCAGTTATAAACTTTTTGTGATCTACTCTTAACACAACCGTAAGAATACTTCTCCCGATTAATTTTCACCATTACTATAATTTCTGTTTAAATTTTTATGTTTTTTATATATTTGAAAATTATATTGGAAGAAATAAAATGGTTCACCACTCTTAAAACAAAGTTTATTTGAAAACTAATTAAAAATGAATAATCTTTCTGTGATTTTCGATTTTCGGAACTCTGTTTTAATGTCAATCAATCAGTGAGTCAAACTATAAATATGACCATTAATGTAATCGTAGAATCATTTTGTCTCTGCATTTTGTTCAGTTTTTCGACTGAATCGAAACATGTATTTATATGAGCCTATATCATCCCACTGCAGGGCACAGACCTTCCCTAGTAAATTTCTGGAAATTTCTTGGGGGGGGGGGTCGTGTGCCATAATCCACCACGTAGGCCCAGTGCGTATTGGTGGATACACATACTTCAGATTTTTTTATATTCCTTTAGCATGCAGGTTTCCTCGCGATGTTTTCCATCAGCGCCGAATTAGTGACTAACTTTAGAATTAGTGACCCTTGGGCTAACTTTAGTGAGTTGTTGTGCTCATGCCCGCGGAGGTTTCTGAATTAGTACTTGAAGACCACGCAAACGAAGTCGCGGGCAACAGCTAGTATTTTATATTAGAATCAGCCTTAGCATTCCTTAAAGTAAGCAGTTTAATTTGTTTAAATTGATATCTTGCAGTTTGTACCAATATAAGATTATAATATTATAAACAGATATTATAAGATATTCCAAGCACATCACGTTTCTATAGATAGATATATAGATAAACTCTTTATTGTACACCAATACATGTTCAAAAAGTCAATTTAAGTAACCCGAAAAGTACAACGGGCGGCTTTATAGCCAAAGTAATCTCTTCTAGGGTAACCGTTGGGTGGTAAGCAGAAAACAGATAACAATACTTATCAAAAATAGGTAGATGGTAGATCTAGTTTAATAAAAACAATATTTTTTTATATAAACACTAACTTAAGATGAATACAATACATAGATGCACACATACATACATATATACATACATAAATATAAACATACATACAGACATACATACATAATATGGGAAATGGAAGGGAAAAAATAGAATTTAAACAAAGTGAGTACAGAACTATATTGACATACTGAGTCAGATAATGGTCCTTCACTTGGCTCCTAAAACTATTTAATGTTTGAGCGCGTCTTATAGTTAGAGGTAGCGCAATACTTCTATTGACATAAACCATTTATCATTCCTAGCCTTTTCTCCCTTCATGTCTAGTTTAAAGTCCTTCAAGTCTAGACTAAAGTCGTATACACTTAATATCAGCTTCGTGTAATGGAGAGTAAATACTCTATCATTCTTGTTAGTACGAGTTAGTAATGTAGTTGTTATTAATAACTAGCTGTTGCCCGCGATTTCGTTCACGTGGTCTTCAAATACTTATTCAGAAATCTCCGTGGGCGTGCGCACAACAACTCACCAATGTTTCATCGCAATCGGTTGAATGATACAGGAACGCATACGGGACAAACAAACAATCAAACATTCGTTTTTATTTATATAGAAGACTAGCAAAACCCCGCAGACGTTGTCCTGCATAGAAGTTGATGTGCTGCAGCGCAGTCTAGTGGCGAGTCACAACAAAGTGGGTAGCATAAAAACCTTCTCCATGAAAAAATACATATATGTGCGAACTTTCATGGTGATCGGTCAAACGGTGTCGAAGTCTATTAAAATCAGATATACCAACATCCATTTTTATATATGTATATAGATATATAAGATTATATATCTATGGACGACATTAACCACTTACCATCAGGTGGACGTATGCACGTCTGCCGCCTTATTTCTGTAAAAAAAATAATTTAAGTTTTATTCTTGGAAAAAGGTATCATTTCTAAAGTTACAGCGTCAGGTACAGAATATATCTAATGTAGATTTTATATATGAAAGTTTGACTTAGAAAACATAACATATTATGTAAAACTTGAAAAACAAGATAGTTTGAGCCTACACTGTTGTTAATCACGACGTGTGACCGGGATTACTATGATTTATGACACTGAAAATTTGTAAAAGAATGATCTCACGTAAGCGATAAGAATTTTCTAGATAATTTAACGTGAAAGGAGATGACATATCAGTATACAAAGAATTATAGAATTAGAATTTTTTGTTAACCGCTAACATCAATACTGTGTCCGTATTGATGTATTTTAATAACCGATGTCGTGTACATTTTGAATTATTATCCACACTGGAGACGTGCGAAGATGGCATCTCACCAGTGGTCATTCCTATGAAAAGAAGGAACGAAAACTTTTTGTGGAAAATTATACGAGCTATAAATTTGGTAATGAATATTTTTACAATAAGACTAACTGTTTAAGAGATATTCGCAAAACAGTTTTTTATAAACTTTTGACACCTGTATACTTTTTAGCATCAAAAATGTAACCAAAAATGATGACTTTTTGATTTTTCATTCAAAGGAAAATTCAACTCACACAAAAAATTAGCTCCATCGGAATTATTGTTAGGTTCTTACTTTATTATGTCTATTTTGACTGGACTAAACATAAAAAAAATCGCAGCATTGCTATCAAAATGCGTTTATTGCACGTTCCGCAACACAGCCTATATTATGATATACTATTTTAGATCATGATATTTTTGGGGCCACATCAAATTTTATATTGTGTATCTCGTAGAAATAAAGGATAGTAATAAACACAGAAGTGCGACTGTTAATAAATACGAGTATTCAGAAAATTAAGGGCTGTTCATACCGAAGCCGCCGGCGCTGGAGGTTTAGAGCGGAGGGTTAGCCCGCCGGGATTATTTTACTTTTATGCCGCGAACGGCGGGTTGGGCTCTGCATGGGCATAGGCCCGGCATGGCTAGGTCGCCGGCACAGGCGTCGGTATGTTGAGCCAATTAAAGCGATGATACCTTAGGGCATCGTTTCTCAACCCTTTTAGCGTTGCGACTCCCTGAAAAGGCCATAAATGAAGGAAATAACCCCTTCATCCACGACCCTCTTACCATTAATTAAGTCCTAATATGTATTTTATCGGTTAACATTTGATTATAAATCATTACTTAATTAATAAATGTTTTTGTAGTGCCAAATTTTTTCCTGACTAACTGCGACCACCAAGTTGATAAACGATGACCTAGGGGTATCTATTCTCGACTCCCATTCGTAAAGTATTGAGTTCAAATCCAGAGTTTCTAAAATATGGATTTTTAAAATTATCACTAGTTCGGCTATGAAGGAAACATCGTGAGGAAACCTGTACGATAAAGAATTTAGAAAAATCTTAAACATAATTATATATAATTATTAAACTAATCTGCAGTGGGCTATGCCCGCAGGGCATACCCGGCAGGCAATGCAGGCCTTGTGAACTTTGCCTGTTGTAGGCTGATATCGAATTCATCCAATTACAACTAGAACGACAAAATATTTTAACGACTCTCACCAAATGGGTATTTCTGTGTGCATATTTCACTCTCTATATTGTCCGATGCCTACAATTTTAATATAAGGAGGGTGGGCAATAAAAACCATCACTGACATTCTCCCATTCATATTGGAACGCAGAAGAAAAAGCGCAAATCATTCGTGGAGATAGTTCTATCGCTGAATTTCATAAAGGACTCGATATGTCGTTTCGGAATGCGGCACCCTTTTACGAATGACAGACTTCTTATAGAGAACATTTTATGAGTACTTCAGTGGGCATTATTAATAGTGAGGTTATTGACTAGTCAAGCGTGACTTGGCCCAACAGGGCCACTAATACAACTAAAGATCATATAACTTGATAGGCTAATTAATATTGTATTGTAACCCCGGATGACGTTTAATAATATTGACAAAAAGTGTACGAAATGAAACCTTTGATAATGTAATCTTTGATAGCTAATCGATAAAAAGATCTTAGGCTATCATCGTAGAAGAGAGATGTAAAGAAGAAGACATGTGAGAACAAGCAGACCGTAACCAGTCCATTTATCGTTCACTGTTGGACCTCCCCATGTACATTCTCTTATGTACGAAAGATGGATGGGCTTAAAACATCAAGCTGACGAAACGAGTTTTCGAGTCCACTCGTTTAGAAGTGATGTAGATTCTCAGGGCTTTTGTTAGCCGCTTTATCCCTTAGTTGCATTTTACGTAATATACACCTACATTTATACGACATATTATACGCTATCCAAACGTTTTTGTCGCTTCGTTAGTTTGAACTGACTTTGAAAGTAACCAATATTACATGCCTTATTTTCTCCCCAAAAAGGTATTGTCAAATGCCTGGTAAACTTATCGAAAATACGTGGTAGGAAGAATCACCTTGGGTGCTAGAATATGGTTATTACTACCTATAAAGACCATTTAGAACGTTTCACTGTGATAGAAACGTGATTACGCATATGAACAACTCCGAGAAGAGCTGTAAATTGCCACCTTATACACGGTCCTTATGCCTCTGTAAATTATTTTTTTTTACTCTGTAAATTTGCCTTACCTAACTCCGAATTTGTGATCCGAGTCTACAAACTTTGTGGTTAAATTCATTCACGGTACATAGTACAGATCTGTTACCATGAGTAGGTCATATTTACCGCAGGATGGATACAAATGGTGTAGACGAGTCCTCGACCGGAAGCCACGTACCACGAAGCGTAATGTGCCATGCTCTCCGGCCATGAAATGACGACTTGAAAGAGTTCTCAGGTGGTGGCTGGATGAGAGGAGCCGAAAATTGTGTATGATGGCGGGTCTTGGGAGAGGCCGATATTCAGTAGTGGAGAGACATAGGTTGGTACGATATGCCTGTTTGTCTTTGCCTTGCCTGTTTTACCATCTATAGTTCAGAGACCGCTTTAATAGATATATAGAAACAGAAACTCTTGCACACCAAAAACAATAATAGACATTCTAGACACAAAATGCACCAAAGGCGGTGTTATCGATGAAAGCGATCTCTGATCACAGGTGTACAGAAGACCAATTTAATATAATGCTTTCTTCTGGTTCTTATATTTCCTTGATAATGTCCTGGTTACCGTGACTACTATACCGTGAATGACGACTGATTTTCACAGTTGCTCACTACCAACCAAAAGTCCCCTACCAAAAGGTCCCGGGTTTGAATCCCGCACGGATATTCATTTGTTTAAAGACAATGTTTGTTAGGGGGTGCGTGTTTGTTTGTCTTTGTGTGTGTCTCTGGATTCAGCGAATCCTAGTGTGGGTCATTGAGTGTAGCTTTATTATTAAAAAAACAAACGATTGTGAAAATAATAAAGTGTGGTATAAAAAATAATAAAGTGACAAATACGAGTATGTCAACGCGATTTGGAGCGATCAAAAGTTATTAAAACGTTGATGGTGTCCAGCTACTTGATAGCAAATTCTTTGCCACCACTTCTGCTGGTGTCCAGGTTTCAGTCTTCGGAAATTGATATCACCTGTGTATCTTTGTCGCAAACTCCATTTGGAAATACCACTAAAAAGTAACAAAGCAGTATTCGCGCTTTGAAACGCTCTACTGTGCTTCTAAGCTGCTTAAGCTTTATTGAATTCTTGCGACCACTGCAAAAGCATCGCTAGTTTAATAGGAGTTCACTAGGATGTATTTGTGTCTGTAAAGTGAGGACTTACTTAGAATGAGGTGTTTCAAAGTTCTCATTTCGTATTTCGCCTTATGTAGTATAAAGAAATTAATGTGCAGGTAGATGAAATAGACAGATAGGATAGATACACAAAAATGGTGGGGGAGTTCTCATAGTTTCATGGTCTTTGTTTAGCTTTTGCTTTAGAAAAAGAAGACTAGGCAGACCAGAAAAAAATGTTACTGATGGTTAATGTCGTTTAAACTTTCTTAAAAATTAGAAGGAAACTGACCCACAGCCCCAAAATTTGAGCCACATAAATTACTAACTATTGCTAAATGCTGGCGACTTTTACAGTTGAATTTACAGTCAGTAGCGTGAGGGAGAACTATGCTGTATCCCACAGTCTCTGGATACATTGGAATGATCGAATTATCCTACTCACACAGTTAACTATATGTTATGTGAAGGATTCTCCCAGTAAATAGAGCATTTGGCATAGGCTATTCAATTTTTGGATAGTACATGTTACATGGTAAAATCTTTTCGTTCTCTGCAATGTCTGTGTATGCCAGATAAATTTTAGTAGACGTATTTTTAGACCTGATCTAATATTTTCGCCAATCGTTTCGTCGTAAAGTTTTACGTATGTTTACGAAGTCGGTCAAGCACTTACGATTTATTTGTAAACTTCTCGAAGTGTTTGTTTAGTTATTGGGCCATTGTAACTGTTATCGGACTAATTTACTGTACGATTAGTTTCGTGTCTTGTTGTATTTTATTACATACCAGTCTCTGGTCGTAATTCCCCCGTATAGAACTCGGTTGCATTCGCAAAATTGTTTAAAATTGATTATTATGAAAAAATATAATAAAATTATTGTTTAATTTCGGTATATTTTTAAAATTAAAGACTCTGTGGTGCTAATGAACTGTGTGAGTAAATCAAAGCAGCAAATTAATAAATACCTAATAAACAAATAAATTCTTTATTTGCCACACTGTAAATTACATAAACAAAGCAATGCTATAGAGAGTTAATTATTTCAGTGCGCAAATGGTTCCAAAATGCCATGCGTGGTTAGTCGCATCTCTTATTTAAAATAAAATTGTGTACAAACTAAGTACAAATATAGGACAAGGGGCAACCTGTTTAATTGTATCATATTAATATATATAGGTATAGATTCAAGTTGTAATACAATTACAATACAATCACAAGTAATAATTAAAGCATGAGGTATTTTTTTTGTATTCGACATCAGCAGGGCACACGCCTGCAGTGCAAGTTCATTAAACCGTAAAAATTTTGCAACTACTGGACGGATTTTTCAAGACAAGAGAAAAACATTTTCCAGTCTCGGGAATTCCTTTTTATCTCGCGTCGTTGAAATCCATCAAAAATATAATATTTGGTTGTTTATCGAGTCTCGAATCTCGCGCTGTTTATCTTATCGACTCTATATCATAGTGCGAACAGTTGTTCGCAATACTTTTGTTATCACACGATATGGAATGTTTACGATTTTGATATACTAGTATAGTCTTGTCATTTTATGACCTACCTTGAGATCGCAGATGTACTGTTTAAAATATAGGTAACAAGAATTAAATCGAATTAATAATTACAGACTAATTATTGTCCGACGTGCGGGCCGTCCACCTGGTGGAGATTTAGATATGGATTTTGAGAAAGGGTCGGATAAAGGGAAGTAGGAAGTATAACGGGATGATGCTCTTGACTCCCCAACTCTCCCAAGGAGAATTGAGAGGTGGAATGAGGAAATCTCCTCATCCCATTATATTTCCTATTCCCCTTTTTCTTAAATCTATTCTCAAATCTCTATATGTAGGTAGCACATCCATTGGCGTGCCAACTCTTGATCGTTCTGGGCTGATATTGGCATGTATCTCGGATATCCACAGGTTAAAATATCCACTTACCACCTGATGGAATGTCTGTGCGTTTGCCACTTTCGTTTTATATAGAAAATATGATTAACATAATTATCGTTTGTAATGTCATTAATGTTATTATTGTATGATTCGATATTTAAAGAGTCTACCCATTGATGAACACACAATTGTAGTTAAATAGAAGTCAGCTTACGTATCTAAAATAGGACCAACAACCGAAGGGGTAAACGAGTCTTCGAATGGATGCCGCGTACCGAGAAACAGCGTGAGATGACCTTCGATAAATAGGACTGATGACTTGAAAAAAGTCATCGGTAGTGACTGAAGAGAAGATGAGAAGGCCTATATCCAACAATGGAGAGATACGGTCCGAGAGAACTAAGAGATTCCATAAATAACTACATATAAGCTGTTTTAAGAAACAGTCCACTAAAACAGATTTAGATATTAGATATTTCTCGTATCGATATTTAAAGTTCTAAAGGTATTTAATTAACACGCTCTACCGCTTGGAACGCTTTCTATAACGCGGCACGCGTTTGCGATTACACTAAGGTGAATTTTGAGGAAGCACCGTATAGGAGTCGAAGCAATTTAGCGCTCAAAATTCCTGACTTTTATTGAAATTACTTGATGCATGGTATTAAAATCTACGGTGGAATAAGGTGATAAGAACCCTTCTGTCAGTACTGAGTGAACTGGTCGATGTTATCTTCAAGAGAACTTCAAGCATTGCAAGAGACCCTATACAACTAGAGCTGTTGATGCTATTGATCAATTTCGAGCTATTTGGCAGCGTGGTGTCGGCCGGTTTTAGAATAGCACATGTAGGTATTTCTTCTAGTAGGTGTCATAAAAGGAGAATAAGGGATAATAAAGCCGCTACCACAAGCCCTGAAGAACTGCACCACCTCTAAATAAGTGGATTCGTAAAGCCATCTGGACAGCGTGACATTTTATGGCCATACCTTCCTCATTCACAAGACAATGCCCATGACTAACATTTGACGTAAAAGAAAGCCTACGCCTGGTCGCAGCGACTTGCGAGCATGGATTTAATTGTAGGTATGGAGCACTTTAAAGTTCTATGGTCGGAGTTTTGAAACGAAGAAATTTACAGAAGAATTAACATAGCTCATAGAAAGTTAAAATGGAATTGGGAGGTCACATTTAGTGCAGGGTCGATAGCCGATGGGATAAATTAACTCTCAAATGAGAACTCGAAAGTGTGTTGAGGGATTACATCTGGCCCATGATTTAAAGAAACTTGCTGATAGTGGCTGGATGAGAAAGGCGGAAGGTTCAGTATGGTGGCGCGCGTTGGACTCACTATATCCCAAGGCACAATATCCAACAGCATATATATAACATTGAAATGGTAGCAGAAGGTAGTAGTAGCATAGTTACCGATTTAGTTAGATCGGAAGCGTTGAGTGCTTCTAGTCAACCAAAATTCGAAACAAACGATAAATGCGTAAATTATAAATCTGGACACTAAATTAGAAATTAAAGGATTTGCACATTAAATCTCATTGTAATTAGTTCAGTCAAAATATAAAATAAATTTTACGGTTCTCGTTCTCGCTTGTGACAACGACTTTTTTATACTAAAAACACAATTTAACCTTTGTTAATATAATTAACCTGTAGACGGTTAAAAATGTTGGGTAAAATAAAAAACACAATAAGAGCAAAGAAGGAATAACACTTACAAAGAAATTAAATATTTTGTTAAAGTACGTGAAGCACGATCGGATTTTTAGAATACGAAAATAAATCGTTATTAAAAAATAATATTACGTATTAAAATAAATCGACCATGTTACAGATGTTAAAATATTTGACATCTTTGAATTTAAATTAACATTAAGCGTGTCAGCACTGTGTTATTGAAAGAGTAACATTATTATCACCACCCGTGTACATCATCAGTGTTAGACACATATTTCTGTATTAAATTCAATGCAACCAATGCAACCAGCCCTTTCATTATCTACCACTGCACACGGGCCTCGTCATGTATATTGTTGCGTGCATGAGGGATGTAAAGCCTTAAAACGCCACGGCACTGGACATTGATAGGATACGTTTTAGACTTTGAAAGTGTTGCAATGGTGCAATTAGCACATTCTGGCAGAATGTGATAATTGGACCATTGCCATATATGGAGAATAAAGCGTCTATATTTTTGAAAATACGAGCACGTATTTCGTGCACCAGTAACCTAATATCAAAGTGAAGAGAACTATATGCGTATGTAATTACATTCCCTCTAATTTATGTATGAAAGTGTAGGGCAAACATGAAAACTAACTGCGAGGATAGGAAGGAAATGTTGTATTTATCTGCGAAAACTTAATTTATTTTAAGTTCCGGTATCCAAGATATCGATAATTTAGTGAAATTTTATAAAACATCAATCTTTTTTATTGTTTTGTTCTAAAGAATCAGATGGTAGAGAATGTTTGTGTTTAATACTGTATCGTATTTCCCCAATGTACGTAGGTAGGTACGTGTTTCGGTAGGGAGTGAGATATGCCAGAGCCCATCTGCGAAGGTAGGCAGCGCATCCGGGGGCGTGCCAACGTTTGTCATTCTGAACTGATGTTGGCATGTATCGCGGATGTCTATAGACGACAGTATCCAGTTACCATCAAGTGGACTGTATGCACGTTTGCCGCTCTTTTTTCTGTAAAAAATAATATTTGTTTATTATCCGTACTGGGCCCGCGTGGTGGATTATTGCCCGAAACCCGCCAGTGATTTGCTAGGAGAGGCCTGTGCATTGCATCGGGACGTTATAGGCTGATAGAATATTTGTTTATTAAACTGTATGTAGTTAGTATCGCGTGGTAATCCCGTAAACTTACAAACAATATTTTCAAGAATATCGCCGTGCAACAATTCTACACACGTAACTATTTAGTTGTAGATTATGTTAATATTTATCAGCTATTCACACTGCGCCTTTCATTGTGTTTTGAAAACGAAATAAATTATATTGTATCCCAATCTATTTTACTCAATTCTACCCTATTCCACCGTATTCCATCCTATTCCACCCATTGCGCCCTATTCTACCTCATTCCACCCTATTCTGCTATATTACATCCTAATCCGCCCTATTCGGCACTGTTCCACCCTATTCGGCCCTATTCCACTCTATTCTATTCTACACGACACGACACACTGTAACGACAATTGACAACTGTACGCGACAAAAGACAATAATCTAGATAATTAACTAAAATAATTATACCGCATTAACTTTATTAGGGGTAGGGTGCGTTTACCCTCTTTATTGGTGGTGTAGTTGTTCAAGGCTTGTGGTAGCCGGCTTTATTGTCCCTTAGTCGCCTTTCACGACGACCACGGGAAGAGATGGGGTGGTGCTACACCAAAAGCGGCCGAATTCACACGACTAAGATAATATAGGATGTTGTCTACAGAATGATGTAGAATAGGTATGAATGTTTGTGCTTACCACGCAAATATGAACCGAGAGTAATAAGAGATTAGTGCCAATTAGTGGAGCTAGTGAACTTACTTAAATCAAACAAGGTGCTTGTGCCAGTTACTAACGATGGATAATTATAATTCAGTTGGTTTTTAATGGTTTTGTTTATAGGAAGAAGGCGGCAGACCATCATAGAGTCCACCCGTGGTAGCTGTGTGGTACCCATGGACATCCGCAGTACATGTCATCTTCAGTCCATAGTGACAAACATTAGCACACCCCCGGATGCTCTGCCTACCTTTGAAGAGGTAGAAATGAATTTGTAAAACAATAAGAGACAAAATAGACAAATAAATAAATGGTATAGTTGAATGGTATCAAAGGGAATAAAAAAAGAAGAAAGGAAAAAGGGAAAAATGGAGAACCGGAATTGAACAGGTTAGAACATGATCTCAAAGGTTGAATTTGGTTAAAAAATACCATTTCATAAAAGTATATAAAATATTGTTGTTTAGTTCATAAAACGTGAATATGAATAGATAGTTCATAGATTTATGAATGATTCGTAAATCTTTATAGCCTAGGGGCGGACCGAAACGTAGACATTCACCAATTAAAGTCACTGACATAGTTCGTAGAATCGGCATGTTGAAGTGGCAATGGGCAGGTCATATTTACCGCAGAACTGATAACCGATGGGGTAGAGGAGTCCTCGAGTGGAGGCCACGCACCGGGAAGCGTAGTGTAGTAGCCGATGATTTAATGACATTCGCCGGTGGTGGTTTAATGAGAAGAGCCAAGAACTGTGTGTGGTGGCAAGCCTAGGGCTATATCCAGCAGTGGAGAGACATAGGGTGATATTCTCAGCTCTCATTCGTGAGGACGCGAGTTCGTCTCGTGAGACATCTTGGTTCGTACTACAGTTTCTACTGTACGGATTATTAAATTATCACTAACTCATTGAGATTTTATTGAGGGAGAGAGTGCACGCGCAATCCAACAGCCGCTGGGCGCGCTCGACTGGCCATGTTACCCCTCTCTCACAGAAGACTACCTTGAAATGTACTGCATTTTCCATTTTATCGTATTTCCCCAATGTACGTACGTGTTTCGGTAGTGAATGAGATGTGCCAGGGCCCATTCCAATCCCATCCTATCCCTCCCCATTTTCTCAACCCTTTGTCCAAATCCATTCCTATATCTCCAAAGGTAGGCAGCGCATCCGGGGGCGTGCCAACGTTTCTCATTTTGGAGAAATGTTTTGGTTGGCATGTTTCGCAGATGTCTATGGGCGACAGTATACACTTACCATTAGGTGGACTGTATGCTCGTCTGCCGTCTTCGTACATAAAAAAAAAATCTCAGCGGTGAACGAAAAGATCGAGAGGAAACCAGCATGCTCTAGTATTGAAAAAAAGCACGTGTATCCACCAATCTACACTGGCTCCGCGTCATGGATTATGGATTATGATTAGGCTATTCCCAGAATTACTACCAATTATTACTAATAATAAGAATCTTGGAACTTTTTTCAAGTTTTACTACAAGTAAGAATATTGGGAATAAATAAATCTTTTCTACGTTATTAGTTAAAGCTTTAGTTTAAAATGTTATGAATACTTTTGCTTCTTAGGAGGGCATGACTTTTTACGAAAATTTTTCAGAAACAATTTTCTCCCAGTACAAGACTCGATTATTTAATATTTATGACGACCTCACGGGGTAATTGAAACAAGTTACGAGACCACCTGTTGGTTAGATATCACCCTACGTTCCTCCTGTGACGTGTCTGTAGTACAGCTTGTGTTAGTACAAGGGTGTGTCGGTAGATGGCATTGTTTAATATGTTTTTTTAGTCCTTAATAATTTATATTTGAAATTGTAGAGTTATATTCCAAATATATTCAGATTACATCCAAAGCTTTTTAAATCATAACTTTTTTTGGATATCGACTTAAATACTACATATCTTCTCAGTTCTACTTATCATTTCTTTTGTACCCACCTATTTAATGATCGTAATTTTAGTTTTGCAAATAGGTGGGTACAAGCATAACAAATGTTGAAATAAAGGTATGAATTATGGGATAATTTAATGGAGATTGAATTCCAGACTAGTTTCAGAAAATAATAACAATGTGTTAAAAAAATCTGACCTCAAAGATACACTAAAAAGTTTATAATAATCTGAATATAATTATTTAACTTCATTCTGCATTAATTTATATTTCAATTTCATGCTAGGTTTAGATTAAATAATACAAAGTTTAGTTCGTTTTCCCGATAAAAATTAGTGTTAAGATAACAGAATAATAGGTGCCACCTTATTGTAGCTTAGTTTAGCTTATTCTTCGTTCCTCTTTATGCTTTATGCTCTCTATAAAAATTGCTTATATGTGCAAAATTCTATCTACCTGCATTAAAAAATCTCACGATTGGATTCAATGAGTGTTCGCCGAATTAAACCGAACCGTACGTGCCAGGCCCAACGAATAAATGTTTCTGCCTTCAGTTTCGCTTTTAGTTCCAATTACCATCAGCTTTAAAAGATTCCATTCGTATAGCTTTTATAAGGGAACGTATGAATCTGGTTTCTTCTTGTCTATTTTCAACTTAATGTCGAGTTGTGCAATATTCTAACAAGTGATGTTGTGTAGGAGAAATGTTGTATACTGTTGTATATCAACCATTTTATCATCTGCTGGACACTTGTCTCCTCGTGCACGACGTCCTGTGCCTGAGGCCATATAGGCCTTGAAACGACACGCTGGCCTAGCCGGTTGGCGAGACCACTCTTTTAGAAGTTGTATAGTTTCTCAGCATTGATGGTAGCGGTTTTGTTATCCCTTAACAGAGCCGGCTCTAGCCCATGTAGCGCCCGGGTGCAATCAATACCCTGGCGCCCTCGAGTAGGCTCTTTGGAGGCGTCGCGAGCGGCGCTCGGCGCCCCCTAAGACCCTGCGCCCGTGTGCGCTGCACACCCTGCACCATAGGTAAAGCCGGCACTGTTCCTTAATCGCCTGTTAAGGTGCACTGATAACATGTATTGCAAAATTAGTTTTAGTTTATATATCGTCACCCTTATGCCAAAACCATGAATGGGTAATTGGATAGTTTGGAGAAGAAACGATTTTAAAGTTTTCATTCGCTGAAATCGGGATTATACTTTAGCCCAGTGATTTTTCAGAAATATTAGTTGTACACGCCCTATTTATACTATGTGAGGTTCATATTATGTGCAATATCTAACAATAAGCCCTATGAACATCGCATTATCTAGCAATCACCAAATTTGCACATTCGTGGTTCTCGCATAAGGGTGACGATATGAGGCCATCCATATATGTACATAAATCTATATATCAATTGTGCATATAGAAACTGGGTGCGGTGGACCAATTTTCCAGTTGAACAAATCGAAAAAGAACATTGTTTTCCGTTTGCTGTTATTGTTCGCGATTGGATTCTGTTTTCGTGTTATTGTTCGTGACATATGAAAGGGAATTTCAGTACACAGCTGAATGTGACTTCTCTTTGACAACAAGATAACAAACAGTCGTTTAATAGACAAACAATTAAGTCAGGTACTTCAAAATAGAATTAAGTATATTCATAAAAAAAATATTGAGATGCACGTGAAATAATTTTTTCTCACCACATTACATATCATGTCATAGTAAAGTCAAAAACAGTAGTTTAGCTCCGGGTCTGTTGACAAGTTAATAACATCATCTCGATTCACAGAGAAGCGAGGCGGAACGTCGCGCGTCGATTACAAGACGGCTGCCCCATATCAAAACCGCGATCCATCTGCGATACATGCCTACTTCAGTCCAGAATGACAAACGTTGGCACGCCCCCGGGATGCGCTGCCTACCTTTTGCGGATTAAGGAATGGATTGGGAGAAAGGGTGGGGAAAATGGAGAGGGATGGGATAGGATGGGATGGGAATGGGCTCTGTCATATCTCAGTCATTACCAAAATACGTACGTACATTGGAGAAATACGATAAAGCAGGAAATGCAGAACATTTCAAGGTAGTCTTCTGTGAGAGAGGGTAACGTGGCCAGTAGAGTTCGCCCAGCGGCTGTGGTGAATTCCCACACTCTCCCCCTATCAATTGAAGATAACCCTTCAATGAAGGTGACCTGCTGTTATGTTTTTACTGTTATCCTATTGCACCATTTACTTTTCACTCTCTTTTCACTTTTAGACATAGATCTCTCTAAAGACTCGCCACATGATATTGATAACTTTTTGCTTACTTTTAAATATTTTTATGGTGGTTTGCAAATTACATGAGGAGTACTTATCCATTCTTTCAAGTCTATGGTAGTCACAGTTAGAAGGGAAACACACCGTTCACAAATGTAAATTGAAAACAAATAGGTAGGTACCAACTTTTACAAAAGCGTTTGAGGAAGTAATTAATTCTATCTTCGACCTAAATTAAATGACACCAACTGTTAAAGAATTTGCATTTAGATTAGAAATCTGAGTTAAATATAATAGGTCTTTTACATTATATACTACGGTACCGGTACCTGACACTACACTCGGTCTTCAGATCTTCTCATCCAGCTAGTACCGGCGACCTTTCAATTTTTAAATTTTCATTTGTATACTGGTATGTACAGATACATTACGAAAACATTGGCCATCGGCTAATCCGGAAACACCCAAACGCGTCATTCACGTCTATCAATTACCGTACCTTTAATTGCATACTTTATTATGAGATAAATACAAAACTTTAAGAACATGTCACGAGTTAGTGCAGAGAAATATATAGAGCTGTTATTTCCCCTTGAAAAACTAATGACATTTATATAACTAATGAAAACTAATCTTTACTAACCAAGCCATTGTATTGCTAGACAATTGTATTACATTTTTTCTACTTAGGTCTTATTTATTTATGTATATTTACATACTAGATAATTAATTATAGTAAGTATCTATATTGTGTAATGTATGTAGATATAACTTTATATTGTTTTTAATAGCTTTATTCACGTTATATCTTAAAAATTAACACCGATATCACAGCACCTATTTACCAATTATCAGTCAAACAATTTAAAAAAAAATCGGCCCGTTTTTGAGTTTCTGATGAACTCGAGCTGTCGTCATGAGCTCTAACAATTTTACGGATACTTGTACGGGAAAGAGCAGTTGCATCACGAACTCTTTGTTGTATGTTGTTAAAATAGATTTACACTGACGTATTTTTAAATTTTGTTCGTTGAGTTAAAAAATAAAGACACATATTAGAAATAATTTCACCGGCTTATTTATTTATGGGTTTTTCTTGTCTTGGATTCTTCGACATCTTTATGAAAGCGACTCTTATAGGTGACTGTAGTGGATAATAATGTGGCTTTGTAAGGCGTTAATAAAGGATTTTGACATGCATCACAACATCATTAAATTGACAGGAAATTAAATATATTTTTTTTTAAATTAAAATATGGTCGGCGACAGTTGGCGAAAGCAAATATATTTCGTGCAAGTTCTGTTACAGACGACACCCACGAGTCTGGAGATGGGGTGGTGCTATTTTATACCTGGCCTACACCACACGGAATGTAAAAGGCTAAGGGATAATAAAGCGCTACCACAAGCTCTGAGGAACTACACGACCTCTAAAAGAAAGGACTTGCCAATCCGCTTGGCTAGCGTGATGTTTTAAGGCCATCCTTCACGAACAAGACAATTTTTCATTCATTTATTTTTAATTTTTCGATAACTATTATGGGACTACAATAAACTGCAATCGTCAGCTAATCGACATAATGGTCAGAGATAATCGAATCGCTTCTACGAACAAAACTGCGGTTTGCAATTGAATTTAATAAAATACCGCCATATGAACGTTATAAAACATTTTGGTTCAGCATACCGAAAATACATTCAATTTCCTTTCATTCGTAAATTCAATTTGTGTTAATTCGGTAATTTTCATGTTTCCGCGGCTTTGAGGGTGTTTTTCATTATCCAAAAATAGAAAAGACACGCATAACGTGATAAGCTTCTAGATTGAAAACGTAGGAAATTCGAAATATTTTCAACACGTTTTAGTGTTTCAAATAAGCGATTCAAGTGCATTATTTGAGACATAATTCTAACAATGGTTTCGATTTTTTTGGAATCTTATAATAATATGTTTTCGTTTATGTCACGTCACATATTTCATAATTTTTATTTGCATAAATTTGGATACGTTACATTTGTATATCACAACAAATAGCTGTACCCGCGACTTAGAGTATGTAGACTACATTCCCGTTGGATCTTTTAACTGATCTGGATAAAAAGGACCCTAAATGTAACATTTATCTTATTACAAGTATAAGCCGGTACATAAGTAAAATTATGCCTAGTTTCATTAAAATCCGTTCAGTGGTTTTTGTGTGATGATGGATGGACAACAATTTAAAAACTTGTTATTTTGAGCTCTGTATAGTTTATAGCGAACAAGCAATTACATTTTTCAAAAAGTATTTAATTTACTTACAGACACGATACTTACGGCTTTGTTAGTATTTGTCAAAATTATTAAAAGCAGTAGCGATGCGTAACTCCGGATTCAATGAATCAAAAGATCCGAAACCGCGAGAGGAGCCGAAACTCTTAATGATTCCGGCTAACTGTTATCTACTCCGACGAGTTGGTTATTCCTTTCATTTTTGGATTGCTGAGTTACATGAACGAACATGATGCTAAGCGAATGAGTCGCTCTCGGGCTCTTATAAAATTAAAGTAGGTGAATCAAAGGAGTCAAGGAATCGTTAAGAGGAGTCGGATCCGCGAACGGAGCCGGATTAAGTGAGCCGAAACACTCCGAGGAGTCTTAAATACCTACGACTAAAAAGAAGCCATATTAAAACATATAATAGAAAGTCAAGATCGTTATTTATTACACACAGTACAATATAATAAATAAATAATGCCTAAAATATTATAGTAATATACATAGAAACGATTTCTTCTTAACATAGTTTGGAGGCCAGTTTTGTTAATCATTTGTCAAATAACATCTTTTTCTAAATTTGTTTCTTACTGGGTTTTGACATACAATCAGCCTATATCTCTCCACTGCTGGATATTGGCCTCGCCCAATGCTCATCACATTCGGGAACCTTTTCAAGTCGTCAGTCCATGTGTCCGGAGGGCGTTCCGCGCTGCGCTTCCCGATGGGAAATTTTTGGTTTTAATGCATTTTATATTAAGAGTTTTATATTAATGGTGGAATATTGAATAATATGAAATTAAGTGTAACTAACATAATCTATGTTTGTTGGTGTATACAATTGCCGTGTGGTTTCGGCCGGCAATGGAAAAAATAGCACCACTCATCTCTTCTCGTGGGTGTCATAAAAGCCCACCACTTCTAAAAGAGTGGACCCGCTTGGCCAGCGTGACGTTTTCATGCGTAAGGCAAACGTCACGCTGACCAAGCGTGACAAGCGCACTGTCCCCGTCATACACGACACAGTGCGTGAGGAGTCAGTGCAGTGCAGTAGAAGTAGAACATGTCTACTAAAACGTAATCCACATAGGAACGTAAGCTATAGATGTCAGTAAAATAGGCCCCTGGTTGTTTGTTCTGTGAGCGAAGAAATGCTCACTGAACATTTTAGGATTCCGAGGGTGAAATATACACGCGAATACTTTGACCTTTCTAAATCATTAGTTGGGTCGCCGACATATGTAACCGAAATCATAAAAGGTAATTCCCCCGCAAAGCTCGCTGATATTCAAAACAAATGTTACTAACTTTTCTTTGGCGATGCCTCGGTCAGAAACAGATGATTTTGTTCGTGTCAAACAGGCATGTATTTAGAAATCAGTTGTGATTGGGGTCCTAAAAAGACAAAATTCAGATACTTAATGGGTCGTCAAACCTTTTGTCGTTTGACATCGCATTAGAATAGTTAGTAGAATAGTTAGAAGTCCCGGGTTCGACTCACGGTCGTCGGACCGTTCAAAGACAAAATGTTTATTAGGGTCTGGGACCTCCCAGTGTTTGTCTTCGCATGTGGCTACAGGAAATTCTAATGAATTTCCTATTATTTATATATGTATAATAATGAATATTATTTGTATCTCCAAAAAATTTGGATGGTGACATGAGTCCAAAAATCTCTGTGGATATTTCGCATATCCCACATTTTTTCTACTTTCTCGGGTACGCCAGTTTACTGATAGGCTGGCCTACTTTTCTTCCTGATTCCCACCCGAAATTCATGAGGTCGTGCGTTGATATTCGCGCACATACCACTTTGGTTTAACTAAAGTATTATATATTTATATTATATTATAGTTTATATATTTAATATCTATTTTTAGTATATACATTTATATATTTTGTGGTAGGTATAAGAAAATTAAAAATTATTATTATTATTATTTATACAGATGAAATTAGATATTCTGATTAAATTCTTCTGCACTCGCTTAAATTTTTCACATTTAACCAGCGGTCGACTGGTAAAGAATACCCTAAGACATTAAGTTCGCCTCTGTACAGTATAGTGCATAAAGAGTAAATGAATGAAGGAGGAACTTTTCAATTATAACTACCTCGGCGGTGTAGGAAAACATCGTGAGAAGAGCATGCATATCATAATCGTAACCAGCCCTTTCAGAATCCACTGCTGGACACGCATCAGCCTCCTCATGCACATTGACCTGTGTACGAGGGATTTATGGCCTTAAAACGCCACCGATTGCTATGTATTGTCAGCCGGCTTTATGATACCACTAACCAATCTCGTAAAAGGCGACAAAGGGATAACAAAGCCGCTAGCTACCACAAGCCTTGAGGAATTACACCACCTCTATAACAGTGGACTTGCGAATAGTATACATAGTCCTATGCAAATATTTCTCCATACTCTTGTCTTTTCGCATTTGTCCAAAGGATGTTTAAAATATCCAAAGAACAAATTTATCTCAGTTAACACTCTACAAACGTATTTAAACAAACCATAATTAAATCAGAGTATAATTGAAAACCGCTCAGCGTGACATCTCTGTGGAAATGCCTTGTAAATTCTTCCATACAAACACGTCAGGAGCAGGTTTGAGGGTGATACAAAAGGAAAATAAAACACATATCAACCACATACACTTTTACGTGAGTCGAGGATTGCTGACGTCATTGGAGATTGGTCGTTAGATATTATGGTACATTATTTGAGTAAGGGACCTTATTGATGGTATGGACCGATTAATTTAGTTGTTTTAAGATTAAATTTAAGTAGAAACATACTCTAAAAACTGATTTATAAAAAAATATTTATAAATTTATTTTATAAATTTTACTAATGTAAATATATACAAAGTTAGGCAGCGCATCCAGGGACACCCCTGTACCCACTGTACGTACGTGTTTCGGTATGCCAGATATGCCAGAGCCCATTCCCATCCCATCCTATCCCGTCCCTCCCCATTTCCACAACCCTTTCTCCAAATCGTAGGCAGCGCGCATCTGGGGGCGTTCCAAAGTTTGTCACTTTGGAATGATGTTGATATGTATAGCGAATGTCTATGAACGACAGTATCCATTTACCTACTGGTGGACTGAATGCTAGTCTGACGCTTTTTTTCTAAAAAAAAGGTTTCGAAACAAGGATTTGAACAAAAATGATAGAGCCTCATAACATTTGTATCCGACGGTATACAGTTTATATGTATAAATGTCCAACTTAATTTGGGAGTTTTTGAAAAGTTTTTGATAGCCATATAAACCGAGTCCTCGAATGAAAGCCACATACCTACCGGGAAGCGTAGTGCGGGACGCCCCCGGCCAGGTGGACTGACGAATTTGGTTCATCTTCGAGCTCAACCGAATTAAGAGATCCTGAAATTCGCTCTGAATGCAACCGCCTTATGTGTCTCTGGAGCCACACCCTTCTCTCAGTAATCAACGCATAGTAAAGAAACGTAGGAATCATTAGAATCGATTCAGTCACAAGATTTAAAACGTGATCGAGGTACTTCATTTGAGGAAAAGGCATACTTATCTCCATGTCATAGAATATGTAAACAATAGCAATAAAATTATAATTGATTCAGTTGAATTATAATTTGTATACGAGTATTTTTTTTTTTTGGATTGACTAAATTCTTGTGGCCCTAGTGGCCTTTCAAGAGTCACCGGACTTGAATTGTATACGAGTATTTTATGTAGATTGTTAGTATTTCTTAGTAATAGAATAAAACAGATAAAGAGAGTAAGGACGCCTTTAAAAGATTCAATAAGAACAAAAAAATATTAAAGAAAATACGTCAAAATGTTATTTTTTATAATGTGAATAGCATGCAGGATTAGTTTTCATATGTATAATATATGTGTTCATATGTTTTAAAGTTCATATAACAGAATAAATCAAAATCGGATACATAAAGTAAAAAAAAAAGTTAGAAACATTTATACTTCATACTTTAGTTTCTTAAAATTTCCTTTCATATATTTAAGTATAATTAAAAACAAAGATTATTACTAGTAAATGTCTTAACCTTAAAAGTTTATGTCTTTGTTACCGTGGTTAGTGTATAAGGTTAAGCCGTGGTCATCACTTGTCATGTAACTGTTACCAAAATATGGGCTATATGTCGATATGTCACCTTTTTAGAAAGAAAGTATTTTTGCTGACTTTTAAATTATTAGGTTTCATACACACTTTTTATAGAAAGGCAGCATACAATAAGACTTGTATTAATATTATTATTTGTACTGGAAGCTGATAAAATTGCGCAACGTAAACATTAACTTTGTTCTTTGATCTATTGAAGGAAAGTATATGTATCGATTTTTTTTAATTAGCCCTACTAAAGTGTTTTAATTAAGTCAAATGCAATTAGGTTTTTATGTTTACTTATATAAAATGCGTAATTTCGCTAATTGCAAGCGTGGGTTCGGTACCAAAATCGACTCACGATATTGATGAAAAACGCATGACTCTGCGGAAAATTGATTGAACGTAAGTAAAGGAAAAGCCAATTAAATTAAAAGTATTTATTTTGCTGCTATAGAGCTTTGATACCCTAGGGGTATCTGTACTCGACTCGCATTCGTGTGATGGTGAGTTCAAATCCTCGGCCCGTACCACTGAGTATGTGCTAAGGTACGGATTTTTTAAAAATGACACTAACTCGTCGGTGAGGGACAACATCGTTAGGAAACCCGCAAGCTCCAGAAAAAAAAAGTGGAGTATGTGATCTCTCAATCCGCACTGTGTCCGGGCAGTGGATTACGGCCCGAAAACCTACCACAGTGAATTTACTAGGCACACTCAAGGGTGTTATACCTTACCAGACGCCAGATGTCTATAAGATAAACTGCAGCTGTGGTAGTTCCTAGATAATATAGGTCAAACTAAGCGTACTGTCACGGAAAGGGTCAAGGAACACATCGCAGCTGTATGAAACCGCAAAACAAGTTAATCAGCAATAGCCGAACACATTCTCAACGCTGCAATTAATCACTGGATAGAACTCTGCACTCCCAAAATCCTCTCCACTGAACGTCACTATTGTACCAGTATTATACGTGAAGCGATTGAAATTAAGAAACATACAAATTTCAATCGGAAAGATGGATATAAACTGTCATCGACGTAGAATCCGGTGATTAACAAATTTAAACCCAGCTCTTTACCGTCGAATACGTCCGCGGACATTGTTAGTGTAGTGTGTAGTCTCTCATCCTGGACTACCCGGCTCTTCAGTCAACTCGTGACCATTTGTGCTTTTGTAACCCGTGCCGAAACGTCTAGTAGGAATAAAAGGTAAACAAATGCCTTCATTACACGCGTTCAGACCCGATTTAGAATATAAAAAATAAACACCACGTTGAATACCGTTAGTTGTCAGTATTTATTTATTCATTTATATGCATTCATTCAGGTAACAAAATAATATGCACTCTTACCCTATAGTTGAAGTTTTAGCAATAGAGTAAGAATCAGAGTCACTTCTATGGCATAACAATGCCATAGAATCCCACAAAGGCCGAGATCTGTGCTAGGGCTATCTACAAAAGAATGAAAATAATGCTTAGTATAATGTCCGGTTCCGATAACTTAGTGTTCATTTCTATTAAATATTTTATTAGACGCGCAGTTGTCTTCTAAGCGCGTCGCCCGCATCCGCCCGCCACCTGTACTGAGTAATGAGCGCTTTGAACGTTTTAGATAGAACAAAAAAAAATTACATGTTTGCAATTTTTAATTTACTCCTTAAAATATATTTAATTGCCATTAGAATAGTTTCCAGGTTTTGCGTTATTTTGATGATACGTTATATAATATGTATCATAGGTACATAAACATAGATATTGAAATTATAGATATATGTGTACAATTATATACTTTTATAAGGTGGTAGGCGGCCGAGCAAGCGGACCCACGTGATGGTAAGTGTTACCGCCTCCCATGGACACCTGCAACACCAGGGTATGCGGGTGCGCCGTCGAACTTGCAAAATCCTATTTACAGCTTTCTTGAAGAACCCCATATCGTAGCGTAATGGAAAGACCTCTTGAGGCAGTTTTTTCCACAGACTACGGTTTCGCGTATATTACTTGTATAAATATTAGAAATGTCATAATTTTGTCATAATTTTCCTCTGTGTTTATACGTATCTATTAATTAGATTTTTAGAAAAAAATGTTCGGCCTCAAATAAGTTCTTTAGAAATATTGGTCGCTAGTCACGGATCGTTATTAAATTGCCATGACTCTATGTTGGAACCGAAAGCACATTAGTGCCATATAAAACTGTCAGATTCTCTTTATTTCATAGCGATTGGATTTGCCAATATTTTCGCCAGTTTGCAAAGTTTTTATGACTTTATATTATTGGATATTACAGACGGTCAATACGCGACATATTGGAGGTATGAGCTTGAAAATATGAGAGATGGCGACATGATACAACGTTATTACTAATAACTGTTACTCATGCGTGGTTGTAAAAATACATCAATTAATAGATAGATATACTTTATTACACACCAAAACGTACATAAATGAAACACTAAATACAGGTAAATAGATACCATAGCATACCATCTATTTATGTCTGCCGCCTGAATCTCAAATCACACGCGATCTTCGGCTCTTCTCATCCAACCAGTACTGGTGAAATTTTTCAAGTGGTGGTCTGTCCATATGGACGGAGGGAGTTCCACACTGCGCTTCTCGGTACGTAACCTCAATTCGTGGACTCATCTACTACATCGGTTGTCGTTCTTGTGGCATATATATGGTTTACACAAAGCCATTACACATATCTACTATATTATATGTATAATTGTTTTTATTTTATTATTGTTTATAATGTTCCGCACGTCCAGGACATCATTGGGTTTCAGCTGAAAATCAGCTTTGTGGTTCCTCGCGGACTCATAGCTAAAGCTGAGCTGGACGCCCATTTTACACAGTGTTGTGTCGTAATTGCGGTTGAACTGGGCCGTGTTGAGTCGACTGACTGTAGAGTAGCACTTCTCCATATCTTCCCGTGGGTGTAGTAAAATGCGACTTAACTGATAACGAAGCGGCTATCATAAGCCCTCAGGAACTACACCACGTCTAAAACACTTGGTAAACCACTTGGCCAGCGTGGCGTTTTAAGGTACTACATCTGTCATGGACAAGGCAATGTGCACAAGACACAGTGGATACTGAAAGGGCTAACTGTATTGTTTGCAAACGAACTTTTCTTTCTTTCTTTCATATATCTGTGGACTATTGCCATTTCAGCATACTGGTTCAGCATACCGAGACTAGCCGCTATTTTATTAAAATACGTTGGCACAGATACTGTGCTTAATCTGTAAATTAAGCCTATACTATTCTGACGAAGGCTGCTGTCGTGTACAGTATCTACCATTAACGACCGCGACCCGTCAAGAGATAGCATTGTTCATTGATGAGGAAGATACGAAATAACTTGATCCATAGAAATTGTGGTAAGATCTAGAGGTACAATCTAGGGGCTAGGTTCTAGGTAAAAACAAGAGGCTTCTAAAATTGTTTTTTTTTATTAGTAATAAATATATTTATAATGGCCTATAATAATAATAAATATATCTATAGTAATAAATATATTGAACATGGTATTACAAGTAAGTAATTTTAAGATAAAAAGGGGCCTATTTCAGCTACTTAAAACAGCATGCAAATATTATTATACTTGCAAATATACCTGCTACTTAAACCTTTTTTTTCGGTATTGTTAAATTCTTGTGGCCCTAGTCGTTTTTCAAGTCACCAGACATGTACAGGTTAGGGTGAGCGCAGAAGCCCCTCAGCCAGCAGCAAACAACTGTGTGGAGCTTAAGGGCTGCTTTGCCGGTAAACCATGAGTCGTCGTATAATTATTTAATATTTAAGGGTTTAAGTAGTGGTTTTAAATGAGAATAGCCCGATGACCCCGTGTGGTGGTGAACCTTGAAGGAGGCTTATATGTAGCAGTGGAGGAAGATAAATGTATTTATCTAGATATGCTGATCAATTGGATAGGATTTAACTGTTGTATTTTATTTTGTACTGACATTTTTTCTCTACGGCTTCTCCCGCTTAAAACTCAATTTTATCCGAGTAATCCTTATTATTACTTTATTAAGTCGCACCGGTATATTCACTGTAGGTAAAAAATGACAAAAAATAAATTGGTTGCACGATTATGGAAGAACGGAGATTAACTTATAATTTTTACATTTTATCTTTCCCTCGGTCCGCTTTTTTTTTAAATATAACATTTAAATATAACATAATATGCACACATTTTAATACGTAGCTTTTACTCTCTTGAAGAAACTAAAAAATTGACTTTTTTCAACAATAAATTGTCATTTATTTATTTTTAAATTATGGTGTGTGACAGCTATTTACAATTTTGTACAATTGCTACAATTTATAAATAAAATGATGCACCTTTGTAAAAGCCAATTTAAAAAGAATGACCTAAGTATCTTGTAATACCCTGAATAAGCTAAATTATAAGAAAAACTTAACTTCCAATTTGTACGCATTTTATCTGCTATTTAATGTCTGCTTAATTGTTTAAACTTTAATGAGTACTAATTTTAATGACTCTCTTAATGGGAAGCACATGAACCGTTGTATTTTGAACCTTGTAGCCTTGGTATAAAACCGTTAATAGAGCTTTATGTGATCCGAGTGTACGTAATAGGGAATACGGCACTATCTAAAGATTAAACATCTTTATATCCGTGTACTTACATATGATTGCAAACAGATTATTATTATTATTATAATTATTTTGTACGGCATGTAGTAATTGCTGACATTTTGTTGTTTCTGACATCTATTGTTGATTTTGAATCCAATTTTACTATTAATTATTATGTCTTTTGGTTCTGAGATCAAAATAGTTACCGCTACTGGTAATATTGTAATTTTATCCATCAATATGAATGTACGCCCGAATGTATTAATATGTATGTTAAGCTTATGAATGTTGCACGCCCAGTACGGGTACAAGTGGTACAACTACTGAAACTAATTTTAATCAACTGTTTATTGCAATAAATAAATAAATATTAAATACACGTATACCGTTGCTTCACGAGACATTCTTTGTTGTAACGTAAATGTTTAGTAGGGGAGAGTGCATGCTGCATTCCCACAGCGGCTGGGCGCACTCGACTGGCCACGTTACCCCTCTCTCACAGAAAACTACCTTTAAATGTACTGCATTTCCTACTTTATTGTATTTCCCCAACGTTGACATGCTCCCAGATGCGCTGCCTACCTTTGCGGATTAAGGAATGGAGTGGGAAAATAGGGAGGTATAGAGGATCGCTCTGGCACATCTCACTCACTACCGAAACACGTACGTACATTGGGGAAATAAAATAAAGTGGGAAATGCAGTACATTTCAAGGTAGCCTTCTGTGAGAGAGGGGTAACGTGGCCAGTCGAGTGCGCCCAGCCGCTGTGGGAATGCAGCGTGCACTCTCCCCCTCATAGTGAAGCCTTTGTCTTTCATAGGCTGATGGTGTGGTTTACTACGGTATGTATACAAAGTTTTACTCTCTACACCAGCTTGTTTAGTGGCCCCATTGTAATAATAACCACTTTACGTCCAAGATTATTATCACGGAGCATAAGAAGCCCCCCCGCTGACCTTTCATATGATACTTGATTGCGAGTAAACCTTATCCCCAATTTACCCATATCCTTCCCTTACGGCTTTGTTTATGAAATATTATTTTAATAACGCGTTAATTTTGTTATTATGGTCGTGGTAAAATTAATACCTACTTGTAAGTAAATATAAGATCATTTATTAAACGTAAACAAAAGGTGTGCATGGGCAGCGGTAACCACTTACCATCATGTAGGACCACTTGCTGTATAATTTCACAATATCATTTTTAACTAAAATTAAATAATTATAATAAAAAATAATAATAACTGAACGTTTATTATACCAAATGATCAAAGTATCGGGCTATGTTGACGTTAAACATTTCAATTGGCATAAGGACAACTTTTTAGAAAGGAAAGAAAACATTTTTCGAATAAAATTCTCTATAACTTTATCAATGTTATTATAGATATCGTTTTAACCTTAAGATTAAAATAATATCCGTAACACTTAATAACAAGTAAGGTAGGCAGCGCAGCCGGTAACATGCCAACTTTGTCATTCTGGACTGATGGTGGCACGTATCGCCGGATGTCCATGGGCGACAGTATCCACTTACCAACAGGTGGACTGTCTGTCACTTTCTTTCCATAAAAAAAGTTACAAGGAATTTGTTTGTAAAAAAGTTTTGCGTACCCCTCCTGGGAAGTAGTGGTTCGTGGCTGTTTGAAATTTCCAGGGTCGGTATATTGTGTACGTTTGGTCCTTGTGTCTCTGTGAATTTGGACTCAGCATGCTGGCGGTGAAAAAAGTGCTTAAAGAAATTCGCCGTTGGTGGTGGTTGGATGAGAAGAACCGAGGATTGTGCGTGTCGTGGCGAGCCTTGGGAGAGGCCTATATCCAGCAGTGCAGAGACATAGACCGGTGGCATGGTATGGTAAACTGACGGTACTAATCGCTGGATAGCAAAGCTGATTAGCGCGAGATAAAAGCCAGACCTAGGGTCGCCGGAGCAGTCGATTAGGCTCTTTGAAAGCTCTTTAATTGGTCTTGTTCATGTAAATAGACTGGGATTTATTTAAATAGATTTTTATTTTTTTAATAGGAATTAACAATAATTATTATCCCTTGAATATTGCCCCACGTGAACAAGCGGATTTAAAGTGCTGTTAACGTTCGGCTGTGTCCTTGCAAATCCTATTTAACATTATAAATGTTACTGCTTTTGTACTCTCCGACAAATTTACCAGTGTACCTCATTTGTGAAGATTATAGCATTGAAGGCCTCCTAAATACAAAATATAAACGTATTTCCGCACAATTAATAGTCATTTAATTGAGAATAGAATAAATTCAATGTACTCAATAAATAAACACGCGTATTAATTGATAGTTGAGCTAAATGTCAACTAAATGACTTTAGTTTCAAATTTTGCCAGCCGCAAGGATAAGTTTGTCCTACTATATTCGCAGTTCGTATCTTGTTAAATTTAGTGCATGTTTGTTTTCCTGAAGATATATATGTTTGGTACAAACGGAAACTATTTCGTGTTTTAAGAGAAATCGGAAGAATGACTTGTAAACATGATAAAAAGTGAATATCGTTGTTGGAAATATTCAACTGGATTTTGTATAAGTCCCTGACAAATTGTAACTGACATGACTCACAGAATTAACGAGGTGAAATGGCAATTGGAAGACTATATAACTCTTCGAATGGAGACCACGTACCGAGAAGCTCAATCCCTCACAGAAGACTATGTTGAAATGTACTGCATTTCCCCTTTATCATATTTTCTCACTGTACGTGCGTGTTTCGGTAGTGAGTGAGATATGCCAGAGCCCATTCCCATCCCACTCTATCCAATCCCTAACCATTTTCCCAATTCATTCCTTAACCTGCTAAGGCAAGCAGCGCATTCGGGGGCGTGCCAACGTTTATCTTTCTGGACTGATGTTGGCATGTATCGCGGATGCCTACGAGCGTCAGTATCCACTTACCATCAGGTGGGCTGTATGCTCGTCTGCCGCCTTTTTTCCATAAAAAAGGACACCTTCAAGTATCACTGTAATAATGCAAAAGCTGAAAATTGTTACAAGTTTTACATCTTTACAATCTTTACTAGTCTATACAATAAGTTTTTTTCATGATCTAGAATTCTAGTACAATTCTAAAATATATTTTATTCTACGCGCGTCGCCCGAGTCACATCGCACGCGGCGGCGCCTAGGCGCGGGCGAGCAATGACCACTACGGACGTTTCAGACAGGACAACAAAACGTTTCATGTTTATAACTTTTAATTTATTCCTTAAAGCAGTTTTATTATGTATTTAATGCTGGTATGTGAAATTGGTTGACATGTTTTGCGTTATTTAATAGACACGTTGGATGAGAGGAGCGGAAGATCGCGTGTTTCAGATCGTGTTTAGTAGATGCCTATCACCACTAAAGATATATTTTTCAGTAGTTCATTAGTTTTGCAAACGACGAACCAAAACCTAAATTTAATAAAAGCTTAAGCTTTTCTAAAAGCATACATCAATCGATTAATTTTTAATAAAATTTGTATAGATTAAATAAGAATATTTTTTCGGTTACTACATCACGTTATCGAATTGAAACGCGGGTCATTTTAATACTTTAGACATTTTGAAACGCTGATCATTTTAATACTTTAGACATTTTGAAACGCTGGTCATTTTAAACTTTAGACATTTTGAAACGCTGGTCATTTTAATACTTTAGACATTTTGAAACGCTGGTCATTTTAATACTTTAGACATTTAAAAACGCTGGTAATTTTAATACTTTAGACATTTTGAAACACTGGTCATTTTAATATTTTAGTCATTTTGAAACACTGGACATTTTAAGACACTAGACATTTTGGGACTGGACGATTTGGTGAATTAGTCATTATGGTACATTGGACCTTCTGACACATTGGACCTTATGGACCTGAGCGATCGAATCTACAGCAGACGAGACAACTTGATTTTCTACTCTATGATAAGAATACAATATATATGTATATAAGTGTGTCTTAATATTTTCTCATGATGTTTATATAAGAAAGTTTAAGTCTTAAAGACGCGGTAAAAGCTTCTTCAACTCGGTTCAACGGTTTCTCGATTGACACGAATCAATAAATTAGTTCTGAAGTACAATTTATCGTAGAAAAATATTGTGTACTGCGGCCAAAGTTTATAACTTGGCATATATAGTATAATTTAAATGTGAATATGATTTAAATAATGTAATTTTAAATAAGAAGTTGAATCACTTTTGGATTGGATTTACAATAAAAAGTCATTCAAATATTCAAAGCAGAAACACAATTATTAAACTTTGAAATTGTTCACTTGAAAGTTGCTAAAGCATTGATTTAATTAATGAATGAGAAATTTATTTACTATAAAAGTAATTAATTGGCAATATAGTTTGGAATTCAAACGATTCTAGTTTCCTTTTTGCGTCCGTAATTGAGTTAACAATTATAGTGACTTTAATGTTTATATGAATTGTCCTAACTGAATGAACAAGTTTGTTTTATAACGTTTTTTTTTGCGTCTCCTAGCCGCCTATTGTTTAAGTTGATAATGATCTACAAAGCAGTTTGTATTTGTTTGAACGCCCGATCAGTCAATACTATAGACATACTAGTATTTTCTAAAAATCTAGTTGTTTCGCGCGACTATGTCGAACTTCACATATGCCGTTGGTAGCTATCAAAAAAAAATAATTAAGAATAGCTATTTTTAATTTACTACATAATTATTAGATAAGAAATAATAAACTTGTGCATTAATAACATTAGTAAAGGATCTATGAAACGCCTTTCGAACTCATTTAAATCTATCGAATCTAATTGTAATCTGAGAATTTTTATATTCTGAGAATTCAAACATGATTTCAGCGAAATAACAACCTTTTCGAATACTTGTAGAGGTACAAGTACGTGCGTTCTCGTAATAATCTCTACGGGGATCCATAATTAACTCCCTAAAGTAGGCATTTCACCGTAGATTTTGAAAATACAGACGCAGGCCGTCATGGCATTCCAACTCGCCATGGAGCTCTCAGTCTGTATACAGCGACCGTTCGATGAACACGCGAGCTTCATGTCTTATCTAACGATAACTGTCGAACTTGGCTGTCCGTATTGTCGTTGTTAAGTTTAATAAAAGATTTTACTTCTTTGCTTCTGTACGTATTGATTTCGAACTGGCTAGTTTGTTCAAAAATCTTAATTTATAAAAGACGAAAATTTTTCTCGACTTTTAAAAAGGTGATCTTTTTTGTTGCGTTTTCCAGCTCTTGATGTTTTCAAGTTTGGAGTGGTAACGTAAAGAATTTTCTTTCTGTAAGAAGATATTTGAAACTGTGGAAAATACTTTAAAGAAACTAAAAGTTCTGTTGTTTGTACTTTTCAGTGTTTTTTTCTGAAAACTTTACGCAAATTTAAAGGTGAGTACAATTTATCGCTTAATTTAATAGTTTCACGTGGATTTTAATAAAGGTTTATAATTAGTAATTAGTATTTTTTATATTATAGTGATTGTCTTCGAGCACTCATTTTTAAGGAATTTCTACATTATTATAACAATAGATCCTGACAAAATAACTTAATAGATAATTTACATTTTTAAAGAATCCTATTAGGAATCAATTGAAAATAGAGGATTTTAAAAAAAAATCGTATATATATCTTATCTATACTAATATAATAAAGAGGTAAAATTATGTGTTTGTCGGTATTGAACCGATTTCAAAAATTCTTTCACAAATAGGAAGCTCCATTATCCGTTTCTAATATAGGGTATATTTTATTCTGAAATTATGAAAAAAAAAACTTATACACCGAAGCGAAGCGAGGGCGGGTCGCTAGTATAACATAAATGGGAAAATTAATTTGTTTATTTCTGTTACCTAACAATTCTGCAAGAAATCAAGAAATTGTTATCATATTTGGCAGATGTTCAAATATTGACATAATTATGTTATTTTGTACAACTCTGTTCCTATGCGTGACTTTTAGGCCGTTTAATTTTATTCTTGAATTCTCCGTGTATTCTTCATAGAGAGAAAATGTTACGTAAAATTGTTATAATCTACAATTTCACATTTTGGTCTAATTGTACCTGTACTAGTATCAATCTTAACGTTTAAATACAGAGCATAGGCCTCCTCTAGTAAATCCTATCAGGCCGTAATCCACCACGCGGGCCCAGTGCGAATTGGTGGATCACATACTACAGATTTCTTTTATTTTTGAGGCATACGGGTTTCCTCACGACGTTTTCCGTCACCGCTGAGTTGGTGTCATTTTTTAAAAATCCGTACTTATGTAGAAACTCAGTGGTTCGGGCAGAGGATTTGAACTCACGATCACACGAATGTGAACCGATTATAGATACCCCTAGGCCAGGGGTCGGCAATTAATTTTAAGTGGGGTCCAGATGATTAAAATGTATCAATCGAAAGTCCATAAAAAAAAATTGAAAGCTTCTTTGTATGCCAGAAGAGGAACGTGGTCAATAAAAACTATTTATAATATTTTCATGTTTATTAAAGAAGCCATAATAGCCATAATAAAGCGTCGTCGTTATCTAGCTAGAAACTGTGGTACTCGTTCGCTCGCCGCTTGCATGGCAACTGATCGCTCTCGCGCTAACACTTTAAAAATGGCGCGAAAATAATATTGAAAATGCATCACATTATGCAGACTGTACAATAGAAATAAATGGATAGAAAGGTAGCAGGTCCAGTTCTATACCCTTCGTGGTCCGGATCTGGACCGCGGTGCGCCAATTGCCGACCCCCGCTAGGGCAGTAAACTGGTCCAGTTATCTTTTGAAAAAAAAAAAAAATTTTTTAAACATATTTATTGTAGAAAGTTCTATTTTTGTCCATAATGTATTAAAATAAATAGTTGTTTTTCCCGTTAATATGACCGAAGTCGCGGATAACTAATAATTTTATTAAAATTATCTATTTATATACATAAAAATGTAAACGTTCGTTTGTTCAAAATCTTAAATCTCCGAAAGTTCTTCACCGATAGCTTTGAAATTTTGACACAACGTTGCATTCTAATATGAGCGTGATAGGTACCTATCACAGGGTAAACACATGTTTTATACAACAACGAAAAATCGGTAAAAACAGGGTAAGCGCTATCTGTTGGGCAGCCACAGCAACGCGTGGCCGGCACAGCTAGTTATTAATAGAAATTACAAAAATACATTAAATTGTCTTTAATACTTTGGCGATAAGCTATTGACATGCAAATAAGAGATTTATATGTAGTTATAGCTTGCAACCAGGTCTCTCAGGATCCACAGCTGGACATAGCTTACAATTACACAATTAAAATTACGGAAATGTTATAGGGAAAAATATGTCAAAATTCCTAGAATTGCATGTTCGTAAATCGATAAGCTGTTATGATGTGCAAAGTTGCCTTATCAACATTAACTGGTAGATATGATTGCAAACACACGTTGTACCATTCAAATAAAAATATATGTATGTACTTATATCGAACGCAACTATATGTAGGTATTTTTCAGATAAGGCCGGTGAAATGCGCCGTGATCAGAAATAAATTTATAGAAATGAAATTTACTTAGTGAATGTGGTTACAAAGATTATATAAAATTTCTCACATCATGCTATAAAATGACTTGTAATTGTCAACGCACCTCTCGTCATCAAAGCCTGGTACCTTCGTCAGCACTGTCTTGATAGATGAAGAAGAAAATATTTATTTATCACAACACGGCACACAGAACACAGTAAATGCATAGTAATAATATAACAAGTGTGCTTAAACTTGTAGGGGAGAGCGCACGCTGCATTCCCACATCCGCTAGGCGCGCTCGACTGGTCACGTTACCCCTCTCTCATAGAAGACTACCTCGAAATGTACTGCATTTCCTACTTTATCGTATTTACCCAATGTACGTACGTGTTTCGGTAGTGAGTGAGATATGCCAGAGCTCATTCCCATCCCATCCTATCTCTCCATTTTCCCAACCCTTTTTCCCAGTCCATTCCTCCATCCGGGGGCGTGCCAACGTTTGTCATTCTGGACTGAAGTTGGCATGTATCGCGGAAGTCCATGGGCATCAGCATTCACTTACCATCAGGTGGACTGTATGGTCGTCTGCCGCCTTTTTTCAATAAAAAAAAGTTTCCGAATGTGTGTCCCAGCGACAAAAAGGATACCTAGCATAAAGCTATGGAACAAAAGGAAATGAATCACAACGCTGATATTCTGCTAGGGCCTTATAGTACAGTACACTCAGGAACAATGACGCGAAGTGGATTAAATCGAATGTATATTTGTGAAACCTAAAAATGATTAAATAGGTACTCTTAAGGTTAAAACGCAAATTACTGTTTTATTTGCAATAGAGCAGAGAAGAGAGACAAAAAATATCTTCTATACATATAATAAAACTGTAGAACCAGCGTGTCTGTACATTGAATATATTTACCAAAAACTGATTGGGGGCGATGAAGGAAGTAAGGTATCAGAATACAAAAAGACGATTTTAAAAATGTTTGTCTGTTCGAACACGCTAATCTCCAAAACTACTGAACGGATTTTCATGGGGTTTCCATAGCTTAGCTTGGCGCTTCGAATAGGCTTTATTTCATCGAAATTGCCTGGCGGGAAGAAAAGATGCTGTCTGTATACAATTCCACCCGTACGAATTCGCGGGCACAGCAAGTATGGAATAAAATGAATCCATGAAATGAAATGTCAAAATATATTATTGAAAATACGGCTAAAATAGATAGGGGGCGGTACTGTTTGGGTAACCAGACATTTCCAGATATCTGATTCCAGATTAAAAAAATACACAATGATAAGAGTAATTTAATATACCGTAACCAGCCTTTGTATCAGCTAGTGCTAGACATGGGCTGGACATGCACAAGACAATGTGCATGAGGGATGTAAGGCTTTAAAACGCCACGCTGTAAAAACTGGACTGACCCGGAACACCAGTATTTAACTCTTGGAATTATCAGTTCGATTATTGTAATTTATGTCCGATTATAAGGTCCTTTATTATAACGATTAATTGTATTTTTTTGACTATTTCAGGTTTAATAACTACATTAAGGGTTTAAAGACTTACGATTTAGACCAGTCCATTACCATAACTCGTATACCTACGGGCACTTCTGTAATAATTAATTATTGTGTTACTATAAAAACCCAAAAAGTGTTCTGTTGTATAAACGTTTCTTTTCATGGGTACAACGTCCGGAATATTTTCCTATGTAAGTTGCATCGAAAGGCCAGTAGTGGGTGATAAAATGGCCTGTGGAATACATACTAACGAATATAATTCGTAATAATAAAGGGTTTTTCATTAAGAGCGCTCAAACTTTGAAATGAAATAAAACAAGCTGTCTAAGCGATATTTCCACAATTGTTTTTTTTATTTTAAAGTAAATTTGATGACATTATGTGTGGAATATAATTTCGGCCAAATGGCCGCCGCGGCTCTGTTGTAGGTAGCGTATCCTGGTGGACCAATTTTGAACGACTTCTTCGCATAAATGGGGCCCAATTTCATGAAGAACGCGAGTTATGTTGGCCTTCAGGGCGGCAATCCCCTGTGGTTTGTCTGCATAGACCAGAGATTTTACGTAGCCCCACAGAAAATAGTCGAGCGGCGTTAAGTCACACGATCTCGGTGGCCAGTTGATGTCGCCACCACGCGAGATGACGAAGCCCTCGAACTTCTCATCCAATAAATTCAATGTTTCCCGTGCAGTATGGCAAGTGGCGCCGTCCTGTTGGAACCACATGTTTGTAAGATCCAAACCATCCATCCTAGGCCACAAAAAAGATGTTATCATCGTCCGATATCGGTCGCCATTGATAGTGAGCGCGGCTCCTTGCGCATCTTCGAAGAAATAAGGGCCGATGATACCGCCGGACCAAAATCCACACCAAACAGTGACTTTTTCGGAGTGTAGAGGCACCTGATGAATCTCCAGTGGATTTTCGTCGCTCCAAATCCGGCAATTTTGCTTGTTTACGAAGCCACTTAACCAGAAATGAGCCTCATCACTGAAGATGATTTTTTTCCCAAAAGCAGGGTCTGCCGCCAAATGCTCTAAAGCCCAATCAGCGAACACACGACGCTGTCTGTGGTCGTTGGGCTTTAGTACTTGAGCTAAATGCACTTTGTATGGATGAAGGCCCAAGTCTCGACGCATAATCCGCCAAGTTGATGTCGCAGAAAGACCAACCTCTTGCGCACGACGCGGAATGAACTGTCTGGGGTTTTCTCGCACACTGTCCCGAACGGCAACAATATTCTCCAACGATATTGCGTTTCTTTGACGTACAGGCACTGCTTCATCGGCCACCGACCCGGTTGTCTCAAATTTATGGATTAAACGACGGATTGTGGACTCTGCAGGACGGCCACGAATACCATAAATTGGACGCAGCGCACGGAACGTTAGGCGAACAGAGCACTGATTTTGATAATAAATTTTAACAATTTCAACGCGTTGTTGAATTGTGTAGCGTTCCATGATTAAATGTCAAGACTAAATAAGTATTCCTGTCAAATTTGACAGCTGTAGCTTCACCAAGATGGCCGCTATACAATGTCAAAGTTCGAGCGCCCCTATTGAAAAACCTTTAGATATCCAATATCCTCTACTCTACCTCTATTATGTTCCATTCCATTTCCATTTGTTTAGAAAATTCAATGATAACAAACGGATATGATAGGTGCGGATAAAAAGTTTTTATGAAATAATTCAACAGGTTGTTTAACTAATTTGAACCATGATTAAACACAAATATTTTAAAAGTGTTCGATGGAAAAATGGAACGCTCGCGGATGTGTTCGACAATAAAAAGGATTATTGTATTTTCACCACACAGTAAATTTATCACGTTTTTAAACGTCCAGTATACATTGATTGTATATTCGCCACAAGTACATATCTACAATCTGCCTTGTATTAGTAGTGATTTTATTAAACTTTTCTTTCCGACATTACTTTTCAAGATGTGGCTTAAAAAATCTTGTGACGAAATAACACACAGAAAATCTGTGCTGTGGCGAATTCACACACGTTTTTTTCTATGGCAAATTTACAACTGTGGTGAATATACAGGAATCCAACAAGACCAAGTTTGAATAACAGAATATAATAAGGAAATAGCAAATATGTGGTTCGAACAATGTTATCAAACCGTACATATAAATATTGGATACAAGCCAAAACCTCTGGGAAGCGGACCCTTTATACATACCAAAAGTGATTTCTGCGCATATTTTAGCAAACCATTTGCAAAAGTTACTTTTTTATCTATCGATGACCGATCAGTATAATCGGGAATATTTAGCTTGTTTATGCAGATGGTCGTACGGATCTCGGTCGAACAAGCAATTGTTTAAAGACAAATGCCATTTGGCATAGTAGCAACTGCTTCAAATATTCATATTGATTGCTAATGTGGATACTCGTATGTATAATAAGTTTAGTAGATTGTTATTACGCCCATCAATGATTCATTCATTCAAATATTCTAATAAGGATTTTTCTAAAGAAAGGTAAGAATGTTACCTACTTACCAAAAGGAAAGAGTAATCTGTTCGTTTTTGTTTCTAAATTCATGACACAGGGTATCTTAGTGCGGTCCACTGAGTTTCGTATTATGTTCGATCTCACTCCAGCTGTAGATATCCACTGCTAGATGTAAGTTGTCCTATGCTGACGTCATTCTTCTCTATTTTGTCAACCTCGTAAGACGCTTTGCCGTCCGTACGAGTGTGTTATTTTACTTAATATAAAAAAATATAAATTTATAATCATTTTAGGTATTATGATTGTAGGGGGAGAGTGCATGCTGCATTCCCACAGTCCCTGGGCGCACTCGACTGGCCACGTTACCCCTCTCTCACAGAAGACTACCTTGAAATGTACTGCATTTCCTATTTTATCGTATTTCCCCAACGTACGTACGTGTTTCGGTGGTGAGTGAGATATGCCAGAGCCCATTCCCATCCCATCCTATCCCTCCCTATTTTCCCACTCAATTCCTTAATCTGCAAAGGTAGGCAACGCATCTAGGAACGTGGTAACGTTTGTCATTCTGGACTGCTGTTGGCAAGTATTGCAGATGTCTATGGATGACAGTATCCACTTACCATCAGGTGGACTGTATGCTCGTCTACCGCCTTTTCTATGGTCGTTTTTCTTGCAGAATCAGTATGCTGAAGTGGCAATATACCAGGCCGATAGTGGAAACAGTGGAGAGACATAAGCTAATTGATTAGAATACATTTAGCAAATATGTATGAAAATAGTAAAAATTCAAAAATTGATGATCAAACATTGATGATCAGAAATTGAAAAATAAAAATCATGAAATTTTCCGCTGAAAATCATAACTTCGGTAATGGATTTGTATAAAAGTATAAAATAAAGTATATTTGTATAAAAGTGATATAAATTTGGCAACCTGCGGGTCATCTGTCAACATCGTGACAAGTTTTACTATTAGATAAATTTGAATTTTGTTATGCAGCCAACTGTGTGAGATAGGCTGAAGCCAAGCTAGCCTGCTGGCCAGCAGATCACGTCTGAAACCATTGTTAGGCGCGACCTGCATAGCGTGCCTGTCAATTGATCTGAAAGTATCGGCCAATCGAGCCTTGTTTAGATAGATACATGGTCAATGCTTTAAGGTTGGGATACCTTGAATTCAGTAGTTGGGTATTCAGTTGAATACATTTGAGAAAATTAAGTTAGTTTTATAGAAAAGAAAGTAGGCGGCAAACGAGCAGATACCTGGTGGCGAGCGGATACTGTCGCTCATTGACATCTGCGATAAATGTCAACATCAGAACAACGAACTTTGACACGCAACGAACTTTTTATACGTACCTATATAGTTGTATTCGCATGAGCAAAAGATATTTAACAACCTGGACCGCAAATAGGTATTCTTATTGCTAAATTTGTGAGGAAAACACGCACAATGTCAATTATTATTAGTATCTACAGTTGTTAAAGATGTTGTACCGTTTCTGCTAGTGTTACAACTTACAGTTTGTTCTTTTATTAGCAAAATATTTCTTATAAAAACGTTTTGTATTAATTTAAAAGAGTTATTAATTATTATAGATAGGGTCTTCTGTGCGTACAATATGAATTGAGAATAAAACGTGAAGATGTAATAAAATTAAGAGTATTATCGTACAGGAATACTATTTGCATTAAATTCTCATTGGTACACAATACATATAAATTTCACCCTCTGATAATCCGATTTGCATAATCCTTGTAAATTGCAATTAAAATGACTTACATGCTTACGTTGGATACTGTTGACCTGAAGTGTGTTATGTCCTGACGTACTCATAGGTTTAATGATAGGTAAGTTGATTTCGGGAAATTTGTTAGTATTTTACAAGGACCTAAACCACTGAGTAACACAAGAGCCACAAGGGGGTTACAACTTTTAAATGCTTATATAAATCATCACATTATTCAGAAACTGACACAATTGGAAACTCCCCTTCAGAATATCTGCCTGAGATATCTGTGTGTGTCGCTTTTTGTCCCGAATCGGTACATCAGCGCTCGTAGGTGCCTTACTCATCACCTACTGGAGGAGGTTTCATCTCGTACTAACCTCCAACGTAAATGCACCGGTGTCACATGCTATACGTTATATTAATAAAATGTTAATGAGGCGTAATGATAGATGTTTTCTTCACAAATGAACATATTATTATAATTAACTTATATGATGTTGATTTGATATTAAGTAAAATTGCACCATCTATCTATTTATTGATATCGTTATCTGTTTCCTCCTTACCACCCAAAGGTTGCCTGGAAGAGATCGCTTTGGTGATAAGGCCTCCAGTTGTACTTTATTGGTTACTTAAATTGTCTTTTTGCAATTAATCTAAGGAGTCAATCTATCTATCTATGCTGTGGAATTGTGGTTTTATTGCTACTTTACTATTGCTAATATTGCTAATATTTTATTGCTAATAATGCTACTATTGTTCGTGTACTTTCAAAATCAATGCACGTCGCAACCTGTGGAGATGGCTAAAATCAAATGCACGCAAATAGCAGGAAACACACAAACAGAATGAGTATGCAAATGAGAGTAGTTTCCTTTGTTTATCACTTTTTATACTGCAAGTTACAGGAAATAAAAAGTTAAACGCGAATGCGCTCCGAAATAGAAACACGCAAACAATCTGGACAACGTAAACACTTTTTATCACATACACGTTTAGACTGTTTTAAACGAGATATTGTTTCAATTGAAATGTATTTATACACTAAACTATAGATTCCCAACCATTTTATACATACCGCTTCCATCAAAAACACACAAAAAGCACTGCTTTACCCTTAATTTGTTTAATTTAATGTAGTAAGAGCTACCTCAAGAGGTCTTTCCATTAAACTGCAATATGGGGTTCTTCAAGAAAGCTGTGAATAGGATTTTGCAACGTCGCGTCGGCGGCGCACCCGGATATCCCCGGGTGTTGCAGGTGTCCACGGGCGGCGGTAACACTTACCACCACGTGGGACCGCTTGCTCGTCCGCTTACTTCACTATAAAAAAAAAGGAAATAGCGAATCATTCAAAAAGTTCGTTAATAATATTTCACTGCAAATTGCAAACAGCTCTTTCAGTGTCCACTGTTGGATATGGGCTTCTCATGCGAGTTGTCGTACATGAGGAATGTATGGCCTTAAAACGCCATGCTGGCCTAGTGAGTTAACGAGTCCTCTCTTTCAGACGTGGTGTGTAGTTCCTCAGGGTAGTGGCTTTGTTATTCCTTAGTCGTCTGTTATGAGACCGCACGGTAATAATGTCACACATTAATTTGCTATTGGCTCTAAAGTTAAATTACTTTTCTCTAAATTTTAACTTTAAAATATGTAAATGAATAAATACGAAAACAGAAATAAAAACAATCGATACTAAAATACTGAAGCCGAGTACTAAATATCCCAAAGCCTTTAATCTGTGAGAGGGAGAGTGCAGTATCCGTCCCCATTTTCTCAAACCTTCCTCCAAATCCATTCCCATATCTCCAAAGGTAGGCAGCGAGCGCATCCGGAGGCGTGCCAACGTTTGTCATTTTGGACTAATGTGGGCATGTATCGCGGGTGTCTATAGGCGACAGTATCCACTCACCATCAGGTGGACAGGACGCACGTCTGTCGCCTTCGTTAATAAAAAAAATCGAATATTTGCCAAATACACCGGTTTTTCCTTCCTGAAACAAAATATCGCTGCTTAATATATTACCTTCAGTATCTATTGTTTCTGACCAGTTCTAAGTTACGTGAGTCTTCTACGAAGGCTCTCGTGATAAATAAACAGTATAATTATGTACGAACCTAATAAATTCAAAATAGGCTTTAATAAAATAACTGAACATTTTCCACTTGAAGTTATTTACGTCTTTGTGAGTATTCCCTTTGAATATTAAGTTTTCCTGTTTCTCAGACTACACTTTCAATCGTTATCCACATTTCTACGAAGTGAAGTATTATTCGTACGTTATACATATGATAAATACATACAATACATATAGCTGCTACATACGAGTATAATTACAGTTGAAAGTTTAGATTTTTTTTTTGTTGTTAAGGCTGGGATACTAAATCTTTAAACCTAGACTAATAAATTATTTAGAGAACATTTTCTTCTAACTCCCGGGGATCCCATTTGGCTTCGCTGATTTCATTCATGGCGTTCAAATCATGTCATTCACGCAATGAAATTATTTTCAAAATCTGTCTTTTCGTTTTTGAGTTTATCTTAGATAAAAACAAACAAAAAAATTAAACAAACTCTTTATGAGATTTTGCATTTCACTATGATTTTATTAGTTTTGTTTGAACTAGTAAGGGATCGGGGACACGTCTGTAACTTCCCGTTAAAAAAATCTTATTCATAGAAGAAGAAAAAAGTTTTGTACTTGTCCAGTAACTAGAACTAATTTTAAGTATTGACAGTAATTAATTTAACATTTGACAGTAATTACACTGACAATACATTTTTAGTAGCTAAATAAGATTTTATATGTTTTTTAAATATACTTAGTGACAATAGTTACTTTTCAGATAACACGTATTATTCACAATGTATAAAATAAATATGTAACGGTCTCGCGAAATCGTGATATTAAAATTAGTTCTAGGTGTTTACATAAAAACTTATTTAATCACTACATTAAGGTTAATTAAATAAATCTAAAGAAAACAATAGAAAATGCTTCAATCTCAGAGAATAAAAAATGAAACCTCTTCGGAAACTCCGTAACATTTCGGAAAATCAGTAAATATTTCTAATAATTTAATAATGTCTGGGATTTCCTTTACCTTTGCCCACACGTTTCATGGAATTTGGAATATAAACATAAATTAATTATAGCGATATTCTTAACATTAAATTATATTTTTTTACATTACAGTGTTTTTGTACATATATTTAGCTTTCTATAATCTAAAACAACCGTGTTAGCTTTGACATCTGGTGAAGTCATGATGTCAGCATGCTATGTATCTCATAATAGCGACTAAGGTTATAAAAACACACTCCATACTTTTACCATCGGCGACAGGCGATTCTGCGCTCGCTCTAAATTATACATGTTCGGTGACTAGGCCCTAAGGACCACAAGAATTTAGCCATTCCGAAAAAGAACATAGTTGTGCTTTTTTGCTACTAATCGATGAGCTTCTTCATCACGATCGATTTACAAGATCAACGGCAAACGGACGATGCAGGAGGCTATTTAACGAAGCTGTATAAGTACTTATTTGTACTTATACAGAGTAACAGTAGCATTATAATGACAGATTAAGCGATTACTTGGTGCAAATTGTTTTTGTAATATCTTCTAACTAAACAAATTATGTTGTTAAATGAAGATTTTATTAAATAAAGATTAGTAAACAAGATAAGATAAAGATTAACTCTTAATAATGAAAACTGAAATATTTTTACTGTCGTGAATTACCTCTAATCATTTTAATTCAAATTTTAGTGAAAGCCTTTCCGCTATAGACATGTCACAAGACTATAACTGTTAAATTTGACACGATACAAAAATATGGAACACACATTCATGACGTTGTGTGACAATTCCTACTAAAAAATATCAATGTAAGCGCCAGTCAGCAGGGAGATTTCGCTATTTTTAGTGCACGATGGAGGTATGGCCTGAAAACACCACGCTGGGCAAGTTGGTTGGTGAGTCCACTTATTTAGAGGTGGTGCAGGTCCTCATAGTTTGTGGCAGTGGTTTTGTTATCCCTTAGTCGCCTTTTACGACACCCACGGGAAGTGATGTGGTCGTACTACTTACTCTACAGCCGTCCGACACAACACGACAATTATTTGAAATCTACCTAAAAAAAAATTAAAATGTTTTTTAAATATAAAACAAGGCCTCTGATTAATGCTCATTTTAATCAAACAAAACAAACTCATTAATAATGCTTCCCGATCTAAACTTGATACTATATTAATGTGAAACTTATACAAATTAGATCTAATTATATTCTAATCTCGGGTGTATCATGGTTATTTTAAATTTTTTAGCGCGTCTTTGAAGTCAGTTTTTTGTTTTCAAAACAGTCTATTTTCTAAAACGATTGACTTCTATAATTAACTTTCCATAGAATTATTCTTTAGTATGTTTAATTTATTATGCGAACTTAGCATTAGCAAACTTAGGCAATCATTAGATAGAAAAGAAACAACAAGTATCAAGATGTTTATGTTACACTATAAATTCAACTTACTATTAAAATAATGTTGCCATATTTGGAACGCCGTGTTTGGAGAATAAAAGGTTTATTAATTTAATTGTACAAGTTTTTCATTTATAATGTAATAAATAAAATATTGTCGCAGAACGATGCTGCGCCCGCTTGCTTTAGAACAGCACCATACAATCCCTTCCCGCGGTTTTTACTTAACAAGCCCTGAGGAGTTCCTCTAAAAAAACCTTTAAACCTTATATAACCTTTATAAGAATGGACTTGCCTACCTGCTTGTCCAGCGTGGCGTTTTAAGGCCACACATTCCTCATACATGAGGCCATACACGAGGAGGCCCATGACTACGGATAAGGCAATGGACTATAAATGTAATTTGTATTTTTAAAAATGGGCAACATTTTTAAAAAAAGAATTGTAAAAATGTAAAGAATTTCGATTCGACCATTGTGCGGTGTTTCAGACTACCCAGATGTTTGAATAAAAATTTCACGATAACAACACGTGATACGACTGAGACTTGTAAACCAAACCATCTTATATATTATGACCTTTAAAAATATTCCTGCACCTCACTATCGGCAGATAGTATGTAAGCCTCTAATACCTGTGATCAAGTGATACGTTATCTGATGAGGTTTAAGTGATGTTTGGTTGAAACCACAATTTTTCGCCAAATATTTACGTCTATAAACTATACTATGCCCTTGATTTCGCTGGAACATTTGAATGTCCAGTAAAATGTATGTATGCATGTAATTTTACAACATTTTAACTGTTATTGCATCTAACGCACTATCTTATCATAGCCCGAAGGTTGACTGGGAGATAATGCTTCAGAGTTAAAGAATAAAAAAAATTAGGTAGTAGACGAGCAGGCAATACCATGGTGGCATATCGACGCTGCCACCATATACGCCAACATCAGTCAAAAATGACAAACGTTAGCACACATTCGGATACGACGTATACTTTTGGAAATTTAGGAATGGATTTAGAAAAAGGATTGGGAAGGATGGAGAATAAGAATTATAACGGGACAAGATTTCTCCGTTACGATTTTGTCTGTTTTGGACCTATGTCACGTCGATAGGAATCGTATTGTGGGCTATTGAGAACGGTATTATTTATTATTATTATTATAGTTATTATCTGTGGTTATAACTTAATGAAGCCGATCAATATTATTCATTGCCTCCTTCGTTGACTGATAGGTCGGGATCAGATTGTTTTTAGTATATATTGCGGTAACTATAATTTCGCCAAATATAATATGACTTGATTTTGAACTATTGATATAAACTGTAAATGTCTTAGTCTCCCCTTCAATCACGAGGACACAGTGAAATCAATGAGACATGAGCTTTGCGTTTGTGTGATTGCACACCGATAGTGTACAGTGCAAACAAATTCGACAATCCGATTGGAAAATTCGGCACCACTCACACAGATGCCAAGCTTATGTCTCGTTGATTTTACTGTATACCAGTTCACAACGTTAGATTATGTCTATCCATTGTTCGATATAGGCCTCTCTGAAGTCTTCACACGATCTCTCACTCTTCGAATAAAGCCACTATCGGCGAATTTGTTCAAGTAGTCAGGCCACCTGGCTGGAGAGCATCTCACATTACGCTATCCAGTACGAAATCTCCATTTAGGATCTGTCCACTTCATTAGTTGTCCGTCAGCTATGTCGGGGACTTTCATTATTTGGCGAATCTCTTTATTTCGGATGTCTTCTCGCAAAAAAACTAATAATACTCTCCACTGCTGATAATAGCGAGCCTTGGGAGAGGTATGTGTCCAATACTCGCATATTGATGTGTAATTTGACGTTCAACTATATAGATATAATAAGACTATAATATCCAACTGCAGGCACAGGCTTTTTTGTACAATCCTTCACGTAGACCCAGTGCTGATTGGATGATAAAACACAAGGCCCCTTTTTCGTCTGTCTAGCTGTCTCTCCGTCTGTCTGTATGAACGCGAATCACGCAAAAACCGGTGGATGGATCTTAATTAACACAGGTATAAATTATATGCTAGGTTAACATTTGGAGTACTTTTTATGCAGCTTAATTACAACGTTCCCACGGGAATCAGAAGTTCACGCTTACGAAGTGGTTGGCGCCGCTAGTTCTTAAATTACGACTAGAACCTTCATGAACTCCATCTTATGAACATAATATATCCAGTTTAACAAACTGGATATAATTAGCCATAAATTAGTCTATAAAATAAAAAATATATAAATACATAATTATAAATGATAATCTATAATCTATATTATAAATCTATAAAATGTATTAACCGTATAATTATTATATAGTGAAAAGTACCTTTGGGGAGCTAGGCATTTTTATTTTTAAATATACCTCCTATTTATTTTTTTGGAAGTTTATTCCCCAAAATATAGTTACACATAATATTTTCGTGTAAAATTGTATTTCATGCGAAACTTCAGTTTGTCCATAAATTTTACATTTGTCATATATGAGTATACTTTTAAATTGATCGCTTTTGAGTCGGCTTGTATACATTTGTGGAGATATAATAAAGATTTTCCCAAGTAGAAAGTCATGATTTCGTATTATACAACATGTTATTTAGAAATACAACTACAAAATATTGCCTTTACATGCCTGAATTCCAAAAGAAGTTTTACCACAGTTTTAATTGTATGTTGGGTAAATTTACAACGCTGATTTTCGCCTGAACTAGCATTAGGACGTGAGGGACTAATTACTTACAAGGTTATTTACTTAGTACACAATATCACGTGTAACGTGGTTTATTTAAATAGTATATATTTGTTAAGTCAGTTCCTCGCGTTACAAGAAACTTTATAAAATAAACGAAATAACATATATGAATTACTTATTGTTAATAATATCTGCGAATGAGGTCGAAAAAAGCAGCGATCTGACGCATATCTCACGGGAAAGCGGAAATTCCACATAAAGCGGGAAATGCAATACATTTCAAGGTAGTCTTCTAGGAGAGAGGGGTAACGTGACCAGTCGATTGCGCCCAGTGGCTGTGGAATTCAGCGTGCAGGTTATCGCTCATTGCGGACTTTGCCCAGAAGCTTTATGCAGTGTCAACATTACTATACTTTATATCTCTACTAAAAAAAAATATTTAGAAAGATTCCAACCAATTGCATCAAAGCAGTTACTTTAAAATCTTACCTATTTCGAATCTTATTTATAATTTGAAGCTGATAGATTTTTTGGTATAGAGCCAAAACGAAATTGTTTTACTTTTGAGAATGGGCACACGTTTGTTAAAATAAGAAAAATAAATACAATGTTTTATTTTCAGAGCACAGATCGTAGACCTTCAAAGTGCGTCAATTGTTATTATAAAAAGCGTTCTCAGTTAAGATGTTTCATCAAATATTGCCAAGTATTCAATTTAAAACTATAAATATTCACGTATTTTGGGAGAATATTATGCAGATTCTTATTTTATTTTACTATAGCCATTGCTCAGAAGGTTGCGTGTTCAAATCACGTCGGGGTCACCAGTTATGTGGGGTAGCTATGATGGATAGATAGTTCTATGGAGATGATACTTTATTAACTTATTAACAATTCGTGAAGCAAGATTATTAAGAGGTGTGACGCAGGCTTCGCCGCAGACTGCTTGTGACGCACTGCGCGTTGCAATGTCGTGTCGCCCGTCGCCGGCGCAGGGCGGCGGCCGCTGTGACGTCAGAGCTCGAGTGCGCGTTTACTTTAGCTCCGTCCGTCACGTCGCTCCACAATACTATTAATAAAATAACAAATAATATAAAAAAAAACCTTTATACTATAGCTATTTTTATAGCCTATATGGTACCACGAGGTGGATTGTATGCCTGCCTGCCGCCTTTTCTATAAAAAAAAAATCTCGACTCATTTAATCAGAAATAAGCGGTTTGGCTGGTTTATGCAAAAAAAAAGCCACGAAGACCAAAATCGCATAACTTAAATATGTTAAGAGTTAGTTTCATATCACTTTAATCCACACCCATTACAAATGATTGAAAAATTTCTAGATATTGCATAATATTTTTCCGTATCTAATATCGTATTACTCTATAATGTAAACCTAGTTTTAGATAATTATTCGGCAACTAGTGAAAATCAGATGAGACTGTTATCGGTATGGGAATCTATACCTTGTTAATGGGATGCGAGATCCCTATTATCTAATCATGGATTATGGAAACGACACCTATACACCGGTAAATATTTGACAAGATAATAACACGAGATATGGTGGTAATAAATTGTTATATGGTGTCGTATCTTGGCAGATTAGTTCGCGAATTACATTTATTATTAATTTTCACGAACTTCTAATAGTTTTTGATTGATTATGTTATGTTCAACGGTTTGTTTACATCCACTGTCAATCAGTTTAAGTCAGCTAATTATATATAGTTTAATTTCTTTTCTTTTTATGTGAAGAATAACTGGCAAGCGATACTCCGTAACATGTATGCTTATTCTCATTTGTCTGACATGATAACAACTTTTCACAGAACTTTATTTTTAGAATGGCAACTTTCAATGGTATTACAATCAGCCATGTACAGATAGTACAACCAAAGATATTTGATTACAACTTCATACGTACAAAATACGAAAAGACTTTCTCCCCGACCTATTAAATCTCGTACTTGAAAAATTAAGAAGAATGAGGAAATATTCAGTAAATTTTGAGGAGTAATAGAAAATGAAGTACAGGAGGAGAAAGGAGAATATTGATCTTCAACTCAAGTACGTCTGTAAAATACGTATACCTGATGGTACTTGCCAAATATTGTTTGTACTTTGATTTGAAGGTACTTAACCCCTTCAGTTCCGTAATAGGCGGCGCAGATTTTTCCAGCACTTTGAAGCAGCGTATCTAAAGCTACCACGAGATGCAACTGTGACCAGGGATTCAGAACAAAGTTTATAAGCTCTAAAATTACATGTAGCATTATCACGTAACCTTTTTCAGCTTGTGATAAAGGTCTGTGGGCTGATGATATTTTATGACACCAAAAAGCAAAATGGCTAAATGAAGTTCCCTACGAGGCACCATCATTATCATCATGTTCAGTAGCTCTCGAATTATTTCAGTCTACGTGTTTTGAAAATGTAACATTCTTAGTATGTAGCACATAAGTTTCAAAGTTGACTTTTTAATGAACCCCTCCTCAGCTTCAACCCCCTCTAGAAGTCACCGACCAGGTTTCTTTGATAAGAACATACCATGTGTCATCTAGTCTCTTCCCATATCGATGTTATAAATAAAGATTATTCAATAAATTAGCCTGAATTGAAAACAAATTTATCCCATTCACATCGAATGCCATTCTTTGCCTATAAAAAATCAATAAAAATAAGTTCATTTCAATTTGAGGTCGTCAAGGAAAGAATAAAACTCAGGATAAAGTCAGCGACGCATTAAAAAGTGCAGCTCCGCTCTAACAAGTAATCAACACTTAACTTTAGCACTTATACGATAAAAACTTTTAAATCACCTTTTAGTTATATTCTCGATGCATTTAAAGTAGGGCTATCATTTACGGAATCAGTAATCTGCATCATCAACTTAGCGACTATCAACAAATATCAAATTATCAGTTTGGATTATCAAATATTCTGCTGATTTTCATAACAAACAATTTACGAAAAGCTACAATGTACTTTGGTAGATTATTATTATCATTTTTCTTTCCCATCCAACTGCCATCCAGTCACCCCTTTTAGTTTAGGTCATCGGTCCACCTTGCGAGGCGACATTCCGATCCCCAATTAATTTGAAGATTCCCTGATCGTCCCTAGGCTTCATTGAAAGCTGAACAAATCCCGAGTAACCGAACGGGTGCTATCCCTAACTTCAAGCATAATGTGACACACTTGTGTGATACTTTTAACTGCTTCTCACTTTTATTTACTTTTATTCTTGTTCGTGGCCTTGTTTATGTACACAAGTAGTAAACATCAAAAGATTTTAAATATATATATATATATATATATATATATATATATATATATATATATTATGTTGTATTAAAACATTGCTATTTTCGCGTTTTTCACACATATTTATCTATTTAAACGGGAACGCGAATGTTTACCTTATTTATTTTACTCGACGTTTCGGTTGGGTCCATGGTCACGAGCTCACTGATAAATAAATAGGGTAAACATACTTGTACGCGTTAAGACAAGTTTAATTATATAAATATTTTATATTGTAGTTTCGTAATAAAATCACTGTTTAAAATTGCCTGTAATAAGATTTAAATTATTGAAATATTTATTCTATTTTTATTAAACATCATCAGTTCAACTAACGAATTGACAGATTGGAAAATTACTTAACAACAACCAATCCGCTTGCAATTGACTAGTGACGTATCAGTTGACATGGATATATCGTTTAAATTAAGTGCGTATTACTATTTAAGTAATGTTTTCCATTTGATGTGTGAAAATAGCAATTTATTTCACTTTAAGGACTCGAATAGACTGCATATGTAGTACTTATAATTCCTACAGCCAAACATAGCCTATGTCCATCTGCAATAGTTTAGTTTCCTAAAAGTAGAAGATCCTTTAGTCGCCTTTACAATATCCATGGGAAGAGATGGTGTGGTTATGTTTTTATTTATTTTCATACAAATAAATAAAAAAAATATCACCACATAAAAGTTATTATTTTGAGCCCTGACACGAATTTGAAAAGAATCTGTATCTTGAAAGCGAGTATAATTTTAGATAATTTTAGATTTAGTTTATGTCTGATCATCCAACCGTTCCAATCACATTTTAGCGTATTCAAAGAAGATTTTTGAATTTCGGAAAAATCACTACATTTCGAGTAAAGGTGACCATCAAACCAAGAATCGAATTCGGTGTAAAATCAATATGGGTCCATATCTCAGTTAAGTTCGTAGTTAAATTGTAAATCGATTTAATAGTTGAACTATTCTGAAACTATTTTACAAAAACTTTCAACGTCTCCAAGCGAATGTTGCAAGTCGGCTATAAAGGTTAAAAAAAGCCTTCATTCCTAAAAATAAAAAAGTAAAAACTTTTGTCGAAACATGTTCTTTTCTAAAAGATACGGAAAATGACGAAATTTTTGACTGATGCTTGCCATCGGCATTTTTTGACATGCGTTGTTTTGATATTTTTTTTTGTTTTGGAGCGGGTTTCAAAATCTTCATCTTGGGCTGGGCTAACTTCTTTTTTTTCATTTGAATGTTCAAGTACCAAAAATAAACGGGATCGCAAAAATTCCGGGTCGCTAATAAATGGCGTGATAGTTTCTTAGATACATAAGACTAATTTGCGAAACTATAGTATATTGTAGATGACTGATTAATATATATAAAAAAACGTGTAACACGTTCTGTACACTATGTAATTTTAATTAAATACTAAAAAATAAGAAAATTTCGCTTCTAACTTATGACAACAAAAATACACTTCGCAGTAAATCTTAAAAAATAAAAGTTTTTTGTCAATTTAATATTTTGTATTTCCTCCACGAGCCCGTATCACTTCAATAAGACGATGTGGCATGCTGTAAACTAAATTTTTATACGATTTTGGTCTATGTTTGCCCATTCTTCCACTAGCGCATTCTTTAACTCGTGTAAGGTAACGGGAGCAGGAGAGCGTTGTCTCACGCATCTCCCGAGCTCGTCCCATGCATGTTCTATGGGATTTAAGTCTGGGCTGCGAGCTGGCCACTCCATGCAGGTAATACCGACGTCTTGAATATACATATTGACCAAATGAGCAGTATGTGGTCGCGCATTATCGTGCATAAGAATGGAAATTGCACCCATATTCACTAAGAATGGACCAGCATGCTCATTTAAAATCTCTCCTACGTATCTGACAGCCATCAGAGAACCGTTTTCTATGATCACTAACTCCGTGCGATCCTCTGAAGATATCCCAGCCCAAACCATTATTGATCCTCCACCGAATGGCACCTTTTCTTCAAAACACGCTTGATGATACCGTTCTCCTGGCTGTCTAAATACTCTTCGTCTCCCGTCGTGCGTAAATAAACAAAATCTGGACTCATCGGAAAACATAACCTTGGACCAATCTTCATCTGTCCATCGGATGTGTTCTCGAGCAAACCGTAACCTGGCAACTCGATGTTCACTGAGCAGTTTGGGGCCGTTTGCTGGTCTATAAGGCTTTATATCAGCTTCACGAAGACGTCGCAGAATCGTATTAGAGCTCACATTGTTGTGGTGAATTTCTTGAAGACTGTTTCGGACCTGAACAGCCGTAAGATGTCGATTTCTTAACATAGTGCTCACAATGAATCGGTCTTCTCGTGTAGTTGTGCACCTTGGCCTGCCATTTCCTGGTCTCCTGATGTTCATGCCGGTCTCTTGAAATCGCTGGAGTACTCTTTGGACCGTTGATAAAGATACTCCTACTGTTCTAGCAGTGCTACGCTGACTTCTTCCTTCTTGTACCATGGTAATAATCCGTGTACATTCTTCAGGTGATAATGACATGATATTGCATTGAATACTCTGATCAATACAAGGAACCATTTATAATGACAGCTCCGTTTGAAACAAAAGCAGAAAAAATATTCTTTTCCTAATTTTAAATTTTGAAATTTTTCAAAATGCAGAATTTTTTTTTAAATCTGTAACTTGTACAAATGAAACCTCTAGAGATTTAGAACAAGCATTAGTAACCTCCTTACTACATATTATTTATTCGAGCGATCTAGGTATATAATTTATGGAGATATCACGGTTTTTATTAGCGACCCGGAATTTTTGCGATCCAGTGTAATTACATAAAGAAGAGAACATTTTAATTTCTAATTTATAGATAGCAGCTAAAAGGCAATGATTCAACATGATAAGCAGAAAGCTTTTCTGTACTGTCTTACAACAGGATTAATGAAGCATGACCCAACTCTGTACATAGAACAATAGTTTTGTTTTGTCGACTGGCACAATAGTTTTATAGTTTTCAGGACGTGTTTTGTACAAGTAGCAAGTACAAGAAGTCAGATTTGTTTAGACTCTAGTGGCATTCTCTGCTAACCTTTGGTTAAACAAATGTTTGAAGGTGTATGTATGTGCATCATGAAGTTTTCGTGGAGGACGTTGAAACTTTTATTATCACTATTTGGAGGGGGAGAGTGAATGGGAGTCGGTCGGCGCGTTCGCCTGGCCACAATACCCCTATCTCACACAAGACTACCTTGAAATGTATTCTCTACTTGAATTGCATTTCCCACTTTATCCTATTACCTCAATGTACGTACGTGTTTCGGTACTGAGTGAGATATGCGAGAGCTCATTCCCATCCCATCCTATCCCTCCCCATTTTCTCAACCCTTTGTCTGAATCTATTCCTATATCTCCCAAGGTAGGCAGCGCATCCGGGTGCGTGCCAATGTTTGTCATTCTGGACTGATGTTGGGCATGTATCGCGGATGTCTATGGACGACAGTATCCACATATCATCAGGTAGAGTGTATGCTCGTCTGTCGCCTTAATCCACCCAGCATACTGTCGCCCATAGATATCCTCGATACATGCTAACATTAGTAACATATGACAAACGTTGGCATGCCCCCGGATGCGCTACCTACCTTTGGAGATATAGGAATGGATTTGGAGAAAGGGTTGGGAAAATGGGGAGGGATAGGATGGGAATGAGCTCAGGCACATCTCACCACTACCGAAACACGTACGTAAAATAGGGAAATAAGATAAAGTGGGAAATGCAGTACATTTCAAGTTAGTCTTCTGTGAGAGAGGGATAACGTGGCCAATTGAGCGCGCCCAGCGGCTGTTGGATTGCAGCTTACCTAACGTGTCACTTCAAAGCGACGTTTAAATTATAATTTTTAAATTTTCCTTATTTAATATTATAAGTGGTCATTAAAAGCTCAAACTGGTACTTTATGTGAACAGCGAAATGAGAGTTAGCCCTTGGGCGCATATTTTCAGGGATTAACCCCGCCTGGCCCTTAATCACTGTTAAAGGGAAGCCTTCGCAATTTGTAAAAGGGCCTCATTTTAATACCAATAGGATTTTGAGACCTTTTATCTAACAATTAGTTTAAAGTTTTTTTTAAAGTGGCGCAAGTTTAATTCGCTACGATTTTCTTTTGTTTTCTAAATCTCAAATTCTCTTCAAACAAGAAATGCTTGGCCCTCTAACTTTTAATATCCTTCGTTTTATCTGTGAAGACATGTCTACCGCACTAAGCAAAAGGCTTCAATATCAATCAATTATTTATTATTTATATTATAACTAGTGACCCGCCCTCATTTCGCTTCGGTCAATAAGTTTTTTTTTTCAATTTTTTTTTTCAAAAGTTCAAACTTAAATATAGGCTAGGCTATATTAGACACGGATAATGTAGCTTCCCATTTGTGAAAGAATTTTTGAAATCGGTTCAGTAGTTCTAGAGATTACCCCCAACATACAAACACACAATTTTACTTCTTTATTATATTAGTATAGATAGATGTATGTATATTCGGCCACTGAGTGTGATTTCCAAAAATGCGGCAGGTTTGTTTGTACGTATGGTGTATTTTCCTTCATTATACCATACCAGTGGTTCCCAAACTCTTTCGATTCTCTACGTCCTATATCAAATTCCAACAAGCCCACTGCGAAATAGCCCACGTTTATTTAGGGTAACCATAATCGTAACCAGCCCTTTTATCATCCATCGCTGGACACGGACCTCTACATGCACGTTGTCCTATGCACGAAGGATGTATGACGTTAAAACTTGCCACGCTGGTTGGCGAACGATAAAAACGGTTTACTTTACGGTTTTTTACACTAGTTGCATGAATGTAGAGACAGAGTGTTGACACAGTGCACCCAGAAGGTGCACCAGAAGGCTGTTTTACGTCGTCAGCAATTCGCGGTATAGCATCATTGTTCACACTGTTATCGCAAGTCGTCTTCCGCACGCCTCACGAAATGCATACTTTCAACTAATCCTTGTAATCATTTAATATAACAGCATGGAGGACATTTACAATTTATTTTACACAACCTTCTCATACATCATACACCATCCATCCACCCAGAACCTCCAAATTGTTACAGTTTTTCTTCTGCGTTTAATAAATAATAAAATTAATGTCAGCGATGCTAAGATGACGTCATGTATTGAAAACCCTATCCACTAACCTAACCGTTAGATTTAACCTATAACTACTGAAGTCGAGATCAAATGAAGATGAGAAAGGTTTAGTTTAAAAGATGAGTAATTAGGTAAATGTATTTAAATTATTCGGGTCAGTCCGTTTCATTAATGAAAGTTTAGAGGGCGATCGTTTCATTAATTCAAATAGGCGGATTCTGTGGACATCGCACGAGGATCCTTGGGAGGGATTAGAGTTTATTTAAATATTTGTCTCTATTCGTACTCAACATTGTTTAGTATATATTCAACCCCAAAAATTTCGTTGGCCGAGTAAAATACCTATACAACCTTCAATTTTTAACCATCAAACATTGTGCATATTCTATACCCTGCGGTTGACAATTGATTTCTAAATAATGAGTTTCATTGTTTCATTTATCTACTTTCAAGTCACAATTTTTTTACTAATATATTATTTCTCGTTCCCAATTTTACTAGTACATTTCTCAATATGTCCACTGCTTCTATTATATGTATACAGAGAAAAAGTTCGCTAGCAGCGCCACTCGAAAATCAGCCTTCGCTTCTTTCGGTATACATATTTTAGAGAAAAAAGTTGTAGATTTGTATCAGTCTAACAATATACAATTTGTATGTATAAATGTCGAATTTCTCAATATGTCCACTGCTTCTATACAGAGAAAAAGTTCGCTAGCAGCGCCACTCGAAAATCAGCCTTCGCTTCTTTCGGTATACATATTTTAGAGAAAAAATTTGTAGATTTGTATCAGTCTAACAATATACAATTTGTATATATAAATGTCGAATTTCTCAATATGTCCACTGCTTCTATACAGAGAAAAAGTTCGCTAGCAGCGCCACTCGAAAATCAGCCTTCGCTTCTTTCGGTATACATATTTTAGAGAAAAAATTTGTAGATTTGTATCAGTCTAACAATATACAATTTGTATGTATAAATGTCGAATTTCTCAATATGTCCACTGCTTCTATACAGAGAAAAAGTTCGCTAGCAGCGCCACTCGAAAATCAGCCTTCGCTTCTTTCGGTATATATATTTTAGAGAAAAAATTTGTAGATTTGTATCAGTCTAACAATATACAATTTGTATGTATAAATGTCGAATTTCTCAATATGTCCACTGCTTCTATACAGAGAAAAAGTTCGCTAGCAGCGCCACTCGAAAATCAGCCTTCGCTTCTTTCGGTATACATATTTTAGAGAAAAAATTTGTAGATTTGTATCAGTCTAACAATATACAATTTGTATGTATAAATGTCGAATTTCTCAATATGTCCACTGCTTCTATACAGAGAAAAAGTTCGCTAGCAGCGCCACTCGAAAATCAGCCTTCGCTTCTTTCGGTATACATATTTTAGAGAAAAAATTTGTAGATTTGTATCAGTCTAACAATATACAATTTGTATATATAAATGTCGAATTTCTCAATATGTCCACTGCTTCTATACAGAGAAAAAGTTCGCTAGCAGCGCCACTCGAAAATCAGCCTTCGCTTCTTTCGGTATACATATTTTAGAGAAAAAATTTGTAGATTTGTATCAGTCTAACAATATACAATTTGTATGTATAAATGTCGAATTTCTCAATATGTCCACTGCTTCTATACAGAGAAAAAGTTCGCTAGCAGCGCCACTCGAAAATCAGCCTTCGCTTCTTTCGGTATACATATTTTAGAGAAAAAATTTGTAGATTTGTATCAGTCTAACAATATACAATTTGTATGTATAAATGTCGAATTTCTCAATATGTCCACTGCTTCTATACAGAGAAAAAGTTCGCTAGCAGCGCCACTCGAAAATCAGCCTTCGCTTCTTTCGGTATACATATTTTAGAGAAAAAATTTGTAGATTTGTATCAGTCTAACAATATACAATTTGTATGTATAAATGTCGAATTTCTCAATATGTCCACTGCTTCTATACAGAGAAAAAGTTCGCTAGCAGCGCCACTCGAAAATCAGCCTTCGCTTCTTTCGGTATACATATTTTAGAGAAAAAATTTTTAGATTTGTATCAGTCTAACAATATACAATTTGTATGTATAAATGTCGAATTTTTTATTTTTGTGTTTTTGAAATGTTTACACCATTGCAATTTTGGAATTACTGGAGCGATTTAGCTCACCATTGAACTTAACCGAGATATGTAGGTAGATTTCTTTGAAATCTGCCCTATAGTTGACCCAGACACGATAACTATCGTACTCCGTAACAATACCGGAACTCCGCATACAAATGAAAATCTTACATTCGTGATACGGAAAGTCAACAAACGAACATGATTTTTGTTGGGTTATGATCATGCCCTGTTTAATTTGCCCTGAAGCGTTTAATTTGCGGTTTATTATACCAACCGGTTTTTAATTTTTTACATTGATATTTTTTATGACGAAGGTGGTAGACGTGGATGCGGTCCACGTGATGGTAATTGTCTACCGCCGCCCGTGGACACCTGCAACACCAGGATATATGCGAATGCGCTGCCGGCTGTGAAAATCCCATTCACAGCTTTCTTGAAGAACCCCATGTCGTAGCATGGCGTAAAACTTCAGCGGGCAGTACATGTCACAACTTTCAGGTTTGCGGTTTCGGGTTTTTGTGATTACGAGAGGCATTATAAATGAATTCATCATTTATTTCACAACAGACTGCTAAATATGATTGGAAATAAAAATATCTCTGGTCTATACCTCAGTTAAATTCGTAGATGGACCAAGTCGGTTGGGTAGCCAAAAAATGAAGCCAGATAAATTTTAAAAAAAATCGATTACACAACACGTGATTCACGTGATTGCTACTGCGTTTCTACACGTGATTCACGTTAGCGTTTCTTCAGTTCGTATTACAACAATTTTCCGTGATTATTTTGCAGATTTGATGCAAATGAGTAAATAAATTTTTGATCAAAGTCTATAAAACCCTAATTTAGCCGTAATTTGGAAGGGATCCGCTTTCAAAATCTCCATAAATTTGTCGTTAGTCTCTAGTCGTCTCTGTGGGTCTCGGTTATGAGGTCGAAACACCCAGAATGGAAGAATCAAATCATAAACGCACATTTGTTTGCTGTGTAAGGTCGCTTCGGTACATTATGTATCTATAATAGTCTATAACGTCCCACTGCAGGGCACAGGCCTCACCTAGTAAATCACTAGAAAGTTGCGGGCCGTAATTTACCACCCGGGCCCAATGCGGATTGGTAGACACACATACTACATACATTTTTTTATTCTCGACATGTGGGTTTTTTTACGATGTTTTCCTTCACCGCCGAGGTAGTGATATTTTTTTTTAATTCGTACCTATGCAGAAAGTCAGCAGTACGCCCCGAGGATTTGGACTCAGGCAGTCGACAAAAGATACTCCTAGGCTATCACCGCTCTTAATAACAGTGGATAACAAAAAAAAAATCTTGTAAAATTCTACAGCTATATTTATAAGGACGATAAACCTTTTCACAACGTTCACCATGAAAAATCTTTTAAAAATTCAGTAGGTCAGATTAGCTCAAACAAACTTTCGCGTTTTGTACACATTTTATATTGCAAAGTTTTTGTTGACGGTCACGAGTGACTCGTGATCATGACTAATGTAACCTGTTCCGAAGCGTCCAGTAGAAATAAAAGGCAAACAAAAACCTTTAATTTTACGCGTTCAGACCCGATTTACAATATAAAAACAGACTTCCTTTCAATTTTGTTTTACCACCAGGTAGAATTGAAAGATAATATTTAGAAACACGATAGGCGCCTACTATCCAATTATTCATCATGGTACCGAGTTATATTCTTGAACAGCGACGTATAATGACTTACCACGACTTTGATTTTATTGCTAAAGTTGTTTAATTCTTGAAAGTCACGAGCACGCGTCTCTCTTGTTTGTAGTTGTGAGTGTCCGTAGAATTGCATCACTCCATCCCTACCCCGTGGATGTCGTAAAAAGGGATAACAAAGCCGCTACCATAAGCCCTCAGGAACCTAACCACCTCTAAACGAAGGGTCTCGCCAACCCGCTTGGCCAGTGCCAAGATAAATTAATAATTGCCTGAGAAAAATTAATAAATAAATAAGCACAAGACAATGTGTGGTTGATATGTACATATTAATATCAAGAGCGGTAGATGTAAACCATACGTATACATCTTCCCTCAAACGACGCGTGTTGTTCTCCGCACCTTTGAGTCGCGAATAAAGGACGTGCAACCAAGTTATATTTTTCAATTGTGTTCCCGTATTTATCAGTGGTGCCAATGTGTGGTTACGGTATGTATGTAAGGGGTAAATTACTATACCAATTTTGAAAGGTATTCTATTATACATAAGAATCTAAATTGAATAATAAGAGAATAAAAATGGTATCTACCAGCTATATTACCGGGAACGCAAGTCGCCTTCTCTCTGTTACTATTACATTCACAGATATTAAATACATTCCTAGCATGCTGTGCAAGCTAAATTAAATCCTAACAAACAAAGTGATGAATTATGATAATCTTATTACAAGAATGAAATTATTAAAAAAAACTAGTATTATTACTATAAGAGAACACTTACCTATGAAATGTTATCCCTTTATTGGTATTATTGCTAGTTGTGGAAAAGTTTCCGCAATCAGAAATGCTGCAAAACACCATGTTTATCGCCGTACGTTTCAAGAACAAGTGAATCACAACACGCGCACTGGTGGCCTACGCGTCACCAGTGTTAGCGACCAGCACATCCGAGTTTACGACTTCTATTCTTTTATTATCTACATTTCTTTGGTCTTACACTTTTAGGAAGCTAAATTATTGTAGATCGACATAGGCTATGTTTGACTATAGGAATTTATACTTTATGAACGAAGACTGGTCAAGTCGCTAATGTGAAATAAGTTGTTATTTTCACATATCAAAGGGGATAAATGGGTTCAATAGTAATTTCTCAGTTAATTTAAACGATATATACAACAACGGATAGTACACCAGTGATAGTACAAGCGGGTTAGTTGTTGTCCAGCAATTTTCCAATCTGTCAATTCGTCTGTTGAACTCGATTACTCTTAATAAGTAAGGGCATTCCATGCGAGACTATCCACGGGTCTCCCACTCAATCCGTCGAGACATGATTTATGGTGGGTACAGGCTATTGTCTCCAAAGGATTCGATGAAAAATCGTTCTCGTCAGGTGCTAGAGCTGTTTGTCACCGTTGCAATTTGTTCAAAAGATATTCATAATATTTCTTCGAGTTTAAAAACAAAGCACAAACCCGTCTTTCATAGAGCGGGCTTAATATTATTATTTGTTTCAAAGAAAATTTTCTACGAGGTGGTTTGAAATATTAATTGAGTAAAATTTGCAAAGGTGTACAATGTAAAAAGCAGTTACTCGTAACTTATTAATTAGAATATTCGTTAAACATACAATATCTACTTTACATATTACAGGCCTCTTAGAATCATGAGACAATTTCGAGCCATAATCCATCGTGTGGACCCAAGCACATTGGCAGATAGGTACTACATGCCGAGTGACAGTTAATCTTAATTTTTAAAAACTTTCGTGTACTGAGTAATATCTGCTTTTATTTGATGTTTAACGTGATTGAGATGCCCGGTTTGAATTCAGCTAGGTGCCGCTACAGAAAATTGCTGATAATGATTTAAGGGAAATATTTTATCAGCTAATACAGAATCGCTGTTGAAAGCATTATTTCTCAACATAGTTTATGTTATAGTGAATTATTCAATGTAACTACATGCCCCAGGCTTTTTTAAACTCTCCATTCTTATTCTCTATTCTCTGAATAGGTAATTTTCGAGCACGCTGGTTTCCTCGTGATTTTTTCCTGTTACTAGCTAATTCTTTATTCTTTTTTCATTAGATTACATGACAGCCGTATGTAATCTGATATTTAATTTAATTCGTTTAATATCATGTTAATTCGTAAGATATCCTTTATTTGTATATACATTTGTATGAGAATGTTGGAATATCTGTAATTTAAATACATATAAAAAAATGATGCTAACAATGTCCTGTATGTATTTAGTATATAAGACTTAAATAAATAAATACATTTTAAAAATACGTAGTGAAGTAAAAACTTAATGGTACAGACTGGGTTTGAACTCGCAAATTTATGAATAAGAATCGGGAATAGATACTAACAATATAACTTGGAAAATAACTGCAGTTTACATATATTTTTTATTTATTTTTCCTATAACTCACGAAACTAAGCAATTCATATTTATATCCTGTCATTTTCAATTACCTTTTATGTTTTATCCGTAGCACGGAGCTTTTTAAATCTTGTTCTTCCATAGAATGGAGTGAATAGCTGTACTCTCAAATGCCTTCTATCAAAGATCTCAATACCTGTCATGCCCACGTGACGTCATTAATCCTACGTAACCCTATCGTGGCCGTTGACCTGTTAACCCTTATATATGGGCTATAAATTTTATATACGAGCAACTAACGGCTTGAAGACACTCCGAGTAGAAATTTAAAGGTATGAGTTCAGTTATTTAATGTGGTTATCTTATAATTTATTTATGTTTGACGTTATCTAAGCAAGGCACCTTAAAATTTCGTTATTTCTAGATTTTGTTTAATTGGAAACATGCTTCAACATGTGATTTTTAAGATAGGGCAATAAAAATATATTATTTTTTAATGTCACTAAAATGATATAAACTGCAATTCCAGCGGCCAGCCGGTGGACGCTCTCGACTGGTAAAGTTACCCCTCTTTCTCAAAATACAGAATAGGCTGTCAGAATACTGTCGTGTAGACAGAGTATGCCGTCGTCGTTCACTTGGTTGTCAGTTACCACCAAATGAACTGTCTGCTTGGCTGCCCTCTTCTTTCTATAAAAAAAAAATATAGAATGGCTCATGGCTAATTTTCTGGAAAATAATCACGGAAAATACGATACTAGAGCTGTGAAGTAAAGTATTCTACCTTGCTTTACAGCTTTAGATAATGCAAGATTAACCGCAACCAGCCCTTTTAGCATCCACTGTTGGATATGGGCCTCCTCATGCACATTGTCTTGTCCATGAAGGATATGTGGCTTCACACTTGTCAAAGGGGTTGGCGAGTCCACTCTTCTAGGGCTGGTATAGTACCTCAGGGCGTGTGGTAGTCGCTGTGTTATTTATCCATCGGTCGCTTTTTACGCCACCCACGGGAAGATGGACTGGTGCTATTCTACACCTGGCTGATACCACACGGCCAGCAAGACAATAACTATAGTATTCAAATACAAGTTTCTAGTTAACTCAAAAAGACCCCACTTTTACATAACGATTACCCGTAGTTACCGTCTCGTACCTTCGTGCCGGTAACACGTACATTATTAGATATGACGTAGAATAATAAAGTTTGTTATAGCGGCCTACTTTATAACGCAGTTACGTCACACTTTATAAGGTGTTTGCAAAATTATGTGGGTTTAATACTGTAGTTAAATACATTTAGCGTTTGCTCGCGGCGTCGCTCGTATTCACTGAGACAAAAAAAAATCGTTTTATTACCATAGGCTCCCTTGAACCTTGCTCCTGTACTGGAAGTTTTGACAATTAGACAACGCAAGTTACTGTAAAATAGATACGGGGCACATAGGAACGCTTTTGTTCCACCTGGCCACCTGGAATTGACAGGGGCGCCCCCCTGTCAATTCCAGGGGCATGGAAAATATTGTTTGTATCGATCCAATTAAGGAGACAACGTCAAGGTGACCGATGGTAATAAACCAAAAATAAAAGGGCTGGTTACGGCTACGGATGTGTTAATATATCCCAGTACATCTATGTCAAAGGTCAAAGTTATTATGCAATTTTGTATAGTTAATAAGTAAACAATTAATTTCGTTTATGGAAATTCTAAAAGTCTTCGATTCGTTCAGATACGATATGGGGTTCTTAAATAAATTCAGATTTTCTTAAATATGGGGTTCATTTTATACATACCGCTTCCATCAAAAACACACAAAAAGCACTGCTTTACCCTTAATTTGTTTAATTTAATGTAGTAAGAGCTACCTCAAGAGGTCTTTCCATTAAACTGCAATATGGGGTTCTTCAAGAAAGCTGTGAATAGGATTTTGCAAGGTCGGCGGCGCGCCCGCATACTCCCTGGTGTTGCAGGTGTCCATGGGCGGCGGTAACACTTACCATCACGTAGGACCACTTACCTCGTCCGCCCACGAGTCTATAAAAAAAAAAGATTACATAAGTCTCGGAAAGCTGTCTTTTATTTAGAAAATTGCGATTATTTATTCACAAACACTATGCAATATTTTGTAATTCGGGTCTAATCGCGTAAAACTAAATGCTATTGTTTACCTTTTATACGATTTTGCTTCGGCACGAGTTACACCAGCCGCCACGAGTGACTCGTGACCGTAAACAAAAACCTTCAATTTTACATGTTCAGACCCAATTTACAAGACGCGTAAAATGTGTAGAGAACGCGAAAGTTCAAGAATTTTGTTTTCCTTTGAGGTAATCGTGGTATATTTCATTTTCAATTTAAAATATTTCATGGTAAACGTTGTGGAAAGGTTATTGTCCTTATGGAATTACGAGTTGAATGAAGCCTTTGGTTGCTACGCATTTAGACCAGATTTACAATTTAAAATGTGGACAAAACGCGACAGTTTAAAAAGTTATATAGCTGTGCATTACTTTAGTGCATTTGATAAAAAAGAACGAATCTGTTTATATGCTAGCGCCTAAATCATCAAAATAAGTTATTGCTGAATTTGAGTTTTAATGTGATACACCTATGTGTAACTGACCACGTATGCACGTGTGTGAGTGCGTGCGTATGTAAACTGACCACGAACTGGGTAGTAAGTCAATTTTTTTGTTTCCGGTTATTGAATACTAGAGTTAGACTTCCTTTGAAATTGACTTGTTCATATCACTTAAGATTTGTTCAATAGTGAGCCTATGGCAATAAAAGGTTAGTGGGTTACCAACTCGACTCTCATTCGTGACGTCGTGAGTTCAATACCTCGGCCCGTACTACTAGTTTCTAGTTGAGTATGAATTTATAATAAAATACCACTAGCTCGCATGTTCCAGAATTTAAAAGAAAATCTGGAACATTTGTATCTCACAACTGGATCCGAGTGGATTATGAACCGGAACCCCCTAGTGACTACTAGGAGAAGCATGTTGCTCTGCAACGGGACGTTAGAATAGCTGAAAAAAAGACCTACAAACCAGTCTTGAGACTCTTCTTTAATCTGCGCCAAAGTTTCATGGAGTTGGTAGTGTATGTGTTGCAATAAAGCCAGAACTATGTTCATATACAATTTGCTCATGTCTCCGGCGTCTCCTTATTAATTCACGGTACTGGCTTCACAAGCTGATTAAACATTCCAGCGCTGAGATTAGTTTCATACCACCTCTTGACTTGGTAATTCTAGTTCTAGAATTTTATTATCATTATATATAATATAATAGTAAAAGGGTTGTCTGTACGTTGATTTAAATTTAAAAACTCTTTAGAAGCTACAGAACCCAAAACAGAATTTTTTTAAATTTTTGGATGTTTATTTGTCTGGATGTCCGTTTGTTTAAACAACACTTAAAATTTACTGAACGGATTTTGATCGGATTTTCACTAATGTAGCTAAATATTCAGAAAGAAAATTTGTACCTATATGTATCATCTTCATGTGACACAAGGAAGTTGAGTTATAGAGGAAAATAAGAAAATGACTTTGAAAATGAAAATTGATTACTCAAAAACTACTGGATGGATTTTCATCCGTGAAGTCCACCATGTTGGTTATCTACAGGTGTTAAAAATCTTTCACAGCTGCTTAGTCCACGCGAGTGAAGACGCGGATAAAAGCTAGTACCATATAATGAGCCATTAAATTTAATGAGCCATTCCGTGAACTTATAAACATTTCATTTGACTACCTAAATTCTTTCAACTTCTCCATATAGTTAGATTAAAGTGGCGATTTTATTAAGTTATAAAAGAATAAGCACATTTTTGGCCTGGCTTCAGAATAGCACCACCTATCTTTAAGGCCATGCATCCCCCATGCACCGAACAATGTGCATGAACTGGTCCATGTCCTGCAGTAGGTGTTTTTTTTTAAATATAACATTCGAAATTCAAACGTGTATAAACAGCCAGGAGTGCACAACTTTCAGTGTGCACTGAAATAATGATAGAAGTTCATTCGATAATGATACTCAGGATATTAACTTATACATTGCAATTCACGGCTATCATTAATATGGCATCATGAATTTAAATAAAATTTTGACATAATAAAATTCAGTTTTTAACTTCTTTCCACTTTAGTCTAATCAAAACAACAGACAAATATTTATAAATTATTTTAGTAAAATTCAAGAAATAATTGTCTGATGAAAAAATTTATATATTTTAAAAACAAATTTAATAAGAATCTCTAGTAAATGTCATCATACTCTATGGAAGACACTTTTACACACAAATTGTAACAAATAAAAAAAATATCAAATTTGAGAATTTTTGTTGTTTTACACCAACATGTCCTAAATAAGTAATTTAAAAATGTATTTATTTAAAGTACATATTTAGTTTTTTTTATGATTTGCAGTGTGCCCTTGCTGTGAGATGTATGTTATCACTGTTATCAGATATATAAATTTAATGTAACTACATCATGGAATAATAAATAAATATAAAGGTCCAAAAAATAAGTAATCTCAGTCCATGGAACTCACGATTTATTATTTATTCATTATAGCCGATAATTGGGTCCAGTTACATGAGCCGCGGTCGCGGCGAGACTGCGCAGGCGGGTGAAGGTGTTGTTGCTATTGCCAGACAAATCTGTCTACCCTCCGTCGCGTTCGTTTTTGATTCATCTGCCCACATTGAACTTGTTTTTGTTGATTACGCACACTATACTAATAACACACACACACCAGTTTGAAAACGCATCTACTTTTCTGGGTTTGTAAAGTTCAATCACGATAACAAAAGCTTAAAAAATAATATTCCATTGATGAAATCAATCTAGAGGCCAGAGCAAAAAAATCTTCATCGTCCGTGACATTGGTGCTCTATAAATATGCACTTCGCTACTACAAATGTTCGCATAGGATTCGACGGTTGACGACGCTACTGACCCTATCAGGCGGAAATCAGCCTTCCAGCCTCCCCGAACTTCCGGCGCTGCACTTCCGCCCTGCCGCTCGCTTAATTCTAAACTCCATTTCGAATCAAATTACACTGAGGATTTGGTATAGAACCTATCGAAGACTACTGAGGTTACGAAGAAAAATGTATGTACTATTTATTAGCTGTCAAGAATACTCGAAGGGCTTGCCCAAGGGACGGTTATACGAAACCTGTCCGAATTTATTTTTACACCTTTTTGTTTTAACAAAAGGTAAGACTTAATGTAGCCAACCTTAGGGATGGTATGGCAGGCGCAAGTGAAACAATATTGTAGAACAATGGAGACTAATACGTAATAAATAACATATAAATAATATATAACAGTATGTATGGTAGGTTGTTTTTTTATAGAAAAAGGCGGCAGACGAGCATACTGTCCACCTGATCGTAAGTGAATACTGTCGTCCATAGACATCCGTGATACATGCCAACATCAGCTCAGAATGACAAACGTTGGCATGCCTCCGGGTGCGCTACCTTTGCAGATTAAGGAATGGATTAGGAGAAAGGTTTGGGACAATGGGGACAATGGGATGGGAATGGGCTCTGACATACACCCGATACGATGAAGTAGGAAATGTTCAAGGTAGTCTTCTATGAGAGAGGGGTAACGTGACCAGTCGAGTGCGCCTAGCGGCTGTGGGAATGCAGCGTGCCCTCTCCCCCTACAAGTTTAAGGAATGGATTTGGAGAAAGACTTGGGAAAATGGGGAGGGATAGGATAGGAATGGGCTCTGGCATATCTCACCACTACCGAAACACGTACATACGTACAATAGGGAATTAATATAAAATGGAAAATACAGTACATTTCAAGGTAGTCTTCTGTCAGAGAGGGGTAACGTGGCCAGTGGAGTGCGTCCAGCGGCTGTAGGAATGCAGCGTGCACTTTCCCCCTACAAAATTATAATTGTTTGAACCAGATAGTGATGCATGCAGGAAAAATTCACCTTCAGCATAAGTAAGAACTGTCATTTCTAACTGGCACACGTTTTCAACCCACTCGTAGCCCGAGACGTCAGGAGTCCCAACAACCATGCATAGATCCATCATGAACTATTTCTCCACATTACAGGCTTGTCATATGGTAAGCACCTCAAAGAAGATGTCTTGCACCACAATGACTTCTTAACACCTCCGTCAAACTCCGAAATTGTCTTTTGCTATCGGTTCTTTATATCATACTTATATTTATATTTCTCTACTGCTGAATATATGCCTCTCCCAAGGACCACCACCGCACACGATTTTTAGCTCATCTCATCCAGCTACTACCGGCGAGTTTGATCAAGTCATCAGTCCACCGGAACCGGAGGGTGCCTCTCGCTACGTTTCCCGGTTTTAGTGTTTTAATTGTACTAATCTAGTAACTATCGTAATGTCAACTTTGCTCTTGCTTCTTGCAAACAAATGAATATGCATGACATCTGTCAGAACAAGTTGTGTCGACCCGTGTCTTCAAACAGTCGCTTCTTATTTGTTGTTCACTAAACAGTTTGTGTATACCATATGCTTCCTACACTTGAATGACAAAACACTAATATATACACATAAACCTAAAAGGTGAAACGCACAACGTAAAATTTTGATGTGGTACAAAAACTCTTAATATTGATTGTGTGTCATTCTGATTATAATGCTGTCATAATTTTGCAATACGAATGATTGTTGAGACTCCGACTACGAGTAGGTTGAAAAAGTGTGCCAGTAAGAAATGACAGTGACTATTTCCTACTTATGGTGAAGGTGAATTTTTTCCTGCATGCTGCATGCCAGGCTTTAAAATAGTTCCCCCTTATCTCTCCCCGTGGTTGTCGTAAAAGAAACATGTGGGAAATTACTTAAATATTGACCGTGTGTTGTCGGCCGGCTATAGAATAGTTCTACCTTATCTCTCCCCGTGGTTGTCGTAAAAGAAACATGTAGAAAATTACTTAAATATTAGCCGTGTGTTGTCGGCCGGCTATAGAATAGTTCTACCTTATCTCTCCCCGTGGTTGTCGTAAAAGAAACATGTGGGAAATTACTTAAATATTGGCCGTGTGTTGTCGGCCGGCTATAGAATAGTTCTACCTTATCTCTCCCCGTGGTTGTCGTAAAAGAAACATGTTGGAAATTATTTAAATGTTGGCCGTGTGTTGTAGGAAGATTTTATAATAGTTCCACCTTATCTCTCCAAGTAGTAGTGGGCCCTTAAGAACTACATCACCTCTAAGGGTAGTGTACTTTAAAGCCATACATTGCACAACGTGTATAAAGAGGCCTTTGTCAAGCAGAAGGGCTGGTACGGACGAATTTTTAACAAGAATCTGTAGGAAGAGGAACACTAAAATTAGTTCAAATGTTATTTCATGTTCCTTTTGTTTTTCTGAACACACCGCTATAGTTTAACCTAGATAATAATGTGTACATAAATAAATTGTTTTCTGTTTCCTTGAAACTCACTTAGGACTGAGTAAAAGTAAATTTATTTTCTAAATCGCATTAAAAGATGAAAAGCGTCTGAAAATTAAATTTTACACAACTCCGGAAAAATAATATTTTGAATATTTCATTTCTATGGACAAAATTAAATTATCCAATAATTTGGAAACAGCTTCGCCTGCTAGGTAGGCAACTAATTGAGATACCTTGTTTTCTGAAATAAGCTAGTCGATGCTGTAAAATAATCAATTTTCAGTTTACTATTTTATTTAATAAATTGATTATTTTAGTTCACAACTAAAATTAATTAATGTATTGTCATTCCAGTCCACGTGTCTTGATTACGTCTCAAAATTATTGCTCTGTGCCATTTTTACGGTGCTTGTGTTGAGACAGATGTATTATCGACACACACCGGACCGCGCTGTTTCATTGCCTTTGTTTGCTGTGGTCTATGTATGTCTATGTAGACATCTTAGAATTAGAAATTGTTATGTAAGCGATCACTTGTGTGTACGAAATAAAATTTAAATCTATTTACATAAATCATCTTACCGATTCTTTGAGCTGTATGTGTGATATATTAGTTATTTAAAGAATTTGTACATTCCGGGTTGATGTAACCATAAACAGCCTCTTTTTGTCCACCGTTGACACGGGCAACCCTCATAGACGTTGTGTTGTACATGAGGGATGTATGGCCTTACAACGCCACCCTAGCCAAGCGGGTTGGCAACTCCATTATTTTACAGGTGGTGTAGTTCCTCAGGGACTGTTAACCAGAAAGGCTTTTTGAACAAAAGGGTTTGTTGTTCGGCTTTTTACCAAAAAGCAACCCGACACCACACGGTAAATTCAGGGCCATAATTACATCTTATGACTATTTCAAATAATCGACAATTAGTTCAATTTACCAACACAAATATGCTCATAATAGAAAAACGCAACGACCCTGGTTATTATATATTCATTTTTTTAGAAATACCTCGTAAGCTGTTTTCTCACCGATAATTGATGAGTGATGCGATGCATGTTTCGTCGTGTGTACAGTATCGCAAAAGAAGAAATAAGCAAAACAAATATAAATCAAATCTGAAAAGGCACGAAGTTGTAACTCTTGATAAGTTTGACAAAAAACTCTCACCGCTTATATTTTATTCGGCATTTCCAAATATTGCTTTTTGTGTTGCAAACGGACACATTTTGTCATACAAAAAGAGAAATCAAAAACACCTTTGTGCATATTGGACGGAATATTAAAAACTTGAACGACGTGCTCCGCATTCAACTTTTACGTGAATCGTAATATTTTTTTGTAAAAAGATTTTTTTACATATTGTACACTATTTTTAATTATATTGTAATCAGGTCTGAACCTGGAAAAGTATAGATTTTAGTTTACCTTTTATTTCCTTCTATTCGACGTTTCGGCACGGGTTACACCAGCCGTGGTCAGGAGTTGACTGAAGGGGCGGGTAGTCCAGAATGGGAGCTGCGAGCAGTTTTATCAAATACCCTCATTTGATCTTCACATTCGGAAAGGCTGCGACACACTACACTAAAATATAAACTAAATATAACTAAAATATGAAATAAAATGTAACTGAATTATAAAATGTGTGCAAAACGCGAAAGAAAAACGCGAATTTTTTATTAGACAATAGCAAAATGATAATGTCTACTCGGGCATCTAAATGTCCAAATCAGTCCAAATCAGTGGTCTTAGAGCGGTGACGGCGTAAGGGTACCTAGGGGGAATGCGTTTTCTCGACTGACATTCATGAAATCCTGAGTTCAAACCCCTTGCCTGAGTTTCTGAGTAGCAAAACCACTTAGTTTCTAGGTGCTGGAAAAAAAATGTACAGAAACCCGCGTTCTTAAGATGTAAAAAAAATCTGGCTCATGTTTATCCACCAATCCGCACTGGGCCCACGTTGTGGATTATGAATCGAAATCTCCTAATTAGGAGACACATGTGACCTACAGTGGGACGTTATAGGCTAATATAGACTCTTAAATCTCTACAGATAGGCGGCACATACAGAATCATGCTAATGTTTGTCATTCTGGACTGATGTTGACATGTATCGCGGATTCTCACGGGTGACAGTAGTCACATACCATCAGGCGGGCTGTCTGCTTGTTTGCCACTTTCTCTTTATAAAAAAGTATGCAGCGCATGTGTAGATGTCCCCTAGGTTTGATTGATAAAAACAACTTTCATATAAAATTGATAAATACTGTAAACAGTAACCAGCATATCGCACATGCACAATGTCTTGGGCATGAGGGATGTATGACCTTGGGATGACCTTAAAACCTTCGCCATAAACCTTAAAATTCACTTTCCGTGGATTGTAATAAATATAACATTGAGATTTTCGCGTTTTTCACACATTAATTAAAAAAAAAAAAACGCGATTTTCCGTCTGACGCTACTTCAGACATTGTGAGTGTTTTGTGCCGCAGTAAAGTGTTGTGTGCGTGTTGTGTTTTGTGTTTTTTCCGGACTATGAAAAAACTAAATGCGGGTAGTTGATGAAACTGCTCAATTCTCGTCGTGGACACCCGCCTCTTCAGTTAGCTCGTGATAATGGTTGGTGCAACCCAACCAAAACGTCGGGTAAAATAAATAAGGTAAACATACGCGCTGAGACCCGATTAAATACATAAATAACTTTTAAAAGATGATTAAGGAACAACAAGATAAATATATAATACGTGCCACTTATTTCATAAAAATGACATGGAAAATGATAAAATACTTGGCATAAAAAGTAAAGTCATAAAGAGACTTTGATTGACCCCAAACGCCTTGAAGTGTAATGGAAAGCTGTAGCAATAAACCTATTTTTGAAATGGCGCAATCCCATTACGTGTTCTGCCATATTGGCAGCCGTGTGTGTTATATTACATGTTTATACTTCGAAAATAAAACTTAAAAGTGGGTATTTACAAGTTTTAACCACTGTTTATATTGGCGTTTAAATTATTTTTCGTAGTTTATGAACGGTGGTTCAGTGCGGTGTGGTTTCGGTCGGCTTTAGAATAGTACTCCGTCGCATCTCTTCCCGTGGATATTGTAAAAGGCAACTAAGGTACAACAAACAAATATACACCACAAGCAACACATATAAAATTACAGTAGAATCTAAATTCCAATTTTTATTATTGTTGATAACCTTTTCAAAACCCTTACCATGAAAAATCTTTTAATAATACTGTTGGTAATAATACTGTTGGTAATAATACTGTTGGTAATAATACTGTTGGTAATAATACTGTTGGTAATAATACTGTTGGTAATAATACTGTTGGTAATAATACTGTTGGTAAAATTACCTCAAACAAAAACAAACATCTGAAATTTTTGCGTTTTGTACACATTTTATATTGTAAATCGACTCGTGCCCACTGCCGGTATAAGCACCATTTGCCGCATTTGGCAGGCATTTAAAGCTTCACATACATTTTTAAAATTCACGAGCCCACTGGACTCCACAAATGAGTTTCTATGCGAAACATAGCGCGTGCGTGGAAACAACATATTGGTGTTGATGGAAAACAATGTCTCCCGCTCGCGCTACCTGCAAGTCCTGCAATCCGCTGCGCCTTCTGTGCCAGTCACGACGCCCGTCCATTTAAACACTACCAATTTACAACTGAATGCAGTACAATTGGTGACGACACAGAACTTTTAAAAACCTGTCAGATGTTGAACTTATTTTAGCTCTCACCAACACCCAGTGGAGTAAAGAAAGAAACGAGTTAGCAATAGAGGCAGTGAAAGCAATAATAGTGACACAAGAAAACTTTAAGAAGACATGTCAAGAATTTTATCTCTATTTGTTGGAATAGAAGGGCTTGATAAAAAAAAAAATATGTCATCAGTAAAATATCAGTAATTTACTTTGTGCAATAAATAGTGTAGGGTGTGTTGTCAGTGCAACCATTTAGTACCTTATTGTTAGTAATTTGATTAGTCCTGTTTCACTAAAATAAAATAAGTTCAAATATACCTCGTTTTACTGTAGACGGGCATTTTTCTAAAAAATCAGACATTCTGGATCGTTTTTGAAATGTTTACGCTAGGTGTAACGCGTTACGAAACGTCGAGTAGAAATAAAAGGCAAATAAAAGCCTTTAGTTTTACGCATTCAGATCCGATTTACAAAATAAAATGGGTACAAAACAAACGAGAAAGTTTAAAAAGTTATCCACTCACCTTATCTTGACACAGACTATACTGAAGATTACAGAGTAGATATATTACTATTACCTACTAAGAGTTAGGGAATCTGCGAATCCATACTTTTTTATAGAAAAAGCGGCAGACGAGCATACAGTCCACCTGATGGTAAGTGGATACTGTCGTCCTTAGACACAAATGAAAACGTTGGCACTCGCCCGGTTGCACTGCCTGTGAGAGATGCACTACCTTTTCTGTGAGAGAGGGTTAACGTGGCCAGCCGAGTAGGCCCAGCGGCTGTGGGATTGCAGCGTGCACTTTCTCCCTTTATTAAATCTACTGTACTTCGGTGAGTATAGAAAATAATTATTTTACACTAATTACAATAATACACTATAAATACATCTATTCAGTTTCGTGATAGAATTTATACTAAAACTTTCATCTCTAAATAATATTTTTTCTTTTTATATATTTATGTATGTACAATAAACTTTTCAATAAATGAATAAATAGTAATATACTTAAAATACCTATTAATTATTTTGAAAAAATATTTATTCTTTTGTAATAAAACAAAAAGGCAATTACTGCTTCATTACGGCAAATAAACTTCCTTAAGTGCCTATTTTAAGCGACGCTTGAGAATAATAAGTGAACAAACAAAAAAATTATGAATGGAGACTCCTTAAACGCTTAATTAGTTGAAACTTGGAAAGGGGCCTGTGTTCTTAGGTGGTAAGTGATTTCTTAGATTAATTAAAAGTTTAGTACCTACACGACTTGAATTTTTAATACCCTCTCATCAATGTCGGTCGACGACGATATTATTTTGTACATAGTTCGTTCTAGCTTGCTCCGCTGATTTTTGCCATCAGCCTGTGTCTCTCTACTGTTGGATATAGGACTTTCTCAACGCTCGCCACCCCAGACGATCTTCAACTCTTCTCATCCAGCGACTATCGGCGAACTCCTTCAAGTCGTTGGTCGAAGTGACGGAGCGCATCCCCCTGCTACTCGACTCGTAGGAAGAGGGTAGGAACGTAGGTCCCGTATATAGGAAGGTGTTTTTATCTTTTATCGATAAAAAGAAACACATAACATTCTCTTACAATATCGGTAATCGATCCCCTAACACAATATATAATATCTATCTATACATATAATAAAATTATAACGGGCCGATGTCTGTACATTATAGATATTGAAAAAAAACTAATATGGGGGGGTATTAGAGCAACAGAATTCAAAACAACAGTTTTTAGAAATTTTGTCTGTCTGTCTGTCTGTATGTTTGTACACGCATCACGCAAAAACTACTGCGTGGAATTGAATGCAGTTTTCACCGATGTATTGCTAGAGGTCTAACTTAAACTATAGGCTCCATTTTACCGCAGGAAAATATCTTATTCCGATTGTTTTAATTTTAATAAACCGAAGCGAAGTGAGGGCGGGTCGCTAGTTTATACATAAAATATACTGGATCGCAAAAATTCCGGGTCGCTAATAAATGGCGTGATAGTTTCTTAAATACATAAGACTAATTTGCGAAACTATAGTATGTTGTAGATGACTGATTAATATATATAAAAAAATGTGTAACACGTTCTGTACACTATATAACTTTAATTAAATACTAAAAAATAAGAAAATTTCGCTTCTAACTTCAGACAACAAAAATACACTTCGCAGTAAATCTTAAAAAATAAAAGTTTTTTTGTCAATTTAATATTTTGTATTTCCTCCACGAGCCCGTATCACTTCAATAAGACGATGTGGCATGCTGTAAACCAAATTTTTAATACGATTTTGGTCTATGTTTGCCCATTCTTCCACTAGCGCATTCTTTAACTCGTGTAAGGTAACGGGAGCAGGAGAGCGTTGTCTCACGCATCTCCCGAGCTCGTCCCATGCATGTTCTATGGTATTTAAGTCTGGGCTGCGAGCTGGCCACTCCATGCAGGTAATACCGACGTCTTGAATATACATATTGACCAAATGAGCAGTATGTGGTCGCGCATTATCGTGCATAAGTATGGAAATTGCACCCATATTCACTAAGAATGGACCAGCATGCTCATTTAAAATCTCTCCTACGTATCTGACAGCAGTCAGAGAACCGTTTTCTATGATCACTAACTCCGTGCGATCCTCTGAAGATATCCCAGCCCAAACCATTATTGATCCTCCACCGAATGGCACCTTTTCTTCAAAACACGCTTGATGATACCGTTCTCCTGGCCGTCTAAATACTCTTCGTCTCCCGTCGCGCGTAAATAAACAAAATCTGGACTCATCGGAAAACATAACCTTGGTCCAATCTTCATCTGTCCATCGGATGTGTTCTCGAGCAAACCGTAACCTGGCAACTCGATGTTCACTGAGCAGTTTGGGGCCGTTTGCTGGTCTATAAGGCTTTATATCAGCTTCACGAAGACGTCGCAGAATCGTATTAGAGCTCACATTGTTGTGGTGAATTTCTTGAAGACTGTTTCGGACCTGAACAGCCGTGAGATGTCGATTTCTTAACATAGTGCTCACGATGAATCGGTCTTCTCGTGTAGTTGTGCACTTTGCCCTGCCATTTCCTGGTCTCCTGATGTTCATGCCGGTCTCTTGAAATCGCTGGAGTACTCTTTGGACCGTTGATAAAGATACTCCTACTGTTCTAGCAGTGCTACGCTGACTTCTTCCTTCTTGTACCATGGTAATAATCCGTGTACATTCTTCAGGTGATAACATCATGATATTGCATTGAATACTCTGATCAATCCAAGGAACCATTTATAATGACAGCTCCGTTTGAAACAAAAGCAGAAAAAATATTCTTTTCCTAATTTTAAATTTTGAAATTTTGAAATTTATCAAAATGCAGATTTTTTTTTTTAAATCTGTAACTTGTACAAATGAAACCTCTTTAGAGATTTAGAACAAGCATTAGTAACCTCCTTACTACATATTATTTATTCGAGCGATCTAGGTATATAATTTATGGAGATATCACGGTTTTTATTAGCGACCCGGAATTTTTGCGATCCAGTGTATAATCAAGTCACATTAGTAATGAGAAGTATTACATACCTATGTCGCACGGTGAGAATGAAAGAGACTCAATACGAAATCTGTGTTTTATGGGAAATGTGTTTGTGTGTGAGGGAGTTTCCGCTTAATTAAGTTAACAAAAGAGACGGAATAATTGCGTTTGTCCTTTTCTAGCAAAAGTCGGGCAGTTTTTGAATGACTAGTTGATAGACCTTCCCTTTTTAAGTCGTTTAATGTATTAAACTCGATTTGCTTAAATTTTGAGTTGAGTCTCTTTCATTATCACTGTGCGATTATGTAACGAATATCTACCCGCACCGCATATTTCATTTATTAGTGAAAATTCTTCCTCTAGTCGAAAACGTTTTAAACACAACCCAAAATTCTAGTACCTACACAGTAATTTCAAAAAATATTGCCTGTACCTACGTTCAATTTCCCATTTTGAAATAATTAAGCTTAAGTAACGTCGTCCCAAAACGAAAAAAGTTTCTGTTTATTTTCCAAAAGTACTTAATTTAACTGAACAAGTAAATGAATGGTAAAAGGAATGCCTTAAGGTGTTTTCAAACGAGGCGTTGCTATTAAATTATTCCGCATACAAACGAATCCTTGTTGACTTTTAGACGCAAAGTGCAACATGAATAAAAAGAAGCAGTAAGCGAACTTTATACAACTATCAAAATGCATGAAACGCACACACACGTCCAGTTTACAATGTTAAAGTTCTGGTTATTTTCGATTTTTGACGCCTGAATCAAAGAAAGTTCGACGGAGGGACTTACTAGCTGTTCACACTATGCACGAATTGTAACTAAATTGTAACTTAATAAGTTGGTGGTAAAACATTTTTCAAATCATTTTCTTTTCTGCAAAATCGGTTTTTAAAATCATTACGACAATGGGGATGGTGCAATTTTTGTAACACCTTGATTTTTGTTATTTTTTATATAGAGTAGACCAATATACATAGATTGCACCACAAAGCGGTAGTGTTAGAAAGATGATAATCGCAGAGTTGTGACATTTTAAAGTCTTCATTTATTAAAAATAGCGTCATGTGACAGCAACGGCTGCATAGATAGACTTTTCATTGGTCTTCGTGTACTCTACAATTCTACATGTATATATTTTAGGCAAATTAGTGGAATGTAGCGCGCGTGGTGACGCGTACTCGATTAAGGGAATGTTATTCGCTGAAATTCCTTACTGTATTAAGCTTACTGTGACAAGAGTATGTCACGAACGCCCTACAGGAAAGGGTCCTCATTGTATGTCATAGCTTTATTCACGTAAATTAATGACTCAGGTTTTTCAAATTAAATGGCTAAAGGCTTAGAAAATTTAAACAACGTAATTTGTTATTACTTCAGTGGCTTTAACAATTTGTTGAGATTATAAATAACTCTGCGTATATAGATTATAAATACTATAAATTAATCTGATTTGGATACAACTGTGAGCTAAGTACATTTTTTTATTGAAAGAAGGTTGCAGACGTTTAAACTGTCCTGGTGGTAAGTGGATAGTGTCGCTCATTGGCAACCACGATACATGACAGCATCGGTCAAAAATGACAAATATTGGCACGCCCCTGGATACGCCGCCAAGCTATTTAGTCATGAATATACTAGGCTGAAAAACCAATGAAATACAAAGTTTTTTGAGATTAAGCTGGCCTCATTGCTAAATCTTCAATTAGTACCTTGCGGGCAAATTACGAAATATTTTACAAAACACAATAGTCATTCAGAATTCTAAAAACAAAGGTTATTGTCCATTAATACTAAGAACTTGATGAGATTTTTAATCAAAAACAATTATTCTTTTGGAATGTTTATTTTGCAAACCGACCGAAGCTTAAGTAAACAATAGATATGCCAAATGAAATAATTTAATTGGCTTATTTGTACTGATTGATTAAAATATATGGCTTTTCAGACAATACAAAAGAGCCGTTAATAGTTTTCGTTTCAACACTATTTCTTCATGAAAAATAACAAAATACTGAAGTAACGCAAGCTGTTTTTCTACATAGAAAAACAGCTTGCGTTACTTCAGTATTTTGTTATTTTTGTTATTTTGTTTCATCGCATATGCGAAAGGCTACTAGAAATAAACTTGATAAGAATGCAGTAACGTATACATATACGTTACTGCATTCTTATCAAGTTTATTTCTAGTAGCCTTTCGCATATGCGATGCGCATAGCAAGTGATTCCAATTTTATGCGTCTTCGTTTTATGTTTAAAAAAAATGTCACCTGTAATTTTATAGCTAGGTCCCTGGCCTATTTTTAATGTAGACCTATTTTGAGTAGGCTTATTTTTTATATATAGTATATATATACCTACCATTTTGCGTTCAGATAAGCACCACCCTTATGCATTTCTGTTTAACTAAAGGTTGACAGGCAGAAAACGCCACTAGGCAGTAGGAGTAAGTTTACCTCTTGTACAATTTCTGTGAGGTTAATATTAAATAAGTAAATGTAACTATAACGCTAAGTCTCTTTGTCTGTATGTATGTTCGCGCTAATTTCTAAATTATATTCGGACAATCTTATTATATTTTTAACCAATGGGTATTTTTTTTTATCCTGGAAAGTTATATGGTGCTTCTTATCAAAACTGATGCTGTAGTTTTGAAAATAAACGGCAGGGTCATCACGGTCATATGCACAATTATCCACACGACAGTAAAATTTCATAGGAAAATGTATAATATCTCATGAAATCATTTCTATACCTCGTTCCAATCCAATTTGTTCAAAATGTAAACAAACTTGGTGACCTGGGGTATTATAACTGACACGGGCTTCAATTAAATAGGGGGATGACAATTGTTTACATATCCATAATTTGATTCATGGAGACCGCAAGTTTACCTTTGATTTAAAGATAAAAGTTTGAAAAATACTTTTGTCTGTCCGACGGCGTTTTGTCTGAATTGTCGACGATCCCACTCTCTCAGGCGGTCTTGAATAGCTCAGTATCTGAAGAGATATTGCGTCTCAACCGCTTATACAACGAATGCGGGATGTCCTATAGAGCAGTTCAGTTTGATGCCAACTTCGGGTTTTTATCAATGCACCACCCGTCATCGTCGTGTGATTTATTCGCACTTCCTTGATAAAAAATCGTACGGTCACCAAGACATTTTATACCCCATATCCGAAAGTTACCACAACTTTTGGATACGGGGTATAGAAGGCCTTGGATACGGCCAAGAGGGTTGGCGAGTCTACTGTTTTAGAGGTGGTGTAGTTCCTCAGGGCTTGTGGTAGCGGTTTTGTTGTCCCTTAATCGCCTTTAACGATACTCACGGGAAAGATGGTGTGGAGCTTCTACCTATTGTTTCATACCACATTTCATTGAACGGCCATATTGAAATAATGAAATTTAGTTTAGCGCAGGTTACATATTTTCACAACTTAAGAGTCTATGTCTATTAAAATAAAACCTATGTCTAATACTATGAGAGATATGAGTATATAGCGAAACGGTATAACGTGCTTTTCCAATATGAGATAAAGGCATTTCCATAATAAAATCAAACATATTCTCTAAGCTCTTTGTTACCGTAATCCGATCTGTTGAGTTTTGCTGACGACGCTTCGCAAGACTTTAGCTCGGTACAAATTAAATTAGTAATGGAACTCAGCGCTGACCTTGAAATTACGTTATTAGGTATATTCAAAATAATCGTTTATTCCTGTACGTCCCACCAGTGGGACAGAATAGAAGTGTAATGAAAATAACCATATAAATAAATTGGATTAAAATTAAATATTCTTGATTGAGAGAAATTATTGGGCAGGACTGTGTCTAATCTTGTTAACAATTTGCAAATGATTGACACTTAACGAATGATTAAGTATCTCGTTTTTTTATGGACGAAGGCGGTAGACGAGCATACAGTCCACCTGATGGTAAGCGGATACTGTCGCCCATAGACATCCGTGTAACATGCTAACATTAGTCTAGAATAACAAACGTTGGCACGCCCCCGGATGCCTATACCTTTGAAGATATAGGAATGAATTTTCAGTAAGGGTTGGGAAAATGGTAGGGGATTGGATAGGAATGGGCTCTGGCACATCTCACTCACGTATTCACATAATTTATTTTTCATCGTATAAAGTACCTACTAGATCGGTAAACAAATCAACAGGAGATCACTCTTATATAAATACAGTCATACAAGTTTAACTTACAGAATATTCGTATGGTTTGCTTACAGAATAGTCGGTATTATGAACTGTGTCCATATCGTACGAAACATCGCCACAGTCTTACTATCTTACAGTAGTCGTCAACGATGGGGGCATGTGAGATGTCGCGCGGCGCGGTCAACGAACCGCTAACTCAACTAAATAGTTTACCGTCTCGACTCTCAAATTTAAATGGTTGTCTCATATTGTATCTGACTGCTTTCAGTAAAATTATATACTTGGGGCTTGTGTCCTACGGCGATACGTAGATAAACACAAATGTTTATCTATGGTTAACTAGGTATGCATCCACCGATACAGATGACCAAACAACCAGTAATTTTTATTTACACAAACGAACCTATAATAGCATCCGTGATCTATTGGGCTGCAGATGCCTCCTGCTGGTTTTATTAGTTACTGCCAAGTACTGGAAGTGTGTTTTATGCAAAATTTTAGGTCAGCTGTGGGGAAGAATATGTTAAAAACATCGTACAATCCTTTAGAAAAAATACAGTTCAAATACAGATCCCGTCCTTGTTTACAGATTGAATTTTGTTATGAAATTGTACATAAAAATGAGAATCCTTTGCAACGTAAAATTTAATGACAGAAAATTAAGGAGTTTGCTTAAAATTGCAAATTAAAGCACAAAGATAATTAAGAAAATTAAAAATGTGTTCCAGATCAAAGGAGTCAAACTACTGGTGGGTAAGGTCTTTATACATACTGTGTTATCGCATTGATTCAATGTAAACAGTTTGTATTTACCTTGTCACATATCGAACAAACTGACAGTGACAAGGAAGGGACATTATAATAATCGCTTTGGGAGAAACTATTGCGACAAATAGATGATTTTATTCGTATAAAACTGAAATTGGTTGAAACTGCGATCAATTATTTTAAGTGTTGATAACATCATACTATACCATTGTAGAGTTGCAAATATACCGTTGTTTATTATTATATATTAGTACGTTGGCGTGATATCAGAAGGTTTATTAAAGGGCAAACTTATTGTATTTATTTAGATAACATAAAAAGTGTGTAAGAGCGATAGTTTGAATTCATGAAAAAAATGAAAAATTGAAAATACTATCTCTTCCGTGTTAATAAATTTTAGTCATATTTCTTTGTTAAAAAATATTCACATTTTTTTTCACGTGCCAAAGACTTATCCGCGCAACACGAGAAATCCAAAAAGATTTGTGTTGTCCATCACATCAAAAGCTATACTATATCAAAAAATCTCTTTAGTTATGGGTTTTAAAATCTATACATACTTGTATAATAAAACCGTAGAACAAGTGTGTCTGTACATTGAATATATTTACCAAAAACTGATGAAGGGGGCGATGAAGGAGAGTATCAGAATACAAAAAGACGTTTGTCTATTCGAACACGCTAATCTCCAAAAATACTAAACGGATTTTCATGGGGTTTCCGCAGATTAATTAAGCTTAGCTTGGCGCTTCGAATAGGCTTTATTTTATCGAAATCGGCTGACGGGAAGAAAAGATATTACAAATCAGATTTTAAAAACTAAAATTCCACGCGTACGAAGTCACGGGCACAGCTAGTATTTAATAAATTGCCAGATAACATCAAAGAGTTACCTATAAACTTATTTAAAATAGATTAGTTAAATTAAATATCTGCTCAAAATTGCTGTAGTGTAGTGTAATTTCCGTAGGAGTATTTAGATTCTAAGTGGTGGATTTTAGTGTTAAACTCAAAATACTTAAACCTTTGTTTCATTGTACCTACGATACACGGTTGGCTTAGAACGGCATTTGTCTGCAAACATTAATTGAAATCTATTAAAAGAATCTTCAGGTTTTTAAAGAACATTTAAAATCATACAAAACCATGGCGCGGAAATGTTCCCATTGAATATCCATTTTTTCATGAGACACGAATATTATGATTCAGCTCGAAAAAATATATGGAGGGAAATTTGAATTTGGAATGTTTTGCTTCTATGTTATAAATAGTCCATAGGTTTAATTGACATCAAAACCAGTCAGTGTTCCATAGATAAAAACTCTTTGTCGCAAAACTTTCTAAGTAGTCCACGTATAGCTTTAAAACGCTACGCTGCACTGGCCAAGCGGGTAGTCCACTCTAGTCCACTAGTCCACTCTTTTAGAAGTTGTGGAGTTCTCAGGGCTTGTGGTAATGGCTGAGTTATCCCTTAGTCGCCCTTTACGATATCGACAAAAAAAGATTGTGGTTCTATTGTAAAGCTGGCCGATCAAAACGGCACAACACCAATATTATTTTATTTTATTTCATACTAGCTACCCGCCCTCGCTTCGCTTCGGTTTATAAGTTTTTTAATTATTTTTTTTCAAATTTCAAAATAAAATATAGCCTATATTAGACACAGATAATGTAGCTTCCTATTAGTGAAAGAATTTTTGAAATGGGTTCAGTAGTTCCAAAGATTACCCCCAACATAAAAATACACAATTTTACCTGTATATTATATTAGTATAGATTGCAAAATATTTTTTTATGAAATAAAATTACAAAATTTATCCTTCTTTTACTAAAGACGACTTAACATTTGTTCCGCGTGACGCCTCCTGATCCATATTTATTGAATGGCTGAGCTCGGCAGTTTATTGAGTGGCTCAGCGGATCATTGGCACTTCATTGAGTTGACAGGAGTTAGGCGAGGCGACAAAACGCTGATGCTTTGGGTGCTTCATTTAAAGAATTCCTTTAAGTTTATTTCATCCAACGTTATTAATATGATAAATAAATGGTTATGTTTGTCTCACATGTGGTAAAAGAAATCACCTTTAATATACTAAAAAAACACCTGTAATGTGCCGTGTTGTGTCGGTCGACTATAGAAAGGCACCACCCCATCTCCCTTAGGCAACTATGGGATGTCAAATCGGCTACCACAAGGAACTCTTTTAAAGGTGGTGTAGTTCTCCTTTGAAAGATTGGATTCGCCAACCTGATTGGACAGCGTGGCGTTTTAAGATCATTCATCCCTCATGCACAAGACGAGGAGTATTGTACGTTTGAGTATTGAGGAGTATTGAGTACGAGGACGAGGAGGTGGCCCTTGCCCACCAGTGGGTGCTAAAAGGGCTGGTTGTTGTCGTAAAATACTAAAAGAACAATATTTTAATACCAACATTGAAACTTTACACCCTGTAGTTACACGTAGTATATATCCCACAAGTGTTTAATAATTAGCGCTGCAAATTATTATACGAACAGCGGATTTTCGTTTCCATGTTAATAAATGAATTAGATTATAAAATGTAAACGGATATTAGTATAAATAATTTAAAAGAGAAATTAAAAGATATTTCGTGTCTATTTTTTTTAACCCCGAACACATGCTCGAGCATCGTAAAGAACACATGTTCTTTACGATGATTTTATTGAAAAATCAGTTTTCTTGAACAAAATTCGATATTATTTTTTACCAGTAGGTATAAGTGCTCTCGTGGGCATATTGTTTATGTGATAAATATTTATTTAAAGTATTCATCTTATGAAACTTGAGGTTAATATTCCATTGGAACTGATGCCGTGGAGTTTATCATCAAGCACAACCTCGAGTCACGAGTATCTTTACAAACTTCTAATAACGTGAACAATGTATTTCAAAATACACTTTTACGTTAATGTCGCACGTTGTAAACGTGATTAATTTACGTCGAACGTAAAATTAATTAATTCAAATGCCTGATTAAATTTAATATTATTTCGTATTATATTAATTCGAATCAAACAAATCTACTTAACATTCAAAACGAGGGGACTCCGGCGGACTTGAGAATTACAAAGGTCGAAGGATTATGAGCTGATATTTTAAGGAACAAATTATGGAATATCCTTTATTCTTAACACCACAATATAATCTAATCCAATATAGTCTATCTAATCCAATATAGTCTATCTAATCCAATATAGTCTATCTAATCCAATATAGTCTATCTAATCCAAACTATAGTACTTTATATTTATTTAACTGTAGTAATACACTCGCTATTTTGTACCTTATTTTGATCTATTTCAAAGTCGTAAGATCGGATTAAAGTCTAGTGAAGTATATTTTAAAATCTGTAGCAGCTTCTAACCTTTTTTGATGACTATCTGCCTGCTTTGACTTTTTGACAGAAAGGATGATAGGCCAAACAACAAACAATGGAAGTTTTAAAGTTTCATCAGCGCTCACCAAGCGCTCGAGCGTCAAGCGCTGAACACTCTTCTTTATAAGATCTTACTACCATCTAGACAGATCACTTTTTTTTAGAAGAGATGGCAAAGGGGTGGGGTCGACCCATGAGATAGTAAGTGGTCACCACCGACCTAGGGTGTTGACTCCTGCGACACCAAGTTTGATGCGGGTGCGCTGCCAACCTTCCAAAATCCTATTCGCAGCCACTTTTAAGAGCCCCATGCCGTAACTAAGTGGAAAAACCTTAGTAGGCAGTCCGTTCCACAACTTTAGGGTTCGCAGCATAAAGTGTCTTAAAGGCCGCAATCTCTTTGTCAAAGAAGTGTGGATGAACAGCCTTTCGACGATCAGAGGTGCGATGGTGACTCGATATTTGACATTGGCCGTTCAAAGTCTGATTTGTACTCTCCATAATTCAAAATAAAATAAATGGTCATTATGACTATGACACTCATATTCTCAAATCGAGTCTATATTGCTGAAGAGTAGGAATTATAATAAGTTTGCTATAACCTACATAACTATTGATTTTTACAAAGTAAAATAGTGTGTCTGTGCCCATAACCCATTAACACGTTAAACATGTTAATGGACATTAAAATGTTAACCTAACGTTAACATTTTTGGCGTGGCTGTTTAAAATATTCCTTGTTCTTTTCTAAAAAAAAATTTGTTCAATAGTTGCCTGGAAGTTGCTTCCAGACACAGTAGGCTCATGCTATCGGAATTTGGAGCCCAACAGAGCCGAAGCCTAATAACATAGTCGGGTGTGCTAACTTCTATGAAATTCTGTGCGCCTATCTGTGAACGTCTATTATCAATTTTATAGAAACTTATAGACCGGCTCACGTGACCGGCGTCGGTAAGCTATGTAATAGGCCTAAGGATTTCCGAAATAAATCCTACAAAAAATACATACTTACATAAATTTCAAGCTATCCGCGGCGGTGTCACTTCAGCCAATGGCACTAACCTACAAATTCACGTATCACAGCTTATCTTTTGTCGCATGCCATATAATAATTATAGTGCGTACCTAACATCAATATACTCGTAGCATGTAAACTACTCTAGATAAAATCACATTATCGACAATACGCTGATAAACTGTCCTGACATATTTTTTGTTGTTGTACTCTATTGGTGACTCATGATTTTTATAAAACGATAATTTCTACTAAAATTCCTATATCCTCTACATTGTGACTGTTCTATATTCAGATTACTTGGACGTAAGTACAAGACTTATAATACACATTGCCATGGCGTATACGAAGACGTAGGCACAGGCGACGTGAGGCAATGCAAACAGTTAAATATACAGTTGTACAGCGTATACATATTAAAGAAACAGTGCACGTCTAGCACAGAATCTGTACAGAAAACTCCCTCAACAATAGATTTTTGTAGCGAAAAGTCGAAGCAAACTGAGTTCATTTGATTCCGACTAAATCGAAAATTGAATATAACTTATTTACTATTATTTTATGAAAAAAATATGACTTGACATGTTGCCTACACGCAGAAAACTGTGCCGTATCTACAACGCGGCGCAGGCCGACACAGGCATGTGCTTGGCGCACAGGCTAGTGCGCTGTTCCGCCCGCGTTTCGTTTATTAATCCCGGAGACTAAATTGACAAATGTCAAACTTGAAAATAGTGTTGCTAATTAATTTCCATAGTGTGGTGGTCCTTACGGTTTCCTAATGCTTCCGGTTATTTGATACGTAAAATTTTAAATGTTTTATCGAGCATTGTGTGCATTGAGGGCATAAAATAATTAATTTGTTACATTGAATATATTCGAAGATAAACTATTGTTATTGCTTATCATACTTGCGATGTTTTTACCAAATTAAAATTTCCAAGTCATCTTTTGCCAGATGATTGTTTTTAATTGGAATGAATTATTTTATCGATTCCAACAAATTTGATCCAGCACCACGCCATTTTGCAGAAAAACCTTTTTAAAACAATATCGAATATGGTTTTATGATTAATTCCGATTGTTGGACATCACTGTTTTAAAAATGCTAAAAACTAGCAACCATGAAATTTCACTTGAGATTAAAAAACGACAGCCTTATAGAAACTTATGTCGAGGCTCCTGCGAACATTTGTGTAAGCAAACATTGAGGCACAATTTAAGTGTATAGTTTAATTTATTTTTAATTAATTTGAAAAATTTTGAAGTTATTCCCAGTAATTCTGATCCGATCACAAATGTAGCAAAAATAGGTTAAAAAAAAAGTTTGAATGTCAAATGTTTCATTAGCATATTTGTATTTAGAATCATCATACAAAATCATTTGTAGGTTTCGAAAGCGGCACTTTTACACAAGTATATTATTATTATAATATGTTAATTAATAGGAGGGCATGCTGCAATCCAACAGCCGCTGGGCGCGCTCGACTGGCCACGTTACCCCTCTCTCACAGAAGACTACCTTGAAATGTACTGCATTTTCCACTTTATCGTATTTCCCCAATGTACGTACGTGTTTCGGTAGTGAGTGAGATGTGCCAGAGCCCATTCCCATCCTATCCTATCCCTGCCCATTTTCCCAACCCTTTCTCCAAATCCATTCCTATATCTCCAAAGGTAGGCAGCGCATCCGGGGGCGTGCCAACATTTATCATTTTGGACTAATGTTGGCATGTATCGCGGATGTCTATGGGCGACAGTATCCACTTACCATCAGGCGGACTGTATGCTCGTCTGCCGCCTTCGTACATAAAAAAAAAAAAAAATCTAATCTCAGCCTCAGTTTTTATTATCGCGATTAAAAGTAATTAATAGTATTTGGGAGGGGGTGAGAGTGCACGCTGGGCGCGCTCGACTGGCCACGTTACCTCTCTCTCACAGAAGACTACTTTGAAATGTACTGCGTTTCCCACTTTATCATATTTCCCTAATGTACGTACGTGTTTCGGTAGTAAGTGAGATGTGCCAGAGCCTTTTACATCCTATCCCTTCCCAATTTCCCAACCCTCTCTACAAATCCAATACTATATCTCCAAAGGTAGGCAGTGCATCTGGAGTCGTGCCAACGTTTGTCATTTTGGACTAATGTTTTATATTTTTTATCACTTTATATTGTTACTTTATATCAGATATTTGAGTATTTATATTTAAGCAACATTGAAACAATAAAATAAGTTAGAAAAATCTTCACCAAACTCAATAAATCCATAGCGACAATAGGGTCTCTATACATTTGTACATAAAGTCACATATTTTATTTAAACTTATGTATTAGCCTTTTTGGTTCCATAGTTGTTAATCTGACTGATCATTTGATCTCCTGTTGACCTCCTTTCAGAGTGAAATTATTCATGATATAATCCACATTATTGCAAACAGTAAAGATCAATAACAGCACAATACGACACAATAACAGTGCTCGAAATAGATTCAAATAAACAATTAAATAAATACGCTTTGATGAATAAACAAATGGTATTTATCGGTGTTGTATTGGCCAATCGAGTATTCGAACAAATATTTCTTTGCAGTTCATTATCATCTTATTAAAGCGGTTTGGTAGCGTCAGCCGCAAATATAACGTTGTGAAACAAACCAATTTATTCAGTTAAAGCATCGAAAATGTAAATTAAAATCATCGTAATAATTCGTTTACGAAATCTTCGCATGTTTGTAATCGCGCGAACGCTCGGTTGACCAATACTTTAACTTGGCAGTTTAAAGTCTCTCATTGAAATCATTATCGAAACTCTTTAAAAAAAATGCATGATTAACACATGAATCAAATCACTACATATATACAAAAGGTCAGCATTTGTTTGTTCCCGGATAACTCGAAATCTACTAGGCTAATTTTGTTGCGATTTTCACAGCCGTATTAGCGTATTTATCCCGGAAAGTTATGTAGTGTTTTCTTTTTCAAAAATGGTCCATTGATTTTAAAATAACAGGTAGAGGTCATCACAGTGATCTATATGACAGGAAGATATTATAAGAATGAGTGCTTAGCGCTCGACGCTCGAGCGCTGAGTAAGGGTTTATGAAACTTTAAAATTCGGTCGTTAAAAAGGGCGTCATAAAGTATTTTTTAACGTATGTTATTATTAATACATTTAGGTTAAAAGCTTGTGTTGAAACGGTCAAAGTTAATCATCTTAAGATTGATAGTGCTGATAAAGCGAACCTATGATATTGATAGATTCGAGCGCACAGTGCTTATTTTTACAACACTAATAACACCGGATCCCAAGTGAACAAAGCGCGACAAAATACTAATTTGATATAAATCACAAATATAACAAACCTTTCTGGGATTTCATGTATCGTCGATTCATGGAACTTCCATAAAGTTCCGCGTTAACTTGAGAATTAAAGTTAAATGTCACTTTTGACCAAAATGTCACATCCTATGAGATTCAAAGATTGCGCAAATATAAAAGTAATTCATCAACTCGTAAGTAAAGTTACATTGAGATTGGAAACTTGTAATCCCGATCTGGGAGCAAACTTTCTGATTAACTTCTAACGGTTCTATAAAAGACGACATAATTACATATTTTGATGTTTACAGAATACAGTTTACAGTAAAATATTTTTTTACGGGAAAAAATTTATAGTAGGTACCTACCTAACTAAAAACAGGTTCCACCTGAGGCTTTTCCATATTGAGCAGATTTTCGCATAGAAAAGGAATTTCTCTTGTACACGAAAGCCACCTGTTGATTTTAGTACTAGAAGAACATTCGCACTGAACATTTATTGCAATCTGGTTAGATGACAGTGTATACGTACAGTGCTTTGAACTACGAATTACAAAAAAAAAATCAGGAAACGTTTCAATACGGCTAAAAATATAGGTGTCCCCGGAAACATGGGGAGGTTTGGCTCTAATCCAGTCCATAGTGCAAAACACATGGATTGGACAAGTGTGACTAATTTGTTTGTATTTGCCGTGCCCCGTGCGTTGCGTCAGTTTATAGGTACCTACCGGTTCATACTAATCCTACACGTACGTGCCTGACAAGATTTTCTCTGAATTACATTCTTGTGCTAAATTAATTAGACGTGGCAAAAATATTTGTATTTATTAATTAATATATAATAGCATCTCTTGGCCGTGTGGTGTAGGCAGGCTTTAAAATAGCATCCCATCTCTTCCTGATGGGTGTCGTAAAAGGCGACTCAGTCTCAAAATAAAAGCAACGCCTACCTTTGGAGGTTGGGGAATGGATTCGGAGAAATGATTGGAAAAATGGGATGAAATTAAGTAGGGTGGGATGGGAATGGGCTCTGGCTTATCTCACTCATTACCGAAACATGTATGTATATCGAGGGAATAGGATAAATTGAGAATTACTTTTTACCTTAAATCACTTTTTGTTAAATTCGTAAATTAAGCTAATTAATCTCGTATTGCATTTCAGTGCATTGATGAGTAACATCTGACATAAATCACATACGTGATAGACTTGTGTCCAAATTAATTGGTACTGCAACTTACTTTATTAACTACTGTAATTTTGTACTACTGTACTAATGTATTGTGTAACTGTACAGTACAGTTGTTCAGTGTTTTCACTTCAGTAAAACAGATATCAGAAATAGTTTTTACTCAAAATAGATAAAACTTTAGTTGTTTGATGTACAAAAGAACTCATCTGGCTGTCTCCCGCGACCCCTTGTCAAGCACGTCAAGACGAAATACAATAGATATTGTCTGGGCTATGTCAAAATCCAAAGTGTATAAGTAGTTTTATTGGATCAACGTTTATTTTCATCTGTTTATGTACTTTTGTTTTATTTAATACTAGCAGCGCCCTCGCCCTAGCAGTTGACTAGCAGTCAACTTTAGTAGTTCCGTTAGTATTATATATCTGGAGAGAAAAATCCCTTAAATGTTCACTCAGTATAACTATGGCAATTGTTATTAACATCTATCCAGTGGTTTTAGCGTTATGCCAATTGAGACAGACAGACGGATTGATAGACAGAAATTCCAAAAAAAAATGGTTTGTGCGCTATTTCACTCGTACTTCACTGTAGCTACTTTTTCAATAAATATTAAATGTACAGCTTTGTTACGAGTATACTATAATGTATAGATGTTTTTAAAGTTATCTTTTTAAAGTTTTAAAGATCTATAATGTTTTTAAAGATTTGTAATTTGGAGGGGGGGAGTTCACGCTGCAATCCAACAGCTGCTGGGCGCGCTCGACTGGCCACGTTACCCCTCTCTCACAGAAGACTACCTTGAAATGTACTGCATTTTCCACTTTATCTTATTTCCCAAATAAGATTTACTTTAAACACGTACGTAACGTGTTTCGGTAGTGAGTGAGGTGTGCCAGAGGCTCTGGCACTGGGATAGTGCCAGAGTCCCCATTTTCCCAACCCTTTCTCCAAATCCATTCCTATATCTCCTAAGGTAGGCAGTGCATCCGGGGGCGTGTCAACGTTTGTCATTTTGGACTAATGTTGCCATGTATCGCGGATGTCTATGGGCGACAGTATTCACTTACCATCGAGTGGACTGTATGCTCGTCTGCCGCCTTCGTCCATAAAAAAAAAGATTGTTTCCTTATATATTTATAAATGAATTATTTTTTATACAAATACCAGCTATCACATTTTTTTTAATACTTTACCATCCCTTCGTTTACTTTATTTTATTAATTCCTCGTTTTTCGTTTAATTTACTTGAAAGAATTTAAAAAACGGCGAAGTACGTGTTTATATTTGATTTAAAAAATATATCACGCCTTATATACTTAAGATCTTCCATACAAATTTTACACCATGAATTTTAGTCTGTTGATACAATCAATATTGGAATGTGCAGTAACACGTGTTCAATTATTTGTAATATAAAATATTCATACCAAGTTTCAAGTTAATAGAAAAATCAAGTATTTTTTCCTCACAAATTTTGACACCCCATTTCATCTTTACGAGGGGTGGAATTTAAGTAAATCCTTTCTTAGTAAGTCTTCAAGGCATAAAAGGAAGCTATTGCCCAAATTTCATTCTCCTCTAAAAAAGTGGACTTGCCAACCCGCTTGGCTTGCGTGGCGTTTTAAAACCATACCTACATCCTTCATACACATGACAATGTGCATGAGCATATTCAGCAGTGGATCGTAAAAGGGCTGGTCACGATTAATTAAGGTTACATACAAAGAAGACAATAAAATTTAAATAGCTTCAATAATAAATAAAAAACAACAATAAATAAAAAACAAAAAAAAAAAACAACTAAAAAAAAAATTGAAGCAAATGAGGAGGGGTTCATTAAAAAGTCAAATTTGAAACTTCGAGAGCTATGTACTCAATAATAATATCATATAGAACACTATTGGACTCAACATAGAATTATAACTCACTTTATAACGCACTCACGCGGCTGCCCTATAGCGCTTGTATAATATATCTATTAGTATGTATTCTCAAATCGATGACCTACGCTGATAGGTGCTCTGGAATTTCTATGAAAAAATGAAATCATGCACATTATATAAATAAACAAGGAACTTCTTTATTTCGGCATAAAATGTGACATCATTAGTCAAAAGTTAACTTATGAAAATTACATAAATATTTTAATTTAAAAAAATAACTGTATACTGACACTTAGTCGTCACAGTTTCAATGCCAACGTCACTTCATCGAAAGTACTTCTTTACAATTCTAAAGTCTATGCTTCCGTGGTTGTCTGTATAATAGGAGGAAATACCTACTTTATTTTTAAACGTTCAATATGAAGTTATCTACACTCTCTATGTAACTTGAAACTAATTTAAATTTAACTAATAACTTCGGTACGTTCTTGAACTTTCGCTTTTAGGTGAATTTCTTCAGCGGATATGAATGAAGCCTACAATTTCCGTTTGAGTTTGCAATCTTTAACTTCTGTGTTTTACTTTGTGCGATAAGGCCTTTTTTAGAATCATTCATAATTTTAATTAATTTAAAGACACGTAAATTATTTGTCACGTTTATATTTTATCAAGCTAGAGGTACTTTGCAGGAGGAGAGTGCACACTGCAATCCAACAGCCGCTGGACGCGCTCGACTGGTCACGTTACCCCTCTCTCACAGAAGACTACCTTGAAATGGACTGCATTTCCCACTTTATCGTATTTCCCCAATATACGTACGTGTTTCGGTAGTGAGTGAGATGTGCCAGAGACCATTCTCATTCCATCCTATCCCTCCCCATTTTCCTAACCCTTTCTCCAAATCCATTCCTATATCTCCAAAGGTAGGCAGCGCATCCGGGGGCGTGCCAACGTTTGTCATTTTGGACTAATGTTGGCATGTATCGCGGATGTTTATGGGCGACTGTATCCACTTACCATCAGGTGGACTGTATGCTCGTCTGCCGCTTTCGTACATAAAAAAAAACAAAACTTTCCAAGCGTCAGTTACATTCCCTACGGTGCAGTGTTCCTCTGATGCCGTTTGTCTAGTAATAATTACAATTAAGGCTTCATCGGACACACAGTGTTGTCTAGTTAAGGGTCACTGCGACCGACAGCTGGTAAGAAATTGTAAGGGTATAAACCTTCCAACCGTGGTGTTATTCGTAACTCCGTTGGCTTTTTCTTAGCTCTGTATAAATTCTATTTCAGTCCACTGTATATCAATTCTCCCTTTTCTGAGGCTTGACGGCAATTGACAAACGTTGAGCAGTCCCTACTTCCACCTGCTCCTAAATTTGTACCATTTGTACCTAAAGTGCTAGTACGATGGCGCACAGTTGCATAAGCAGCTACCAAACGCTCTACTGCCCCTCTCTTAGAGGTATGCCCTTAATGTACGTGCGTGTGTCTGTAGTGAGTTCGATATGCCAGAGTCCATCCCCATCCCCTGCTATCCTATCCCTCTTCATTTTCCCAACACTTTCTCCATATCCATTCCTAAATCTCCAAAGGTGGGCAGCGCACCCGGTGAAGTAACATTGTTTGTCAGGACTTATATTGACATGTATGACGGATGTCCATGGACGACAGCATCCGTCTACCACCAGAAGACTGTAGGACTTTCTATAAAAAACAGTGGACTTGAGAGGTGATCGCGAGACCAGACGTGTGGGAGACGCCTTAATCATTTTGTTGTAAACACAAACGCTTTAATTCTACAATAGCCAATATCAAACTCTTTATTAAACCTTGTACACAATAGAATTTACATCGTTATCATTATTCTTCCTTTCATCTATATATTTTGTAAATACCCTTCAGCGTTCTACATAAAGCGTTTCCACTTTTTACGAACCAGTGATTCTCTATAGATCGTTAGTAAGGACTATAAAAGACATTACGGATGGACAGACTCGCGACGCTGTTATCATCACGAGTGACTTTGAAATAGGAGAACATTTTTTGAAGACGTGGCATTATCATTTTTATTTTAATCTAAATGATACATATGCGCTGCATATAACCATGAAAGGCGTCTTACAAACTTAAACAAGTTTAGCCTAAACAGTCTAATCAAATCTGCTCATAACGAAGCGACTTATTGTATTCTCCATTTTCCATTCCTTGGCCGTGTGGCTCATCTAGTGAATATCATACATAATAGGTGATTAAGGGATAACAAAGTGGCTAGCACAAGCCCACACCACACAATCTTTATTAGATTAAACTCGCTAACCCGCTTGGCCAGTGTGCCGTTTTAAGTTTTAAGGTACAATACCTCATGTACATTGTGTGCATTTATTAAGGAGGCTTCTATTTTTATAGCGAACTATTTTTTTATGGAAAGGGTTATAGATCCACACTATTTTTGTGTCAAATTTGTTTTCAATTCGCATATAAACTTTAAACTAATTAGTGTTTTGCACTCAGCTGGTGACCCTTTGTCGAGATGTAGTGAAGTTTTTCCGAAATTCGAAAGTCGTGATCTCCGCTATAGGAAGATTTCTTCAAACTCTCCTTAAATATCTCGAGCATATGCTATATATGTGTAACATACACCAATCGGTCGGTTTAGATTAGGGTTCGAAAACCCCTAGTGAAAACGAGGCTTTTCCCTGCTAACAGACGTTATACACGAATATTGAATAAGACTTGAACCGAAATGTGGCTTTGGATAAAATCAATGCATTGCGGGAATGAATTGATAAGTCAAAATCAACTGTTTTTCAATAGCACAGTTTAAAAGTTTAATTTTGTTTGAGTTTAATGTTTTGTTCGCTTGATGCAATCGATTTAACAAATAATTATGGCAAATTCGGTAAGAATATCTTTAAATTATTGGTCCAGGATGCTAGTATTTTTGAAAAATTAAATAATTACTTATTTAATTATAAAGAAAACTTTGAGTATTTAACGTTGTGTTTTAAGCAATAATAATGTAAGTATAGGAACATTATAAATTATAATAACACATTTAAGTGTAGTGTAATATAAGCTTGATATATCCTATGTTGGATATCCTTTTGTAAAGAATGTAAATTTTGTAAATTAATTGAATACCACTTCGTGACGTACCTATGTGGCACGTAGCTAGAAAAAGCGCGAGCGTATACGCACTTCAGTGCAGTTTAGAAATAACTTAGGGTGCACTAATGGATCATTATAAAACAAACAAGTACAGAACCAGTTGCTTTCATATAACAATCACATTCCAAAGTTCATATTAACAAGAACATTTGAACGAGTAGATATGAGTATTTACGAGTATATACGAGCATACTGAATTATAATAATAAAAATACTTTAATTTTAAACACCTTTTTTAATCTTCAATAATATATTCGTAGGCCACAAGTTTTTTTTGTAAAGTGATACAACATTTTGACACCACTTATTTTGTAAATTTCGATTCATCTATATATTTCTGCCGTGCATGGAAATAATAGCCGTGGTTGTATTGTCACCAAATGCTTACTCACATTGCATACAACGAGTGAATCGCTACTGTTCCAATTTCACAGGACAACCCCAAAACAATTAGTGACAATTTTGCATACCATTTACGTAACAAAAGCACAAACAATCCAGTTATTTTTGACAATGACGGAAATCGCCTATTGTGTACGAATGTACACAGGCGGACTTTTATCTGTATACACGTTGAATTTTGACTCTTTAAAGTGTCGCACAGTAAAGATTGTATTTTTGATTGTATTTTAAAACACGTGTGTTACTACGCGCGCTCACATCATGGAAACCGCTGCCGCCTCAATACCTACCGCGTGTTTCCAATAGGACATAGAAACGGGGACATTGCTGACGGTGCGGCACGTGTAACTGCGGAAAGACTTCATCGCACCGAGGCATGGAAAATTCCGAGCACTCATAATCCAACCTCTATTAGGGTAGTACGTTAGCTTGTAATTAGAATTAGTAAAACTGTAATATCTTTCTATTGCGTTTATAATTCAAATTTAGTATTAGTAAATTGGTGTTTTTCGCTCCTCCGACGGCGGTCTGCATGATTTGTGACAAAATGAATAGCTATATTGGATAATAATAACAATTTATATTGTATTGCATACAATAGCCGCATGATGTCGGCCAGCTCTACAATAGCACCAACCCATCTCTTCCCGTGGGTGTCGTAAAAGGCGACTAAGGGATAACAGAACCGTTATCACAAGCCCTGAGGAACTACACCACCTTAAGTGGATTTGCCAACCCAAGTGGGTAAGCGTAAGGTTTTGAGGCCAGCAGAGGATACTAAACGTTCTGGTTATGGTTAACCTAGTCCTATATAATTAACTAGCAAAACCCGGCAGACGTTGTCCTGCCATAAAACATAAAGCAAGTTACAACAAAGTCGATAGCTCGAAAATATTAATACCAATTTTCATGGCGATCGATTGAACGGTATAGAAGTCTATTGACATCAGATATATCAACCTCCATTTATAATGTATATGTATATTTATAATGTATTTCTCATTTTCCTAATGTATATGACTATAGGATGCAAACAGATGTTATTTAATGGCAATAAAAACAGTATTATAAATTATGCAGAAATGGGTGTGTTTGGTGATAAAAATAAATTATTGCGTGATTAGATCTAGCTATTAGTGTGAATGAAACATTGCCATCCATCCTGTTAAGGGGCTACCCGACAAATTTCGCTGTTTTTAAATCCTATAAAGTATATTTGAACATGGTACAAAAATTCTCTAAAAAATATATGATGTAGTGTGGTATTTAATCTTCGCTTTTGACGTCGGAAATTAAAATAATATATATAATTTAAGAGAAAATAAATCATCTGTGAGCCTCTATTCTCGTGTTAAATCCCGATAGCCTCCCTTATTATGGAACTTATACAAATGAAACTTATACTCAATATTAGACAACAATTTTCACTATAATCCTGTCGTTTGGATTTTTGAAATTATTTGTAGTTTTTGAAAAAAAAATGTATTTTGTTTCTACGCATGTTTCTGGCTCGCGGTACTCTGCGGGGGCGACGGGCGGCAGTCGGCCAGTGGCCTTTGGACGGGGAACCCGTGTCGCTTTACGCTGTGCGCGCGGAAAAATCCTGCCTTTTTATTTGTTATTTAGCATATTTAAGACTTATTTTAATTACCTAGTGCTAGTGCGGACAATATAAGTGACAAGAGCACACATTTTAGTTATTATTAATTTTAGTTTTACATTAGCAAAAGGACACATTGTTTAGGTTAGGTTTTATTTTCTTGAAATAAAATTGTGACAGGACACTATTGATATTTAGTATAGTAAAAATTCTGTTTTTGAGTATAAAAATCAACAATGCCTAAAATATCAAAAGTAAAACGATATAGACAGCAAAAGATGCGGAAAGTGATCGACGTCTTTCTTGTAAGTACACTTTCTATATTATTAAATTATTAATAATTAACCAATTTATAACTATGGTAATTTACTCGTGTGCTTAGTAACTTCTAATGAATCATAATTCAATTTTTTCTCGGTTCTTTAGATTGATTTTATGAATGATCGGGGTTTTCTTCTCATTTATTTTATACTTGGAAAGATATCTAGTTCACAATTTCGACTACCTACCTACTCTGATAGCGATCTAGTGGTTTAGTACCTAAAATAGGTATAGTGTGCATCACAAACGAGAAGTCTGATGTCGATACCCATTGTCAAATAACATGCCTTTTTTACCTTATTTATTTATTTTTGTATTCTTATTTTTTTTTTCAGAAGACTAAGTAAAAGGTCAGTTTTACATAAAATTTACGAGAACTACGAAAACCAAGATCAAAACTCGGCATCTTTTCAGCCTCGAGTGGATACTGTCACAAGTAAGTAAAATAGACTAGGAGCCCACGTATATTTTCGGAACGTAATTTAAATTCTACTTATTTACTGGTAACTTTTAATTAGCAAATAAAGTTATAAAATAGATCGAAAGCCCACGCATATAAAGAGTGTTAACAAGTACCTATGTGGGACCGTAATATGCTCGATGTAATCTACAAAATAATATTTTCTTTTTTTCAGCGCTACCCACAAAGTAATGCAAAGGCAACCCAATGAAGTAGTCATCAACATGGCACGTGAAGAAGAACCAGTAGAATCAACCAGTGATGGACCAAATCGGAACCATGAATCTGAAAACCAAAAAGTGGTAATCTGTACTATGGACGTGAGAACGAAAAGACACCACTGACTCAGCTGAGTACTCAGATTAATAAAGAAATTAAGAAAAAATTTGGCCTATTTATTGACAAAGCATTGCCATTTCTTGGTGCCACCCCCGACGGGCTGTGTGGCGAGTACATGGTAGTTGAAGTTAAATACCCCATAACAGCACACGTGATAGGCATAGAGGAAGCTACAAATATAAAAAAAATTACGTTTTAGAAAAAGAACAGAAAGTTGATAAAGAAAAAGAAAAAGTAAGAAAGTTAAGTAACAAAAAAGAAACAGTAAAAAAGCGGGATTCGTTTGATAAAAGCGGGACATAATAAAAAAGCATTAGTACAATATTTATTAGATCAATGAGATCAAACTATTTTTTGTATGAGTAATATTCCCGTCGGACAGTTCACTAGGTCGATAAAATAGATCGAATTCAAAAGAGCGTGACTTTCAGCGTCCCGCGCGGCATTGTATTTTACGTTTCAAAAAGCGGGACGTCTACCAACACTGGTTAATAGATTCGATGACACTTGTCACTAAAGCCAGCCATTCAGAGTCCTGCATGCAGGACGCCGCGCCGGCCTCCATGTTGGAGAAGTTAGTCCATATATGGTCCTGCATAGCATCCGATCACACACTGTGTTAAGCTGTTCCAACGTGCAGTAGTGCTTTGCGTGAAAAATGCCACCATCAACGCGCATAAGAAAAAGAACAAAAAGAAAGAAATTGACTATCCTTTATTTACTTTGGTTGATGTCACAAAAACAACGGAAGTCTAGTTGGGTTAAAAAGCTATTACTAAAACGTGTAAATTATTGTGACGCCACCATGTTAAACAACATTGATGAAGATGATTACAAAAACTATCTAAGAATGAATGATTCAACATTTACCCTCTTCTTAAACAAAGTACCTCCATTAATATCCAAACAGAATACGCTAATGCGTGACAGTATACCAGCAGAGCATTGTTTAATTGCTACTTTACGTTTTTTATTAACCGACAGATTATGAAGATTTAAAATTCAGTTGCAAAATGTCCCCATAACTTCTTGGACGTGTTATACCAGAAACATGGGAAGCTATTTATGATTTTCTTCATGAAGAATACTTAAAAGTATAAATAAGAACACTATTATTTTAGAAACAGTCGTACTTATTTATTTTTGTAAATTATAAATTCTTTCATACATTTGAGAATCAACATTATGGTCACACAAATAACATTATAATCTTTTTATTTATTTCTTAAAAACCAAGAAATTTTCTAAAGAAAATTGAGAGATCAATATCATCATTCTCATTTTATTGAGACAGTGATTGTGATGGCTCAGTCAAGTTTGACATTAGACTTGTCAAAGTTGAAAGAACTTGTCAAAAATGATAAAGCTACCAATATGGCCGTGTGTCTTTTTTAAATTATCGGCGGCAAAGGAATACGCCATTCAATCCTCATAACGACAAAAATGTCAATGAGAAATTTAAAAATGTCATATATTAAAACTAAACGAGCTAAAAATTAATTTGGTGGTTCGTTGATCCTTGGAAACTGGACTATCAAAAAATATATAAAAAGCACATGTCTAAAATATTTGGCCTTGCCCATTGCTTATACTGTAATACACCGTGATATGACTTTTGAAGTACATAGAGCGAAGTTTTTACTTTGAATTTAGTATAAGGGGTTTGAATTTTGTTTTATATATTCCTTGGGAAAGTTGTCAAGTTTCACGGTATAAATACCCATACTTTTCGCTTACGCTTTAAAAGTGCATGGTGTATAATCTCTACTATATACTTATTCCTCTTTTACTTATTGATATTTGGAATTGATTATTAGTTCATCAATAAAAAAAAATAGAAACCCCATTCTAATATATTATGACCATCGAATAAAGTATGTGGGCTCTTGAACTATAAAATTTATACTTTCTTGAAGTACGACGGGTATCCGTAAGATGTCGTTATAGATGGCGCATATATTATACGTAATAATGTAGAGGTGAGGAAGGTAGGTGGGGAGTGTCAGAATGACGGAATGCTCAAGGCCATTGGCATATGGTAGCCCCTTAATGTTCACTTTTATTACTGTAGATTGAAATACGAGTTCAGCCGCCATTTTGTCAATCAAATCATCTGAGACTTGAAAATTACATTATGGGATAGTTCAAACATCTATTAATGGTTAGAGACACGGTATACAAAGAAAGAGTAGGAAAACGTTATTTTTTACGTTTCTTTTCTCCACTATATAAGTATGAAGATAATTTTATTTTTCATTTAATTTTACTTATTTATATTGATTTTGATATATTGATAATTTGATTATTTATATTATTTATATTTATATATACCATATGTTGTCGACAGGCTTTAGGATAGCTCCACCCCATCTTCTCCCGTAAGTGTCATAAAAAGCGACTAACGCGACAAAGCCGCTATCACTAGTCCTGAGGAACTACGTCACCTGTAAAAAAGTATATTCGCCAACCCGCTTGATAAACCAGCATGGCGTTTTATGACACATGCACATTGCCTTATGAATGATTGATGAATATGGTACATCCATTATTCATAAGGCAATGTGCATGAGGAAGTTCATGTGCAGCAGTGGACGATCAAAGGGCTACAATAATAAATAAAGTAGTAAATGAATTGTCGTTTATTCTACGTATAAAACATAACATAGGTCTCCTCACTGTTGGAGACCACTATAGACTATAGACCTCTCCTAAGGCCTACCACCATGAGCGATGTTCCGCTCTTCTCACTACCGGCGACTTTTTGTCAAGTCGGTCCACCCGGCCGGAGGACACCCTGCATTTCCTCGTATGTAGTCTAGATTTGAAGACTCATCTATCCCATCGATTATATCGGTTATATTCTATGACAGATATGGCCCGCCCACTGCCATTTCAACCATGTCGACAACTTCTCTATCAAAATTCTACTTTTCGATTTTTTTCCAATAAAATCAGATATTATTTATTCTGCTTATCCTAGGGATGTTATGGAGCTCCGTAACGGTAACGGAAACTATCGGATATCCGAATTTAAAAAAATTTAAACCGAATCCGAAATAAAAGATTCCTATGTTATTATGGGTGGAATTCGTGCTGCTTGCATTTTATTTGATAGATATTTTCGTTCGTTCTTTATAAGAGTAAAATTGCAATAATTCCCTATTTGGTTTTATTTTTCATTGCTTTCAATTAGTAACATTTCTTGAAAAGTTCATTTAAGAACATATCTGTAACTGAAACCGTTAAAAGAGTATATATATATCCATATGCGAAATATCATATCCTCAAAAACCCGTCGTTTAGTTCATACGAGTATACTGTGTTTCAAACGATGTGTGGGTCGTCACAGCTGAATACGAGTATAGTTCTATAAAATAGTTCGCAATAAAATAGTTCTGGCCAACGATTAAAATAGTAAAGTAACTCTTCTTTACTCCGTGTATTATGATCATTCTATTATACTTAATAGACCTAAACATTTTTTGATATTTTTTGTGTGTTGGTAGAGAAATGTGACTGGTCAGTATATCACCTGACCGATAGGCCCCACATGCATATACATAAAAAATGTATTCCAAAAAGATTTTGTATGACCGATTGTGTAATGTAGGTACTTGAGAAGATTGTTCATACTCAAGGGATTTCTGAGAATTTGAGATATTTGAGAATTAAAAATTTTATTGCTAGTTGGTATAATTGTTATGTTCACAAATTACACAGTTGTTTTGTGTTGAATAAAATAATAATAATATTTATTAAGTTAGGTAGTGCTTGAAGTGCCTCCTCCCGTGGGTGTCGTAAAAAGCGACTAAGAAATAACAAAGCGTCTCCAACAAGCCCTGAGGAAATATACCACCTCTAAAAGAGTGAATTCGGCAAACCGTTAGCCCAGCTTGGCGTTTTAGGGCCATGCTTCTTCATGCACAAGTCAATGTGCATGAAGAAGCCCATGTCCACCTAGTGGATACTGAAAGAGCTGGTTGCATAAAGTCCCTAAAGTTTTACTTAACATCAAACAGTTTAATCAAACATCAAACTAACGAACATGATGCAGTGGGATACATTGATAGACGTACTGCTTATCGTTGAGACTTATCGGATACAATATTGGGAAGGATGGGAAAATAGGGTGTGACCATTATCCAATTCCGTACCAACACAGTCCACTTCCTTCATCCCACCCACGTTCGAATTTTGGTCCCGTAGTTTTATTACAAGTGGCTAAAATGATATTCAGATTTCATGCAGAAATGATTGGCAATTATTTAGCACATTCTATGACGATTTTGGAATGGATTTGGAGAAATTGTTAGAAAAATGGGAATTAAGATGGGTGGTAGTATTTATTATAAGTAGTAATTTTTTTCTCAATTTAAAAGTTCCCAAATTTCTGTTGAATCTACCGAAAAAGATAAATAACAATAATAATAAAAATATATAATAATAAATAAATCGTTTATTGCCACGGTAAGCATACATTGAAAATTAGAAGCCATCTCATCATTTTCATTTAAGTGAATTTAAAATTTCTCTACATACGAGTACTTTCATTTGTTATTAACTTGGTTTATTCAATTGAATAATCGAATTAGATTATTGAATTCGGATGTTGCCTCTTCAAACCCTTAACCATCTGGTTACGTCTCGAAATTTTAACTATGACAATTTCACTGAACTGGCATTTAGACAATGAGATTAATTTCAATTGGTCCCTTTCATATAACAATCAAGTAACATTCAAATAGTATTTAAAATTAAGCGGAATTCGGAAGATTTATACCAAATGTTTAATTAATTGCTCTCGGAAAGTATAATTCGTAAGTTTAACAGCAACGGGAAGGATTAATTATACTTGAGAAATGTTAAGTATAGATGCATTCCCCAAATTATAATAAAGAAACATAAGTGTCAGGTTGGCGTAATTCAGAAACACTTAGATAAAATTATTTATTTTTTATTCTGCAAATATATGGTATGTGTTAAAGTTACAAGGCAAGTTATTGCCAATACAATTAGCAAATCACCAATGACGAATTTGAAACTTTATTGTTGATGTCAATTACATTCCACTCGGCTCTCCCAAGCTTCAGGCTTCCAATAAGCTATGAATTTCCCATTTCACCGTGATGGGATTGGATCATTATCCAATTCAGTCCCGTTTCCATTTCCATACTTCCTATTTGTCCTATCTTTCCTAATCCGTTTTCCAAATCCTAGGTAATTCGTATATCCCTAAAAGTCGTTGAATATTTCCTCTTAGTTTTTATTTTATTATTTTATAAAATGTGATAAATGAAGCGACAGTCAGCTTGATGCTGTTGGTTGCTGTTGTCTATGGACGGACACTTGCTACACTTGCAAATATCAGTAAAAATTGACTAACACATCCTAGCACATCCGCAGATGCGTTACTTACATTAAATAATTTTGAAATAGAATTTTAAAAGTTGCTCTTATGGTCTTATAAGCCGATATAGAGATAGCAAGCTTCTCAAAATAACCTTTTTTGATATTTAGAAAAAATATCAGAATAGCGTGGGATGCTCTCCGGCTAGGTGTAGTAACGACCTGAAGAAAATTCTCGGTAGTGGCTGTATGAGAAAAGCTGAAGACCACGTGTGGTGGCGCTCTTAGAGAGAGGCCTAAACCCAGCAGTGGAGAGACACAGGCTGATGGTATGGTATGATATCAGAATAAATCAATATCACAAGTTTAGACATAATGTTATACCCACTGACTGTTTCTGGGTAGCAACGAAACGTGGAAGATCTTTCAAAAAATAAAATTAAAAAGAATGCAAACTTCAAAGAAAGATCTCAAACGATAAAAATCACTACAAACAAAATAACGTTACAAGTTAAAGAAAACAATCACGTGATTTAATTGAGAGCAAACTCCACAGAGATTCGTTGGCTTCATTAATTTGCTACGACGTTAATTTCGTTTTTACGAGCCCTAATGTTTTCGTGTTGCGATTTTAAGAAGTCTCAAGGTGAAAGCGGAGAGCGACATTTCGCATGGCAACACTAAACAAAACTACACCTTGACGCTGGTTCCCATCACGTCGATAAATTTTAAGGCTGCCCTCGGCAATTCCAAAGCCGCTGAGCGCGCTTGACTGCCCAAGTTACCCTGACAAAAGCTTATCGTAAAATGTACTGCATTTGCCATTTTATCCTATTCCCGATACATCGCGATACATATTATAAATTCACCAGATTTATTTTTAATTTTTTGACAAGCGGGTTATTTTAAAACCGCCAAGCTTCATACTTAAACAGCACGAGCCGAGATCCGTAGGTTCATGAAAAATACTAATTTTCACAATTTGCAGTCTATCACAGTCTTAATACCGAGCGTGAACGAAAGGTAGCAACTTGAAGAGATATCAGTTACAATCAATTTATCATGTCATATTGTTTTTCTTGGCTTTAGAACGCAATTTACACGAAAGCGGAGAAAGTAAACGGAGCCGGCACGCACAGCTGCCCACACGGTAAATCAACTTCACTTAAATCTCTTTCAAGTTAATGTTGAGCTGTGTAGACAATAAAAAAATGCTTTGTGAAAAAGTTAACTATTTATTTCTATCTCTTTTTATCTCTAGCATCTTAGTACCACCCTGTCTCTCTCTTCAGGTGGGTGTCGTAAAAGATGACTAAGAGATACTAAGCCATTACCACAAGTGTTGCAGAACTATATTACCTCTAAAAAGTGGTCTCGTCAACCTGTTTGGCCAGTGTGGTGTGCACATCTCTCATGCACAAGACAGTGTGCATGAGAAAACAAATGTCCAGCAATGGACGAAAATAGGGCTGGTTCCGGTTATTGTTGTGTGTAATGATTTTTCTACATATTATCCATATACTACATACAAACAATGTCATATAGAAGGGAATCTCTCCTTTGTGCGTGTCCCAAAAGCAGCGAAATAAACACGTATTTCCCCCCTCAGCCCGTAACGTCCCCCTGTTGCCTACGGACGCCGTGAGGGCTGCTACTTATTTAATAATTTATTATATCCGTATACCTATTAGGTCAGTTAAGTAAATTGTATAGTTACTGAAACGTTTAATTAATTATAAAACACACGAAACAGTTTTTTTATCATTAGTTTTAGAAAAATCAAGGTGGCGATGTATCTAATTGAGCGCGTGGCGTCAGGCGGCGCACCCGCCGCGGCCCTGGCTGACGGCTTGTATGATACGATGCGAAACTGTAGGCTATTATCGCGACCTTGAACGCATTTGGCGAGCGAGTTATTTCTATATGGTATTATTTATTCTTATGGTAATGGTAAAGACATCGTCTAGAGACTTGCTGAGTTCATTATCAACTTTGTGAAATATGCCTCTTCCTTCAAAAGATACTCTGAATGTTTTATCAAAGCCTAATTTTATTTAGAGAGAAGTTATCAAATTGGAAAAATACCCGTTTCCTAAATTCTATTATCTAAATCCTATAACTAAAACCGAAACCGAATGAGCGCTCCTAATGGACTTGGAATTACCAAAACCAATAAGCGGTCGGCCTATCGCACCGGGAAGCCGCTGGCATTAAACGTGTCCATGATTTGACCAAATATTGAGTGGGGAAACTAAATAAGAATGGGAGAGTGTAAAATTTTTACTATAATGCTTATAATTATTTAAATTACATTACATTACTTTCCAATTCGCTACGATATGGGTTCCTTCAAGAAAGCTGGGAATAGGATTTTGCGAGGTCGGCAGCGTATCCGCATACCTTCTGGTGTTGCAGGTGTCCATGGGCGGCGGTAATACTTACCATCCGTGCATCTTTTACAGACAGAAGGTGAAAGACGAGCAGACAGTCCACCTCGTGGTAAGTAGATACTGTAGTCCGTGGACATCCGCGATACATACCGACATAAGTTCAAAATTACAATGGCATGCCCCGAATGCTCGGCTTAGGTACCTTTGGAGATTTAGGAATCGATTTGGAGCAAAGGATGAGAAAACGGGGAGTAGTATAAGTAGGCTTTCGTCATCGCATTACTCCTCTCAAATCTCCCTATAGATTCCTTATAGAGTCAAGATTATAATGGAATAAGAAGTCACTTTTATTCCGTTATACTCTTCATTCGATCGAATAGGATGGGATATCTCATTCACTACCGAAATACGTAGATACCTACTTATAATACATTGCGTAATTAGTAGGCAGTATTAGTAAGTAGCCTTTAGTAATTTGTCTATTAATGTCTGGGCAATAAAATTGTAACTATTATATTTAATTATGACTTTTGTATTTATTATTTTCAAACGAGCGAACGTTGAGAAGCTTTCAATATTCTGTCGAAGAAAACACAATTTTCATAATCCAATTCAACGTTTCATAGAAATCGATATTGTATATTCCATTGAATAAAGTGCATTTACCAGGTAAAAGAGAAATTCTGTATATTAAAACTTACTTTTCATTTTAGGAAGTAGGTATATAATAAAGCCTTCCAGTGCTAAATGGACTCCAGTAGATCCTTAAGATTTTCACTATGAGACTTTGAGTCTTTGAGCGTAGTGGAATGAAAATGGAAAATGGAATGAAAAACACAATGGATTTCAAGTTATATAAATATTGCCCCGAAACTCATTAAACCTACTGCATGCAAAAAATCCATCATTATTCCGAGTTCGATCAAGTTCTATCATCTACTATTTAATTCCAACAATGACGTGCTAGCAATGAATATTGGAAACTCGATAAACGGCAGTAGACACCTGCGTCTATATGAATATTCGACTGGAAAATTTGAGGAGCGGTAACAAAACTAGGATCGCCCGTGACTTCGCCTGCGCTAGCGTATGTTTACTGTGGATAAGTATTCGTTAAATGATAATCTTTGCTTATTTGCTTATATGAGATGTACGCCCCAGACTTTTAAGTTCTTATTAAAACTCGAGAAAAACACTCAAATTCGAATTATCTTAGTATATAATCGCTCGTTGACGTTACTTTAAGGCAAATGCTCAACAAATTGGGACACTGTGAAAATACTTGTTTTATTTTCACTGAAAATTGTTTGGAGTAACAAACAAACAGCCTTTAAAAATAAAGTTTTTTTTCAATGGAACTCGGAGGAATTGCGTTACAAAAACGCCACAAAGAATTTTTGGGCGCCGAAGGAATTGTTCGTAACACCTGAGAAGTTTTTTAATTAAGATAGCTTAGTATCCCGTTTACATTTGTTTGAGTTTCTCTTTAGATTTCGAATGGTTCGTTCCTAAGGGATTTATTGTGATTTGTGAGACCCTGTCTCTATTATATACAGTCAAGTAACGTCCAACTTCAGGTATATTAAACTATCGTGGAAGGTATTTCAATAATTGTTACTGTGGTAGGCTTTGATGTTCTCAAATTACTGGCTGCTGTATGTCCGAGAAAATTATTATGAACATCTAGTAAGCGTACAGAAACATGCATGTCGCCGCGCCTATAAAACAAATGTATCTAGCCCAATTATATATTAATAAATCCAGACTACAATTAACAATACTTAACATTTAACAATTTTAATCTTTTCCTACTCCAACAACTTTTTCCCTCCTATATTTTAGTAATAATGATCGAAACTTAATAAACACCTCAGAATAAATATGCAATCGTTTACAAACATAATCAGCCCAATAGTTCTATGAAGATTAAATTGAACAAGCCAAACGTAGCGCTTGTAAGAGATGAAACAAATAAATATTATTATAAGATTTGGTTTAAAAATAATAAGAATAAAAATACTCGCAATAATTCATTGTGGCATTGTCTAGAATTTTTTTTTTCGGAAAATTTGCTAATTAAACGTCAATAGCTCGCTCGGCCTAAAATAATTTAATTGGCGTTTGGACAAAAAAAAAACATACTTACACAGTCAAACAAACAAAATTATTTTGGTATCTTATTTAGGATGCTGTTGTAACGAAAACCTTATTCTAACTGTTAAATCTATTACTCCAAACCTAACTCGAATTGTTATTGTTAAACAAAATGTACAAAGACGGACATTCATTTGTACAAAAAGTTGAACTCTTGACATCCCACTGCAAGGCACGAGACTCTCCTAGTCAATCACTGAGAGATCTTAAGTCATAATCCACCACGCAGGCCCATTGTGTCTCTTTTAAATTCTGGAACATACGGATTTCCTCACTATGTTGGCCTTCAACGCCAAGTTACCAATAAATTATTTAAAAATCTGTACCTACTTAAATGGAATTCAGTGCTACGGGCAGAGAATTTGGACTTACGACTTCACGAATAAGAGTCGAGAATAACTACTGCTAGGCTCTCAACGATCTGAACTGATAGGGAACTGTTAAATTTATACCTAACTTATACCTGTATTAGCCTTTAACGCCCCACTGCAGGGCACAAGTCTTCCCTAGTTTCCCCCTAGAAGTTTCGGGACGTAATCCACCACGCGGGTAGTTTTTTTTTATTTCTGGAGCATGCGGGTTTCCTCGGGGTGTTTTCCTTCAACGCCGAGCAAGTGACAATTTTTAAAAATTCGTACTTAAGCAGAAACTCAGTGGTCCAGGCCGACACGAATGTGAGTCGAGTATAGACACCCCTTGGCCCTAGGCTATCATCGCTATAACTTATACCTACAATAACAAAATTTTTAACTTCTGAAATTTCATACAGATTTCCATGAATATCTTCATACCTAAATTAAGACCCTTTGATCCTTCTAAAGTCACATATATGTTAGGTATAACGGTATGGAACTTAAAATCAAGTTGTAATCTGAAATATCTTCATTTCTGACCCTTACCTTTGAAACCCTTCTCTTATCTACTAAGAAATATATCGTGTTCCAGCTCTTGTCCGCGGCTTCGTTCCTGTAAATTTAATTGCCCTAATTTTCTTCAAAATCAATTAATTTAACTCATCCAATGCCAAAGCCTTTCTCTGCCTAAGACTGCAGTACTTACGCAGTAGTGCCGTAGCTTACAGGACACACACAAACACACTCACACACACTGCCCCATACAAACAAACAGACAAAAGCAAACATATGTACTTAGTTATTTTTATGTTTGGATATTTTCTATATTATGTTATTTCAGTGAAATCTGTAATTGGCTGTACCACTGTCATCATTACCGAAATTAAATTTATACCACTATTTATTTTCAAAGCCTACCTTTGCAGATTAAGGAATGGATTGGGAGAAAGGGTTGGGAAAATGCGGAAGGATAGGATATGGGAATGGGCTCTGGCATATCTCATTCTCTACCGAAACACGTACATTGGGGAAATACGATAAAGTAGGAAATGCAGTATATTTCAAGGTTGTCTTCTGTGAGAAAAATATTTCATTTTAATTAAATTCATTTCATTCATTCATTTTAATTATTTATAATTGTTTATAATTATTTATAATTGTTTATAATTATTATAATTATTTATAATTGTTTATAATTATTATTATAATTATTTATAATTTATAACGAAATGAATAAATGAATAATGAATAAATGTAATAAATTACATCTTCGTGTGTGTGGCCGACATGCTATAGAATTTCATCACCCTATCTCTTCCCGTACCTGTCGTAAATGGTGACTAAGAGTCGAACCGAGTCTAGTCAAGAGTCGAAGCGCTACAACAAGCCCTGAGGAACTACACCACCTCTAAAAGTCTGGACTCGCCAATCCGCTTGGCCAGCGTAGCGTTTTAAGGCCATACATCCCTCATGCACGAGACAACGTGCATGGAGAGGCCCGTATTCTGCAGTGGATACTGAAAGGCCTGGTTACATTCTTTTCGTTTATCCGTTACAGTAACATGTATTTTGCTTGATCTGCGTAACGAACAGCAAATAAGTTAGTAACCATTCGTAGATTATATTTTGCAGATTGGTCGGATACCAAGCGTATCCGAAGTATAGATATATATGTGTGGGACTAGATTTCTTAGCGAAGATATATTCCTTTTCAAGATAATCCTAAGATATGAATATCGAATACATTACATTTCTGGATTTTCTGGATATCCGTAGCTATGGCAACCACCCACGCTGTTTTGATTCATTATTTAACGTCACTGCAAACCAAAACGGCCTTTAAACTCTTACTCAAGAATGTCTGTTATTACTTTCTAACCTACCGGCCAGGTTAGAAAGTCCACTCTTTTGTTATCCCTAAGTCGCCTTGTACGACACCAAAAAAAGGAGACGAGGTAGTGCTATTTTGAAGCCGACCGTCACCATACAGTCATTTCTATCCAAGATAAAGTAGTAAATATTTAAAAATCAGGTTACAGATTGTGTAACGCATTATTACTTTTGTTTTCAGATGAATTGGTAACATCATCGCCGAGAATACACCAAGACGACATAGACAAACTGTTATGTAGTCTACAAATCCAGGAAGCCATAACCATGTGGCATCTGCGATGGCAGCCAAAAATCCAGCTATGACTTTCAACGGGACGACGTATACTGGAGGGGGAGTGCTGATCTTAACAAAAACATTAACCGGAGAATCAGTAGAGGTTATCGATGAGCTGAAACCTAATGGAACAACTGACATAATCGATGTCAAAGTCGTTCAAATCGGCATCTGTATTTTGTACACTATCATCTTCGTGCTGGGGGTCTTTGGAAACGTATTGGTCTGCTATGTGGTCTTCAGGAATCGAGCTATGCAAACGGTGACCAATCTCTTTATCACCAACCTGGCAATGTCCGATATCTTGCTTTGCATCTTCGCAGTGCCTTTAACGCCCATGTACACCTTCCTCGGACGATGGGTCTTTGGAAGACTGCTCTGTCACCTCATGCCCTACGCTCAAGGAACAAGCGTTTACATATCCACTTTGACACTCACTTCCATAGCCATAGATAGGTTCTTCGTCATCATTTACCCTTTCCATCCCAGGATGAAGCTGAACACTTGTATATTTATAATTATTTTCATATGGATTTTTTCACTTCTTGTCACTTGCCCGTACGGTCTCTTCATGGGCATTCAAATCATAAACAACAGAACGTATTGTGAAGAGAGCTGGCCATCAGACAAGTCTAGAAAAATCTTCGGTGTCTTTACAACTGTTCTACAGTTCATAATACCATTTTTAGTCATAGCCGTATGTTATACTTGTGTGAGTGTAAGATTAAACGACCGAGCCCGGTCTAAACCAGGTGCTAAGAATACAAGGCGGGAAGAAGCAGATAGGGATAGGAAGAAGAGAACAAATAGAATGCTCATATCCATGGTCGCCATATTTGGCATTTCCTGGCTTCCTTTAAACATTTACAATATTTTCAACGACTTCTACGCTCAGATGACGGAGTGGAATTATTACTTTGTGTCATTTTTCTTCGCCCATTCGATGGCTATGGCGTCCACATGCTACAACCCTTTTCTTTACGCGTGGTTGAACGAAAACTTTAGAAAGGAATTCAAGCAAGTGCTGCCTTTTTTCGAGTCAACAGGCGGGGTTAGGAACAGTTACCACTCCGGTCGTATGCCGACTCATAAGTCGGATAAGAACATTTGCAATGGTAACGACACAATCCAAGAGACATTACTAGCCTCGTCGTTTAACCGAGGACCATCAATAAAGCAGCGTTTGGACAGTGGAAGGAGAGACAACGGAGTAGAAATTGAAAACATCTTACTGGAAGATAAGACGATCTCTGCAAGCTATCATATAAAAAGCGATAATGTAAACCTACAACTAATAGACGAAGAGTCTCAATTTAGCGAGCCTAAAGAAATCAAGACTCCAGCGATTTAACAGTGAGTAGTGACAATTTCTCATTGAATCTGTAAAAATTAAGGAATTAGAAATAGTGAATAAGGGCATCATTTTCAAAATGAACAAATCTATATTACAACCAATACAAACAAATCTGTATACAACCAATACAAACAAATCTATATACAACCAATACAAACAAATCTATATACAACCAATACAAACAAATCTATATACAACCAATAAAAACAAATCTATATACAACCAATACAAACAAATCTATATACAACCAATACAAACAAATCTATATAAAACCAATACAAACAAATCTATATACAACAAATACAAGCAAATCTATATAAAATCAATACAAACAAATCTATATACAACCAATACAAACAAATCTGTATACAACCAATACAAATAAATCTATATAAAACCAATACAAACAAATCTATATACAACCAATACAAATAAATCTGTATACAACCAATACAAATAAATCTATATAAAACCAATACAAACAAATCTATATACAACCAATACAAACAAATCTATATAAAATCAATACAAACAAATCTATATACAACCAATACAAACAAATCTATATAAAATCAATACAAATAAATCTGTATACAACCAATACAAATAAATCTATATAAAACCAATACAAACAAATCTATATACAACAAATACAAGCAAATCTATATAAAATCAATACAAACAAATCTATATACAACCAATACAAACAAATCTGTATACAACCAATACAAATAAATCTATATAAAACCAATACAAACAAATCTATATACAACCAATAAAAACAAATCTATATACAACCAATACAAACAAATCTATATACAACCAATACAAACAAATCTATATAAAACCAATACAAACAAATCTATATACAACAAATACAAGCAAATCTATATAAAATCAATACAAACAAATCTATATACAACCAATACAAACAAATCTGTATACAACCAATACAAATAAATCTATATAAAACCAATACAAACAAATCTATATACAACCAATACAAATAAATCTGTATACAACCAATACAAATAAATCTATATACAACCAATACAAACGAATCTATATACAACCAATACAAACAAATCTGTATACAACCAATACAAACAAATCTATATACAACCAATACAAACAAATCTATATACAACCAATACAAACAAATCTATATACAACCAATAAAAACAAATCTATATACAACCAATACAAATAAATCTGTATACAACCAATACAAATAAATCTATATAAAACCAATACAAACAAATCTATATACAACCAATACAAACAAATCTATATAAAATCAATACAAACAAATCTATATACAACCAATACAAACAAATCTATATAAAATCAATACAAATAAATCTGTATACAACCAATACAAATAAATCTATATAAAACCAATACAAACAAATCTATATACAACAAATACAAGCAAATCTATATAAAATCAATACAAACAAATCTATATACAACCAATACAAACAAATCTGTATACAACCAATACAAATAAATCTATATAAAACCAATACAAACAAATCTATATACAACCAATAAAAACAAATCTATATACAACCAATACAAACAAATCTATATACAACCAATACAAACAAATCTATATAAAACCAATACAAACAAATCTATATACAACAAATACAAGCAAATCTATATAAAATCAATACAAACAAATCTATATACAACCAATACAAACAAATCTGTATACAACCAATACAAATAAATCTATATAAAACCAATACAAACAAATCTATATACAACCAATACAAATAAATCTGTATACAACCAATACAAATAAATCTATATACAACCAATACAAATAAATCTATATAAAACCAATACAAACAAATCTATATACAACCAATACAAACAAATCTATATAAAATCAATACAAACAAATCTATATACAACCAATACAAACAAATCTATATAAAACCAATACAAACGAATCTATATACAACCAATACAAATAAATCTATATAAAACCAATACAAACAAATCTATATACAACAAATACAAGCAAATCTATATAAAATCAATACAAACAAATCTATATACAACCAATACAAACAAATCTGTATACAACCAATACAAATAAATCTATATAAAACCAATACAAACAAATCTATATACAACCAATACAAACAAATCCATATAAAACCAATACAAACGAATCTATATACAACCAATACAAACAAATCTGTATACAACCAATACAAACAAATCTATATAAAACCAATACAAACGAATCTATATACAACCAATACAAACAAATCCATATAAAACCAATACAAACGAATCTATATACAACCAATACAAACAAATCTGTATACAACCAATACAAACAAATCTATATACAACCAATACAAACAAATCTATATACAACCAATACAAACAAATCTATATACAACCAATAAAAACAAATCTATATACAACCAATACAAACAAATCTATATACAACCAATACAAACAAATCTATATAAAACCAATACAAACAAATCTATATACAACCAATACAAACAAATCTGTATACAACCAATACAAACAAATCTATATAAAACCAATACAAACGAATCTATATACAACCAATACAAACAAATCTATATACAGCCAATACAAACAAATCTATATACAACCAATACAAACAAATCCATATAAAACCAATACAAACGAATCTATATACAACCAATACAAACAAATCTGTATACAACCAATACAAACAAATCTATATAAAACCAATACAAACGAATCTATATACAACCAATACAAACAAATCCATATAAAACCAATACAAACGAATCTATATACAACCAATACAAACAAATCTATATACAACCAATAAAAACAAATCTATATACAACCAATACAAACAAATCTATATACAACCAATACAAACAAATCCATATAAAACCAATACAAACGAATCTATATACAACCAATACAAACAAATCTGTATACAACCAATACAAACAAATCTATATAAAACCAATACAAACGAATCTATATACAACCAATACAAACAAATCCATATAAAACCAATACAAACGAATCTATATACAACCAATACAAACAAATCTATATACAACCAATAAAAACAAATCTATATACAACCAATACAAACAAATCTATATACAACCAATACAAACAAATCTATATAAAACCAATACAAACAAATCTATATACAACAAATACAAGCAAATCTATATAAAATCAATACAAACAAATCTATATACAACCAATAAAAACAAATCTGTATACAACCAATACAAATAAATCTATATAAAACCAATACAAACAAATCTATATACAACCAATACAAATAAATCTGTATACAACCAATACAAATAAATCTATATAAAACCAATACAAACAAATCTATATACAACCAATACAAGCAAATCTATATAAAATCAATACAAACAAATCTATATACAACCAATACAAACAAATCTATATACAACCAATACAAACAAATCTATATACAACCAATACAAACAAATCTGTATACAACCAATACAAACAAATCTATATAAAACCAATACAAACGAATCTATATACAACCAATACAAACAAATCTATATACAACCCATACAAACAAATCTATATACAACCAATACAAACAAATCTGTATACAACCAATACAAACAAATCTATATAAAACCAATACAAACGAATCTATATACAACCAATACAAACAAATCTATATACAACCCATACAAACAAATCTATATACAACCAATACAAACAAATCTGTATACAACCAATACAAACAAATCTATATAAAACCAATACAAACGAATCTATATACAACCAATACAAACAAATCTATATACAGCCAATACAAACAAATCTATATACAACCCATACAAACAAATCTATATACAACCAATACAAACAAATCTGTATACAACCAATACAAACAAATCTATATAAAACCAATACAAACGAATCTATATACAATCAATACAAACGAATCTATATACAACCAATACAAACAAATCTGTATACAACCAATACAAACAAATCTATATAAAACCAATACAAACAAATCTATATACAACCAATACAAACAAATCCATATAAAACCAATACAAACGAATCTATATACAACCAATACAAACAAATCTGTATACAACCAATACAAACAAATCTATATAAAACCAATACAAACGAATCTATATACAACCAATACAAACAAATCCATATAAAACCAATACAAACGAATCTATATACAACCAATACAAACAAATCTGTATACAACCAATACAAACAAATCTATATACAACCAATACAAACAAATCCATATAAAACCAATACAAACGAATCTATATACAACCAATACAAACAAATCTGTATACAACCAATACAAACAAATCTATATAAAACCAATACAAACGAATCTATATACAACCAATACAAACGAATCTATATACAACCAATACAAACAAATCTGTATACAACCAATACAAACAAATCTATATAAAACCAATACAAACGAATCTATATACAACCAATACAAACAAATCCATATAAAACCAATACAAACGAATCTATATACAACCAATACAAACAAATCTGTATACAACCAATACAAACAAATCTATATACAACCAATACAAACAAATCTATATACAACCAATACAAACAAATCTATATACAACCAATAAAAACAAATCTATATACAACCAATACAAACAAATCCATATAAAACCAATACAAACGAATCTATATACAACCAATACAAACAAATCCATATAAAACCAATACAAACGAATCTATATACAACCAATACAAACAAATCCATATAAAACCAATACAAACGAATCTATATACAACCAATACAAACAAATCTGTATACAACCAATACAAACAAATCTATATAAAACCAATACAAACGAATCTATATACAACCAATACAAACAAATCTATATACAACCAATACAAACAAATCTATATACAACCAATACAAACAAATCTATATAAAACCAATACAAACAAATCTATATACAACAAATACAAGCAAATCTATATAAAATCAATACAAACAAATCTATATACAACCAATACAAACAAATCTGTATACAACCAATACAAATAAATCTATATAAAACCAATACAAACAAATCTGTATACAACCAATACAAACAAATCTATATAAAACCAATACAAACGAATCTATATACAACCAATACAAACGAATCTATATACAACCAATACAAACAAATCTATATACAACCAATACAAACAAATCTATATACAACCAATACAAACAAATCTATATAAAACCAATACAAACAAATCTATATACAACAAATACAAGCAAATCTATATAAAATCAATACAAACAAATCTATATACAACCAATACAAACAAATCTGTATACAACCAATACAAATAAATCTATATACAACCAATACAAACAAATCTGTATACAACCAATACAAACAAATCTATATAAAACCAATACAAACGAATCTATATACAACCAATACAAACAAATCTGTATACAACCAATACAAACAAATCTATATAAAACCAATACAAACGAATCTATATACAACCAATACAAACAAATCTGTATACAACCAATACAAACAAATCTATATAAAACCAATACAAACGAATCTATATACAACCAATACAAACAAATCCATATAAAACCAATACAAACGAATCTGTATACAACCAATACAAACAAATCTATATAAAACCAATACAAACGAATCTATATACAACCAATACAAACAAATCTATATACAACCAATACAAACAAATCTATATCGGTCTGAATGACAACAATTTCCTTTCACAGATTCTGAATAAGTGAACTCGACAATTTACTAAAGTTCCTCTTGTCCTTTTGTTATCTACCCTTTTACTTGCGTAATTGACTAAGTTTTCCTTTCTGCAAAGTAAGACATCTAATCAGATGTCTGTTTACCCATATGGGTAATTCACCGACATTCATCGCAGGGGCTTTCAAGTGAATATTCACTTGAAAACCCCTGCTATGAATATCGGTGAGATTAAAAAGTTTCAAGAAGGCCATTTTGGATAAGATATTGAAAATTTATATTCAACAGTTTAAAACCACTAAATCCACAAGCGACAATTGACGGGCATCACGTGAGCCCAACATATTTATCAACTTTCAACAACATTGTGTAGCGTTTTTACATGATGCGCAACATGACGCGAGGCATGTCGCTTGCCTCCGTGCATCATGCAGTTGCCCATCAAATGTTGAAGTCTGTAGACGATTTGACAATTGATTGTTGCGACAATATCAAAATTGTGGTTTAACGATAAAACAAATGGAGATCAATACTAGTTCTGTGGGCGACATATTGTCAGCCACTGTGCATAGTTGCGAAACATGTTTTGCTTCATGTCGAGCAACAAATTGCGCAGCAAACTAGCCTAGTGGATACTAGGCTTTAGTCGCTCTCGAAATGACACTGATATATTTCAGGGACGTACCCTGTCTTTGAATTACATGTCATGTCACGTGTCATTTAAAATCCTTTGTTTAAATAACCCAACGTGCACACGCATTATTCAGGCTTGAAGCTAGGATCAACTCTATCGCTTGGGAATCGAAAACAATAAGTAATAAATTTTCATGGATTTACGAGTACTTGATTGGTATTATGTTTAAAAGTTATTGGTTCTTTTGTGCCATTTTGTATTAGGATTTTATTTATTTAGGATTTTTTTTATATAACAAACTTTATTGCACATTGTTGAAATCCTCGGCGTGAATCACTGTTTTGTTTTTTTTAAAAATTATCACTATCTGGCCGGTGTGGGAAAACATCGTAAGGAAACCCGCATGTTCCAGAATTTTAAAAGATACCTAGAGTACCTATATGTGAAATGTATCTCCACCAATTCAGGGAGGATTGTGGTAGATTATGCTCGATACTTCCTAGTGATTTATTAAGGGCGGCCTGTACCCTCCTGTGGGACGTTAAAAAGGCTAACATCGATATGACATTAAATGGTATATTGCGTCTTTTTCATTTTTTTTTTAAATTTATACTATATTTTTCCTACACATTTACTAAATCCAAACTTATCTTTTTTATAAAAATACATAACATGTCTTATCAATTTACTCAAAATCATGACACACACACCATTGTATAGCGTAAATTTTCAATAATACATTTTATTAATTATAACCCACTCTTCTAATTGAACATACCCTTCATTAAATTTGTACTTAGTTTTGAAAATAGTTTTGTATTTCCAGTTCACTAAGATTTCCTTGTTTATTGTATGTTTTGGAGCTTCCACAACATCTGCTACTGCTATACCTACCACAAATGAAGTTTGCAAACTCGGAATAATAATATTCAAGAGAGCTGTGAATAGGATTTTGCAAGGTCGGCGGCGCGCCCGCATGCCCCCTGGTGTTGCAGGTGTCCATGGGCGGCGGTAACACTTACCATCACGTGGGACCGCTTGCTCGTCCGCCCTCTAATCTATAAAAAAAAAAAAAAAATTTGACTGAATATTACGAATAGAATAACTTCGTATTTCCAAATGTTTGAATAATTAATATTCAAATGACAAGTGTGATCTACCTCTAATCAAACATTAACTATTTTAAAAAAAGAAATCTTAATCTCTCTCTCTCACTGAAGACTATTGTAAAATGTATAATACTGTATTTCCAACTGTATCATGATCCTTAAAATACGCAGTACGTGTGTTGGTAGAGTGACTAGTGAGTGAGATATACCAGAGCCTACTCCCATCTCATCATATCCTATTCCTTCGCATTTTCCCAACCCTTTTTCTATTCATCAAACTCCAAACATAGGCAATACAATGCATCCGGGGGCGCGCCAACGATTGTCATTTTGAACTGACGTTGGCCAGTATGTCGCACCGTATGCTGGTCTGCCGCTTTCCATAAAAAAGATGAAATATGAAACTAGCATTTTGTATATTTCAATTTATATGTGTATGTTTTGTGAAACTAAAACATATTTATCTCATGTACATTTAAAAATATGGGTTCAAAAGGAAAATCGTGTATTAATACATAAATGTTTTGTGCGATATCATAATTTCGTTGCGTTCCTCTCTCACTGCGACTGTACTCCTAGTTAGAAAATTAATTCTCACAGTAACAACTAAGTTGACATGTAACACACAAACGACTGATATAAAGTCGAAACTAACAGCACATAACAATGTAACAACTATGTGAGAAGCATTAATTTAACTGTTAACTCTAGATAACATCCTTACATAATCATGTATGTACTTTGAATTAATTAATTTGTGTTTATTACATGCCAACATGTTACGATGACTTGGTTTACATTTTCGTGAAAATCGTATTATGCCGACAAGCAAAATCGATCCTCATATGTATAGGCTTTTAAACCTGATTTTGTATAGTCTTTGGTGGTATAATGATTACACTTTATTAAAAAAAGTGACGTCATTCGTCCAGTGAAGTATAACCCAGTGAAGTATTATATAACACAGTTAATTGTCTCGTAATTGGACAATACGTGAAACCGCGTGACTGATAATGATGAGATCACTTTTTCCTTAACTTTAACAGAGTATAAGTTTAAAGTTATATCATTTTCTTGGACAGTACGTTGGATATTATCACAGGAACCCTAATGATAATAAAAATAGTACGTTTACTTGTATTTTAATAAAAAAAACTGGATGCATTATGAAGATATTACGCTAAAATTCATTATGTTAAAGTACCTTTTCCATTCTGCCATGCAATTGGCGAGCAAATAATTAAAATACTGTATGCTTTTTAAAGAGATATGCATTAAATGATACGGTCTTTACTAGCTGACCGCTCAGTCGCGCGATCATACACCAAGTCGTGCAACAGCACGGCACCGTGTGGATACCTTTAAGTAACCTTAAATAACTCCTTTCGAATTAACTCGCACCCGAACTCGCACCGTGTGTATGACGCCTTATTCTTTATTTTTTTAAATTAATTATTCCTCTGAGTAGATTTAACCATATTTGTTAATTAGGTTCTCCAGAACCGCTTAGAATCACTTACAGTATATATTACGTAACGTACATTATTAATTTATTACGCATTAACTTAAATATATTACAAGTTTCTAGGAACATTCAAAGTTGAGTTTAGTTATGTTAGTTTCGAAAAATGAATATATTTCCTTAAATTGTAAAATTGAGGTATCATATTTAAATATTTAGAGCTGTGATAGCCTAGAGGTGTCTATTGTCGATTTTCATTAATCGTTAGTTCAAATCTCGATCCAACCACTGAATTTCTATTTAATTACGAATATTGATGTTATGGGGAACGGAAACGTCATAATAAGGAAAGGCTTGTGTTTAAAGCACCAAAAAATCCTAATTGTTACGTTCTATATCTTTCGTTAACACTAACATAAATTTCTTTGACGTTATTGTATGTACGTATATTGCTGTTTACTAATGTGTACGTTCGTATGTATAATTTATAAGTGGGTATATATTTTATTATAGTTATATGTATTATTAAAAGGGGATCAGAGCGAAATCAAACAACATCCACGAGTATAAATTACAAGTAAATTTTGTAAGAGAGACAAAGTCACGTCCGGCCGAGACGTGATGCGGTGTCACAGCCAAGAGACATAGCCATATCGGCCGCACTACGCGCATCCAAGAGTTTTAATAGTATCTACTATCTAGCATTTATTATTAATATATATATTTATAAATGAATAAGTAATTTAATACGAGTATTTGCACTACCTGCGTTAGTACCTCGTCACAACTCTTTTTGTCAAGGTTGTCTGGAAGAAATTGCTATATAGCAAAATTATCGCCGGGTTGAGCAACAAAATCAGTAAATCATGATCAACAAAAAACTATTTTTGAACGAGAAGTAATTTAAATGAGCAGTAAAAATACTGAATTAGCAGCGAATCGACTGTAGCAAAACTTGTTTATCTTTAAAAATACTGAATTTACAGAAAATCGACGGTAGCAAAACTTGTTTATGCTTAAAAAGAAAATAAAATCTCTCTTGATTGATAAGACTTACTGTAATGTTAAATATTTTTTAAATGATTAAATTGACAGAAACGAAGAATTCTGAATTATTTTATAAAATATGGCGAAGTATATCGGTTTAAAAAATTGTACGCCAGAAATGGTAGATCATGGAGTTATTTATTTTTTAAGATATTACTTAAAAATATTGAGGGGGAGAGTGCACGCTGCAATCCAACAGCTGCTAGGCGCGCTCGACTGGCCACGTTACCCTTCTCTCACAGAAGACTACCTTGAAATGTACTGTATTTCCTACTTTATCTTATTTCCCTCATGTACGTTCGTGTTTCGGTAGTGAGTGAGATGCGGTAGAGCCCATTCCCATCCTATCCCTCCCCATTTTCCCAACCCTTTCTCCAAATCCATTCCTATATCTCCAAAGATAGGCAGAGCATAGCAAGATATGCGTAGTCATGTTTTTTTTTTAAATGACAATGTTATCATAGCTTAATTAGATGTTGGAACACAGATATAGAGCGATAAATGAGCTGTGCGACAAAAGTTGACGCTAAGCTCCTACTTCTCGCGCTGCTCGTTCAGTATGTTCCGTCCGACCCGTGTCGCTAGCGAGTCGTTTTTACAAAACACCTAATTAATTGTAAAAATGCAAGCGATGAACCGAGTCAAGCGATGTTTCGTTTCATCGATGAGTGGTTTCCCATCACTAAAATCTACTCGCGATGCGACAAGCTTGGTTTCCATACAATTTCACGAACTTGCGTTATCTATCTATGTGTAAAGCCTGTCCCAGACATGTACAAATGTTTTCGGAAATATTTGTAAACTCTTTGCAAAGAGCAGCGCAAATATTTGGGGATCAGATTTCGTTCCATTATATACGTAGAAACAAAATAATCGTACGTTCTGGATAGCGTTAAATAGCTAACTGACTCTTTGCAAGTGTGTGGGATTGCGCCCTTAGATGTACGCCAAAAAACCGACACAGTGATTGCAAAGACTATATATTTGTGCAAAGACACATGTCTGGGGCCTGGGTTAGAATGTTTTTTTTTAAGCAGAACCTTGAAACAAAGATAACATTAACAACGCTGTGCCGACAATAAGTTCCCTTTGCTCAATGGACGCCATTTATAGTCTTTATTTAAATCTTAGTCGTTAGTCAGTTTAAAATTTATACTAAATAATTATAGAATATTTAATTCAGAATTAATTGTTTTATTATTTTTGTTTCAGAGACATGTCACGTGACAACGACTGTGAACAAACGACGATGTGTACAACATTTTTATATAAATAAATATTTTAGAAAAATGTTGTTTTCGATAGTATGATTTTAGAATTTGCTTTGCTTACTGTGATGATATGTTATTATAATTAACGAATAATTAATTAATAGTTAGTAATGGGATATATTGTGTAAATATTTGTCTAGTATACTAGTCAGAGCATATTTGTAAAATATTAAAACCAAATGCAAGTATCCAAACGGCCTACGATAAAGTAGAATCGAATTCATTTAAAAAATAGCGAAAATATGTAAGGATATTTATAAGAAGACTAGACTTATTATTATTAATAGATATGTTTATTATAAACTTTTGATTGGTGTTTTCCCAATAAACGATCGAGCCCAGTTTCAAACTTTGACTTTAATAAATGTGTTTCGAAACATTATTTATTTTGAGAGAGTACAATTTCAATGTTTAATTTTCAATTTATCTTCGTTAAAAACTTCCGGGTGTACGCAGCTCATTAAAAAAACGTCAAAAATTAATTTACTTCCAAAAACAAAGAAGGAAATATGACCCATATACTTTATTTAAAAAAAAAATCTTTAATTAAAATTCTGGCTAGTAGGGACAGTCCCAAAATAAAATTGATGAGCCTAGTACACTATGTCCTTTATTCATAATTTTATAGATTATAGATTCATAATTCATAGTACTGTGATTCTTGACTGTGATGACGAGATATGATAGAATTATTTAGAATTATTCCTATCGGGCACTACGAAAACCGACGCCAGTGATAGCAGTTAGGACGAAATTATAATTTTATTCCCATCGACCGCCAGTGCTGGTGGTCCATGGGAATATTTTTACAAATTATTGATTAATACACTGAAACCGACATCAGTGATTGGACCGTCAGGATGAAATCATAATTTACCTCGCTAAAAATACGACTGCTGAGTGATGGTTAAATTTGAAATAACTACATATTTCCCAAAAATGTAACTATGTTGTCGATATTTGCAGATGGAATAACAATTACATATTGCGACTGCACATAGAAAAGTGTCCCTTTCACCCTTTCACAGACCCTTTCCCTGTATTTGATGTGTCTAATTTGCGTTTTAAATATTTCGTTTTATTAAAAAATGAGCTTCGTGTGCCGGGAGACCATTTAAAGTTTGAAATTAGTCTATTGGTAAACACAAATCAGAGCAAAATATTATTATATACAGACGCTATGGCTTTATTTATTGTACGAAACTTAATAGACTTAGCTTTATTAAGTAAAGGATTTGTATCTAAACAAAGATAATATCTATAAGTGATTATTCGAATTAGTAGAACAAATCTGCTTACTGTAGATTTAGATGTTTGTTTTAGGCGTTTACTGTTGAATTGTGGAGTAAATGAGGCTGGTTGTTTTTTATTATAGTTATTTTATTTATCCAATTTTATTATTTGAGGTAGTTTTAAAACAAACCATACCGTGCCATAAGGTATCCAGCACAGGAAGTTACTGGACGCGGCGGCCCACTCCTATACTTTAGCATTCTTAGCACAATCGATGCATTTAGCATTGGCGATCGGCGATCTAAATCACTTGTAGCGATCAAAAATACATATAAATGTCCGATCGCTCGGTGTAACTAGTGCTGCTACCAAATGAGATTCCACGCCTCCTCCATCGCCCATTTGCCTAGCACGCGCAGGTCCGCCACGATGCAGTTAAAAACGCGCAAATATTGAGTCGTTAAAACGCGATGCAACATCGATGTAGCCGCAAAGTCGCCGATCGCCGGTGCTAAAGTATGAAGTGTGCTTATGGCCTTAACCATCCATGCTACTGGTCGCGTGATTGAGTTATTGATAGAAAAAAATGAGCGGTTTCGTAGTTACGGGTCTTATACCCGTTGAGCGGTTGTGGTAGCCAATCAATTTTTTTATAGAAAGATGGCGACTAGTAATAGAAACGGCATAAAGTGTAAGTGTAACTAATGAAACTGTGTATACTTCAGATTATGCAGATCCAAGGGAGACCATTGGTACACCATAATACAGGACCTAATGTGTGCGCCACTGGACTTCACTATGTTGCCTTAGTTATACAATTTGTGTACATGTGTACTATGTTAAGCGATAATAACCTGACTTTCATTCGTGTGATCGTGAGTTCAAATCCTCAGCCCATATCATTTAGTTTCTACTAAATTACGGATTTTTAATAATTGTCAGTTGCTCAGCGGCGAGGAAAAACAGTAGATCCAGGTAGATTCGGTTGATCAATTTCTGGTATCTACCAGAAATTGATCAAGTGTGCATCGCATCATCTGTACATATTTATATCTGGATCTCCAGAAATAAAAAAAGGAAAAATTTAGAATATGTGATCGTACTACTATACTATTTACTAGTTTACTAGGGGAGGCCTGTGCCCTGCAGTGGAATGTTATAGGCAGTGGAATGGCAAGTGATAGAAGTTAAACGCTGTATGCAGGAATTATAAGAAATAAATTATTATGATATGGCTAATATGAAAGGTTGTCGCAACCTCAGAGAGAGAGTACTAATTAAACGTGCAAAGTAACTAGTCCAAACAAACTAAATGGCAGATTAATTTATAGCCACCGGTGAAACATTAAATGAAAGAAAACAATCAAAGATCAAAGGACAAAATTATTGTCTTAGTCGCTAAATCGCTGACACGGGATGAATGTGTTATTCATGGCAAAAAGGTACCATTTTACAAAGGGACTAAAGTATACTTTTTTATAGGTAAGTAGGTGGACGAGCAAGCGATCCCACGTAAGTATTACCGCCGCCCGTGGACACCTGCAACACCAGGAGGTAAGCGGGTACGCCGCCGACCTATGAAAATCCTTATATATTATATAATATACTAGCAAAACCCCACAGACGTTGTCCTGCCTGTATATATTTATTTACCTCTGTATATAAAATCACAAATTATTCTGTTTTGGCGTCGATATGATGTCGAAAAGTTTTAATTACAGCACATTGTTTGAAGTTAATACCGTTGTCAAGTGAGAGCGTATTCGCTAAATGTTCGTGTCTGTTTAAATGTATTAAGGAGATTTTCTGCAAAGCTGCTGATAATATCGTTTATAATTATACAAAAGCTCCAGTTACTATCGCCAACGTTAACAAACGTTAACGATATGTATTTACTTTTATTGAAATGATACTTTTTGAATTACGGAAAATATTTCTTAAAAATATAAGAAAAATCAATGACATTTTATTGCGGAACACACAAGATGGCATTTTTGTCAAATTTCAAGAGAAAATAGGACTCGTGAGAGTAATGTGTAGCGTCGTTGCGAGATCGTCCGCGACTAAGTGAACTCCAGGCAATTACCTTCCTTTCATACTGCCCTTTTTAGAGCGCGATTAACGTATCGAATCTCATTGAAAAGAATATATTTTATCTCAACTTAGAGCTTTTTTTTCTTAGTAAGTTGGTGGCAGATGACCAGTGGAAAGCAGTAAGTACAGTTCATCTATTGGTAAGTGGATGTGGACGGATTTAGAAATGAATTTGGGAAAAGGGTTGGGAAAATGTAGATATTTTTTATATAGAATTGATATAATATTTTATATAGTAAGTCTTCACCGCCGCCCGTGGACACCAGGGGGCATGCGATGCGAGGCAAGAAATGTAACTGGATGACATTTTCTCATCCCATTACATATCCCAGACTACCAGGGAGGGGATGAAGTAGGATGGGGAGTAGAGAAAATGGGATAAGAGAATTCTCTCATTTTATTCTTCCCTTCTCAGGGGATGTGAGATTTCAACGTATTTCAACGTATCCGATTTTGTATGCACATTGAATTTTGATTCTTTAAAGCAAAGAGCACCGGAAGGCCGACGTGTCATTACTGTTGTGCTTGAAACGGGTATCTCTTTTACTGTATAGGTATAATTAGATGTCGGCTATTTCAGAGCCTTAGTCTGTCTCAGTTACGGAATGACAGGCATAATGAATGGAGATCTGGCCAGTGGAATTGTTTCTACCTTAGTATAAATACAACAGTAGTTTAACTCCGACCTCTTCCGTCCAGTGGTACTCTCAATTTACAGAGAAGCGTCATGCGACGTTCGACTGTGGTGTACCCGGCTTGCCAACCTTCCAGTTTCTTATGATAGGACAGATGCCAGCGAGCGGTGGAGGGAGGGGGATGTTTGTTTACGTACCATTGTTATCAATTGATGTCGTAGAAGTGCTAACTTAGAAATTAAAATAACAAATTATGTATATCTATGGAACCGAAAAATTAAGTGACTTTGGAATAACAATCACACAAAAATATGATCTTGGGTGTTTTATGATATTGTTAACGAAAACTATTACATATTTTTAAAAATTAATTTAAACATGTTTTTTTTAAAAAGAGAAGAATGTTTGTGTCGATATCTAAAGAATAGAACTATTACCGCGTAACTTTTAAAATTTGTCAATAAACCTGAAAATATGCAGGGAACCGCAAACGGACAATTCGCGTCAAAATCGGATTGTCCGGTCGAAAACGCGTGTCGCGAATGTTCAGCGAGATTCCACGTAGGTAGTTGTGCGTACGAGTACAACACGCACACAAGAAAATCGCGACTCGTGTATTTACATATAAAGGTAATCTACTCTAATGTTTTTACTATGTATTCGTTTATTCCTGTGGAAGATAGCTTGAGCATATGAGCGCATATTATTAAATTGCCTCTACTGATAGCAGTCTATTCTTTAAAACATCTCGAAGGTATAAAATCATTTAATTCCGCACTGAACTCCGGACCATAAAATTTTATATCCACTACGCTCCACTCGCATATGGCTGTAACCGCCCCATTTTCCATTTTGTAATCTATTTTCAAGGAGCGCCCGTTGCAAATGTGCCTGTTATTGCTGATATATGCGCAATCGGATCTTTAGTAACTTCATCTTATGGGGAACTGATATGAAAATATTTGCAGTATACATTTCCGACTACCTTTTATAATAAGTATTCTTCTAAATTTCCAATGTTCTCTGAATCTCTGAATGTTGAGTCAATAAACTAAATGTATCGTATTTAGTCGTAATTATTTAGTCGTATTTAGTTTCCAACGCATGATTAAAATGAAACAGAAGATGTTACACGATACTTAATCTTATTAGTAAGCCTCAAGCGTCAAAGGCCTTTGACAAAGTTCTTGCAATATTCATCAGCCTTCATTTTCAACTTTCCAACAAAAAATAGCCATAAACAAAGTTCCGACAACTTGAACCTTCCGCCAACTCGACGCATAAAATATTTGGCAAATAAAAAGTTTTAAGAACTCAACAGGAAAGACTGTGGGAAAGCCTAAAATTATGCAAATGAGTAAAGATGTCCTGCGGCTTCGTTTTCGAAGTCGATTTCTAAATCAACGTGTATAGAGGAGCAAGCTGAATAAATAGGAAATTACTTAAAAAATATTTGTTAAGATGAATGTGAGAAATGTGGATGTAAAGATTACATTAGTTTATTAGGCTAGTAAAATAGTGACAATGCGATACTTATTACCAGAGATCTAATATATCTGCTACAGTTAGATATACAGAGCGTGCGAGCGAGAATATAAACACATTCACCATAAGCGAGAAAGAGTCAGAAGGAATTGTCAAATGAGACACGATTTTATTGACTATAAGATGTGTGGGGCCTTTCACACTTGTTTCACACGGAGTGATCCAATTGTTTTGAATATTTTGTATTAGTTTACAAGGGAACTGACACAGTTTACAATCATGGTATCGTAGTTAATAGTTTATGGTTGTAAAGACTGTAAAAATAACTTGAAATATTACGATTTAAGCTTAAAAGATTTTGGAATACAATAGTACGTATCATTGTAAAGTTTACACTTGTTACTGGTATCGTAAAATGTGGACGCATTCCAAATGCATAGAAGCATAGTGTTTTTATTTTTAAACACTTTAAACTAAATAAAAACTAGTGAAACGAACAAAAAGACTACGTTACATTCGTAAGTGAACACAAGCGTGTTAGTACGCATATAACTACACACAATCTCATTGGGCGTCACAAAGCGCTGAGTCGCTTCGATTGGTCGGTTCTATGTGGTTACGGCACGCACGCAAATAAGCCGTGACCTATAGTGACGTGTTTATATTGTATCAAATCAAATACTTATAATATTTTTTTAAAATCAAATCAGTTTATAATGTCCAAACTGCCTCATTTTATTTATGGATAAATAAATTAATACATGTCAACTTGGTTTTAATGTCTGTAGTCAACTGTTTAAAAATCTAATGTAAAGTTGACAGATGCTGTACACAGCTACGTGGTGCGTTCGAAATATGAAATTAAACTTCCATTATGTAGGTTTTTCGAACATATTAATGTAGAGTTTGTAAGAAACGCTGTATCTACCTTTGAGTATGTATCTATTTAACGTAAAGTAATTTACAGAGTCACGAGCGAGCAAAGTCCTTTAAGTGATCTAAGGGCCGACATTACCCTGATCAAACAGCGAGACAAGAAGACAGAGAATGGACACTTCGATCAAACGATATTACTTGAGCTGAAATAAGCTATCGCAACAGTAATTGTTATCCGAGATATACCTAAGTATATTAATATATAGTAATTATAATTTGACCGTACTTGGATACTGGCAGCGTGGTTTCAGTTGTCTTTAGCCACCTTATATTTATTTGAACTTCATTGAACAAGTAGATGTACAAATGGCGGACTTAATGCTATATTGCATTTTATATCAGTCAACCATATCATAGATTACAAATCCGCTACCACAAGCACTGAGGAAGTACACCTCTAGAAGGGTGAACTCGCCAATCCGCTTGGCCAGCATGGCATTTTAAGCCCATACTTTCCTCACACACAAGACAAGGCCCATGCCCAGCAGTGGACATTAAAAGGACTGATTACGGTTACATACTTAGATTATGGTCTGAAACCTCCAAGATATTTACTAGGAGAAGCCTGTGCCCATACGTTGTAGACTAATATCGAGCAATTGAATAATAACTTCACATTCAATGTCCTAACACTAGGATTTCCTTTATGGTGTGAAAAGATACACCACACACATACGATCACAAACCACCCGGGCCTTAAAAAACATTTGTTCTTAAATAAACGAGAGTCTGACTGGAATAGAACTTGGGCATTTTTTAAAGATTGACACTAGCTCGGGGGTGAGGGGAAAACATCGTAAGGAAACACGGGTGTACTAGAAATTTAAAAAAATCTGGAGTATTCACAAATACACACTGGGCCCGCGTGGTGGATTATAGCCCGAAGCCCCCCAGTGGTTTACTAGGTGAGGTGTGTGCCCTGTAGTGGGACGTTATAGACAGATACAAGTACACAATGAGTACATTTTGCACTCGGGGGTAATCGGTGGTGTTTTACAAATGAGCGCTGAACACTCAATTCTCGAGCGGTGCAGTTAATACGTATACCACATATACATGCAAAATAATGTTCTAAAATCAAATTTTATTCTTGTTGGAAACTGTCCTATTAGAAAATTGGCCCACTCCACCAATATTCAATTCTAAAGCGTCATAAAACAAGGCAATGAGGCAAAACGCCGCATTCGGTTGCCTAGCATCCGGTCCCAATGGCGCCAGCTGTTGAGAGAGAATCGTCGTGAGTTGGACGCGCTTGATCGAATTGTTGCCCACTTTGAATGAGTATGTATGGAAGAGGAATGAGTTATTGATAAGGCTAATTACCTATACGCAGTATCATACGTTTAAAGAAGAGAATCTAATTTTCGATACGATATTAACTGGAAGAAGATATATACGTAAAATGAAACAAACTACAATAAGAGTGCTATTTAAATCACAGAACCTGTTTTTTTCCGTCATATATGGCAATGGTGCAATTAGCACATTTTGCCAGTGTTAAGTTTTCTGCCATTTTGCCACATTTACACATGCACATACAGCCTCACAATATATTTATTTTTATATTTTTCGAATTATTAACTATAAATAATATAACAATTGATAAATGCGCACATTTAATTTTATGTTTAATTGTTTGGTGTTAATATACATTTATTAACTGTATAGCTTTAGTTATTTGATTCTATAATTAATAATATTATTTTTTTATATTGTAATAAAGATAAATAAATAAATTAATTAAGCTGGTTTAGTTATTTGTCTCTTTGTTTAACAAAAAATAATAATTAATTTTTAATCCTGTTTTGCACTTTTTATTTACAGCAAAATTTGTAATTATGTATATGTCATCGTCCGCTATTTTGGAGCCAATAGAATCGACTAAGTACTAAATCCTCAACGGAGTCAAAATTGTCAAATTGAAGTATCAATAGCCATGTCCTTTACGCATATTGCTGGCTATTAAGTATCTTTTGAATTTTTTTTGTCTATTACGTCTTAAAAGAATATAGGTACGAGTATACAGGGTGTGTCGTAAATAGTGGTCCAACGTTAAGGGGTCGATACACCATATATTCAGCTATCACATACCAGAATTTTAACATTTTTTTTCCACGGGTCTCTGTTATATTCATTATTATTATTATTTTGAAAAATCGATACCTTGAGTTACTAATTGGGCTGTTATTTCAACAAATAACATTATTTTTTTATTTTGTTTCTTGTTTATTATTGACAAATACATGTGCTATCACATACAATACTTTTTTTTAATTGAAACTTAAAGATATTAAAGAAAAAATGTTTTTATTTCAAATTTCAACTCTAATCTCTAGCAAATCATGTGAATTCGGGGGCGAATGGTGTAAAAAAAATGTACTACACAGTCTGTGCCCATTATTTTAAAAACTTGTCCAATAAATGCAGATTCTAAAATGATATTAATAATAACCGATTCCATAATGAAAAAGAAGTTATTGCCATTTCAATTGAGAAGGAGCCGAATTTAAAAAATACACTTTTTCATTTTAATTAACTTACCGGTATTGCAAAATGTTTTGGACCCATTTAGAGGTAAATTTTAACTTAGCTATTAACAGCTGAGTGATATTTGAGTCATGCACAAACATATCACAGGTAAACAAACGTGTCTCAGGTAAAAAAAGGGTACTTGGCCAGATAACACAAGACTCATTGAAACGTCTCAGTATAGCGCGCATGAGTAGTGAAAAAATCACAAGGTTTTTTTTTATTGCTATTCTCTTAAGTATGAACGAGACAGACTATGTCAAGAAGATATTCGTAATAATCTAATCAGTTAAAATGCTTCAGTTTGGTCCCGTACGTCGCATGCGCTTCTAGTCTCTGTGTTTATCCCGCCGTTAATTAAACAAAAGAAGATCTAGATGTCTGTCCCGATAAAATCGGGCTGCCGATGCCTATGCATTCGCCATGAATAAAATGCATGTCAGCATATTCACACGGTGTGTACTGAGACATCGCCTAATCTTCACTGCACTGCACGTTTGTCGAAATCGTTGAGCAAATCAAAGTCCAAATAACGTAGCCGATGTCGTAGGGATCACAAAAACCAACAAGTCCAAACAGAAGCAAATCCGAGTCCAGGAAGTAAAAGAAGCAATTCAATGGCCATTTAAGTTTCCATTAAAAAAAAGTATTGTATGTGATAGCACATGTATTTGTCAATAATAAACAAGAAACAAAATAAAAAAATAATGTTATTTGTTGAAATAACAGCCCAATTAGTAACTCAAGGTATCGATTTTTCAAAATAATAATAATAATGAATATAACAGACCCGTGGAAAAAAAATGTTAAAATTCTGGTATGTGATAGCTGAATATATGGTGTATCGACCCCTTAACGTTGGACCACTATTTACGACACACCCTGTATATACTTATTTGATAAGGACTCCACTTCAAGCGTTTTATTTTTCTCAATTTAGACTGGCTATAGCCCGCGGCTTTCAAGACCTTCGCTGGAAAATAAATCAGATATTAAACGAAAGGTTTAGGAGTTTTCTTGCATATGTGTAGTATTCAAGGATTTTACTCTGACTGCAATAATATTTTCTTGATATACTCTTAACGATAGTCTTATAGATAATTAATCACACTTCTCTCTAATATATTTCTTTTAGTTTTGTACGAGTATATATCGTCACAACCATCATATTAACCGAAAAATGACAGACTGAATTGACAGGAGGTCATATTGAGCGCTTTAAAAATGTCTGATATTTGGTGCCTTATTTCCGAAAAAAGATGACCTATGTAGCTTTTGAAATGACCGATCAAATTGATGTGATAACAGTGATTGAAGTAGACTTTTTGGCTGGAACTCGAAGGGTTTCTTGTGTGTAATATTTTTGATAATTCAATACAAGCATAGGCCTGCGTTTTTCGTGTTTCTTCGTGCGTTCTCTTCTGTCCGCAGTAAACCTACTGGTTAGTCCTGCCTTTATATTACCTCAAACATAATTCTAAATTGACTTGACACGACCGACTTGCTCACATCTGAGACATCACGCAGGAACTATCGGAACTACTGTGAAGCAAACATTCAAATCTGCGCGCAATGTCAAGAGTCCAATATGACGAAAGCAACCAAAATTTGACGGAGTCATGTCCGTGCTCACTTAAATCACGGATCATTAATAAACAAATATACTAAGACAATGTCGATGCCAGATCAAACAAGTGTTAGTGGACGTCGAGCCTGTGTAAATTAGATCACGAAGCAAACCCAATAAAACAATCGGTGAGTTTACTGACATTTTTAAATACCGTCCATTCTGTTCAAAGTAAAACGGTTTCATCTTTACAGTTAAAAGCTAATTCTAAGTTTACTGTCCAAAGACTTACCGCCTTCTATCACTTTAGTGAGCAACTTCTAACTTAGACGGGAATAGACATCGACTGGCATATCAATATATCCAGGCATATACTGGCATTTAGACTTTGAAATTGTTAATTACGTTAAGTATAATTGTTATTTAATATTAGATTAAATTTAATATTCAAGTATAATATTAATTTAGTAAATTTTAATAATTAAAATTAGATTACAGATCCCAATCGTGACCGTTATTGGTCAATCGCATCGTCGTAAATCTATGGAGACTCCGTTTACTTGTATTTGGCTTGAACGGAGTCTGTTTATTTACCAGTTACCTATCATCAGTTTACCAACATGCTACCACATCGATTTTGAAATAGCAGCTAGTTAATTTAACCATTATAATAACATTAATAATCTATATATATATAAAAAATAATGTTTATTTGTTTGTCACGTATGCGTTCCTATACCATTCATCCGATTGTGATGAAACTTTAGTGAGTTGTGCGCACGCCAGCGAAGGTTTCTGAATTAGTACTTTAAGACCACGCGAACGAAGTCGCGGGCAACAGCTAGTTTATTATAAAAGAAAGAAACAATATCTTTGTGCGTAGAATACAATTTACAGGATCAAAATCGAGTCAGCGGTTTTTTTTATTAAAAAAATACTTTAATATAATATATTAATCACACTACCATTTAATTTCTGAGTTTATCCCGTTTGTGGTGTATGTAGACTTAAGTAGTCCACTTGCAGAAGTCGCTAGTTTTGTCAAAAGCTGCTTTTTTTCGTAAAACAGAATAAACTGTATTTGTTGAAATATCTATGAGTGCAAAAAAATATATAATTGGAAGGGAAGTTTATGGTTACAAGTTCAAGAATTAAATTGAAATAGTTAATTTTATATCAGTTTTTCAGCTGCCTTGTCTTTGAAGTCGAGTAACTGAATTCAACGAGTAACTGATGAGTGAAGTATTGTCTCCGGGAACCAATTTCTTATTCAAATATAATTTAAGACATAATTTAATAGATAAGTATTCCAGGAATTCTTTCAGGCAAATTATATTATGAACTTACTAGTATAATATTCGTTTTCTAGTTTCGGTGTCGATTTTATATCGAAATAATATCAACCGCAGATGCTGTTGTACGATTCACTAATAATGACATTGAACAGCCTACAAAAAGAGCTCCGTGTCGTAGGTCTAAAAACGAACATTTTCAAGACGAATGTTTAAGATTTAACTTTGAACGAACAGCTCTTTTGCTTCTAGCGCAAGCAGTGTGATGTGGTGGTCTTTACGAAATAGTCTCACGTCCATCGTGGCGATGTACTGTACGGCCGAAAATTATACAACATCAGAGTCATCATTACTGTACTCTAATTGCATATTTATATGAACACAATACTATATTATTCATTGACAAAAGAAAGGATAACAGAGTTACATGACATTGCACTAAATGAACAAATCGACAGCACTCGCAAATACAATTTTTGATATCAATATCAACTTAAGATTAAATTTTAATGAACAAGTAAAGGAAATCAACGATCAAAACTAAGTTTAGCAGTTCTTAATTTATGAACCTTAGAAAACGTGTATAATATTTCGAACGTTCCGGTTACTGCTTTGTTAGAACCGTTATACCCTATGTACAAACATGCAGTCCAACTTTGTATATCTCGTTTGTGGACTTAAGGTAGAGTTAGCTCATTTCTCACACAGATAGTGCGGCTCTGACGTTGGACTGAACTGAGCTATCATGACTCGAGGGCTGACAGGACAAAGTTGAGTGCGACGCATATTATGAGTTATGGCTGTGTTATAGTTCTCTGAGGGCTGTTGACCTCTCCGTAGACACGTTTGTATTAGTTTCACTAGATTTTTAGATAGAATTGCCATCTATTGAAGAGATCACGAGAATTTCGGAAAAAGCTTCACTGTATCATGTAATGATGACTTGTAAAATGTAAAATTGTAATAAATTGTAAAATGTTGCATAACTTTTAATAGTTTTTCTTACGAGGTTTTTATATACATATAAAAAAGGAATATTTTATATACATGTATAAAAGGAATATTTTTACAAAACGTCTAAAACACAGTTTTTGCTAAACTTCCTCAAATTTTGTCGATGAATTTACGAAAAACAATTATAATGCAGTGTAAAGTGCTCTTAAATAATTTAAATTTCGACATAATACGACTTACAGGTTTGTTAAACTGATTGTGTGAAATGTGCGGATATTTGAATCAAACATTCAATTTAGTCATTATAAATTTATTACTTCTAAGTTATTAATAAACCGTCATTAACCATTCTTCTTTAATTAACATTAACTTTAATTATATATTTGAGATAAATACATTACATAAGTAAAAGATTTAATATTATTTCGTACTTATAATAATGTATTGTCACATTTATATCATTCCAGGAAAGAGTGGATAATCTTAAGCTTTTATTATTTCCAGGAAGGGTTGGTATTTCTTGATAACGGTAAACGTTTAATAACACTTCAAGGCTTGTTGGGTAGATGTATGCTTTGAAGGCTTTTTCCATAGGAATGAGCACTTCTAATATTCGCATTATTGAAGCCAAAAAGGTTTTTTTTTATGTAACACTAGCGAACCGCCCTCGCTTCGCTTTGGTTTCGCTAAAACAATATTAAACTATACGTATAAACCTTCCTCTTGAATCACTCTTGAAAACCGCATTAAAATACGTTGCGTAGTTTAAAAGATCTAAGCGTACATACAGAGGGACAGACGGCGGGAAGCGACTTTGTTTTATACTATGTAAAGATTTTGGGTACGTGCTCCTAGAATTGTTAGTACACACATATAGCAAAAACTGAGAACCTCAATCTCTTGTTGGTGCACTTTTATATATATTGACAGACGAACAGACAGACCACTTGGTTGTAAGTGGATACAGACCATGGAGGACAGACCATGGACATCCGAGATACATGCCGACATCAGTCCAGAATGATAAACGTTGACACGCCCTCGGATGCCTCCCTTTGGAAATTTAAGAATGGATTTAGAGGAAATGGTTAGGAAAAGGGGGAGGCAGAGGATATAATGCGAAGGGGATGGGCTCTAGCATATCTCACCCACTACCGAAATAAATACCTACTTACATTGAAAGTATATGTCACCTAAATATTTTGGAGTCAAATAAAAAGTCAGCATAAAGGTCATATGCTGCCAACTCTTGCAGTAAACGTAAGTACATATTTATATTCCTTCCTAATAATATTATTGACTAGCTGTGCCCGCGACTTCGTACGCGCGGAATTTTTGGTTTTTAAATTCTAAATTGGGATATATTTTCTTACCGTCAGCTCCGTGGATGAAACAAAGCCTATTCGAAGCGCTAAGCTAATCTTAATCAACCTGTGGAAACCCATGAAAATCCGTTCAGTAGCTTTGGAGATTAATGTGTTCGAACAGACAAACAGACAAAAAATTTCAAAATCGTCTTTTTGTATTTTGATACTCTTCCTTCATCGCCCACAATCAGTTTTTCTATACTAATATAATAAAAGAGGTAAAATTGTGTGTTTGTAGGTATGTTGGGGGTAATCTCTGGAACTACTGAACCGATTTCAAAAATTCTTTCACAGATAGGAAGCTACATTATCCGTGTCTAATATAGGTTATACTTTATTTTTAAATTTGGAAAAAAATATTGGAAAAAAAGAAACTTACAAACCGAAGCGAAGCGAGGGCGAGTCGCTAGTGGTACCTAAATATATTCAATGTACAGACACGCTGGCTCTACAGTTTCATTATACATATGTATAGGTAATCAAGTTGATCAAGTCAGGAGTGATTGATTGCTTATTGCCTTCTATTTCCCTTTATGACGTGGCATCTATCGAGATTAAAGATTTCTTTGTTTATAAATTACTGTACGAATTAGACCTCAGTATATCTGCTGGACCTGACTCCATTCCTCCCCTTTTTTTAGTCAAATGTGCCAAGGAGTTGTCTGCACCGTAAGCATTTTTGTTTAGAATATCTCTTAATGGGCGTTATGCCCTAGCTGTGGAAATCCGCTTTCATTTCGCCTATCTATTATATAAAAAGGGGGCCAAAGATTCTATTGAGAATAATAGGCCCATTTCCAATCTTTCTTTACTCACAAAGGTTCTCGAACTGATCGTTTATAATCGATTATATAATAGCCTAAAACATTGCTCCAGTATCCAGCAGCGCGGATTTTTAAGGTCTACCGTCTCGAAATTGATAGTTTTTAATGACTTCATCTCTTCCAGTATGAATAATAAGATTCAGGTTGATACAGTTTATACCGAATACAGCAAAGCATTTGATCATATTGATCATATAGGTATGTTTCGCTTTCGCTTTCAAGCTTTCGCTTGAGTATAAAATTGGTTGACGAGGCGATCTTTCTAGGTGGTTTTCATCCTATGTGCGAAATAGGTCTCGAACTGTGGTTCAGAATGCTTCAGAATTTTAATCTAGAAATTTTATCTTCTCTTTCTTTTTATCCAATCTATCCTATATATGTATAATAATACAGTTTCTATTAGTGGTAGTTTACGAATAGCTTTTAAGTATGGAATTTAAATATGTTGTATTTTCAATATGATGTACCACAGCTATAAGCTCCCCAAATAAATAAAAAAGAATAAAAAAAATTCTAAGAATTTTCTAAAAAAGAATAAGAAATAAAAACAAAAAAATTAAAAAAAATACAGTTTCTATACAAGTTTCTGCTTACACTGTGTGAAGTCTATAGAATATTTTTATTGGGGTATGGTTATGTGAAAACCATTTCAAAAAGTCGAAGTGTCGTAGTCGGACGTACTGGTTGACATATTATTGTGCTTGATCGGACACTCGCGTCTATCCCGAACAAATAATAAAACGGAAAGCTTTGAAATGGCTTTATGTGAACGACATGTTGTGATAGAAATGTTTATTTGTTTTTTTACAAACAGAGTACACGAAGGTGAAAAAATATCGACTTTTGTATGATACTTCTCTTCTTTTACTGTTGCTAAATAGTCGCGGAGCCGGCCGTAATAAAAACTCTGTACATCTAATATATCAATCTTTATATCGTCTGTACATCGATTAAATGTATATAACGTGTCACAGAAAAAAAACGCATAAGCTGAAAATATGTATTATATTGTTATTGTGTTGGTGATTTTAGTTTCATTTTGTATATTTGATACACATTGTACATTTCTCTTTCTATGTCTTTGCATAGAATTTTTTCAATACTTTTTATTTTTGTTATAATTTTTTGTTTGTAAGACCGTCTGAAATTACAATATTTTTGGTCAGTTATGTAATTAATAATCATTAATTTATTATTTATTATATGAATATTCTTCTTATATACCTACATCTAAAAATAATAAAAAATGTATGCTATTATTGCAATAGATTCACTTAATTTTACTAGTATTTAGATATTACATACAATCCCCTACTCTTCTTATCCAGCCATTATCGGCAAACAAGTACTTTCTCAAGTCGTCAATCAACCTGACCAGAGAGTGTGTGGTGGCGATCCTTGGCAGATGTCTATAGCCAGCAATGGAGAGGCATGTTGATCAAATGTACGTTATTTTGAAACTACCAATGAATTTCCATTCATTTCTACATATAAAAAACGAAGAAAATGGCTTTAGTACTTCGAAGTCTCACTTGGTTGTAATAACACACATTTTATTGCACGTAAAATTATTTTTGTACGCGCGGTTACGAAGACATGATTTATTTTAAGTAATAAGAGATAGCGAAAATAACAATATATATCTACTTAAGTATATATTTTAATATATATTATATAATAAAATCATAATAAAACCGTGTTTAAAAAGACATTGCCGTGTACACTATGAATGATACAGAGCCCGATACAACATTTTTTGGAATTTTTGTCTGTCCGTCTGTCCGTCCATCTGTCGGTCTGTCTGAACGTGCCTCATGTAAAACTACTGGACGGATTTTAATGAAATTTGTCAAAGTTGTAGCTTATGTGCCGTGTCAAAATTTAGGATAATTTTATCCGGATCCATTACAGAGTTCCCACGGGAATCAAGCTAACCAAAAATATTCTAACGTATATGAGCATGAAGTCTTGGAGTAAAAGAGGTGATAAGTTAGATTTGTACTAAGGTGAAAATGATGATGTATGGATTTTCGCGAGTAATCCCAACAACATTTATTATCATTAGAGCGAGAAGCGTTTGAGGCTGCGACGTGTGACCTAGTTGATTCCAAATGAAAACAAATGAGAATGTTTTTGTTTCTTGAATTGGACTTGAATAAAAAGTAAATAAACATTAAAAGGTCAAGATATTGACTATTAATTAACACAAGACGAATTTCTCGAACGCGAGCTTCTCGAACATCGGTCAAAAGCCAGTATAAACAACTGTTATCAGCATGTTATCATCGAGTTTCTATCATCACGTAAAGAGTTGTAGGCGAGAATTGTATATAGTTTAGTCGCATACGAGAATCGTATACAATATTCTCGCCCGAATTGTTCGAGAAATTCTCCTCGTGTAAATGAGACTAAGAAAAAATTCGTAATTAATCCATTAAAGGTATTTATTTGTTTACGACTAACATAATGTTGAGTGGAACCGCCACATAGAAAATTTTGTGACGTCGTTTGTGGTTTTTCTTTGAATTCCTATTTATGTCCCATGAGTACAGTCAGCAGATTAGTTTACTTAAAACCGTGTTCTAGGCTAAACCTTATTGGTAACGAATTGAAATTCCCATGCAAAGTGAAAAATGTGTGCGATTTGACAGTTAATTCTGACTCTTTCTTCTTTATAGTGAATTTGTGGTTAGAAAACAATTCTTATTCTAACGATTCTAAGCAAACGATTAAAATGTTTTAATCGGCACTATTCACCTATTTATTTATATTGTTTATTATATTATTATTATTATTTTTATAGACAAGTGGGCGGACGAGCATGCAGTCCCACGTGGTGGTAAGTGTTACCGCCGCCCATGGACATCTATATGAAACAGAGGTGGCAAACGACATCCGCGATACACGCCTACATCAGTACAGAATAAGAGACGTCCACACCACCGAATGCGCTATCTATGTTTGGAGATTTAAAATAATTTATTTGGAGAAAGGGTTGGAAAATAGGAAAGGATGGGATGGGAATGAGCTCTGGCATATCTCACTCACTACGCACGTACTTTGGGAAACGAACGTACTTTTATACTGGCAAAATTACATTTTCGGTTATCTTGTGTGAGAGAGGGATAACGTGGTCAGTTAAGTACACCCGGCGGCTATGGGATTGCAGCGTGCACTCTTCCCTCCCCAAATGTCTAAATTACGAACTATATCATTATTAAATTAAACAAGAAGGATTAATAAAAAAAGTATCAAAACAAGGAGGATGTTGCCAAATGACAAATATCAACTATACTATGATATAAAGACAAAATATAAGTTTGTTTGTTGTTTACTTATATGCAAGAACTAAATTAAAAAATACTGAACCGATTTTGAAAATTAATTCACAAGCAAATAGATATAGGATATGCTTGGATTCTATAGAAATTCAGTGTGGCCGGTGTTATCGACAAAATCATTTTTTTCCGCTGTAATATTTTCACTTGCGTCATATAGTAGTGTGACACAATATTGAATTCTTTTCGGGAAATGCTCGAGACAGTCGAAAATTGTGTATTGTTTCCACCCTGGTTACATAGTTACAACGGTCGCAATATTTGGGGCCGACAGTATCGACTTTTGTAGCCCTCTTTTGACTTCACATGTTCATGTTCATGTTCTATTCTGTTTTAGTTCCAATATACTGTTTCATCACAGTATACAGAGAAGAAGTACGGTATGTACAATATACTAGCATCATTATCAACAGGAACAAATTATTTGACCTGTGAACATTTTTTTTTGATGTGTCATAATTTTTTTTTTTATGTACGAACGCGGCAGACTTGCATACAGTCCACCTAATGCTAAGTGGATACTGTCGCCTATAGTCATCCGCGATACATGCCAATATCAGTCCAAAATGACAAACGTTGGCACGCCCCCGAATGCGCGGCCTACCTTTGGAAATATAGGAATGGATTTAGAAAAAGGGTTAGGAAAATGGGGAGGGATAGGATGGGAATCTGCTCTGGCACATCTCACTCACTACCTAAACACGTACGTACATTAGGGAAATAAGATAAAGTGGGAAATGTAGTACATTTTCAGTCGAGTGCGGCCAGCGGCTGTTGGATTACAGCATGCATTCTCCCCCTCATAAAAACTTACTGTTTCTTTATAACACGATTTACTTTAACCCTTGATATGCCTGATGGATTATAATCACACGGCATGCCTGGTGGGGTCTGATGGACCCGTAACTGTAATTTTTTTTTAATAGGAAGTGATAAGCTAGGAATCTTAGATTGTATATTGTTTGTTAGTTTTAACGTTATATTTACCGGAAATAAATAAATATGAAAACAAAAGACATGTAATAAATCTTTATTGAAACGCTACTTCTTTTTAAAGATTTTGAAAATAAATCAAATGGAAATTGTGGCATTATTGAAAAGTCCCAGCTACCAATTTTCTTAAGGCATACTTTGTTTTCTGATTAAATGTATAGTTTTTGTGTAATCGTCACTAAAATCGGTATCGCATTGTATTAAAAAAAAACATATAAAAAATAAATATTAAGAGAATGTATGTACTTTAAATAATATGAAGTACATATATTCGTAGGATATGTACAGTAATTTGTTATTCAATAATTTTACAATCTTGTTTATTTATTTGTAAAATTATAAATAAAACGGGAAATGTGTTTCACGCGCACATACGCAACTCTTAGACGAGCGAAGTATTATTTCCTATCGGACATTGTAAGGAAATCGATTCATTACATCAAATTTCAGCACGTTACAGTTTGAATATTTGTACAAGATTTCACACTGCTTGTTCTGTACACTGTGGTTAGTTATTAACTGATTTATTTGTATTTATCACTAGCTGTGCCGGGCGTGCGTTTTTTTTGCACAATATATATATATATACATAATATATAGCCTATGTCCATCTAGAATAATGTACCTTACAAATGGTGAAAGATTTTTTGAAATCGGATTAGTAGTTTCGGAGATTACCTCCTACATCCAAACTTACAAACTGTACCTCTTTATAATATTAGTATAGATGGTTAAGATCATTAATGAAAAAGCTCCATGATTTATATCTTTATTTTTTATTGTAAAATATTAATTTTTAAAAAAGATTCCATTAAAATGTTTTATTATAACATCTGTGAAAAATAATTGTCAGAATATATTTTTTGTTGTCAAAACAAAAGGGCCGGTTTCCTATGTTGTGGCTGACAAGATAAAAGGAGGGGTGTCATGGCGGGAAACAAGACTATAAAATAGGAGGTTCTGGGTGATTCGGGACAGACCGTTTTATACCTAATTTCTATTAGAAGCTAGAATATATGAATTTAAAAGCGGAGTTGTGCCTCACTGGATTCCTGCGTTTTACAGTATGTAATAAGGAAGTAGAAGACTCATTTTGAAATAGCAATGAAGTTATTGTTAAATAATTAATGAAGTTAATAGCACATTCGCTCAAATGTGACTTTAACTGAACCTCACTTTCCGTATATACATACATAAATTATAACTGACGTAATTATGCTGACGTAAATTATTATTTTTCGGTTAAAATTGTCACACTTGGACATCCGCGATACATGCCAATATAAGCCCAGAATGGCAAATGTTGGCACGCCCCCGGATGCGCTGCCTACCTTTGGAGATGTAGAAATGGATTTTGAAAAAGGGTTCGAAAATGGGAAGAAATAGAATAGGATGGAATGGCAATGTGTTCTGTCATATCTCACTCACTACTGGAACAAGTACGTACGTCTGGGAATAGGATAATGTGAAAAGCATTTTACGGTAGGTTCTATAAGTGCGGGGTAACGGGACCAGACAAGTACGTCCAGCGCTGTAGAATTTCAGCGTGCACTCATAATCCAAAATGGCAAGGCAATTCATTTCATGGCGTAAATTGACCTAATGACACGAATTAAAAAATGAAAACAAAATTTCAAAGAAACTGAGACGTACTCAAGTATTTCTAATTTGTAGGTACTTTTCAAGTTTTAAATTAATTTTGACTTTGCTTAACTATATGTTTGCGAACAAATATTGCTTCTAATTTTCATTCTTAAACGCTACTGACGTGAGGTGCTCCGACGTGATAAATAGGGGTCTACGTCCACACTTGTAAGAAATATATGTTTTTCTACACTCAAAGTGGGCTTCATAAATCGTCAAGCAAGATCGTTAGCGTAGAATAACACCAATGTATTTACAAAAATCTTACATAATTTCGTAGACGTAGAAAAAGAGAGCACACTTAAGAGAGAGACGACTAGTTTGAGAGACTTTCACTTCTTAAATAAAAAAAATCTGTGTGGGTTTGACAGGTATTGTGATACCCCTCCCTACGCTGTTACAGTCAAGGGCTATTCTATTCATAATTCACATTCATGATAATTATCATGAGCTCGAAGCCCGGCCATTAACACTGAATTTCTCTTTAGCATATTTTATTCAAAGGAAAGTGAAGGAAAACAAGAGGAAAACGTGAGGAGATCCGTGTGCCTGAATTGAAAGAAAAATCCGGGGAATATAACATAGAACCATGTTCACAGGGCCCGACGTGGTGAATTGCGACCCGAAATCCTCTGGCGATTTTGTTTTGTCTGTTGTTGTTTTCAAATGGTACCAATTGTTTTCTTTTAATTTAATGCTTTATTGTCTAATTTTTCTTTAAACGAAACACGTTTCTGCACTACAGATGCGGTCAACTAAATACTGAAGACACTCGTTAATCAAAACGCTTATTTAGTGGCCCTCTTCTCAAAAATATTGTCGGGCTCCGAAGCGACGAGCAAATGTCCAATTTATAGGTACAGGTATATTTTCCCGGTAGTTTCCCTATTCAATTTTGTCGTGTCGTAAATTTCAGTACATCCTATGGGCTGGTCGGGTAGTCAATTTTTATAGGTGTTACGGCAAAACAGTGTTTGGGACGCACAATGGGCAATAAAAGTAAACTTAGGACATGTGCGCCAATTTTCTGTTAGGAAATAAAAAGCACATAACAGACAACTAATAATAAGTATTATTATAACGCGTCGTTGGTTTGAATAAAATATATATATTTAACATTGTGCCTTTCCGTGTACAAGATATACAGCGGCGGAAGGCTTGAAGAAAATCGTCGGTAACGAATTGTTGCAAAGAGTGGAAGACAGTGCGTGATCGCGGGCCTTGGGGGAGGCCTATATCTATAAGGATATATGCATCTTAACTAGTAAGCAGCTGCCAACTAGTTAAGAATATACATTAATTGGATTATGTCATCTCAATGTTCATATATGTTAATTTCAGCATTACAAAACCAAATTACAATTAACTTGTAAAAGCCAAATTTTATAATTTTTAATAATTAGGATCGACGGTATTTTAACATTATTTCCACGTAAATGGTAGTGTACGCCTGTTATTGATGTTGTGAATATATGGCAACATATATATAAATATGCTACCAAATAAAACGAAATCTTTTGGACTTCAGGAAGTTTTATTTTCTAGTCTAACGTAAATAAAGTTGAACAGACAAAATCGATATGCATTGAAATAATTGAAAAAATCTCAGATTTTTTGTAAATTATAAATTCAGTTTTGTATCACAATGTTCTACGAAAGCTGTGATTTATCTATAGAATGTGTGATAAAAGTGTATGCCACACTTCGATTTTACGATTTTTCAGTCACACACGTTGAGATGTCTTTGAATAACCCTTGTACGTTGTGTGTACATCAATTTCAATAAATGTCATTTTTGTAAAAACCTACGCGCCATAAATATTAAGCAAATCAATAGGGACCAGAAAGTGGGAAATGCAGTACATTTCAAAGTAGTCTTCTGTGTGAGAGAGGTAACAAGGCCAGTCGATTGCGCCCAGCGGTTGTTGGAATGCAGCGTGCACCCTACCCCACTAAGAAGTAAACTGAAAGAAATACTGAACCTGTTTTGAAAATTCTTTAAATACTAGGAAGCGAAATTAATGTATATATGGATTAGGTTTCGATCCCCTAGAAAAACGATATATTTATCAAAGCAAATCAAATTATTTATTTGAAATGTGAGTAGTAACAGATTGCCAGAATTGACGTGCAAGATAAATTTATAGAACATTCGTAACTCAGTAATAGCAATTCTTATAAAAAAAGACAAGTGTCCCGAGCCTATTACGCCACCTGAGCCAAGGCAGGTAAGTCACTTATAGCTTTTAAAAAGGCAAAATATTTTCAGGCCATCGCCAGTTTAGTTATACAACCCATCCTTTTTGTGTGCGAATCTCGTGTCATTATTTATATGGTTTTTGCATGTTTCAAGCGGTACAACCGTCATTAGGATAAATCGCTACAAGTAAGTGAGTTGTGGTCGTCGTAAGCGAGCAAAAAAATAGGTGCTAATGACTTTAGTAGCTCTCTAAGGGTCTCCACACATTGACGCGGAATCGGTTTGAGCTGACCACGTGTCACCACAGTAATTCACACTATACGAAATAAGCCGACCGATCGACCGCTGAAGCTACCATACTCACCACTCGGTTTCGATCAACTGATCAACCGTAGCGAATACATAATGACGCGAGCGTTCGGCCACTGTCGGCTCCGAACGGATGCGGTCACCAAATCGGCAAAATTCTGTTTCGTTGTTATTACATCATTTATATCAACGTCATCACACCTTTATGCCGTTGACATAAAGCCATTGCTTCTGACCAGCCTAATGCGATTTCTAGTCTATAAATGTGGAGAAACCCTTAATGTAAGATGTTTTTCTCGGACAATAGGTCTGACATCTGAAGTCTTGTTTATACTCGCTTTCATTCTTTCTATTCGTATGATTTTAGCTTCCATAGTGGAATGTGAACATGTACTTAAGGTGTAAACCTTATATACTCGTTCACGCACTGTTAATTTTGTAAAACCGTATACTCGTATTTTATTGTTTAATGTTTGCTTATGAAACGAAAAATAAATTAAAAATTGCTTCAATCGAATTTTAAACTAAAATTGGGCCAATTAATTATTTTAAGTTGAGTATATTTTGCTTGATCGATGGGTTGAGTATAAAAAAAATCACAAAGATTATGAAAAAATAATCATAGCAGTCATACGCTCTAAGAGTTTGTACTGTAGTATAAGCAAAATCAAGGAAATAACTAGGTATACTTATTATTTAGATAATAGTTAATCTAGTATTCTTTTCTAAGATGTGCGCATGATGTTAAAAGCTTAAGTCTAAAATGGTTAGGGTACTTAAGGTTTATTAACGCTAAGTCAAGGATTCCTTCCGACCAGATGGGACGATGGCTTGAAGTTCGCCGGCGGTGGCTGGATGAAAAGAGCCGAAGATCATTTATGGTGGCGATCCATTATTCAGCAGTGACGTCACGATTTTCTCATTATTAATTGACAGTCAAACAACTCCTTTCATTCTTGTTGCCTTTGAGAATAAAATCAGTATCGTTTTTTTTATTTTCCACACGTTCTCACTATATTCATCCGGTTTATCCTTCAACGCTGTTAACGCAAGTGTTTAAATTTATATTATCCAATCCAAATCTAGTTTCGTCTAGCTTCGCCTAGTTGAAAACTTAATTAGCAATAAAGGCAAAGCTGCTTACGAGTGCCTACATCTAGCTTGTAGTGTTAATAATTTCAGTATTAGCGAAGCAAAACTAATTTATACTTAGTAACTGAATTGCATATTCTTTGCAGCTGTATTAAATTGTAAATACAATAAAATAATAATAATATTTACAATAAAATACATAAATACATCTCTAGCAGTGGACGATAAAACGGCTGGCGATGATGACAGTGAAACTAGTATTTGTTTAAATAGTAAAGACGGTTGGTATTTGTGTCTTTGAACCCAGTAGAAATTAGTAGTATTCTATGAGACGAGGTATATTTTTGAGACTTTTCTTTAAACATCTATCTAACCACCTGAAGATACGAATCCTTCCATTAAACACTCGTCTCATATCACAATAGGTATATTAAAGTATTTAAATATGACACCGCGGGTAATGAAACGCGGGCGTATGTCTAAGGGAATGTCATTACATGCGTCATGAATTTACATGATTATACTATCCAAAATCTTGCTCGTAATACTTCGGTACACTTCAATTTATAGAGTTTTAGATTTGGTCCATTTTTTACGTGATAGATTTGCTCTTCGGCGATCAATTACATTGTGTACAATTTTAGAGATTGCACCAACGATTTTGATCGTTGGTGCAATCAAACTATGACCTTTCACCCTTTTGTTTGTCTATTGTTTGCGGGATGCAAAAATCCCAACGTCGCTGTATTGGTTATGGAGTTGTATTGAAACTCGATTGGGTGCAAGGCGCGATTTAATAATATTGTGTAGTGAATAGCAATGATCCTCAGAGGTCCTGCTGGAAAGAAAGAGGGAAAAAATATCTATTTTTCACAACACGACACATATAAAAACCATTAGGTACGTAATAATAATCGGAAAGCTCCATGGGAGACGCCCTTCGACCAGGTGGACCGACGACTTGAAGAAATTCTCCGGTGATGGTTGGATGAGAAGAGCCAAGGATCGTGTGTGCTGGCGAGCTTTGGGAGAAGCTGATATCCGGCAGTGGTAAGATATAGGCTGATGGCATTTTATCGTAACTTTTCACAGCTATTTCGTTCACAACACTATTCACAAGCATTCACATCACATTAATGGACTTACCTTTAGATGTAATAAATTATTTAAAGCTGCTCAATGTAGAATTAGAATGTTAGAAATGTAAGTATTAAGAATGTTTTGTTTATCCTTTTTCATAAAAGTGCCAATAACTCGCGAAGCGCCCTGCGGTCTCGTCAATTTTCGTAGCTTAATTTCAAGGTTTCGTCTACAATTCTATGCCTGAACATACCACCTCACGAAGTGCTCACAAACGTCTACGTAATACTGTCGTACGTTAATGAAATTTTATTACTTTATTACTGGCATACTTTGAAACAATTCTGACATCATTTATGCGCCTTCGGAGGTGACATTTATTTTCGTTTATTCAATTTCTCGTTTTATACCTCACGTTCAGGTGAGTTGGTATTGGATTAAGGCCACATCCTCACACCGGAGTATACTATTAGGGCTGCCACTTTCAGAATACCCTCAATCCGGAGATTAAAAAAAGAGACATAAAACAAACCAAGAATTTAACAGTATTTTATTAAGTTAAAGTTATACTTTAAATAATAATCTATAACATATTAATGTTCTCGACGAAATGATATCAAATTATTAATACAAGATAAACATACTGTCTTTGGTATATACAGCAAAGCTTTAAATGATACCTTTGCATTTGAATTATATACAATAAATAATCTTTACAAATGTATATACTTATTAGTATTAAAAAACCATATTTCTGTAAATGCTTGTATTTGTAAATGCTCGACGTTACAGCCACATGTCGCCCGAATATTTTCTATTTTAACCTGTAGCCCTGGCAAACACTCATCAAATCCGCAGACTCCAGGTCAAACCCGGAGGAGTGGCAGCCCTATAAACTACTCTTAAACGTGCCTTATACAGTTTAAATAAATTCGTTCTTCCCTTGTGTCACAATCTGCTTCTATAAACGTATAAATATAAAGTGGCAAATAAGAAAAATAATTATATTAAATTGCTGAAAATACCACATGCGCAATATAAAGGCGCTATTACACTATTATATTTATATACTCGTATTTCGCCATAGATTTATGTTATTGGTTTTCATGTGCAAATATTACATTCTATGATCATAAAACCTTCACACGCATATAAGATGGATGACGATATTATTCTGTATTCCACCGCTGTAACTTTTTTATTATTTGCTTTAGCAGAAACATAAATAATTGAAAAAGAGCAATTTAATAGAATTTTGAATTTAATTTTGAAAAGTATTGTTATAGATTGCTTAATATATTCACAAATCGATATTCGAATCAAAATTCTTTTAAATGCGCTTTACATTTTGATTATTTCAGCTTGTGATTAGAATCAGCGTGTTGTTAAGTAATATTTCATAATTGGAATCACAAACTTTTTAGTCTGTAATGACTATAATAACAAAAAATGCTCTTGAGACTTTTTGGTGGAAACTCTAGAAGTGAAGTTGAGTTGTTGATTGATTATTGTAAAAATCGTGTATTAGGCCGTGTGTATTGTGTAATACCGATAGTTTATTAAACCTCAAAGTGATTTTCGTGCGTGGTGATAACCGTGGGACTGCGTTTTTCGTGTGCTTCCAAGGAGTCCTCTGTCCTCCGTAAACCTAAAATCGCTTCACTGAATGACTCCTGACTTCCTTCAACGGGACTGGACATTGACAGAATATTCTTTAGACTTTAAAATTGTTTATTATGAAGAAAACTTGACACTGGCGGAATATGCCAATTGTACCATTGCCATTTATTAGGAAAAGAATATTAATATACACTCAAATATTCTTAATATTCCTACCAATTATGATGAAGGGTTGTTTGTCCATAATAACGTAATTGATATCCTAGACATCGAAGAACAAGGACTTTTTAATTTAGTACTATTAAAATTGTAAATTCTATTAAAATGTTAGTTAAACTAAAGTTTTACTGGCAGGTATTTTAATTTTTTTCCTACGTGAAGACGAAACGCGAAACACGATGCTTATATCGAGCATCGAGCTCTACAAAATAATGATGATACCAGCTAATGATGCAGCCAACTTTTTGGCTTTGAGACAAAGTCGTTCCTGTTTCCCAATAAGAAAAACAGATATGAATAATCTATCTGCGATTTTAATTGATCTTCCAAAAGGTCGGCAGAGTTCGTTAGGCACAGGTGCCGGTAAGCCACTTACCATTAAGAAACCATCTACCTTAATTTCAGTTATTCCATTAAAAAAGGACACCAGAGTACATATATAAAGAATAAAACTATCCAGTTACACCCACGCAAATTTTTGTTTTTGAGTTGACGTGGATTTGTGGAAAAAATTGCGTCCATCGATTGACAATTTTATTGAGTTTGCTCAATCCCGCGTTGGTCACAAACTGTGTTATTGTTGGATCGCTAAAATTACGCCCTTTGACCAATAGAGCGGAGACATTTTATCGTCCAACTATAAGGGCATAGGTACAACACTACAAGTTCGCGAACCTAGTGCACGTTAGTGGATATTATTTGTTTTAATTCTCGGGCACGCGATAATTCTCTCAATATTCTTGTCTTAAAATCAACCTCATTTTACCGCTCAAATCGTGTGAAATCATTTACATCGTGGCAATCATAGAGCGATTGCAAAATTAGTAGATCTATGGTGATCATCATTTCCATGGTGATACTATTACCGGAAAGTAAAAGATCTTTTAAAAAACTTCTTCAGGATCATTAGTATTTAAAGATTCAGAGTTGAGATCTACAAGTATATTTTCTGACCTAATTTTCATTACTTCTTTAATGTGTGTATTTTTGCAGAACTGGCAAATGTGTCGATCCGACTGGTATATACTTACCATCTATTGTATCACACATTACAAATAAATAAATTGAATTGAATTGAATATATTTCTAATGGATCGTTCGTAGTGAGTGTTAACAGCTCGACGCTCGAGCGCTGAGCGCTTGAACCTTTAAGAGCTATTTCACATTTTAAGCGAAAAATACAAGATTTTGAGCTCCGCTATAGGTGAAATGAAAGTTGCTTTACATTTCTGAGTAAATATTTTAAATAGCTCATTTCTTTGTATTGACATTTAATAGAATACATTTCGAAATATTTCTTTATTTATCCTGTAGTACTCACCAATGTTTTAGTAAAAACGCGCCTAGTAAGAACTTCAGAGCCGTGCTTCTTCCACTAAAATTCATTAATTCAACAAGATAAGGTACAATTATTCGTAGTATATAATTCTATTGACACATAGTACACTAATATTTCCGTAAATTAACACAAATCACGAGAAAAAATAAAATAATTTGCGTCAATTTCGACGTAAAATACATGGCTTTTAACGACAATTTTTTATCATTTGTTAAAGAAAATTTTTAATTATTACTTAGAATAATATCAATTTTGTACCTAATTAAAACGAAAACATAAGTATTTTTATAAATTATGATTTATTATATATATTTTTTAATATCACAAAACTGCTCTAATTGCTCTATTATATTCGGGGATTTTCGCGTCGGCCATTAGTATTGTCTAAGTATCAATACTAAGTATCAAGTTCGGTTTATTCAAAGTATCAAAACTTGTTTTCCATAGTTACGCTATAGAGACGGGGGTATGAACTATTGCCAGTCGCATTGCGTTGTAATTACCTCTTGCTTTAGTCATTTTTGTGAAATGGCTCTTAAGACAGGATTGTAAATACTAGTGAGTATTAATCAAAGTTGTTAATGCTTCAGGTTATAAGCTCGAGTCTATCGATTGAAGTTAAGATTCTTAAGGTTCATTAGAGCTTACTTAGCGTTCGAGCGCTTAGCACTCAACGCTATTTTTCTTATAGTACTATTTATTCGTCCCATTTTTGCTTTTTCTAAACAGTCACTTATATATCAAGACTTTGAGAAGTAGAGAGCCCAATTTTAGCGGCGAACAACACACGCTTAGTTTACTGAACCGTCCATAGAACCTGGGTATAAACCAAATTACCGGGGAAAACTGCGTTCCGATCTATCCAATTTTTTTTTAATAAATTAATAAAGTTTTACATGATAACGTGTTCATATACGATTTAATACAGTATAATAAAAGGACACCAGTTACACAGTGCCTAATAAAAAGTGTTTCCAATTGGTCTGTACAACATAACATTTCCGACAGTAACAGTACAATAATAGCTTGTTTCTTAAGAAAGAAAGATAGTCGGATATAGACCTCTCCCAAGTACCGCTACTACATCCTATTTTCCGCTCTTCTCATATATGGTAAACTGTGCCATATAAAATGTTTTCATTCAAATTCAATTTCCAAAGCTATGAAGTAGACTCATTGGCCTTTAACTCGCCTTTTTAATTCTCTAAATGAAATACTCGTCTCCACTGACACGGAAATGTGTAAAAAATAAATCATTACGTAATGGAAAATCGGTACAAGCGATTTTATGGCCCAGTTGGCAGGAAAGCAGGCGTAAAGATTCTTTGACGAGAAAACCAGTAACAAATTACGCGCTCTAAGACCACACATATTGCCACACACACATTTACTACACTTACCACACATATCGTATTACGCGGTTATATATTAGCGGTGTTACTGGTGTGACTTAACATGTCATTAGAAATATCAAGAAATATATACCATATATACATATGTGGTATTGTGTGGGCGGTGTCGTGTCGACATCCTGGTCATTTGGTGTCGGTAGGCTTTAGAATAGCACACTCTTCCCGTGGGTATCGAAAAAGTCAACTCAGGGATAACAAAGCCGCTACCAGCAGGCCTGAGGAACTATTTTTTTTTTATATATACTAGTAGGCGGACGAGCAAGCGGTCCCACGTGATGGTAAGTGTTACCGCCGCCCATGGATACCTGCAATACCAGGATGTATGCGGGCGCGCCGCCGACCTTGCAAAATCCTATTCACAGCTCTCTTGAAGAACCCCATATCGTAGCTTAATGGAAAGACCTCTTGAGGCAGTTCGTTCCACAGCCTACGGGTTCGCGGTATAAAATATTTTTTGGACCGAACAGTGCGCGACATCTCCGTATCCAGGAAATGCGGATGGACCGCACTTCTGTGACTTCTGTGAACAATTCATCAGAGCATTACCCATTGTACAGGCGGTAGAACACACAGAGAGTGTAGTTTAGAGATGGTGATTTTTAAAAGAGTGGACTCGCGAGCCCGCTTGTCCAGCGTGGTGTTTTACAGCCATCCATCACGCACAGGACAATGGGTGTGATGGATTAAGAGGAATGGATGAGCGGAGACGAGTTTCAAAAATAAGTATGGGTGCAGTTTGTTGGGTGTCCCGGCAGCGAGCGATGCAACTTCTTTGAGAGAATGGACCGGTTGCACTTCGAGCTGATAATACATATAGTATTAAGTGCGTTCGAAGAAATCGAAGAATCAGTTGCGATAGAGAAGCCGAAGAAATAACATCTCTCCGAAAGTGAACGCAGCCGCCACTGAAGATGTCAACCGCAGTTGTTGACGAAACGTTTGGAAGAAAGAGAAGATATTCCAGAAGACCTCGGCCAAGTAGCCCTGAAGATTCAATTAATATGGACACTGGCCGAGAAAGCCTACACTCCACTATAATACCTATAGTAATTCGAGAAAATCGAGTTTTCGTGTTGCCTCCTCCAAAAATGGACCGATTTTTTTATTCTGCTTTGCATTAAAGAATATCACATTGGGCTTCCTTTTTGCAGCCTTTTAACGGGCATTGTTTTTATTTTTGGACGATCCCTAACTCCTAAAAGAAACAACTAATCAAAATCGATACTTAGGGACATCCTCATAGTAAATATCTGTAACATATTAAAATTAAATGCCCTTTTGTCATTATTCAGGGAGAAATTAGAGGAATACGATTGTGTGGACAAATCGCATTCCGCTTCCGCTCATCCTCCCCCCTTAACTAACAAATAATAAATGAACCCACCCACAAGTAATTATGTTCATTTATGTCTGAGTAGATCAATATGTAGCTTTGTTAAAATATATTGTACGGTCAGAGAAATAAAGGATAAAAAATATCTATTAGGGCACCTCACAAAATACACGCCATTGTGTCAGTAACTTTATATTAACGTCGCTAATCCTGCTTGCAGCGCAACCGTACCCTTACTACACCATGTCACAATTTCCTGCAAACTTCCGTCGCAAAACAGGAAAAATAATATATTAAGTAGCATATACATAATAATACACACGTCAGAATAAAAAACATAATGAGAATATTTAATCTTGTTTTACAAAGCGACATGTCAAGAAATGGAGGAAAATACTTCAATTTGACAAAAGGATTGCTTGCTAACAATGCCAGTTCGAAGGAAGATTTCGCGATTTTTTGCACATTTTAGAAAAAGGTTGTGGATATTTACGAGCCCTATCCAACGATATATGTATAATAATTGTTATGTAAACGGGTTACTCACGATTTATTTTATGTAGCCGATATTTACAAGTTAGTATACGTCTAGCTTGCATGTATAGACGTTAATAATTCGTTATCAACTTCAAACTTAACCGAGATTTAGACTCGAACTATTTTCCCGTCAAATTTTATTTCAATCCGTTACGAAATGCGCCCTTTAGTTTATCGTACGTCAAAGTAACGAAATTAAATCTCAGTCTGTAAAGTGGGTGATATAATTGGCGTACGAATATTTTATAATACCGCATGCTCCAGTTGGCCGCGAGTTTTCCTTAGTACTCACTTGACCCAGTCGAGTATTCATTGTTAAACCTTCCACTAAAGTTTATAGAGAGTCCATTGTTCTTTTCATACTCACTATGTGCTCACTCGTAGTTATAATTCATTCATTTGTAGTGAAAAATTGTACCACCATGTTTTAATCGTTTTTGACACTGACGATTTTGAATCGTATTGTAATAATTTCCTTTGAATTTATTTATTTTTTGATAAGTATTCGCGATATGCTCTCCCGATATGCATTAATCTGGATCTGATGCTTATATTTTACATTTTTGACTGTTTGATAAGCGTCGCAAATCTGTATTGGTGTCAGTAACTGTTTATCATTAGGCAAACTCCCTACCATTTTCGTTGTATAAAAAGACGTGAAATCAAGCGAGTAACTTGTATAGTTACAGAGAAACCCAATATTTGTGTTTTATTTTCATTCATACACTGTTAATCTCTCCACTGTTGGATATAGACATCTCCCAAACCTCATTACTTCACTTGGTCTTCTGTTTTACTTATTCTAACCGTTAGTATGGTTTATATACAGTTAATATAGATACTTATATAAATATACAACATCGAGCATTCAATTATAGTAGTGTTCTTAATGTTCCAAATTCATAATGATCTAAATATCTTATTTTTATTTTTGTTTTTCACACACATGTAACTTATCACTTGATTGTTTTCAAATAAACCTTTTTTTCTCAATTTGTAAACATTGATGTACCTAAATTTTACAACTATATATGATTTCTATGTATTTGCCGTATAATTGTTTTATGTTCCAAAATAAATATATAAAATAAATTAATTAATAAAGGCAAGAAACATGTCCTGAGTGAGGTCTCAGCAATTTTATCAGAAATGAGAAGGCTGGAGACAGAATAATTGTAATTGTGATGACATTGTATACATCAAACCATTCTAAAAAGTATTAATCGCTAAATCGCGTGTTACATACCAGTCTTTATTACCATCAGTTAGTTGGGTGATTTACCTATATTATTATAGATTGAAGATAAATCATCTATTAAATGTTGTGTTATGTGTCAAATTTCTTCGTTATCAACCTGAAATGTCACATTGCGAGACATAGGCCTCCGCTAGCAATTACGACGGGATTTCGGATCGTTATCACGCAGGCCTGGTATATATTATATAGACCCCAGTTGTTATTTTTAATTCTCAGGTAACTGACAGTGTATGTATGTAGGTAGATCGATAAATAATTTCGATCTAATCAATACTCGTACGCATGTTGGTGAGGCGTAACGTCAGATAGACGTGACGCGTCACTATCGGCAAAGCTACCGACGAGTGCAGATGTACGCTTGCACCATGCTTGCGTTGCCAAGCTAGAGATATCTACTACATTCTTGTTAATGTTCTTCTTCACCATCGAGCTGGTGATAACTGAGAATACCCGTACTAAAGCAAATAATATATTGGTAAAGGGTAAAGTAATTCGAAACACCTTAAACACCCATAATCTTATTACCACTCTCAGAGGTAGTAAAATAGTGACAGCATGTAGAGTACAAATGAGAGTACCATTGTGTACACACATAACTCATAAAATTCACGGAATTTCAAACCGTATTAATAAATAATTTAACTGAATTCCAGAAATTATGTCACAACACAAAATTTAGAGCAAACAAATTAATTCCTTGAGTACTTGTGTTACTTAACGAGTAACCCTTTTAATGAGTTGACAAGACCCGGTTTAAGCCTAATCCTCTAAAGTAATAAGTTTCAGTATAAAGACGATTTCACACAGAATGCAAGCACCAACCGTGTAAGCCGGGCCGGTAAAACCATTGCCGAATTTAAAATTTTGTTTTTATTGTCTATTCTCCAAATACTTGTGCCATTCGACAGTTATTTATTTCTTTATATGATTTTTAAGTAGTGTTTGTACTTAACAAATGAATTCCACCTTCCACATTTGGATTCTCTGTACTGTGGGTATAGAGTTGGTACTGATTCTTTATCGCTTAAGATGAATATTGTAGATCCTTGTCGTCGGTTCTACTTTTCCGGATATTGAGATCTTCATAGAAATCTAAAAAGGAATAAAATATTCTTCTATTCCTTTCCATAAAAGGAATAACTTCTATTTATGCATGCCGACTGTTCAGAACATGAAAATATTCTTTTTTGTCTTTGACAGCTTGTTATCATCTAAATATTTAGATAAGCATATTGAAATAAATAAAATTAAAAAAAAATTGTCTAAAATAAATAAATACATTAGAATAAAATATAAATTAAAATAAAATGTAAATATACTGTTCATAGATAATACTTTAGGTCTATGATCTAGGTTCGATGTTATCTATGCACAGCAAGCACTATATAGGTTGGTCCATGAAAACCATTTTGCCAAAAATGGGAACCAGCCTTGTGTTACCCAAAAATAATAATTTATTATAAATCGGGTCTGAATAATTATTTGTCATAATAATTTATTATTTTAATAAATTACATTACTTAGACACCAACATGGTGTCTAATTTCGCCTACATCGACAACAAAGTCCTTTTACTCTGATAAAGTCACAAATTATCTAGTAAACAAATCGCTTATCAGTAACTTATTTGTACCCGTTATGTAACCCGGGCTTCAGTTAGTGTAAAAGTTCTTACTAGTACAATAAGTATATATAGATTTAGTACACGGACTACCGTGTTTTAGGCTTGGTATGGATTATGGGCTTACCTGCAATCCGATTTGTTAGTATGAAACACAGAAACATTGGTTTAATCCGGTTTACCAACAGACTGTTGCATTATTACATCACGTGACCGATTTAACGATTAAAACTGGTGTAGGTACATAGTATATAGATTATGAACGAATTGTAATAAACAATGTTATTTATATTAAAATATACTTGTACGTTAATTAACCTTATTATATGATAAATATTGTATGACTTGCAATGGCCATCATAATATACATTAACTATACATTAATTGACATATTATAGCAAGCACCTTCGATGGAATAAAGACACAAGTCGTCTTATGTCGTAATTAAGATTTTAGAATTATTTAAAAGAAATATTTAAATTGTCAACTGCACATACACAAATCGTTTCATAATTTTATGGCTAAATTTGAAAAAATTATGGCAACGGTTCGTTTTAGTAGTTTTGAAAAAATTAACAGTTTTATTTGAAAAATAAGTAAGTGAAAAATAATAAGCATGAAAAAACATTTTTTTTTTAAATTACGAATTGAAATGAACGGTTAACTTAAACGTTTTTTACTTTTCGCGTTCAGACCCTATTTATACAACATAAAACAAAAATATTACTTGACAGAAAGTTATAACGATTATAATTTTATTACTTTAATCTTATGTACATATAAAAACACGTAAGAAAAGTAATAAAAGTTGTCCAACATTTTACAGTTTTTTTTGTAGTCCTAAAAACTTGTCATTTTCCGATTATGTCTTTATTCCACTGAGATTTTTTTTTTTTTTTTTTATGTACGAAGTCGGCAGACGAGCATACAGTCCACCTGATGGTAAGTGGATACAGTCGCCCATAGACATCCGCGATACATGCCAACATTAGTCCAAAATGACAAATGTTGGCACGCCCCCGGATGCGCTGCCTACCTTTGGAGATATAGGAATGGATTTGGAGAAAGGTTTAGGAAAATAGGGAGGGATAGGATGGGATGGGAATGGGCTCTGGCACATCTCACTCACTACCGAAACACGTACGTACATTGGGGATATACGATAAAGTGGGAAATGCAGTACATTTCAAGGTAGTCTTCTGTGAGAGAGGGGTAACGTGTCCAGTCGAGCGCGCCCAGCGGCTGTTGGATTGCACCGTGCACTCTCCCCCTCAATATGTACTTTAGGTACCTGTATTATATATATTTCACTTGTTTTTGGCGTACAATAAAGTATATTTAATTATCTCTCTATGTACTTTTACGGTTGAATAACCAAGTAAAGTTCTCTAATAGGTTCTTCGGTCAAATTCAGTCCATTTCTAATAATTAATAATGCAACATTCAATTACAATATCATATCAATATCCTATCTCAATATTGACAATACAGTGATAAGATCATAATGAATAATGAAGTTTCCAATTAATTTACAAGTACTGTTCGATCCTGTAACATTCCTATCGAATATTGAAATAAATAAAATTAAAAAAAATTGTCTAAAATAAATAAATACATTAGAATAAAATATAAATTAAAATAAAATGTAAATATACTGTTCATAGATAATACTTTAGGTCTATGATCTAGGATCGATGTTATCTATGCACAGCAAGCACTATATAGGTTGGTCGATGAAAACCATTTTGCCAAAAATGGGAACCAGCCTTGTGTTACCCAAAAATAATAATTTATTATAAATCGGGTCTGAATAATTATTTGTCATAATAATTTATTATTTTAATAAATTACATTACTTAGACACCAACATGGTGTCTAATTTCGCCTACATCGACAACAAAGTCCTTTTACTCTGTAACAATGTAACATGTAACAACAATGTAAATTGAATGTAACATTCGATCCTGTTTGTTTTCCTACGCATTCCTATATCTACCTTTGACGATGTTTACTCTAATTCATATTTTAATTAACAAACATTCCAAATATTTTCTTCGAAAAAGCCTCGAGGAGTAGACAAAAAGCCATATATTAAACCGTTCAAGGATTTCATGTCATAAAACCGTTGAGATAACGAGGAGAGATGATACATCTATATTTTATATCTCTTTAAGATATTTTAATAAAAGCGGATTACGGTATTAGTCAGGCAGGTATGAAGCGGAATTATAATCCTCACTGCACACAGATTTAGCCGGTATTCTTTTGTGAATGATGTGTACAGAATTATGAAATTATGGATTACGCTTGTATTACAATACCTATATATTTTTGGCTCTCATTAATAAGCTGTGTGGAGATTGACGTGATAGCGACAATCTCGTAATGGGATATTTGGACCGCTTGTTTTAAAAGGATTAATCTAATGAGTTCATGTCAATTTAATTGAGTATTAGAATGATTATTAGACTATTATGTAAATAAAAAATAATAATGGAAATTCTTCTTAATACGTACGTACCTATATCAATGGAATAGCTTTTCTCTAGTTGTGGATATAGTCATAATAGTCATAAAACAAGTCATAATGGCCAAGTACCTATCCTAAAATATCACACGTAATATGTAATAAAAATAATTTACGTACACTTTTTATATAGAAAAAAGGCGGCAGACGAGCATACAGTCCACCTGATGGTAAGTGGATACTGTCGTCTATAAACATCCGCGATACATGCCAACATCAGTGCAGAATGACAAACGTTGGCACGCCCCCGGAGACGCTTCCTACCTTTGCAGATTAAGGAATGGATTGGAAAAATGGGGAGGGATAGGATGGGATGGGAATGGGCTCTGGTGTATCTCACTCACTACCGAATCCTAATGACTAATTAATCACATTAACTCGATTATAAAACTGATCCCATGAGGAAAGCTAAAATTCTAAAAAGCCGCAAAGATCAACAACAAATATGTTTTTATCTAAAATATCATCTAGTCTCATAAACATTTTGTTTATTAATAATACCTATTCAGAAGCTGCAGTGAAGCTACTGATTACTTTAAAAGGTGTTAAGTTTTATATACGATTAACTCAGTTCACTCGTTAAATGTCCTTCACTGGATGAAATGTAGGATTAACTATTCCAATAAAATCATTAACAAAGTATTTTAAGTCTAGCTGTTCCGTATACGTTCCATTGTACTGTACTTAGAACAAATATTCTATTCTATCCCGTTCTGTCCCGCTCGCTCCGCTCTGCCCGCTCTGTCCCGCTCTGTTCGTTCTGTCCAGTTCTGCCCCGTACTGTCCCGCTCTGAGCCGTTCCGCCGCTATCTGCCTTTTTCTATGACGTCCTGTCCCGTCTTGTCCCGTTCAGTCCCGTTCTGCGCTGTTCAGTACCGTTCTATTCCGTTCTGTTCTACAATTGTAAAGGTCTTTAAGTAATCGTACAATGTTCTAAACCTCTTGGAAGCTCTACCAAAGCTCTTGGAAGTCAGGAACTGAACCGGCTCCTGTACCAATTCCTGTACCAAATCAACATCAAAGGCGTTTATTTGTTATCGCTTTTAAAGTAAATACTGCTTAGAACTTTGCTTAATACTGCTTTGTCCGATTAGCATTTTTGTCAGTATTTTTGCTCAGCATTTTTGTCCAAGAATTATTTTTAATTTGACTATGTTATATAATGAACTAATGAACGAACTAACTACTTACTGATTTTTTTCTTTTTTAACAGAAGATACCGTCACTTGGATACTGTCGCCCATAAACATGCCAACCTCAGTTACCCAGTACCCTGAGCACGCATCTCTACTGTAAAGTATAGTTCTAATTACATCATAACGATACGTTCATAAAAGCACATCGGTAGCACGGAAACCAACTGTAAAAATACTTTAAAACAATTTTAATTTTGTTGTATTAATTTTCAGTACTTTTCATTATTTAATGTTATCTTAAAAAAATATTTAATGGACTGAATTACAAAAAGTATAAATAATTATAGTTAGATAAAGAGGTAATCCACTAACGGTAATTAAATAACCTTTAATTATATGTAGTATAATACTGTGTACCTAACCAGCAACGATCTCATAAAGCCCATTCCATTCGATTTATCTCTATGATAGCTACATGGCGACAACTCTATTCCTAAATCAATTCGCAAGGCGTCCGCAAGATATACGACACCATTTGTTATCGCTTGTATCAACCCCCAGTGTCCTACAACATGTGGGGGGGGGGGGGGGGAGCCTATGAAAGGAGACAATATATAATGTTAGTTTGCTCTCTATATTGTACGGATAAAAACTTAAGTCATAAATTATAAGAAAGCTTAGGAAAACTCTCTAGTTTGTATAGGTTACAATACAACTTAACGATATTAAAATTGTATATGAATTGAATATACGCGACTTTTTAGGCTCTCATATTTGACAAAAAGCTTCCCGTCAGCATGGAATGTAGCTCATGTTCACCCTTTCCCTAAAAAGGGTGACCGCACGGACCAGGCCATCTACAAGCCAATAGCGATTACTTCCCTCCTCTCCAAAGTGATGGAGCGTGTCATAAACACACATATCCTTGGATACCTAGAAAATCGCCAGGTGATTAGCGACCGTCAATATGGATTTCGCATAATCGCTCGGCTAGAGGCGTAGAGAGGCGAGGCTCTGGCTGTGGGCCTAGACATTGCGAAAGCTTTTGACCGGATATGGCACAAATCGCTGCTTTCCAAGTTACCATCTTTCGGGATACCCGAGGGATTATGCGAATGGGTTACCAGTTTCTTGACTGGACCTGATGCTCCAGAGTCGTTATCGATGGTAGCTGCTCCTACACCATGTCTATTAATCGCGCGCTTATGGCATTGAAAATAAGATTGAATTTAAGGATAAGAAATTTAGAATTGTAATTTTAGAAATTTTAATGAGAATTCCTTCATGTAACACACAATTAATATTTGTTTAACCATATAAAGATACGAAAGTTTACTTTCCCGGTATTTTATGGGGCCTAAGTACACACTATAAAAAAAGGGTCTGGGGACACTTACAACGCATCCCCTTTTTAACATTGTGTGCTTAGGTGGAAAACTAATTATTGTACTTTACTTTCATATTGCACTATAACTTTTTTAACATAAAATTTCAATATTGTCTTACAATAGACAATATACACTTAAACTACACTTCCCGGCCGATAGTAACATTTTTTTTTATAGACTAGTGGGCGGACGAGCAAGCGGTCCCACGTGATGGTAAATGTTACCGCCGCCCATGGACACCTGCAACACCAGGGGGTATGCGGGCGCGCCGCCGACCTTGCAAAATCCTATTCACAGCTCTCTTGAAGTACCCCATATCGTAGCTTAATGGAAAGACCTCTTGAGGCAGTTCGTTCCACAGCCTACGGGTTCGCGGTATAAAATAATCTTTGGACCGAACAGTGCGCGACAGCTCCGTATCGAGGAAATGCGGATGGACCGCACGTCTGTGGCGGTAGGTGCGGTTGTAGAACACCGAGGTGGGAATTATATTAAACAGTTCTTCAGATCATTCCCCATTGTACAGGCGGTAGAACATACAGAGAGCCGCAAGTGACACCGCCTTGACAGTGGGATCGTCGACAATACGAACAGCACGTCGTTGGATGGAGTCAAATGGGTCCAATTGGTATTTCGGTGCGCCGGCCCAGAGATGAGAGCAATATTCCATATGGGGCCTCACCTGAGCTTATACATCGGCCTATAGAAAGAGACTATAGGCTAGCTTCGGTTTTGTTTAAACGGTTTAATTTTTAACGGTTCGGTTTAAACCGATCATAGTCGATGTGTATTATTTTCGGCCGGGATGTATAACTTGTACTACGAGCAACACGAAATAAACAAACTGTTCGTGAATGATTGATATAAACAATTTTTAATTACTAAGAATATCAATACAAAGTCGACTGAGAGAACCAAAACTTCACCAACCTGCAATACTAAATACATTGCTTTGAGGATCGACACTGTTTTTTAAAAAAAGAAGGTGAGAGATGAGAAGACAATCCACCTGGCTGTAAGCCAATAATGTGGACATCGGAGATATATATGCCAATGTCAGTCAAAAGTGACGATCATTGGCACAACTTTAGACACTGCCTATCTTTATTAATTTTCAATATTGAAAAAATGATTATTCTTAATATGGCCTTTTTTATATTCAAATTTCTGAACTCTATACAATGATGGAAAATTCTGGCCAAACAGCTTCTTGTAATAGTTTTTAAAATTTATAACGAGACCCCCGGATTCTGACAGCCGTCTATAAAAGAGGAAGGCTCCGGGACTCGACAGTCAGTGGTTGGTTGAGTCTAAAGACTCCTAGTTACGTCACAAGGCCTTGTCCCGGGGCCAAGTAACCCCGGGACACTATCTACGGCCATCGCTAAATTCTGAACGCGTATCATCTGCTCCGCCGCCTCTACTCTGTCACTAACCGCTGACCTCGCCGCGTTGTATTGACGTCGCAGCTGCTACCCTTGGCTGGTGACACCGCCCTTATCTGAGGCCACTACACTTATTGGAGGCGCCGCCTAGCCTGTGCCGGCCCCCCCTTCCACGTATCGCCATGCGTCCCGACTGCCGGCGACTCTGCTCAGCCTTCTCCCGCCAACCATCCGTGAGTTTTTTGGTGCTTCCTGAACTAGGAAACGGACACTTTTACAGACACTTTATTTTCCGTACTATTTTCCTAGATTGATCTCAAATTTTGTATTAATTTGTATTATACAAGCTATTGGAACAAATTGCCTACCTTTTTCCTTCCAAGAACGAGTTCTTTACCTAAAGAGCTAAAGAACTCTTACTAAAGAGTAAGCTCATAGGGTAACACGACACAACCCATGATGTGGAAAGTCGACTCGGAGACTACAAAATCTCTGTCTAAATTCTTGACTAGAAATGTTTGCTAAATATCGATCGACGAAACTCACTTTTAGTAACAATAACAATTTAGTAATATGTTACGGAAGCATTATAGTCATATTTATCTTTCGAGAGTACAAGTAAAGGTAATTATTTAAGCGGAGTTCAAGCCATGCGGCCATCCAAAAAATTTTGATTACCTAAGTATATTTCATGTATTATGTGTTGTTATATTTCATATTATGTTGTATACATTCTTCTTTAGTCCTCTTCGATCAATTGTCTGGTGTAGGCCTCTTTACCAAGTTGTCAAAGTCGGCAGAGATCGCTTACCGCCCTTTATGCAATTCATGTGTTTCAATGTCTGCTACGGTCTTGTTTTGTTTTGGTGTACAATAACGAGTTCTATCTGGTTCTATCTATCATACCGAACTTCGGCAACCGGCTAATAGCCGTTCTTTAAATTTCCTGTGTTTTAGAATATTATGTGTTTAGGATATTGTATTGCTTCAGAATCCAAGGCATGTAGACATCTGTCGATCAGATGTGAGTACCGTGCTTCCTACCATTACCCAATTTTCTCTCCTATTCATTGCTACAATTTTGTAGAAGCGTCAAAGCCCGTTAAGATTAAATAGAGACTGCGTTTTGTATTACCATGACAAATACTAAAGAAACAGAAAGAGCGAATGGTGGAGTGTCAGTTATACTCTATCTACTTATCAGTTATACATCGTAACAGAGCTTTAAATGTTTAAAAAACAGACAGTGTCCTAAACAATATTTTCTAGAATTTTTGTCACAATTTTCTGTTTGAGCTACGCATAGACCTATGAAGGCGTTTAATTTTGGAACGAGTATAGTATAGTGAGTATCCGAGTATAGTGAAGGGACAGGTCAGGTGACTAAGCTACGAAAAAGATAGCTACGGCCCAATACTGCAAAATGTAATCAAAAGTCCACGCGAACGAAATTGCGGGCATCGGTAGTCTTTAAATAAATTGTACTTTTGTAGAAACTCAGTGCTACGGGCCAAGGATTTGAACTTACGATCATTCGTGCAATAGCGGTATTAATCTTCAACTTTCACGACTTGAGAATAAGTACCGCACCATAATGAGAAAGAAAAATGTATAAGATAGTAATAAACGTAGGCGGCAACGATGAGAAAGTAAATCACACACAACACCGAAAGGATTTATATGATCCAACAATGACAAATGTATGTTCGAATATAGTTACTAAAGGAGCAGACTACAGAATAAAAATTATTTATGTTATTGTTATTGTTAAAATGTTAATTATTTTAAATGTTAAAATTATTGTTAGATAACAATAAGTGGAACAGAAAGTTATATTTAATTTTATTTATAGTACGGTTAAGCTGTTGAAGTTGTTTATAGTATTCTATATAGATTAAAGAACTATTGTAAAAATGTGATCATGGTTATTAAATAAAAAAAGTTATTTGATAAATATACGTAGGTACCTTTTTGTATAGAATTATAGTAAAGGATTTAATAGTAGTTATAGCAAAGATCGTATATAAAAGGGATCGCACTCCCCTAACATCAAATTCTACCTAACTCATTATTTCGTCTATGTAAATTGACACAATTTTCTCCCTACCCTATCTTATGGTAGAAATAATTAGTGACACGAAACTGATAATCATAAGGTTTAATTATATAAGTTAAACTAGTTTAATTAATTTCGCTATCCTTGGTTTAAAGTAAAGGTTTACAGTATCGAGCATTTTTTTTTTCTTTTTTGTTATTTTAAACCGCATAACGAAAGTAATTATCTGTACATATAATAAAACTGTAGAACCAGCGTGTCTTTAGATTGAATATATTTAGCAAAAACTGATTGCGGGCGATGAAGGAAGAGTATCAGAATACAAAAGGACGATTTTGAAATTTTTTGTCTGTCTGTCTGTTTGTCTACCCAAAACCACGGAACGGATTTTCATGGGGTTTCTACGCGTTAATTAAGCTTAGCTTGGCGCTTCGAATAGGCTTTGTTTTTCATCGAAATCGGCTGACGGGAAGAAAATATATCCCAATTTAGATTTTAAAGACTAAAATTCCACTCGTACGAAGTCACGGACACAGCTAGTACAAAATGTATTACATTGTAATATCTGCCAAACTGCAAAACTTAAATTAATTGTAGTGTAGTCTATTGTACAATTATATGTATTTATAAATATGACAAATGCTGTAATATGTATGTTACAAACTATTTAATTGACCTTAATTTAATTTAAAACCTACATTTTTGACATTACCTAGGCACCAATCTATTAACACGTACCGTTTAGGTTTCAGTTTCAGTATATATTGGACATTGATTTAAAATCGTATTCTACTAATCATCATGTTTTCTTTTTTTGTAGGTATTTGTTAAATTAGTTATCAAAATAGTCAATAGTTAACTCGCACACGTACCTTGGCCTTATAATTGATAGTAAGTTTAATTGGAAGCCCCAAATCGATAAAATCTGTAATAAACTGAGGTCTTTCCTGTCTACTATAAATCTCGCTAAGAACCAATTATCCTTTAAAACACGACTAATGTTATACAATGCACTAGCTGAGTCAATAGTAGCTTATGGTATTAGTAGTTATGGTAGAACGTATAAATCTTACCTAAATAACATCTTTCGACTACAACTAAAAATATTAAAAACAATTGTTCCCACCAACATTAAACTAAAATATGCCAACAATGACCTTAAACTATTTAAGCATTGCAATACTTTACCCGTTCATATTAAAAGCACATATAATATATTAAAAGAACAATATTTCAATACCGAAATTCAAACGTTAATATCACATCCTACAGTTACTCGTAGTATTTATAACACATAAGCATTTGGTAACCAACGCCGCGAACAATATATACGGTCAGCGGACCAGCGCTTACTCTGTTCCCAGGTTAATAAATGAATTAGATCCTAAATTTAAAAAAGATATCAGCGAAAATAATTTAAAATATAAATTAAGAACATATTTCTTGTCCAAATTATAATTTGTTCACTGCTCACAGGTAGGTTTTTAATGTCTCGACTACTGATTCCAGCAGTACTTGTGTCTTAGACAAATCTGTATGGTTTATTAGATACAATTATGTTAGCTATATACTTAATCTTTGTAAAATTGTTAATAATAAAAAAAAAAAAAAAAAACGGCACAATAATAGACACTCAAAGCATGAAGGTTAGTCCAGAGTGAATATATTTTTGCACAAACAAATATACGTTATGCGTTATAAATATACTGCCTCGCCAATAAGATACGGAACAAATGACATTTTTACTACAGTGTTGACAGATAAGTAATTAACATGAGGTACAGTATACACCGTTCGTATGTTACTTTGTTCTGTATACTGTTTACCCGTATACTGTTTAACTGTATACTGCTTGTCTGGCAGAGATGGCTTTTAGCGATAACACCACCTTTTGTGCATTTTGTGCCTACAATATCTTATATTCTTTTGTTAAATTTTAATGTACAATAAAGAGCTTTGTTTATCAATATATAATTCATCTATATATTTATTCATTAATAAATATATATTTGGAAATACGCAATGGCCGACGGGCATTATTTAATTACTAGTATACTGTATATAATTTGTAGCAAAACATTTACTTTATATATACATTTACTGTCTCTATTTAAGACGGTAATGAAATATTCCTGTATCTATTGCAGAGCTAGCTACTACATCACTCAGAAGTCCCCCTGGAGACCAATTAGATAATGAATTTGGGTCATTTCATAATTAGCCGGTGTTGACGCAGTCTACGTGATAACTACCTAGTTTTATTAAGGGAAGTATACCTTGTTTAGCCGTGTTAAGTATTTTGTTTTACGTCTGAAAGTGATATTTAGCGACCGTGACCGTGGAACTACCAAAGGCGACGACTACCATAGTAAAAAAGGAAAATAAAAATTGTAATAATTGTTATCGTTAATGATTATAATTGCGAGCAGTTTAACTGAACCACTAAATTATGGTTTTTATTGAGTAGCTTACGTTTATTTCGCTATTTTATTCCTTCCGTTCTGATTGTGACCACAGCCACTACATATCTGTTAGGTACTCTCATTATGGCATAAGATGGCGGTCACAATCTGGCGGAGCTGTCTAGCATAGTTTTATAATCTTGCTGGACGTTACGTTCCAGGGTGCGATGCCCGGGTCACCCTTGCGACCCAGTTAAAGGATGACATATTGAGGAACTGCGCGTTACGAGGGTTGTCACGTCGTCGCGTCGGTTACAGCCACTACCACAGCGCTACGGATCTTCCAGCAGGCGTCGCGCCTCTGCGAATCCAGGGGAATAACGGTCTGTGTTAGTGTAGCTAGACCAGAGGCAAACGAATACAACGACCCTTATAATTAGAGTCTCATTTGTGTCACTTGTCTTCATGAAGAATTAATGTTGTCGAAGTTCGCAAAGTGTCATATTAGAATAGCAATGAGACTTCAAATCTAGTGACAAGATAAAGTGGTGGGTGTACATTTTACGGTAATATTCTGTGAGACAGGGGTAACATGGCCAATTAAGAACGCCCAGTGGCTGTGTACCGCATCTCTTGAGTAACTATTCGTATCAATCCATCTAGCCTTTAACCTATCTGAAAGTCAACAGAGGTACGTGTTCTGTAGTGCGCCGAGTCTTGGCGGGGGCGCTACCGTGCCCCCTGATACAATGACCATTATAAATAATAAACATATACAATATACATATTTGAATTCCATACGGAATAACCAGATACAATGCCATTGCACGTGCCGTAGACACGAGTTGCTGTATCTGCTACGGTGCTACGGCGTAGCGTGACGTCATTATTGCGTAGCACTGCCCACGCACTATACAGAGAAGGCACAGATTTAAAATGTTTCTACCTGTATTTATTTTATCCATACTGAATTTTTTTGCGATTCGAATGAGTACATACATTTTACTAGCTATTGCTTACGGCTTTGCTTGCATTGAAATTGGATTAAAATCAACCCATCCATTTAAATTCGTACAACGAACTATGTACATGTAACATGTCAAGTGAATGTATATGTAAAAAATAAATTACTTCAGTTATATGTTGATGTTATTTAAAAATCGCAATATCAACCTTTGTTTGTAACGTACTCGTACCTATATATTTTCTCCTTACCACCCAAAGGTTTCATGGTACAGATCGCTTTGGCGATAAGGCCGCCTGTTAAGTTAGTTAGTTGTCTTGCAATCTTGTGATTATCTTTATCTTTATTATTCACCGCCGAGCTAATGATAATTTTGAATATCCGTACTTAAATAAAAACTCAGTGGTACGGATCGAGGAATTGAACTCATCACTTCACGAATCAGTCAAGAAAATTTATAAGTATCAGTATTTATTGTATTTAAACCAGTACATCCCTCGTGTACAAGATAATGTGCATGGGCATCAGCCGTAGATGATAAAAATGCTGATTACGGTTAAATGTAGTTAAGTGAAGTATGATAAAGTGTGTCCAAACTTTCCCGAGGACTGAAACCATGGATTTTCATCACGATTCTGAGTTCAATGACATATAATGTTACCTTTTTTAGCGAAATATATTTATTTACATATAAAAATTACATACAGTCCAGGCTTCGGGGAAGGTTCGGATACATCCTGTACTTTATAGTATAAAGAGAGATATCCTCCTGGTTTTGCCTGAAACCCTGCCCGAAACGGAACTTCAAAACATTAATAATTACAAAAAAAAAGTGTACAAAAAAATAAATAAATATTATCCAAAACGGCTCGCGGCCCCCTACTTATTGAAGCTGAAATACTAACAATTACCTCATGCATGTCCATACATGACCTCACTGGTGATACGAAGTATACAACGACCAGATTATCACTCCGTTGAGATACAACGTAAAACAGTTTTAATTAAAATATTTGCAAAGTATCAAAGTTAACTGGAAACTACTTAATAGGTTACTGCAATGTTTAAACGAATGGTCAACTCATTTTCACATAGTTCACAATGTTGTTGAGAGTTCATTTAGTTGTGCAAATACTTTATTGGAAAGCATTTGCCAACCGGGTGACGCTTCAAAGTGGTCCATAAATCACTGACTTTTGAATTACCACAGGCGCTCAGTAAATATATTGAAATTGTCATTCATATGTTAAAAATAAATCAGTAGTGTTGCCCTGTATAATAAAACTGAGTATGTGACATAATATTGACGAGAGAAAGTTATGGTGTTTTTTGATACTAATTAATAAAATAGTCATCATTACCAGTTTGCAGGAATTTGTCAATATTTTTTGAAACGGATACAAAATTATTTTAGAAGTAAGAAGCCCTATTACAAGACATTAATTAATAAATACGTTTGAACAAGTAAGTAAATTCTCGTCGTTAAAAGCTATTTTCAAGTCATTCTAGTCATCGATTTATGCCATAGTTCTGGAGAATCACCACGACGAGCTTTCGCACGGTTACAAACTTTTTTTGCGTCCTTAAACCAGGTTACTACGGTGATTTTAAAGTTCGTTTCCGTTGGTCTAATTCAATTAATAAGTTTTTTCTACGTTATATTTGCGGTTGGGGCTACTTAACCGTTTATTGAATAAGTTGATAATAAGCTGCAAATGGGTTTGTATTTATGCAAACGCTCATTTGACGGATACTTAAAATTGTAAACAATTGCTTGTTTGAAAGAACGTTGTTATTATAGGACAGTGAAATATTAATTAGAATTTACGTTTACAGGTTTACGTAATGCACTGTGCTGTTCTGATTATGATTTGAAAATGTCAACTAATTTATAATTAAAATATGATTATAGGGTTGGCATTACTGGCGACCGAATTGGGAATATGAAAACGCGAAAATGGCATGAAGAATCTACCCAAGTGGCTTATGAAGTTACGAGTCTTTACGAAAAAAAATCAGTGAATCTGTGGATTATACATACGTATAGAAATTTTATGAACCTGTTTTTAACAATAGGTTTATCAGCATGTACATATCAAGAGATAGGTCTAAAGGATACAGGAGACGCGGGCCTCCTTTTGCAACTGCTTTTAAATCTTATTAATTAAACGTAAACACAGTAGACGTTAAAAGTTATGTTCGACTTTTCAGTAAAAAGACTACATCGATTTCAATTTTAAAACCGCCATGATCCCCGCCTAAATAATTTTAATTTATTCTGTCTACCGCATTATTCAGACATTTGAATAATTCATCGGAAAACATTTTTGTCTCTGTATCTGAATGTGTTTTTTTATATATTCGAATAAGTTAGACAGTTCGCACTAATTCATTTACTGACGACGGTTGACAATGTTAGCACCTCTGGGACATGTGGGACTGCTTAAAATAAATACTCGTTAATGACGAAATAAAAATGGTAAACAAACAACTAAGTTTATGTGTAAAGTTGTGCGTAATTTTAATATTCAATTGTTTCTATAAACAAACAAGATAAGTGAGTCCTCGCCTGCGCTGTTGCGGGGGTGCGGGCGCAACGCGGGGATTACGTGGAGAATGTAACTCAATAATAAAATACAACTGTACTATCACGTGGCCGAGCGATGTAGGTTGGTTTTAAAGTAAGTAGTACCACCATATTTTCCCGTTGATTTTTTTTTATGTACGAAGGCGGCAGACGAGCATACAATCCAGCTGATGGTAAGAGGATACTGTCGCCCCTAGACATCCGCGATACATGCCAACATTAGTCCAAAATGACAAATGTTGGCACGCCCCCGGATGCGCTGCCTACCTTTGGAGATATAGCAAATTGATTTGGAGAAAGGGTTGGGAAAATGGGGGGGATAGGAAGGGATGGGAATGGGCTCTGGCACATCTCACTCACTACCGAAACACGTACGTACATTGGGGAAATACGATAAAGTGGGAAATGCAGTACATTTCAAGGTAGTCTTCTGTGAGAGAGGGGTAACGTGGCCAGTCGAGTGCGCCCAGCGGCTGTTGAATTGCAGCGTGCGCTTTCCCCCTAAAAAAAATCGACTAATGATGTCATGAAACGCGACTAAGGGATAACAAAGCCGCTACTACAAGCTCCGAGGAATTACATCACCTTTCAAAGAGTGGACTCGTCAACCCTCTTGACAAACGTGGCGTTTTAAGGACATGCACAAGACAATGTACTTGAGGAGGCCCATCTCCAGTAGTAGACGATAAAAGAACTGGTTACGGTTACAATTAAAAAAACATGATGTTCAGCTTGACTACGGCAATCCATGTCGGGGGAAACCGAGGTTAGCAAACGTTGTCAGTGACATTGTAAACACGATGTATTTGTCCGGCGAGCCTGTTGCCATAGGCGTGTCGTCACTAATGGTCACTCGCATTTTTCACGTGGCTCGTGTGAAAGCGATTGTTAGCTTTCATTATTTTGCGTATTACTTCATTTGACATACATTTTTCAACGCGAGTGTATATTCGCGTGGGTTGAAGTTAAACAAAGTATCAGTGTCATTGTAAACGAGACGTACTTGTCCGGCGAGAATTTTAGGTTCAATTCGTTATCAATAATGGTCATTCGCATTTTCAACATAGCTCGTATGATAACCATTATCAACTTTAATTATTTGAATTATTATTACACTGAAGATATATTTTACGATTTGAGCAGGAAAAAACGTAGGCTGAGGTCAGCGCCGGCTCTAGCCCATGTAGCGCCCGGGTGCAATAAATACCCTGGCACCCTCTAGTAGGCTCTTTGGAGGCGTCGCGAGCGGCGCTCGGCGCCCCCTAACACCCTGCGTCCGTGTGCGCCGGACACCCTGCACCATAGGTAAAGCCGGCACTGGCTGAGGTTGACAAATGTTGTCAGTGACACTGTAAACATGTTGTATTTGCCTGGCGAAACTGTTGACATATACGTGACGTCAATAATGGCGACTGCATTTTTAATATTGTAGGTTGTTGATTTAGCACAGAATCATAGACACCTCGATGTGATTGCGAGCGTATCGCTAGCAGTGGAACCACCGATGGTAACGAAACAAAGGTCAGAATAATAAACCTACCGCGGTCATATCATGACTATTTCATCTACACGACAATAATGTGTCAATACCCAAATAGAAAATAATGAACTACTTCACGGTATAACTAGTAAAACCTATATCTATACATACATACAATTAATGTTCCTAGTGCCCACATACATTTTAATATGTTAATAATAAGGACTGGAATGGAATGGATGAGAGTATATTAATAACATATCATCCACTGTTGACCATGATGGGTTTGGTTTAAACCATTTCAGGTTTTTCGGATTTTTCAATAGTATAGAGTGCACGCTGCAACCGCTGGGCGCTCAACTGGCTACGTTACACCTCTCTCACAGAAGACTACCTAGAAATGTACTGCCTTTCCCACTTTATTCTTATTTCCTTAATGTACGTACGTGTTTCGGTAGTGAGTGAGATGTGCCAGAGCCCATTCCCTTCCTATCGCTCCGCATTTTCCCAACCCTTTCTCCAAATCCATTCCTATATCTCCAAAGGTAGGCAGCGCATTCGGGGGCGTGCCAACGTTTGTCATTTTGGACTAATGTTGGCATGTATCGCGGATGTCTATGGGCGACAGTATCCATTTACCATCAGGTGGACTGTATGCTCGTCTGCCGCCTACGTCCATAATTAATTCCATAGATACTCAGCTGAGAAATTTAAAAAATAATATTAAACAATATACGGTTCAAGAGCTATGACAACCTACTTAGACCTTAGATTTGACCTGATAGATACAAGCCTCTTCTTATATTTATATCTCTCTTATTCAAGGCAAAAAACCTATGTTAAAGTCAAACATAAGTTCAAAAACCAAACCTATAAAGACCAAACTAGTGATGTTGTTGGATGGGAACCGTGAGACTGCTAATTTTCATATTTTTTTTTTCTAAATTCTACGAAAAATAACAAAATCTAGATTTTCGAATGGCGCGTGCCGTTGACGTTTTTTTTTAATTTTAATAAGTAACATAAATCCATTGATCGATTAACTGTACCTAAATAGCACGTAAACCTAAACATCCTTCGACAAAACAAATACGGTTTCAAATACAAATGTTTATTGCGGGATCTAACTTTCAGCTTGATAAGCAAATTGTTATAACCACAACCAAATTTGGTACTAAATATTGTGCAATATTTCGGATTGTTTCTATATGGTCTTACTAAAGTTTCTCGTTAAATTTAGCACTGTTTTAATACTGAGCACAATATGTTTTGCGATAATTTTTAAATTTATTCCTATGTTTACAACTCAATAATCGACGTCCCTTCCATAAGAAACAAAAACTGAAACTGAACTTTTTCATACTTTTATGGAAGAAATTGCGATAAGGCAATGATAAGGAAATATCCTTTTATCTCATAGTTGATTCATTTTTTCCTATTGTACCAATTATACAATTAAGAATTTTATCTATATATCTATCTCAGCCGTCCATGGAAAGTGTTCTCTACATCGGAGGACCCTTCGAAAGATATTTTGAATGGTTGTTAAAAATAACAATAGAACTCCTGAAACCGCTCGTAGTAATGACAACGTCTTGTAAGTTGTTTTCAAAAAGGCTCATTACTGCAACATTACATCCATGACTGAGTTTAGACTATGCTACTCACTTAACGGCAATACATTGAAATATGACTACATTCTTTTCTGAACGATGATACAAGTGAAAGTCGATAATTTATAAATCACTTGATAATGCGAGAAGGGCTAACGGATAAAACCGCAGGCAAGCCAGCGATGGACGTCGTTAAGTGATCTAGTAATGTCTGCAAACAAAGCGTGGCCTAAAGGCTTCATCCGTGGCAATAGAAAATTAATTGAAACCCAATGTTCAAACAAGCTTTCATCAACTCTTCAGCAAATTATGGTAAGATATCAAAATCTTTTAAACGATTTTGATTAATGTTTCATCAAGTTTAATTTCAAAGTCTTTGCAGAGATAGAAATAAGGTTGGAAATTAATAACCTTAAAAGTTCCTAATCTTATTATAACTATGTTATATTCGTGAATACTGTTTCAAATTTTAATATTTGTTTTTCGGTATAAAAAGTAGAAAAAATAAATCGTTAATTAATTAATTAACAGTTTTTAAATTAGTTTTTAAACTTGTATTTGTAGACTTCAAGGTAAATTGAAGTAGTTAACCAATGTTAATTATTTATTATTAGTTTGGTAGATCTTTTAGATAAAAATAGAACTTACCTGGAAAGTATTTTAATAAATTAAATGGAAACCTAGAATAATTAAGACATGAACGGTTGTGTCAAAATATTATAATTACAATGGTTTAATTTGGAAGTCTTAGCAAGTATGGGACGGGCTTTTAATATGAAGGGACTTATATACTCGTCTAATTTGCATGAACAGCTATAACTACATAATTAAAAAAAATTGACCGTCGTATTACCTAGTCGCTTATTACTTTTCAATTGCTGATTATTTTCTCGCTAGATTGTTGATCCATTAGCAACGAAATATTACAACAGAACAGATAGAGGTCAGTTTTTCCTAAATAAAATGAGTTTACGTCAACATCAAGACGATTTAATAGAGAGTACAAAATCCTAACAGAAATATAACACTAACGTGTTCAAACTTAATTCAAACCAATCAGCCAAGATACTTCAATAATCTAAAATTAGATAAAACACTGGCCAATACAAAATCACAGTAACAGAGTTGTGGACATGTGTGATAAGTCACAAAAGAAATAATTGAATCTCCGAGTATAAACAGTTTAAAAAACAGAGTTGATAAATGGCTTCCGTGTGAAGAGATATGACGAAACTTATAACACCAGCGAACACAAGATCAGTGGTAATGCTGGTTGTCTATTGCACAATCATAATAAGACTTATTAATTGGCAATTTTATCTTCTGTCATGTTTCGTCTGTTAGGCTATACAGATTTAACCTTTGAGCAAGTAGGTACGTATATTCGGGTAGTACAAAACATACATAGCAAATATGAGTTTAACAAATTGTATTTTAACATCCTTACCCTTGCTTACAAACCGAATAGTCCTGTTTTATGTCTCACACAGCTTATAACATACTTCGATGTTACTATTTTTTCATATCTGGTATTCACCTAAGGATACGTGCAAAGGATACGAGAAACGTATGAGCCAGTGCGTTTGCGTGGCGGGACACGGGGCAATGTGTAAAAGTGTCCCAAAAAAATCACCATGTACCAACACACTTGAGATATGTATAATTGAAATAAAAGCTTTTATGTCATAGATCTTTTAATGTTAAGAATTTAATGTCAAAACCGTAGGCGAAGCATTATATAAACCGTTTCCCTATTCTTATATTTTATTTGTTAAAATCTTTGTCCGATAGCTTTACTAAAAATATCGATGAGTAAAAGGTGATAATAAAATATCCATATAATAATGAATTGTTTTACAAGGGATGCCCAAGGCTATTGAGTCATAAATTTGACATACACGAGAACATGTGGTTAGTCAAGTGGCTTCACAAGCACCGTCGAAAATTGGATTTTGGTTACGACCATCCGAATTTACTGCAGACAGCTCTTACTGATGATAATGTATCCCCATTGTTTTTATATTCAAGTACTTTAAATAATATTCACATATCATCTCTAATTTTAATACAGCTTCGCTCTCGCGTGTGTATCTGACGATTGGCAAAAATGTACTTCCACGAGTTTAGCCTACTGTTTATAAGGCGCTGAGTATACAGTGCCGTTGATCCTGGTGATGCCTTATCGCGGAGTCCATCATAGAGGAGTCAGTTGTACTGACATAAGTCAACATTTAGAAAAAAAAAGGATTAGCACGATGTGCTCAGAAACGGAAGTGGTTTTTTTTATTGAAAAAAAGGCGGCAGTCGAGCATACAGTCCACCTGGTGGTAAGTGGATACTGTCGTCCACATCAGTCCAGAATTAGCACGCACCCGGAAGCGCCCTACCTTTGCAAATTAAGGAATGGATTGGGAGAAAGGATTGGGAAAATGCGGAGGGATAGAATGGAATGGGAATGGGCTCTGGCATATTTCACTCACTACCGAAACACGTATGTACATTGGGGAAATACGATAAAGTAGGAAATGCACTACATTTCAAGGTCTTCCGTGAGATAGGGGTAACGTAGCCCAGCGACTGTGGGAATGCAGCATGCACTCTCCCCCTACATATATGTTATATAGTGTTATACGCTGGTAACTGGTCTAAAAATAAAATCGTCTAATGGTGTAAAATCAGCCGGCTTTAGAATATTTCCACCTGATTCCTATTTCACAGAACACAAATGTAACACTAATAAACACATTCCAGAACACATGTGCGGACATGTGTAGGACGTAAATTGAGCAAGGAAGCCGTGAACCATGAAGCCGGCCCGACCCATATATCGCTTCGAGCATCAGTAAACACTCGGATCTTCATCTTGTCGACATCCGATATTGTACCCGACAAGAAAGGCGTTCGTATCCGAGAGCTAGAAACAGTGAAACACATCCTCACTACACTCTTCCATGATCATGAAAAACCCGAGAGCCTATTTTTTTTTAAAATATGAGTTGTACGTAATATTTACTTTTTTTTTTATTTAAAAAACTTTATTGCACTTAGTCTTACAAAATGAGAGCTTAATGCCCCTAAGCATTTTCTAACAACCAACCTTTGATTGTATACCTATACAGAGAATCCCGTTAATACAAACCCAATAAAATGTATAACTTAAACGATGGTTAGTAAAAAAATTGCACTAATATTTATAACAAATATATACCTACTTGTGATTAACACGATATACAACTGCATTTGTAATATAAACATACATAAATATTATACAGGCATACATATATTATCTGCCAACACGCGCTGGGCCTGCATAGTGAGTTAGTGTAGAATTATGAGCCGAAGTTCCGTCGTAATTACGACGGAAGGACACAGGCCCTGCCATGAAACGTTATACATATCAAAAACCGACATTTTCACACGATAGAAAGAAACTTATTTTATTGATATTCAAGATATTAAACATCTTCAAACATATTAAAAATTAAACATCTATACATACATATAATAAAATTGTAACAGGCCGATGTCTGTACATTATAGATATTGAAAAAAAACTAATATGGGGGGTCTTTATTATAGCAACAGAAGCCAAAACAACAGCCAAAAAAACAGAAATTTTGTCTGTCTGTCTGTCTGTTTGTACACGCATCACGCAAAAACTACTGCATGGAATTGAATGCAGTTTTCACCGATGTATTGCTAGAGGTCTAACTTAAAATATAGGCTCCATTTTACCGCAGGAAAATATCTTATTTCGATTGTTTTAAATTTAATAAACCGAAGCGAAGTGAGGGCGGGTCGCTAGTATTAAATAAAACAGTAAAAGGATTGGGTATATATACAAAGATTAAATTAAAAAAAAAAAAGAATTAAAGGTCTTTTAGAAGTTACAGGAATCCATAGAAGTTTTTAGGATTTTTGTATGTATGTCTGTTTGTTTGAGTATCACGTAAACACTACTGAACGGATTTTAATCGGGTTTTCACTAATGTATAGCTAATTGTCCAGAAGAAAAATTGGTAAAAATGTGTCATCTTCATATGACACAAGTAAATTGAGTTAAAAATGTGTAGCGTTCAAACCACCTTCATAACGCGCCCGTTCCAAAGACAGCTCGCTACCGTGGCAACGGAATAACGATTGTTTGAGTGTGGAGATCAATTGTTTCAGTGTCATGAAGTTGGAGTTTGTATAATAATAAATCTTACCATATACGTTGAGGTTTGGTCTTTAATTGGTGCACAACACCTAAAATTGGTGACCCTGACGTATATGTCGCCGGTCGAATCTCCTTACACATCGTGCTCTGATACGACGGCCGTGACGGGCCATGCCTGCCCCTGCTATTATTGCTTTAATCGCACTGCCATCCAGTGTGTAGATTATCGGCGCTACACTCACTGTTCGTCGTGTTTGCTCGTGACGGATAGCCTCATCGGGTCTACACAGTTCCATCCAATCATAGCACAGACAGATTATTGTACTGTCCCTTTAGGAACTTAGAAAGAACATCCAATCGTCCAAAAAACAATTCGTCTAAAAAGCGAATCGTCCAAAATGTGTTTAGTGCTTAGTGGAATATTTTCCGCAATTTGCAGTATCTTGAACATTTTTTGTATTGAACATTATGCGTGGCGACGGTTATCTCGGCCTTGTATTTTATGGAAACAAGAAAAAACGTCACTGAATTTGATAAAAAATTTCTAAAATGCATTTTGGACTATTTGCTTTATGGACGATATGCTCGTAAAGGGTGCTAGCTGTCATATCAAGAGAAATACATATTGTGATTTTTTTAATTTGTAACTGACAATTTTCGATATTAATATAGAGTTAAATATTTTTAGAATCGTTTTGCTGGTTTGTACAGTCGAATTCATAAATATATATACATATTCGGGGCTTCAACAATATTTCAGCGACAAAAAGTACATTAAAATCTGACTAATAAATATATCAATAAATTGTAGTCAAGCTTTAGGTTCAATAATATTGGACTGCTATTTCTCAATAATATGTATAACGCCAAATACAAAGTATTGTTAAATATATTATTATATACACAAATTAGAATAATAAATAATAATAATGTCTTGAAATTCTCGAACTCTGATTTCATATACACTACGTAAGCAGGTTCTAATCTTTGAATTTCAACTTCAAATTTCACCTTACTGGCCTGTATTGTGACAGCCACAATAATCCCGCCACGACCACGTAGTGAACAGAACACGGTGGGGAAGCTAATTTCAATGTATAGATAACTTTGTATAATAACATGGCTCTCCCCTCCAAAATCCTATCTTAGTCTGCGTAAATGCTTATTGCTGGGATGTGCAGGTATAACGACAAATCTGGTAAGCATCATCGACACACTTCAGGAAACTGGCAGGAAGGTCGAGATATTAAGGAAATCAAAAAAGCTTCTGCATTTCTGGAGGGAGCTGGATTGGCTGGTAAACGAACACGCACAATGGGCCTCTGAGCTCGACAAAGGCAGATACCTGCCAGTTAATGATGAAAAAGGAGGCAACCACTGCCTTTTTGAACAACCTATCTAATTTCATTAGTGCCTATTTGTAATAAGATTTTAAGTATAATGATTCTAAGTAAATTAATATGTTATCATATTATATTTTCGCGCTAGCGTATGAAGGTGAACCTGCGAAATTTTACATCCTAATTAATGTTAATCATATAAAATTGACATAATTGTATAAATTTCTCACGTACACCTTCTCTGAAGTTGAAGCGAGTAATTAATAATTACAAAGTAAATTACAATATCTACGTATAATTCTATAGTTTCGGATTATATTAGATGCTTACCTATGAAAGGACCGATTTTATTACTGGCCACTTTGAGCTTCTGTCTAATTCGAATTTCAAACTAAAACAAAATGCATCTATTATGTATGGTGTTCTTAATTCAAAATCAATATTACATTTGTTTTTCTGTACCTAAACTTTTGTCCATGTGATTGTCTTGAAAATAAAATGGATAAATTGAAAATTCGTGCTATTTTTGAATATGAGTTTCGTCGCGGCACCAACGCAAGTCAGACAGCTCACAATATTAATAGTGTGTATGGGTCAAACACCACAAACGATCGGACCGTACGCCGATTGTTTGAACGCCTAAGCGTTATTAAATAAATTATTAAATTAAGCGTTATTAAATTAAATAAAGTTAAATTACAATTAACTAGAAAATTAAACCATTTAATTTAACAAATGAAAAAAATGCTAGTCTACAATTTACGTAAAATTTTGCGTTTGAAACTTGCCAAAGAATCATTAAAGATGTCATGAGAATTCAACTCGTTATAAGTATTTAGAAGACGATTTAATGGCGAAAATTTACCCAGGTTTGTTTTAAAGGGTAGCGGTACTAATTGCTTGCTTAAGGGATATCTTGGGTTAGAGCGAGGAACAGCAAGGCGAATTTGGTTTACCACCTCGGGTATAATATTTACCACAAGGAGCCATTTAATATTTTGTGCAACAAACCCAAGCAGGAAACCTTCCGACGCACTACCAATGTTAGTAATCCGAAATGAAAGAGTCGTGTATGGTAATTAGCACAATTGGCAATCCTTGTGCGCAAAAAACCTGGTGAACGCACGTTGGATACGTTCAATACTGTCAGAGTGGACTGTATAGAATCGACTCCATATTGGTGCTGCATATTCAAGACTGGTACATATCAGTGCGTTATACAGACATAATAGCTACTAATGTCAGTGTATACAGAATCCACCTGTTTACGAGCATCTACCAACTGTGTGAGATCTGAAACGTACGACAGGAGATTACTGACTCTAGACTTGCCTTTGACGAAGCCATGCTGGAGATCCGTAATGAAATTTTTTGTATAAAATGTTAAGACTGAGTACACCACACCATACGCTCGAAAATCTTTGCAAACACACACAACAATGAGACCGAACGGTAATTGCGGACACAATAGACGTCGTCTTTTTTATAAATGAGAAAATCATTTGTATCTTTCCACCTAGTTGGAAAGGTGCCAGAGATTTATTGAATATCATTTTTAGTGAAATGCGTCAGAAATTTACTGCATTTTTTAATGAAAAAAGTTGGAATCTCATCTGATCCCGCGCCCTTACTAATATTTAAAGTTCTTAGAGTTTTGGTTACATCACTCTCATCAACACGAAGTGCTCAGAGACAACTGTGAGAAGGTGTCGTCGTTATGAGGAACCGCAGCACCAATGCGTGCATCGTATGTGGAAGCAAAATGATTAGCAAAGAAATTGCTAATTCCTTCACCAGTATCTGTCACACTATTGCCGAGGGCCATATTTTTCGGAATAAGAGACGCGCCTCCTCTGAGCTCTTTCATAAATGACCAAAATTTATTCGAGTTCTTCTGTATGGAACTTTCGACATTAAGGATATGTGTCGAATATTTTTTTTTAATAATGTGGTTTTGTTAAACAGTTTGAGTTCTAAAAGGTCCCTTGGAATTTTGTACTTTTTATATCTAATTCTATTTTTTTCTAAGCGATAAAAAAATGTTGGTTCCTCTACGACAAATCGGCAAAATAAAGAAGTTTGAAATATGACAATACTTCTAGGTTTTACCACTAATAAGAACAAACGTTTTAAATATATTTCAGCTGTTACTCAACCTGTAGGTGCTAATTTGCCATACCTACATTTCTACTTAAAAGCAAATATCCTATTAGTTTACTCCACAGTATAGACAAAAAGGAACGGAAAGCAATCTCATCTATAAATTAACCATTTCAAATAGGTAAGTCTCACATAAATGAGACATACATTCGTTATTTACACAACAACACTGAAAAGAGAAATCTCATTTGAAATTGCTACTCTGTAATGAAAGGTCGCATTTTAACGAAAAAGATCTGAAAATGTACCACATAAATAAATATTTTGAAATGGCCAATGCCGTACAATGATATTGGACGTTTTAATGTTTTATTAAAATGTTATTCAGAATCATGTGGTGAAATTTTGAATTAAACGAAACAGTTGATCGGATATACTACGTGCAAGAAGCCCATTTGCTTTACCGAGACCTTCCGTTTCGGTCAATAAAAATATTTAAAAACGGACCTAGATCACATTCTGTTTCTTCCACCTAAACTGTGCTACCCTCAGCACATCTACAACCCACTAGGAACATAATGTGCTATTTGTCCGGACAGTAGCATTACGATTTTCGGTAATATTGTGTTTAGTCACGACCAAAGCCTCTCAGAGGACTTTGAGTGGTCCATTAATGAAACAAGGGAATTAGATGTGTCATTTGCACTGTATCTAAGCTATTCAGCAAAGATTTGTTTGTTTAGGACAATCTCCGAAATCTACTGAACTGATTTTATTCAAACCTTCACCAATGTGTTCCTACCACTCTGTAATACCATATATTAGTCAGTGGGGAGCTTTCAAAAAAACAGGGTCCAGATAAACTAGAGTGCTCGCCACCAAAGAAGTCCCGCTCAATTTAAAGGAACTAAATATGACAGTTCGCCCATTCTGCAAAATAAATATTATTATACCATTTACAATTTACTTCATAATTTAGACATATCCTTATTGGTAGGTGTAAATAAAAATACATAATTTTATTGGGTGAATTGAAACCAATAGGCTGGAAATATTGTCGGCCGATCACAGCGCCGCGCCTATTCTTTTGTGGTGCCTACTCTATAGTCCATAAAATATCTACTCGTTTCACTTTGTCAACTCAGATTTGATACATGCATTTGTTACGTTTCCAGCATAGCACGGTTACCAAAAGAAAATTCTGTTTCAAATAGGTTTTGTTACGATAGATTAGATAAGAATTATTTAGAGAAAAAAATCCAACACAAAAGAGTATATTTATTGAAGAAGTTCACCGGTAGTGGCTGGATAAGAAAAGCCGAAGGTCGTGTGTGTTGAGCCTTAGGAGAGCCATATATCCAACAGTGGACACACATGCTGAAGATATAGTATAATACGTCGCATCAACATCTCATAATCATCTAAAGCTTGTTTCTACCCACTGCTGAGTAAAAGCCTCCTTTCGACACCCTCCCACAAGTCCAAGTGAAGTCATGAACTTGGACTTGTCATGAACCAAGTGAACTTGCTACCGGACAACTAACACTTCGTTTACCTATCCTTAGCCATCAACTCATCCAACTAGGTGTCCTGCCCAATTCCATTTGAGTTGCCTACCTCTTACCAGCATTTTGGAACTAAGCTACGCATGATACTTACTACGCATGAGCTCATGATTAGGATCTTGTAATTTGATACCAAGCATGGCACGCTCCAAGCTTCTCTGTGCGACCCTTATTCTATAGGTATACTTAGTAGGTATGTATCAAATAAAAGATTTTAACCATATCAATAATCAAATACTTCCAAAATTGCACATGTCATGCTGTATCATCTCTTAGTTTTAATCGATTACTGTGGTGTGTAATTATTTAAAAAGTTACTTAACATAACCAATCTAAACTGTTTTATTGTAACAAGTGATATACTGAACAAAATCATTATAACGTGCCACACGCATCGGTTTAACATACGAGACCAATTAAAATTCAATCTCATTTCGACATATAAATTGAAATTAAAATTACTTCCTGTTTTAGGTCGCGGCGTTAAATTACCTTTTGTGAATATTCAAGGCATAATGAAGATAAGACGAGACTTGGCTATTAATATCTTTTGTTTTTGAAAGCTAAAGCTGTAACAGAAAAATAAAAGCGGTTCCTTTGTTAAGGAAAATGTATACTCGTTAATGTTTTTCATGGTAATGCAAAAGAGATGTTAAAGAATGAGAAATTTGTATGTTATAAATAATTAAATCAAATTAGGCGATCGTGCGTATATTGCTATCGCTGACAATCAGCGACATGGCCATGACATGACATGGCTCTGGTATAGACGATCTGGATCACAGATATAGAGGGATGGATAATGCAATCTGTCGCAGCGTGTAACCAAGTTGGAGAACGACGAATTCATACAAATCTCTTAAACGTCCAATCTTGGCTGATCTCATGTCAATGACCGAAATTCTTCCTGCTAGTGGCGCACGCTTTAATTAAAATTGTTATAATTTATTTTTACAACGCCAATTGTGTTGAGAGTCATTTCTTTCATTTTTCATGGAAGCAGGAGTTGTTCTAATTCCATTTACCCGTAAATGTTTACAATACAACAAACAAAATAATAAAAAACAGTCGCGGTTCGTTTAACAAACATAAAGATGATTATTTTTTTCGCTAAGCTTGAAATGATTGCCTCGAGCAAATCCCTGTTCTCTCATTCGTTGTTTTGTGCATTCCTTTTTATTATGAGTGTCAACTGCTTTATTTTCGTGCATGAAGAGAGTAATGGGTCATTTACACAAGGAGAGTTTCTCTGAAAGCGTATTTCTCGAATATCGCTCAAAAGCTAGTACAAACAAGTGTTATCGCACCTGGTCACTGTTATCAATGTTATTATCGACTTTTTATTGCATGTAGTTTAGTCGCATATTCTCCCCAGAACCGTTCGAAAAACTCCCCTTGTGTAAATGAGCCTTTAGTTGATAAGTCAAAATCGACTGATTTTCAAAAGCATGGTTTATAAATAAAATGTGTATGTTTTTGCTTTAAAAATCGAGATAACATTTTAATTCTGAAATAAATCAATTTCTCTGAAGCTAACGAGTATTGATTTTTTTATATTAATTACCTACGCGGTTATACACCGTGTTAGAACCGCTTTGATAATAAAATACATTTATAATAAAGGCAAAGTCTTTATAAGAAATATTAAAAAAAAAACAATGCAGTGTGTATTACGAATGATATAGAGCCCAAAACAACGTTTTTTTTTATAATTTTTGTATGTCTAAACGCGCGTCACGCACAACTTGACGGATTTTAGTTGATATTTATAGAAGAAACTTGAAAAACAATGCGACATATAAAAACTACACAAAAGCGAAACACACGTCGAACCGACTTACATACGCATGGTATTTCTCAGAAGCAATGTAGGTACTTACTGGCTGAACAAATCGACCACACGCACGAGTCCACCGCCGGCTGAGTTGACATGAGAGTGCAAAGCGCTGGGCGTAAGCGTTAAAAAAGACGATGACATTTCTATTTCATATTCGTCTAATCGACAAACGTTAGCTTTGAAGTTCCCACAGGAATCGAGTTAATCAAATACACTGTAACCTCTCCGCGCACGAAGTCGCGGGCACAGATATACTTAATATTCTATATATTTGTAAAGAAAATCTATTTCTTCAATTTGAATTTGCCGCGCATTCCGGGCGCGGTCGATATACAAGGTTATCGATCTTGTATATCGATGTATGGTAATCTTGTGGTCTTTAATCTATGGTATATCACCATAACTATTCTATAAAATAAAGTGCGAATAAAGTTTAATATTGTGAATTTGTGTGTTGTTGAAAGGGATTGACATTAAATGAAGAATAGACTTTAATGTCGTTTCTTTTGTTACAGAGAAACTCAATATTGTTTATTCCCTGTCGTGTCAATAGTCGTCCCTGTTTTTATCGTGTCAATTCCCTGGAACACTATTATATACTTAATAGAGAATAGGATAAAACAATGTATGTATGTATGTACTTATATATATGTAGTATGAAATTAAATTTAAATAAAATGTACGCGTCATTTATTATTCTAATTTATTTCAACTGTTTTTGCAGCTACCGCACTATCTTTGCATGGCCCAAATGTTAACTGGGAGATAATGCTTCCAAGCATTAAATCCGCCTTTTCTCACTCTCTGTAATAAAGAATTAATAAACAAATAACTAATATAAAAAAGAGGTAAAATTGTGTGTTTGTAGGTATGTTGGGGGTAATCTCTGGAACTACTGAACCGATTACAAAAATTCTTTAACAAATAGGAAGCTACATTATCTGTGTCTAATATAGGCTATATTTTACTTTGAAAATATGAAAAATTTTTGAAAAATATAATAATAATTATAATAAAAAACTTATAAACCGAAGCGAAGCGAGGGCGGGTCGCTAGTGAACAAATAAAATAAATAGAAGAATTCACTCTGCCCAAAAGTGGGTTGAAAAATAATCGGATTATAAAAACAGTCGGAACGTTTTGTTGGCCAATTAAGACAACTACAGGTAATTAGGTACGTCAAGTACTAAAATTTAACTAAAAGTAATACAAAAACTTTACAATATACCATTAATTTCTCTAGCAAGAATAACCTTTAGATAATGAAGACTGTCTAAAACATATTATAACTTTGAAAACATTTTCAATTAAAGATTCCACCCAAGTACTCTTTTCAACTGAAACGAATCAATTAATACGATGAAGTTAAAACGTGACGAGAAATCTTAAAGTTTCATCTTATAGACGCGATTTTTTGCAGTGAAAGTAGGGAGTGGTTATATCGGATCGGTACGTGTTCTATTCATCAACTATACATATACCAAAATTGTTACAGAGCCGTGTCTGTACATTCAATATTTTTTGAAAAAGTTCTATTCAGTGTAACGTGCGATACATAGCAGTGTCCGCGACTTCGTACACATAGACGTCAGTGTAAATTTGGTTAGATCGATTCCCGTTGGAACTTTACAGCTGCTCTTTATAAAAATATCCTAAATGTTAACGTGACATATAAGTTATAACCACTTAATTTCATCTAAATCCGTCGAATAGTTTTTGAATAACGTGCTTTCAGACAGACGGAAAGTCAAAAATTCAAAATTTGATATTTTGTCCTTTACATACTTTATATATCAATTACTTTTTCAAAAAATATTACGTATTCAGAAATGACTGTTACGGTTTTATTATATGTATAGATAGATTTTCGACTGGCCCAGTATACTTTTTCTGGGTTTACATAGTATTGAATGGAAACAAGGTTATAAACAATTAGGTACGTATACAAACTGAAATTGCTCGAACTTCGTCACCATCAAACGAAATTGCTATTCTTTAAACGCAATTCGATAACGAACTCACCTGTAATCCTCAGCGACGTGCGCAAAATAAGCGAATATAGCATTAAAAGACATAGGAATACGATACGAAATACATTTAATTTGCGCCTCGACCGAAGCCCGACCTGTGATGGATGATAAAGGAAAACCACGGAGGACTACGGTGTCAAACGGGAATTTAATAAAACAGAGATTATCACGAGATTATTTGCTATAGTGGTAAGGTAAATAATCTTATTTAAAAATAAGGTAAAGATGGTGGGGCAAATAACGCTTATCTAACTTTGAAGCCAAATATCACTGGTAAGTAAAATGAAAGGTAAATAAAATAGACAAAATTATAAATTTTGATAAAACCCCCGACGGTAGGAGACTCTAATTACCTATCAATGAACAGGTTAAAATAAAAACATAAACCAGTCAGCAGTCTTGTTAACAATCGCCAATAGTTTAACACAATCTGTCGCCGTACGTCGCGCGAAACGAAGGTAACGATGAATGTAAAAAAACAAGTTTTAAGCTTTATAGTTAAGAAACATCCAGACTTATCATATCCAGTTTCATCCCACACCATTTCATCTATAAGGTAAGTATCATATTGTGACGAAGGCAACACCATATCTCAATATGCTGAATAAATATTTTCCATGCGCCTTGAGCGTGATACCTATATTTCCCTATTATCTGCGTCACATGTCAACATCAGTCCAAAATTACACAAGTGGACACGTCCGCAGATGCGCTGTCTACCTTTCGGAATTGAGAATAAGGATTGGAAAGAAAGGAGAACGGGATATCTCATATTACCCCATCCATCTCGCTTTTCTTAATCCACTGGATGAGGAAAACGAGACGGGACGGCATGAGATGGGAAAGGGAGAGACTCTAGTTTTGACAACTTCTGTTAACTTTGACTCTTCTGTGAGAGTGAGAAAACTCGGCCCGTCAAACACGCCCAGTCTGCTGTAAGATTGTCCTTCCCTCTGTACTAGAATTAAACATCGCCAAAAAGTGAGTCTAAACACGTTAGTTCCACTGTCAAATTAAATTTGGAATCGGTCTTTAAAATACTACCTTACTCAATACTTCTATAAGTTTAAAAAATGCATTTGGTAGTAATAAAATGAGTCATCGATCTTGACATTTCAGCATCATTATAAATTCTTTGTCATTATCACTTAAGGTATTATACATAAAATCATTAAAACAATCAACAAATAAATGTTATTATGAGGAGAGTAGGAAGTAGGTATAATACGATGACAGACTTCCGTCATTCCATCATATTCGTATTCCCTGTAATCAACTAGAGATGGGATGGAAAATGGGCTCTGGCTATTCTCACTCACTCCTGCATAGTAAATTTTAAGACAGTCTTGTTATAAATGATAATTTATAATTATGTCACAAAAAAATCTCGACCAAAATTATTATGTTCGGTAATCCAGAAAAGTCTTCCTCCATCCTTTCAGATTCAAGGCCTCTCAACTCTGGGAAATATGCCTCACAATTTCAACAATATAATCTCGTCTAGATACCTATACAAATTCTTACAACGGGCCCTTTCCCAGAAACTTATAAATATAAATAACACAGCACTACATGGCATTGAGAAATTTTACATATTTTTTCTTTTCACAACCAATTTAGCTTTCTCTCCTCGTTCGCTGACGCTACTTTTTTTTCCATATAAAGCTCTATTTGCCAAATCTTGAATGTAGAAAAATGTTCGAACATTTCTGTAAAATAGAAACTACGTGATGTATTATTTTTTATGACATGTAATTTATTATATTGCGCCTTTTTAGAGTAAAACATAAAATTATCTTTATTTTTACAAAACCAGAAGCTTAAAAATACTTCTTTTTTATGGACGAAGGCAGCAGACTAATATATTGAAAACTACATCGATATTTGCAATACATCGATTGTTTTTAGAGTTTACTAAGATTATGGTTACAACATGCCTGAAAATGAAAGTATACGGATGCGTGAATTACATTCGGAGTTTAAAAAAATGCGTGAGGATCTTCATTCCTGGCGGGGTCTACTGACCGCACACGTTTTTTTTTACAAAAAACGTTTCATTTACAGACACGGCTTTGTTGCGATTTTATTATATTATTATAATATGTATAGATAATCGTTATGTAACGCTTTCATATTCACCGTGCGTTTAAGTTTTGAAATCAAACTCCTAGTTCATATGCCTAGAACGTATTGACAACCTTGGAAAAATATAAACGTCCTTCTCTCGTCTCTTCGAAGAACTTGAGAGGAATGTTTTGAGCAAATTGTCGGTAGGTACCTAGACCTACTATAATAACCAAGGCCCCTGTTTACGCATCTCCCTAAAATTATGTTAAGGCCATCGTCACAATACCGTTATGCGGAACACGCCTCAATCTTCGAGCAAGTTGTTCGTGACGCGACGTGACGCGATACCCAAATGTCGCACCGAAATGTTTATAGGGAGAAAATGTAAAACAGTCACTCGTAAGGGTATGTGCAACACGTGTCGAAATTATGTACGAACTACTTTTATACAGGCTGCCCAGTAACTATTAGTCAAACTTGAAACTGTCAATAGGTCACAACTAATGTCATATCAAATGAGCGAATTTCAATAAAATTAAATATTTATTTAAATTTTCATTAATAATATGCACTAAATTGATTTTAAGTCCTAATTTGTTCACCAAGGCAAGTGCGTTCATAAAGGCGAGTTTCAAAAAATCAAAAAAGGGCCAATATATCGAAAACCGTGCCAATTTTCCCTAAGATGAATTGCGGACATCCGATAGTTCATGAGCTGGCCTAACAATTGTTTCAAGGTTGGCCAATATTTACTGGACATTCTGTATAAACGACTGGTAGTTTTATTTATACAACGTATCACTGAAATAACGCACACGTCAACTAATTTAAAATATACAAAACATCCCTTATTATTATTATATAATAAAATTATAATAAGAAAAATAAAATTATTTTAGAGAGTAATTCAAAAGTTACAAACATGTAAAGTTTTGTTGATCTATCTGAAACTTTTGTAGCTCTCATTACTCAGGTCTCGGCCGGCTTTAGATCAGCACCACCCCATCTCGTCCCGTAATTCAGTGCATTAGGTCCATGAAGAAATAAAGTTACCTGTGATTCCACGGGTCAAAGTAGTGGGACCACGGAAAGTAAATGGTAGCGACTAAGGAATAACAAAGCGACTACTACAAGCTGTGAGAAACTACACAAACTCTAAAAGTGTGGACTCGCCAACCCACTTGGCTAGCGTGACGTATCAAGGCTATAGATGCTTCTTACGGTACTACACAGAGGAAAGGCAACAAGAAATTTAGGATTCCTTTATTTTATAACGGAAACCTTCATAATAAAACACCGTATTCCTCCTGTTTTTTTTTTGGAGATGATTAAAAACTATTAAAATGACAGACCGCGATCGCAACTGATCGATTAGAATCGCTCTGTAGGTACTATCCAAATCAAACAAACAAGATCGATCATTATTTAATACCGCGAACCCGTAGGCTGTGGAACGAACTGCCTCAAGAGGTCTTCCCATTAAGCTACGACATGGAGTTCTTCAAGAAAGCTGTGAATAGGATCTTGCAAGGTCGGCGGCGCGCCCGCATGCCCCCTGGTGTTGCAGGTGTCCATGGGCGGCGATAACACTTACCATCACGTGGGACCGCTTGCTCGTCCGCCCTATTATCTATTAAAAAAAATCAACCGACTCCCCCAATAACTTGCGGAAGACACTTCTTTGGGTTTAATACAGATAGAATCCGGCACACCGAGTGTTAGTTATAGCAGTAAATCATATAGTGTATCCATAGAAGCGAAAGTAGGACAATAATATTAAGATTAATATACTGTCTGCTGGAAGATATTTGAAGTAAGTATCACAACTACTCGTATGTATATTGAATGCATAAGTTGCTTAATTAATTGTTTTTTGGAAAATGTCATTTATTTTTAATTTATGCAATTTACAAAGAAAAAAAAATTTTCACCAAAAAATGCATAAAATTTATTTTTATTAATGTTACCTTAATCAATCGTTTATAAACGCAAACCCAATCCTAATATATGTATGTAACCTTGAATTTATTTCTACATATTTTATCGAAGGATGCTCTGGGTTACACGACACGTAAAACCAATACCCCTCCCTCCTTCAAACTTAATGTATAGGATTCCTAGGAACCCAAGTATCCAAATTAAAATTCCTTTCGCGTCACTCGAATTTCCCTCAAGAATTCAATATAACTCTTAGTGGAGACGTCCTTATAAGGTAAATAGTATCGCTCGTAATTTGTCAGAGATCTCCAACGATGTCTGGGTTTGCCATTCATTCTACCTATCTGAAATAAAATAAAATAATAAATTTAAATAATTAATAATAATATAAATAACCTACGTAGACACAAAAGCCTCCGTGCACTGGCTGCGCTTCGGTGAACGTTATGGAGAAACCTAGGGGTTTGTCTGTGCAATACAGTGTCGGAGGCTCAAGACGCGGAAGTACATACGGAAGGATGGCACCGAAGACGTATGTCAGGCGTGTGGCTATCCCGGCAAGTCACGCTGACATGCCACTTCCGGTTGTTCGTCTCTTTCCAACACTGAGTACCTATATAGACACAACCGAGAGGCCAGAACTATCCATCAAGAACTTGCTCTGAAATACGGTCTCTTAAAACAGAGGTTGCCTTACTATAAGTACACACTGGAGCCGGAAAATGAGGACGGCTCATCATCACCGAGACAGGACTATTCTAACGAATAAGTCTGACATCGTCCACCTACAACCTGACAGCGTACCGTCCACCTGATGGTAAGTGGATACTGTCGGCCATAGACATCCGCGATACATGCCAACATCAGTCCAGAATTGCAAAAGTTGTCCCGGATGCGCTGTGCCTACCTTTGCAGATTAAGGAATGGATTGGGAAAATGGGGAGGGATAGCATGGTATGAAAATGGGCTCTGGCATATCTCACTCACTACCGAAACACCTACGTACATTGGGGAAATACGATAAAGTAGGAAATGCAGTACACTTCAAGGTACTCTTCTGTGAGAGAGGGGTAACGTGCGCCGGCTGTGGCATAACACTACATAACATTATATGTCAGAACTTACAAAAGTGTGTCAGAACTTATTACGAAGCCTGATATCGTGGATTCTGCTCATGATTCTGAGTTAAATGACATATAATGTTTGTTTTTTTTTTGTAAAAATGTCAATTTCTAGCTAATAAACGTATTAGCAAGTTTGTATGAAAATTTTGAGAAAAACTAAAAAACACTGATACTTTTACAAAAAAAACTAGGTATAGCCCATTTTTTATGTCAATGAACTCAGTATCATGAACGGAATCCATTGTTTCGGGCTTCGGGACAGGTTCGGACACATTCTGTACATGAGATATATAATGAAATTCGGGGACGATTGTGGGATGTATTTCATAACGGATTTCGCATGTCGAGATCCTGTTAGATCAGCTTAAGCGCTTTTATAGATTGTATTTTTGTTTTTTGTGACAAAGAAAAAAAGAAGGAAACAATTTAAACACCAAACGATATTTGGAATGTTCTTATTGTCTGTTGTGCAATTAGATTAATAAGTAATATATAGAAACAGTAGTATAAAACCGTCAAAATCCTTTAATTCATTTTAGATACAGTCATAAAATAGAAAGAGAGAACAATTTAAAAATTACATCTTTGTTTTTATACATATGAACTATTCAATCAAAAAGTAATAATTTCAAAAAATTAAATTTATAAAATTCATTAAGCGCGTCTGTTTTTTTCCAGATATTGCAGACGTCCATTAGCAACGGTAACTTAACACCAGCCCGTCTGCCTATTTACCACCGTTAGTATAAAAAAAAACTACCCGTTTAAACCAGGCTCAAATTTTGACGGAATGGTTTACAACATAGCTTGTGAAGACACATCCAAACTCTCAAAGTCTTGAACTTGTATTTGGTAATTTAGCTACTTGAAAACTGGTCTTGTCGATGTCAGCCCTTCCTATGCAAGCCCATTTCTATTATTTGAACTGTAGATTGGATTCTATTTCTATCATCAACACTAATAAAACTCTAAATACTTCGGGACTTTACTCAAACTACGGGTAAACCATACCGTACAATCACTCTTTATTTTTCCACTGCTGGTGAACCGAACCGGTTTTCACACGCTACCAACATACGACCGAATAAAATCGACAAAAACGAAATAAAGTGTTTTTGAGCGACGGAAATGAATTGTGATGTTAGCTGATAACAACTTTTAACCGTTCTTACCGTCTGAGACTGCCGTTATATCACCTTACAACGTTCCACTGCAGGGCACAGGCCTCCCCGAGTAAATCACTTGGGGGGAAGTAGCCAGTTCAGGGAGTAATCCACCACGCGGACCTAGTGCGGATTGTGGATCATATTCTCCAGATTTTCTTTAATTTCTTGAGCACATTAGGATTTCCGCACAATGTTTTCCCTTGCCGCCGAACAGTGACAGTTATTAAAAAAAAAACGTACTTAATTAGAAACTCAGTCGTACGGGCCGAGGATTTGACCTCACGATCACACGAATGTGAGTCGAGTGTAAATACCCCTGGGATATCACCACTCATTCCAAGCTATCGCCGTTGGTTAGTGGCCGTCAAAATAAATGATGAGGGTGGCTCATGCGCTTTTGTTAATTTATTGTAAAAAAATTGTTGGCCAGCGCCATCTAGTGATCACTTAAATAAACTTCTACCAAAAATACAATTATTTTAAAAATATGTCAATTAGATTCTACTCAATTGAAATAAAATTTAAAAAAGTTAAATTTGTTCACTGAGCATGCGCAGTATAGACAATTAAAGACAAAATTCCAACTTCTTTACTCCGAGATTATGTGGTGTTGTTTACATGCCTATTTACCATTTTAGAGTCTTATTAATGTCATATGTTTTATGTGTATAATTATATTATTGCTTATTTTGTTTCATTTCTCTACTTATAATAGTTCCCTTATTTAATGTTTCAATTTATCTATATTTTTCTTTATTTTCTGCCCTACAATCCCCGTTAACCGTCAACAGATCTGGATAAAAAGTACCTTAAATGTTAACCGGCACATAAGCTAAAACTATGCCAAGTTTCATTACAATCCGTCCAGTAGATTTTCACAGACATACAAAAATTCTAAAAATGGTTGTTTTGAGCTCAGTATCGTTTGTAGAGTACACTGCGGTGATTTATTTTTCAAAAAATATTTCATGTATAGACACGGCTATGTTACGATTATATTATGATACATGAAACAAGAAACCTTTGCAAGATACGCAATGCTCGTGTCTACTCTCTAGTTAATAAGTAAGTTCTCAAAGGAGCATATTGATATCTTTGTGCCAGCAGTAACGTCACAGTTTAAACTTACCATGTAACCTTTGTGTGACCTAGTTTCATTACTTGAACTACCAAGTACCGCCAGTGCTCTGAGCAAACACTAGACAGCTTGCAATGAATATCAAACTAGATGTAATATTGATTACCAACCTTTGCTTAGCAACGTCTTGCATTTAAAATGGTAGATTCCTTTAATAGTTGATTAATGCCTTAAAAGTCACCGTGAAGAATAATCATGATAATAATAAATAAATAAGCCTTTATTTCTCTGACTTCTATATTATATTTTTAATTTTATTTTACATCTGCAGCCTTGCCAGGCTGTCCGAAGATATAGGCCTCCTCCAGATCCCGCCTCCTCTGTCGCTCAAGTACTAGGCGCCTCCATCCCCTTGAAAGGTCATCCTCCCACATTTTTAACTGTCTGCCCTCTTTTTGTTTTTTCCTCTCTTGGTCGCCATTGCACTACTCTCTTTGTTCACTTGTCTCTTGCATCGCCAACGCCATTTTAGCTGCCTTATTTTTGTTGATTTCTGTTTTATTTTATATATTTATAATATTAATATCTTTGCGTTTTATATTCAATAATAAAAATACTTGTTTGCATAGAATATTGGCATACTTTTCGTTTTTATTCTAATCTTTTTATAAGATACCATGTTTGACATCCATACGTTACACATGGGAGAATGCATGTGCTATAGTTTTCTTTTTTCCGCTATTGGTATACCTCTATTTTTCATAATATTTTTAAAAGACCAGTATATTTTCCATTGGTGATCCTACGTTCCACTTCTTTTCTCATTAATGCACTTGGTGATATTAATTGCCCTAAGTATATATATTCATCTACATATTTTATTTCATCACCATCTACTATTATTGTTTCTTTATTTTTATTTGTCATTACTTTTGTTTTGTCGGTATTCATATTTAAACCTGCGATCTTACTTTCCTCTACTCGCTGTTGAAGCATCGTCTGTAATGATATAGGATCTTCTGCAAAGATAACAATGTCATCAGCAAATCTTAGATGGTTTACCCATTTCAGATTTCTAAAAACATGTTCTAGAATTGATGCAAATAGTTTAGCTTCAATTTAAATAAAATAAAATAAATTTAGCCAAGAGCTTCAATTTAAATAAAACAAAGTAATTTAACTGGCGGTCCTGCGGCAGATATGGCTTGGCCTTTGCCACTACATCTTGCTAATTTCGTGAGCTATGAGGGTGACTAGTTATTTCTTCGTTTTGTACTGTCTGTATTTTCTTGTTTATTAGATAGCCGTGTAACCAGAAAAGAAAAACCAGTGTCAAAAATGGCTACTAAGGGATAACAAACTGGTTTTGCCAACCCGCGTGGCCAGCGTGACGTTTTAAGGCTTCTGTATCTCTGAAAGGACTTTACGATTACTATATCACACATTTTAATGCAATATAATTCTGTTGTAGATTTTAAATTAAACCGGGACAGTCACTATATTTTGTTCGGGACAATAAACGTCTAAATAATATATGTTTATCTCGAATCCTGTGCAGTCATTCAATTTTATCTCGCTTACATTGCTTTGTTTGGACGTCCCTGCAACATACACCACTTAGCAAAATGAAGCCCGGACGTAAGTAAACACTGCATACAGCAATAAGCCTCTGAGCTACAATTTTATGTGGTGTTTATACGAAATTACTGCCCCATCAGATACTGGCGATCAGATACTAAAATCTCGAGGCTATATATACGCACTGATATAATAGCTAAGTATTGAGAAAATGAAGTAAATTTATTCTCTCTATTGTTATAAACGGCCGCGTGATGTCTGTCGAATGGTCGTGTGCTGTTGACGGCTTGAGAATAGCACCACACCGTCTCTTCCCGTGGGTAATGTAAAAGGTGACTAGGAGATAACAAAGTCCTGAGGAATTACACCGCCTCGTATCGTACCATGTGGACTTGCCTATCGGCTTGATTAGCGTAGTATTTTAAAGCCACACATCCCTCATGCACAGGACAATATCCACAGTGGACGACAAAAGAGCTAGTGGATATTATTAAACAGCTTACCCTGAATTTATATTTATAGTTTTACAGCACTAATGCAGTGTCTTATGTGTTGACACATGAGACTTAACTAGCTGTGAGTTACAAAATATTTAACTGTTTAATATTCACATATATTTATGTATTTAAACGAGTCTTAATGCGAATTATGTTTATTTATTTTACTCTACGTTTCGGTTTGGTTGCACCAACCATGGCCACGAGCTGACTGAAGAAGCGGGTAGTCCACGTCAAGAATTCCAGCAGTTTCATCAGCCCGTTATGTTAAGAGCGTTAAGACCCATTTAAACAGATAAATATGTGTAAAAACGCGAAATTCTCAAATGTTATATTCACTAATTTTATTAACACGGAATGTGCCGACTCGCTCGTGATACACAAACTCAGAACAAAATTCTACGTAATTATATTGTATGGCGACGATGGAAAGACAAAAGGGCTCAACCGACGTACGTTCAACTTTTAAAATAATTAAGATGTACCTATTTTCATTATATGTTAACATAAAGGAAACTACTATCAGCCCGCGGGACAAAGACCTCTCTTAGGAAATTTCGAGCCATCACCACGCGGGCTTAGTGTGGATTGATGGATACACAAATGACAGATGTAGCGGTGAGTTGCTCGATGTCAATAAGGGAAGAGAGTTGGCAAAGGGACAGAATCGTTGTATTTGAAAACAAGAACATTTTCCGATGCGCGAGCCGGGAATGTGTCCACGAGCGCGAAACACACTTCCAGACGGATAGCGGCTAGGTACTCTACCAATAGTCCAGACCAACCTAATGAATTGGGTGTAGTCTGTACGCAAGTGTTACCTAACTACATAACATAACTCATAATACTCATACTTAACGAAATACATTTGATCTTATACATCCATCTATCGCGTTCTACACAATTGTATAGTGCCCTCTGTTGATGATCGAAGGAACTAACGTTTTTACATAGACGTCATTGTGTTACACAAGGTTTTTGTATTATTCTAGAGTACGCGGGTTTTCTCGCATACGTAGACTTGTGGCTTACATTTTAAAATATTTATTTTATCTGTATATTTTAATTTTATAAATATTATAGAAAAGACTATTTTTTATGAAAGTTACAATTTCCTGAACATACTGGATACTGAACATACTGAACGAAATACATTTGATCTTATACATCAATCTATCTTTTCTACACAATTGTGTGCCCTCTGTACACAATTGTGATAATCGAAAGAACTAAGGTTTTTACATAAACGTCAATATCTTACACAAGGTTTTTGTATAATTGTTGGGTTTTCTTACATACATAGACTTGTAGCTTACATTTTAAAGTATTTATTTTATTTGTATTATATATTTTATTTCTGTAAATAGAAAACTGAGGACTATTTTTTTATATATAATATTACAATTTTCTTGACTTATTTAAATCTTTTTTAAAGGATCCGCCAACTCTACCATCTTTGGCATATTGCCAGCTCGCCTTCACGCTACTCTGTTTACATTTAACGAGTTTTGTTGTTTCGATTCCTGACTGCACTTAAATGCAGTTAATGTTAAAGAACTTTGTTATCTCGCGATACGCTCTACAGTTTACTGATATTGCGCTTTAGCATCCTTCTTTTAAAGCTTTTGTTGATAGTCAACTATCCACCTGACTACCACAACTCATAGACACCTATGGGAGTGCACTGCCGATCTTGCATAAGCCTATTCAAAGCTTTCTTGAAGAACCCCATGTCGTAACATAGTGGAAAGATCTCTTGACGTAGTGCATTCCACACTACAGTTTCGCGATATAAAACGGTTTTGTACCATACAGTGCGCGACACTTTCGTTTCGAGGAAATGCGAATGCACCCCACTTCTGTGACGGTAGGTGCCGGTTGTAGAAATGCGAGGTCGAACAATTCTTCAGATTATTAACAGGCGGTAGAACACGCAGATATTTGATATTTCGCATCATCTCTCAATAGAGATTATAGAGTCCCGCGCAATCGCGGGACATATCTCGCAGGGCCGATAAACTGATGAGATAGACCGCACCTCCCGTCACAGAAGTGCGGTCCATCCGCATTTCCTCGATACGGAGGTGTGGCGTACCGTTCGGCCCAAAAAATATTTCATATCGCGAACCCGTAGGCTGTGGAACGAACTGCCTCAAGAGGTCTTCCCATTAAACTACGACATGGGGTTCTTCAAGTAAGCTGTGAATAGGATCTTGCAAGGTCGGCGGCGCGCCCGCATACCTCCTGGTGTTGCAGGTGTCCACGGGCAGCGGTAACACTTACCATCACGTGGGACCGCTTGCTCGTCTGCCCTCTTATCCATAAAAAAAAGATGAGTTCTTGAATTGAGTGCACGTTCCGGGCAACATAGACTGATGATGACGACGTAGACTGACGACACGATGTGGCTAGTGCCTAGATTAGAAAAGCCGATGATCGTATATAGTGGCAGTGCTTGGTTTTCCAAGGGCCGTTGGATATAGTCAAATTCTGCTGGACATAGCCTCTATCTTGGCCTCTATCCAGACTGAAGATATGCTATGGTAATCTGGATTCATTGACTCGTCGCTTATCGACTCAGATAAAGTGACATTAGAAAGTCGTTGGTAATGTATGGATCAAAATAGCGGAAGATTTGTATAAAATCAGTATTATCCTATAAATATGTTATTATACAAAATAACTTCAAAACAAACATGTTATTTGCGCAAAGTTCAAAGACTTCATCAACATGACGTAATTGGATAAATAATCGACTTTAAAATTTACGTCTGTAATTCGATAAATAATTATTATTTACTCATTTTGAAACCTCATCGAATTGACTTGCTGATATTTCGTCAATAAGGTAACTAAATAAGGCTAAAAAAGTACAACTAAATAAGGTTTAAAAAATAGATTTCAATTCTTCTAATTAAACCACTCTCAGTTTTCTTTAAGTCGTCAATTCCATACGGATTCCAGGTGGTGTCAGAGGACTTCTCCCCAAAGAGTTGTTTTAATAACGTTTAATAATAACGTCGTTTTAATTACACATATAACTCGTTTCTAGCTATTCTAGCTATTGCACGCTAGGTGACAATATGTGCCCAACGCCGAGTTTTTGAAGTCACGACCTCACAAACTTCAATCGAAAATATGTATTTTTAGACTATCAGGGCGAATCAACCGTTTTTATATATTAATATTATTATTTGGTTCCATTTTATTTGAATTTCAAGAGGAAAGAATTAATAAGGAGCAGTCGAATAATACGGTTCGGGGTAGTTGAACAATAATTTTCTTTGGGTCCTTATGAAAAGGGAAACGAATGAAACCCTTTCGCAATATTTCTGTTGTCCAATTATTTTTCGTTGGCAAACACTGGCCAGTCAGCTAATTATTTCTTTTCGTTTCCGATTTATTAGCAGTAAGTACAGACTATTTAAAAAAATATTACTTTTATTTTTTGATATTTGATTAGTTTCAGCATTAATAGTGTATTAATAATTATTTATTAGGCAAATTTCATTAGGTATGAATGTATCATTAGGTATTTTCATGGGGGAGAGTGCACGCTGCAATCCAACAGCCGCTGGGCGCGCTCAACTGGCCACGTTACCCCTCTCTCACAGAAGACTACCTTGAAATGTACTGCATATCCCACTTTATCGTATTTCCCCAATGTACGTACGTGTTTCGGTAGTGAGTGAGATATGCCAGAGCACATTCCCATCCCATCCTATCCCTCCCCATTTTCCTAACCCTTTCTCCAAATCCATTCCTATATCTCCAAAGGTAGGCAGCGCATCCGGGGGCGTGCCAACATTTGTCATTTTGGACTAATGTTGGCATGTATCGCGGATGTCTATGGGCGACAGTATCCACTTACCATCAGGTGGACTGTATGCTTGTTTACCGCCTTAGTACATAAAAAAAAAATGTAATTACTTTAATATCTAATTTATAGCTTAATTTATATAACAGGAAGCTGCGGACTACTGTCGATGGAATAGTAGGAGAAAGCGCAGAGGTCATGTCCGATGTGACCAACGGATCCATGTTCGGACCGGTTGGGTAAATCGTACACGTAAATAGTATGTGTAATGTGGTCAAGAGCTGTCGAGTGTATATGTTTGCAGATGATACATGTTTGGTGTATACGAAGAAATATGATGGCACCTAACATACTGGAGGCATTACCTCGCTGGATTGCGATACTGATTCCTAATTGTAATTAATGATTTGTAAAGGATAGAGAGAATTGTAAACTGTAACCGGCCCTTCTATCGTTTACAGCCGGACATGAGGCCTTCGTGCACAATGTCTTCTGCGTGAGCGATGTGTGATTAGCTTCCGCATGCCACGCTGGCCAAGCGAATTGGCGGGTCCACTCTTTTAGAGTTGATACAGTTCCTCAGGTACATCGCTCAGGTTTGAGGTAGCGGTCGAACTTTCATTGTCCAAAGATAAATATTTGTTCCAGTCCGGGTTTATTATAATAATAAATACGATACAATTTTATTACTTTAAAAATATAAAAGAAATTAAAACAAAACAGCAATTTGGATTTAGAACAACCAACAGACGAACTAAATTAAAATAGGTATATTAATCCAATGCTTTCTTCAAATTCATCATTAGACTATAATTTGCAAAACACCATTTGTTGTGGGAAGTACAGAAGATAGGTACGAAAACTTTTGACTACGTACACAAGGCTGACTACCTGTAATTTTATTCTCATTATTTTCAGACAAGCATTACATTATAACAATATTTTCGCTTGTTTATAATCGTATGATCTTCTGATTTTACATTTATTTGTCAAACTGATATACCTACGTATATAAATTGCTCACTTATACAGGGAGTGTCTCGAACGGTTCGATTCTCATACTTCACACGATTCTCGCCTGCAAAATTCAATGATACCAGAGATAACAATGTTACGTTGTTTAAACTACATAGTTTTATTTATTACAAAGACGAAAATTATGTTGGTTGGTAGCTCCAGAAACCTCTCGTTGATTCACCTGCTCACCTTACCACCTGTGACATTTAACAGCTTACCTCTTCTATATCGTAAGACGGTGAAAAATCTCGCGTTGTATATTGCACATGATCTGTTTTGGTCTCCTCACATCACGAAGGTTAGTCAAAAGGTTTTTGCGTCCTTCCATTCTCTTAATCGCATGTAGAACTCCCTTCCCTTGCCCGCTAGAATCACTTTAATTAACTCCTTGTTACTGCCCATCATTGACTGTCCAGACCTTTGCTACACAGATGTCACTGAAATACTTCTTAACAAAAAATCAACCCACAGATACTATGTATTAGTCTATATCACCAATGGCTTATTCATAGATATATTCCGTGGTTTATATGCATAGATACTGTAATTAATATTATTTCGTCAGAACGTCCCAACGGCAAGGGTTCTTAATTACAAGAAGTAATTAAGAAAGAATTTTGGCACGCAACGGGAATATTTTTAGATACTTCATCAAATGTTAATAAAGTAACCGTTGGAAAGTATTTTGGGGGAAAACAATTTTCTTCACCATAACATCTTCACTCTGACTGTAGGTACACTATCACCCTGGTCAGCCAGATACTCTATACCTGTGCAGATAGTGTGAGAATTTATTTCAATACTTATTTTACAGAAATTTTACAGAGGGCACTTTACATGAATGAAGCACTTTATTGCACACCAAAAGAAAACAAGACAATGTAACATATGAAATGCACAAAAGGCTATTAAGCTATTAATAGCCTATTAAGCTCTATTAAGCGCTATTAAGCGATCTCTGCCAGACAGCCTTTGAGTAGATAGGAAAAAAATACCTAGACTGAAATCCTAGACTTTTATGATATTTTTAGACATATTCTAGTCCCAGTAAATGTAAATGACTGTCATAGAAAATCGGCATGAAGTCTTGGGTAAGAACATTTACTAAATTGTGATTGATGACCCCCCCCCCCCCCTCCGTCGCCCGTCGTTCGAGTATTGTGCCTATTTTCACATTGTTTTCTGTAAACAGTTACAGAAAACAACCAGGTCTACAGAGACCAGCAGAGAGTATTTTTGATTAAACTTTTAGATAGATGGGTTCGACAGAATAGGCGATGGCAGACGATTTTTAAGACAATTTTGGTCAATTTCAACCCAAAAATTATCATTTATTAATTCGAATCAATTTGAGAACCAAGTTGATGATTGATTCAAAAATAGTTTATCGCCTACTAGGAGCGACAATCGCTCAGCTAATCGGAAAACACTACATCTGCAGGTCTGTTGCAGATGGCATTAACGTTTAGGTACTTACGATGAATACAATACGTAGATGCATACATACATACATAAATATATACATACATACACACAAATATACATACATAATATGAGAAGTGGAAGGGAAAAAAAGATTTTAAACAGAACAAAGAACAGAACAGAACTGTGAGTACAGAACAAAGTAAAGAACTAAGTAGATACACAAATACTGAAAGAGAGAAGGAAATCGCTGAGTCAATAATACTTCTTGACTTGATTCTTAAAACTACATATTTAATGTTTGACCGCGTCTTAGAGGTGCTTTCACAGTGAAAGATCGTGAATAAAAGGTTGAAGAGTGGGAAGGAATTAGAACGAGGAGATTTTCTGAAGAACGAAGGTTAAAGGATGAGAGGAAAGATAATGAAAGCGTCAACATTCAAAGCCACTCAAAAAACATAAATTACAAAGGGTTCATTGTACTTACCAATCACTCTGTCGACATTGGGTCGCGAACGAGAACCAAAAATAAACTCGCAATAGTATTGCATTTCCACAATATGATTGATGAGGTCGGCAAGGTTCTACTGGCGAGCGCTTGAATCGCAGCGGTTCGACCGCTACAACATAAAAATAAACAAGCAGTACTTATTAGAAGTTTATTTTAAGTTGTACTATGAGGAATTAATTTAAGGAATTCGCCAACTAAATTGTTTTGGGTAGAAATAACACACTGTCCATACTATAGCTGTGCATACTGAATAAAAGCATCTTCGTACAAAAGTGCTTAAGAGCCATTTCACAAAAATGACTAAAGCAAGTTTAGGTAATTACAACGCAACGCGACTGGCAATAGTACATGCCTCCGTCTCTATAGCGTAACTATGGAAAACAAGTTTTGATACTTTGAATAAACCGAACTTTTCTCCGTGAGCTTCTATAGACAATACTAATGGCCGACGCGAAAATCCCCGAATATAATAGAGCAATTAGAGCAGTTTTGTGATATTAAAAAATATATAAAATAAATCATAATTTATAAAAATACTAATGTTTTCGTTTTAATTTGGTACAAAATTGATATTATTCTAAGTAATAATTAAAAAAATTCTTTAATGAATGATAAAAAATTGCAGTTAAATGCCAGGTATTTTACGTCAAAATTGACGCACATTATTTTATTTTTTCTCGTGATTTGTGTTAATTTACGGAATTATTAGTGTACTATGTGTCAATAGAATTATATACTACGTATAATAATTGTACCTTATCTTGTTGAATTAATGAATTTTAGTGGAAGAAGCACGGCTCTGAAGTTCTTACTAGGCGCGTGTTTACTAAAACATGGTTGAGTACTACAGGATAAATAAAGAAATATTTCGAAATGTATCCTATTAAACGTCAATACAAAGAAATGAGCTATTTAAAATATTTACTCAGAAATGTAAAGCAACTTTCATTTCACCTATAGGAGAGCTCAAAATCTTGTATTTTTCGCTTAAAACGTGAAATGGCTCTTAATTACGTTATTATAGACCACCGTAACATAGTTCTTTGACAAGGCACGAAACCTCACGAAGGCGGGTTACGCTTAGTAGCGGTTGTACTCGTGCATGTACGTTGTTTTAGTGTGCGCCGCGGCGTCAGCAACACAACTGAGCTTTCTCAAGTATAGGCACACTAATACAATGTACGTACATGTACGAGCACAACCACTATTAAGCGTAACTCGCCTTCGTTGAATGAAGGAACTGCTTATACTCGTAGATGTATTCATATGAACACAATTTGTTCAAAATTAGAACAATTCTATGTAAATAATATCTTGAAGACACCAAAGACAAACCAAAAGTGTATATGTATGTAGAACGGGGACTCCTGTACCGTCCCGTCTATTCCGTTTCACGAAATAGCCGTAAATAAATTAAAAATTCCCCGTCGTGCATATTCCCACATCCCTCGTACTGCACACGGGCTACATGTTGAAACTGCATAGTATTCCTCGAGGGTTTTGCCAAGTTGTAACCTAATTTTGTTTCGTGAATTTCATTTGGCATTAAACGGGCAAAGTAGCTTTTTTAATTTTCATCATTACAGTGGTAAAGTACATCCAACAAGGTTTTGTAAAAAAACCTGTCTACATATTGAGTAAAGAGTCATATACCATATGACTCTTTAGGTGATAAAACTGCTCATACCACAATTCATTTTGAATTGCTGAAAAACTCAAAGGCCACACAATTTAAAGCCTAGTGAGCAAATTTAACAACTCTTATTCAGAGAAGCAACAGAAAAATTATAAAAAAAAAGATCCATTTTTGGACGAGGAAACAGGGGAATACGAAACCTCGATTTTCTCGAATTATTATAGGTATTATCAGGTTGATAGGCAACTGTCCATAGGAAGTAAACTTATCAAAATATGAAAACTTAGGAACATATTCATGGTAGATATCTGTGACATATTAAAAAATAATTGCTATTTATTTATTCATAGAGAAAACAGGGTAATGGGTTTGTTTGGACAAGACGCTGCTGTCATCACCCTGCTTCCGCTCATCCTCACCTCGTAGATTCCGTATTTATATCTGTCTCAAATTTGACATACTAATATTATTCAATATATCACGATTACTAAGTTGAACATTCTTTTAGATTTTATTTGTGATGTTATCTGAACAAAGAGACCTTATTGTCGGTACTGACTTTCTTACTTAATTTAAGATTTTCTAACTTAAAATTTCCAATATAAATAGAATCATGCTCCCATATCCATTTTTTAAGATAAAGCAATGTTACTTTTTAAGTTTTCACTAAAGTTTCAAACGAAAATCCCTTTTCAAAAATGGGGTTCGATCGATTGTCCGATCAGTCCGACCAGTGGGAAGTTTTAATCTCGTTTTAAAACCAGCAATGTATTGTGAGTTCAAATTTCGGACATCACCACTGCCCATAAAAATGACCCTAATTTTAAATGTATTGCATTATTCATACATTATTTATTATTCATTACACTGTGCGATCAAACGGTACATTTTAATTAACCTTCAGTTAATAAACTAGTTAGTTTAACTGAAGGTTGTTACGTAGTCATCGTAATAATTTAGCTAATGTAGCTTTTAGAGCGATTAGTTTGAAAATTACTTAATATATAGTAATTTTCACTATACAGTTTATCAAGATACATTGTATTATATTATATTATACAGGGTGAAACATATCTGCACCATCTCTTTCTTGTAAACTAACAACATTCGTTTTACGACATAACAACTTTTGTTTACGAATGAGATAAATTGGAATTGAATGGGATGGGAAAGAAAACTGGCTGTGGCAATTCTTACTCAAACTGAAATCCTTCGACAAATATTTTGTTCATAGATATAAAATAAGAATTAAAGCACGATACCGAACGCAACTTTTATATTTCTTGTTGGCGGCTATTTGCTTAGGATTTTTCCCTTTTTCTTCACCCAATCACCTCCTTGGAGTGGTACTTCGTCATCTCTGTCTTCGCCGTGAATTGCCGTGCCGTCAAAGCGTCCAGTCCTCCAGTCCACGAGCGTTCTTGGAATCCATGAGCACCGTCACCCCTACGTACCGTCAAGACACGATCTTCGGTCTACGTGCATACTAAGAAAATCAACCTGGATCCTGGAGCGTGACAACGAACGACAACCTTGTACCAGCGCAAAGCAATCGAAGGTACTGTCCTCCTTCTTCTTCCCTCCCACTCATTAAATAAATCTTTGAGATTTATTTCGCGCTCTCGTTATTAGATCTTTATTTTTTTACCATTTAGTCAAAAAACCAAATAGATTAAAAACTGCACCCAAGTTCTGTTTTCTGGTGTTTTCTGTTTTGATATCGTGGTTGACTAGTAGACAATGTTAGGCGTTAAGCCCGCCATTTGTACATGTCAAATACATGTGCAATGAAGATTAAATTAATTAATTAAAAACAATTAGTGTAAATTTTATTTCCTTACCGTTAAAGAATTCGTATCTGGTGTTTAATAAAAAATAAATAAGTAATTGGCATAGATGTTGCTAAGTAACCAGTATTTTTATTTCGTCAAAAATTTGCTGGTTTCAAAGCAATAAATACTGCGCTATCTTTTATGAATTCAACTCTTTCATTAGTTAATTAGTGTAACTAATTATTATGTTTTAGTTTTATTTCCTTTCGAAATAAAATGTACTTACTAAGAAAAAATATCCAGCTAGGTAGACTGACGAATTAAATAATTTCACTGGTGATGGCTGAATGAAAAATCGTATGCGGTGGGTACGCGAGCCTTGGGAGAGGTCTATATCCAGCAGTGGAGAGGCATAAATCTTTGAGAGACATATTATCTACACCAATAACAAAGTGGAAGAATAAGAGTTTACCAAGATAGAGAAGAAGCGCAGAAGGCAATCTCGTTCGAACTAGTATGGTACCACGTCAACAGGTTCTTCAACACTTCTTGCTGCGAGCTGCTACACCGAAGATTTTATTATACCTGTCCCTCCTACATGAATCCACTAAATCGCAGGACCTAGCGGAGTATATTAAGATCAAGGCGAAGATCAACCTCAGGGTGGAGCTGCTGGAGTCGCGCCACAACGTCATTAAGACCTTTAAGTCGTTTTTAGTCGTTTGTAGTGCGAGTCCCGTCGCACGAACTGGAGATGTACACCAGGGAGGACAGGACTTCCAAGGTACAACGGACAACACAACGCATATATTTATTTTTTAATTTTTTTTTATGTTATACGGACCTTTGTTGCCTGAAGTAAATAAATAAATAAAATAGGTTGATGGTGTGATGTACTAAAAAAGATAAGACCAAACGCCAGTTTGTAGGACCTTCGCGGCCGTAATAGATCGTCCGAACAATAACATCGCTCCATCGGTTCGACATGCTCTAGAAATAATGTTGGTTTGTTCTATCGATTCTCCTGTTCTCCTTTTGATATATTTTAATGTCCGGATGCGTAATGTAAACTATTCACCGTGTTATTTTAGAACGGGAATTTTGGACTTATGTTGACATGTGTCTCGGATGTGTATGAGCGCCAATATTCACTTACCACCGGGTAGAATGTGGAGTCGTTTACCGCCCTCTTTCTATAAAAAAATAATAATTTTACATACACTTATACGTGGATATGTTGTATAGGCCAACTTCAACTTACGACTGTCGGTAAGCCAAAGAGAGGAGTCGGATGAAATAGAGCATTCGCTTTGAACAAAGCGAATATGCAAACAGAATCCATACTAACAACTCACGAACAACGAACTCACAATACTAAAGAGTCCTTGGATGCTGCGTCAGTGCATAATACCGAACTGCATTCAATGCATTCAGTCAGTTTTTTTTTTTCAGTTTATCTGTTGTGGTATTGTACAACTATTGTTTAATGACATATTAATAAGTTAATGTTTAATGACATATTAATAAGTTAACGTTAAATGACATATCAATAAGTTAATGTTTAATGACATATTAATAAGTTAACGTATAATGACGTATTAATAAGTTAATGTTTAATGACATTAATTAGGTAACGTTTGACATATTAATTAATTAATGTTTAATGACATAAAATTAGTTAATGTTTAATGACATATTAATTAGTTAATGTTTAATGACATATTAATTATCTAATGTTTAATGACATATTAATTAGTTAATGTTTAATGACATATTAATTATTTAATGTTTAATGACATATTAATTAGTTACTGTTTAATGACATATTAATTAGTTACTGTTTAATGACATATTAATTATTTAATGTTTAATGACATATTAATTAGTTACTGTTTAATGACATATTAATTAGTTACTGTTTAATGACATATTATTTAGTTAATGTTTAATGAAATATTATTTAGTCTTTGTTTAATAACATATTAATTAGTTACTGTTTAATGACGTATTAATTATATAATGTTTAATGACATATTAATTATTTAATGTTTAATGACATATTAATTAGTTACTGTTTAATGACATATTAATTAGTTAATGTTTAATGACATATTAATTAGTTACTGTTTAATGACATATTAATTAGTTAATGTTTAATGACATTTTAATTAGTTAATGTTTAATGACATATTAATTAATTAGTTAATGTTTAATGACATATTAATTATTTAATGTTTAATGACATTTTAATTAGTTAATGTTTAATGACATATTAATTAGTTAGTTTAATGACATATTAATTAGTTACTGTTTAACGACATATTATTTAGTTAATGTTTAATGACATATTTATAAGCTTCAACTTTGTAGTACATTTATATTGCAACAGCGAAATTACTTTAAGTGAATGATGAATGAACGAATAAATAAAATTAACTCAAGTAGTTTTATAACACCGTCGAGTAAAATAAAATTTGTAAAAATACACGTTTAATTAGGATTGAATGAAACAGGATTGGATGGGTTGGGTGACGTGGGATGAAATACGATAGGATAGCGTTAGAAGGGATGGAGAAGTTCCAGAACTTACCATACATACTCTACACAAAAGAAGTCGCGGGCACAGCTAGTAAGCATTAAAGTATTTGAAAAGCTAGAAGCTACAACACCGTTTATTATAAATTAATCATTATTCTTGATTATAAAGGGACCTTATTGTCAGTGTGGCCTTAATGAATTAGGCTTTCTAAGATAAAATTTCATTTTTTGAAAAATCTGTCAATAAAAAATGCTATGATATCTGATTTTTAAGATAAAGCACAGATAATTGTTACTTTTAAAGATTTCATCAAAGGCTAAATATAAAGGAAAAAAGAACCGACAATAAAATCTCTCATCTCAGATAATATTACATTTATTTTGACGTATAACCTCACTCTAAGTGTTATGCACGGAAAATGTCTGGTAAAAGTAATCTAGTTAATGTAATCTCTGTCAATACTGATTAGTCTCAGAGATTCACTTATACTTTGCCGACTCAGAATATCGGAATTAAGTGAACATGTCAGCTACTCGATTTTCCTAATCAAGTCAATGTTCCTAAGTGGAATATCAACAAAATTCTATGTGGAAGCCAACTCCGTTGGTTCGGCCTCTTGGAGAGGATGAGGGAGGATCGCACCGTAAAGCAAATATATGAGGGGGCAACCAAGTGATCGACGAACGGTCACACGTCTCAAATACCTCTGGAGAAATGAACCCGAAAGGGACCTGCAGGAGTTCCAAACAGCCTGCTGGAACGAAGCGGCGCAGGACCGAAAACGATGTTGTCTCTTGGTATCGAAGGCCATTACCGACTTAGATTCGCTGCGCCAAGGGAGTATATAAGTAAGTAACCTGAATACAACATTGGAGGTGACATTTTACGTAACAGAGCTGCGACCTCATCATAAAAAGCCTTTCGAACACGTCTGAGCCTTACGATGCTCAATAAAAATAAATTTGATTCATGAATCGCTTGGAATTTCAAGAACACGCACAACGAACTGAACAAGTGGAAATTTATTACAAACTTTAAACTTTTCTCATACAGCAATGAATCGATTTTCATCAAACTTCAACCATTAACTCCATACTTTAAGTTTTAGTGTGACGACTATATACAAAACTCCCATCGTCTTGATCTCATCAAATATTATTCTCTCGAAGAAGTTTTATGGATGTGCAAAAATTCTTTGAAAAGTTGAATCGGGAAAAGCTTATCTTACGTAACCCATTTTTGGTCTAGAACAAAACACATTCCGTGCAATAAACTATTCGCTTTACTGCATCTTTCCGTATTTGTTTTTCGACAAAAAACTCGTACGTGATGGAATCCTATAGTCCAGTCGACGGAGGGCCAAATAGCTTTCAGAGTAGACAAATCGACATAGAGGTAGTTTTTTTGGAAAGAAATAGTTAAACATATGACAAAGATACGATCAATATGCGCCACACATTGTGCCAGTGTCAAGTTTTCTTCGCAATAAGCAATTTAAAAGTTTCAAACGTATCCTGTTAATGTCCAGTTCCGTCAAAGTAAGTTAGGAGTCGCTCAGTAAAGCGATAGTAGGTTTACTGAGGACAGAGTTGGACTCCCTGTAAGCACACGAAAAAAGCAATCATATTCATTTATTTAATTACAGCAAACGTTACGCACAAAAACTCTTTAAAGTTTAATAAACTATTAAACCACAAAACCCACAGTATTTATTATACTAATATAACTAATATAATTATACTAATAATATATTAGAATGTTATAATAATAAACGAATAGAAACTCTACTTCACATCTCGTGCTTCCGCCTAAATATTAATTAACATTTAAGATAATGTTTTTTGCTAACCAAAGTTAAGATAAAGTTCGTGATAGGCTAAAGGCGAAATTTTCAATTAGGACCTTTTTGATAAAAAGCAGAACACTGAAATAGAATTAACCGCAGGTTACCGCAACAGCAGCCCACGCTTTATAGCAAAATTCTCCAAAAGCTCCAAAATATTTTATAAATTTGCCGCATAGTTAAACCCTCTTGTGGCTTTCCTTTGAACTAAATCTACAAGATGCTCGAATGGAAACTGAAGGATTATAAAAGATGGTCAGTCAATACACCATCAATCTATCTTCTTTCACGGCTTTGCCGTCTCTATGGTGGTTATGGCATTGGGTTCGTCTGAGACCTTTCTATAAATAAAATAGTAAACCGATTTTGACAAAAGAACACGGAGCCCTTTGATGAATTAACAAATATGTCAAGAAATAATCGACCTTACATTTTTAACCAGTAGCGATAAATATTAAAATCATCCGATATTTCCCATAATATATACTCTGTTGCTGTGAGCACCTGAAAAAGTAAATATGTAATCTGTTTGAGCGCTGGGGTTTTGAAAGTTCAGTATCTAGTTTGTTACCGGCATTTAATAACCGACAATAAACAAATACGTTCTAAAACTTTTTGGCTTGTTTATAAACAAACAAACATAGAAAACTAATAATTCATATTATTACCATACTACATACTATATGGTATATAGGCGTTTTGGCGTGAGCTCGAGAAGTGAAGTGGAGTTTCTGTTTGATATTGTAAAAATTGTGTATATCACACAGATCCCACGATCTGTGGTTTAATAGTCATAGTTTATTATTAAATTTCAAAGTGTTTTTCGTGCGTGGTGTTTGTGATAATCAAATAAAATTGTGGGACTGCGTTTTTCATGTGCTTCCAAGGAGTCGTCCTCTTCTGTCCACAGTAAACTATCACTTTACTGAGCTTGCTTCGACGGGACTGGACCTTGACAGGTTACAGTATAAACTTTGAAATTGTTTTTAGGAAAGATAACACTGGCACAATGTGCTAATTGCACCATTGCCATTTATAAAGAAAAATATATAGTATATAGGTCACTTTCAACGCTCACCACTACCACAGAATAACTAATAGCACAAGTACCACTACACACGATATTGCTCACTTCTCAATTCAGTCACTGCCGGCAAGCTTCTTCAAGTCTTCGGTCCACAATGCCGGTACATATTCCACACTGCGCTTCCTACTACATGGTATCCATCCAAGGTCTCGTCAAGGAGACAAATGGTATCGTGTGGCCGTGCGGTGTGAGTTGGCTTTAGAAGAGTGATGCTCAACTTTTCTTGTGGGTGTCATAAAAGGCGATAACAAAGCATCTACCACGAGCCCTGAGGAACCTGAGGAACTAACTACATTTTCTCTAACGGAGTAGACACTCCAACCCGCCGTAGCGTTTTAAAACCATACATTCGTCATGAACAAAACAAAGTGCACGAGGAAGCTCATGTCCAGGAGTGGACGAGAAAAGGTACGGTTTGGTACTTAATGGGAAGACCTCTTAAAACAGTTCGAAATTCTTCCTTTCAAATTTTATACCGCAGGAAAGCTCGTATCATAGCTTTTTTCATACTTTACTGAGTGACTACCAACATATAGAACAGACAAACGAGACCACGTTTCTACATCGTACGTCATAAATGGCCGGTAGCTGTAATTGAAAACTTTCGACTTAAAGCATTATAATACAGATTTGGTATTTTGTATCGCAATACCAAAAATATATCATCGATCTTGTAGACTATCACTGTTCTAAAGCTAAGGATATCTATTCCAGACTATCATTTGTGAGGCCGTGAGTTCAAATCTCGGCCCGCATACCTCCTGGTGTTGCAGGTGTCCATGGGCGGCGGTAACACTTACCATCACGTGAGACCGCTTGCTCGTCCGCCCACTAGTCTATAGAAGAAAAAAATGAGTTTCCATTCTACTATGGATTTTAAAAAATCATCACTGGCTCGGTGTGAACGAAAACATCGTGAGGAAAACCGCACGTTCGTGTAAAAAAATCTAGAATTTGTGTCTACTGATTCGCACTAGGCCCACGTGGTGGATTAAGGCCTGACAACCCCTAGGGATTCACTAGTGGAAGCCCGTGCCCTGCAGTAGTCCGTTATAAGCTGATATAGATCATCGATACGGTATTTATATGCACAATAAATAAAACAGTTTTCACAATCGACTATACTTCCATTAAAATATTTAGGTATCAAAATTGCCATTGTTATAGCTACAGTCGAAAACGAAATATATTTTGCTTTGGCAAATTGCCAGTCGCATTGTCTAACGATCTATTAAAATGTAAAGTAAGTAAAAATAAAAAATAAAGTGAGTAACAGAATAACACAAGTTACCACTTAACATGACAAAGGGATTTTTGTCGAAATTTCCTTCTCAAACATGGCAGATAAATATTTCAACAAAAAATAATTATTTGATGCTGTCTTCGACGCGCGCGAATAATATTTACCTACGATAAACACAAGATAAGAATTTCGCCTTAATTTCGCCAAACATCAATGTGTTCCATCATAAGAATTTATTTATTTACATTTCATTGTTTTTGTTTATTTACACAAAAGGCGAACTTAATCCTAAAAAGCATTTTCTCCCACCCGACCTTATAATATTTAGTACGGTATGGTAGGTGCAAGTGAAACAGTAGGTATATGTGTACATAGTAGAAAACAAAAATTGGAATAAATAAAAAATTTGTATTTTTATTATTTGTATTTTATAATAAGTCTACCGCAATCTTACTATAAAAAAAAATTATATATTTGTATATATAGTTTTTTTTATAGTAAGATTGCGGTAGACGAGCATACATATAGTCCACCTGATGGTAAGTGGATGCTCTCGTCCACGATACATGCCAACATCAATCCATCGTGACAAATTTGGCACGCTCCCGGATGCGCTGTCTACCTTTTAAGATCTAGGAATTGATTTGGAGCAACGGTTGGTAAAATGGGGGAGGGATAGGATAGGATGGGATGAGAATGGGCTATGCTATATCGCACTCGCTACCGAAACACTTACGTACATCGGGGAACAGGATATAGTGGGAAATGCAGTACATTTCAAGGAAGTCTTTTGTAAGAGAGGGGTAACGTGGCCACGAGTGCGCCCAGCGGCTGTTGGGTTGCAGCGTGCAACCTCTCCCTTTTAAATAATGTTCCTTGATGCTCGTTTAGACGGTACGAGTCTGAAATTCGGTTTTGAAACAAACTAATTACATTTGATCGCCTCTAAAATATAACTAAGTAACTTGTTGTCTGATACGAAAATCAACACTCATTTAAACTACGCGATATTTATATTTATAAAAGAATCATGACTTCATATAAAAATGAAACCATGTATGTTCGTTTGAAATGCTTTCGTGCACTAAAGGGTGCACGTATCGAGCTGAAATTTTGCATGAAACTTCTTGGAGAACAGTTTTAGTCTTAATTTCTTTTAATTTTAGTTTGGAGGACGGAAATGACCAGTTTCAGTGCGAATCGTAGTAATGTACTCCTCACGCAGGCTGCAGAGAGGTTAATTTCCAACCACTTAGTCTACACCAAGACTTCTAAGAAATTTCTTTTTGTCAAGCAATAAAACTTCGTGCCTATCCTTTGTGCATAAAAATTGATTTCGCCGATATGCTCTCATATCCTCACTTTCTTACCTGTCCACGTATTAAGGTCGAAAACAAACGTCATTTTCCGTAAGACATTAATTTATTTCGTTCTTTTGTACAAAGGAATGGGAAAGCTACTTAATTAAAAATAATAAGATTATCGCGCATCAGCGCGACACGTGTAAGATGAAATGCCAAGTTAATTATAAATAACACAACTTAAATTTCGATTTTGCATAGTTCCATAACTAATTTGGCAATAGTTGATTATAAAATTAGTTTTTATATTTTCTAACCAGTGATTTCACATTGGCCCGAGTTGGCAACTGAATGACAGCAGAAAGCAGTCTTCATTATCCAAAGTAATCATTATACTATCCTAACAACGGATGGATGAACAAAACGGAAATTTTGCAAAGATCTTCTTGGGGACCACGAAATGGACATAAGCTACAAAGTGCGCCTACGATAGTTCCCGTGGGATACTTTATTGATAGACATTTATAGAAGAATCCCAACTAATATATAAAAATGAAAGTTGTTGGTTTGTTCGTTTGAAATGCTTTTGCGCATCAAGAGATCCGCGCATCTAGCTAAAGTTTTGAATGGACCTCCTTGGGGACCATAAAAAGAACATAAGCTGAAAAGCGAAGGTTCCCGAGGTATAGTGAGCTCGCAGGCGAAGCTGCGAACAAAAGCATATTTACATAATTATATTTGTAAGAAGTTTTGCATCTATCAGTATCGATGTCGTCTCTATGCTGGACCAATACGAAATCCTTAATTTTAATACAAATACAAAAATTCTGTAATAACATTAATAATTAAAAATTAAGTAGGTAGAGATTTACGTATTATTTCTACATATAAAAGGAAAATATGTAGAGTCGATGCGCGATAACTTCATATTAACTATTATAATTATGTATTATAAATTAAGTTACGAGGATTAATTCCATTCATTTGACTGTTTTTGAATAGGTATAAATAACTATATTTTGGTATATGCGGCGTAGAATTAAATAAGGCTGAGAGATTGCGATAACACCTTCTTAGAAACTCACCCACTTCTGATTTCTAGTTAAACCAAATTGAATGAGAGTAATTAATCCTCAAAGGTAGTTTAGTTATACCATTCACATATAATTTAGATCACACATTTTACCGTATTTACTAGATTCACTAGTGAACTAATTAGAGTATATTAAAATACATTGCCACAAACATTTGAAATATCTTTGAGTCGTCATGTTTATGCCGTTTTGGTCTGTCCTAAGCTTTACATGCGTTATAAAACGTTTATTTTTATAAAAGTATTGCTTATAATTCCATGTTAATGAAATATAAATACAAGTTTTTACATTGCTGTGTTATTTTTTTTGTGTGTATACCTTGAAGTCCTTCAGCATGAATATCAAAGACCTTATCTGCTTTTTATGGTTCCGTACTATGTAGAAATACGCAGACTCAAGCTTTTGCTTGATTAATTATTACAAACACGCACGAAAGTCTCTTTGAAACCACAAAATTACTTTTTTTTTTTTTTTTTTATGTACGAAGGCGGCAGACGAGCATACAGTCCACCTGGTGGTAAGTGGATACTGTCGCCCATAGACATCCGCGATACATGCCAACATTAGTCCAAAATGATAAATGTTGGCACGCCCCCGGATGCGCTGCCTACCTTTGGAGATATAGGAATGGATTTGAAGAAAGGGTTGGGAAAATGGGCAGGGATAGGATAGGATAGGATGGGAATGGGCTCTGGCACATCTCACTCACTACCGAAACACGTACGTACATTGGGGAAATACGATAAAGTGGAAAATGCAGTACATTTCAAGGTAGTCTTCTGTGAGAGAGGGGTAACGTGGCCAGTCTAGCGCGCCCAGCGGCTGTTGGATTGCAGCGTGCACTCTCCCCCTCCTAACACACAATACAATTATACACAATTTTGACAATAATCAAACAAAAACTCAACTTCAGTTCCCGCCAAAACGTCCAAAACGGGGTCCATTGTCTTTGTTTAATTTTAAATTCCGAATATTATTGTACTTAATACTTTCTTTAAAAAGTTTCTTAGTGGGGCCAAAATTACCCTACATAATGCAGTACAAATATTTACTTTTGAGTTTTGCCTATTTGAAATTGTGAAATCAAGTGCATTAAAAATAAACCTAAAATAAGATCAGTTAAAATAATCTCACAAGCAAAAGCCATTATTCGGTAGAATTAGCTAATTCAGCTAATTTAAAGTGCGATTTCATTGCCAAATGTAAGGTTGTCTAAGTAAATACATTACAATATAAGGTTTTCTACAAAATCTAAGATTATTATTGTTTAAACAAGATTTTGTTAATAAATGCATGTTTAGAAATAAAATAAACATAAATATAAATACATATACTTAATACAAATAAATTAACCATACTCCATATAAGAAATAGTTTTTTTTTTTAATTTTGTTTTTTTATCTAAGATAGGTAAGTACTATTTTTACATCGATCGCGTGTTAAACTCTTATTTACACACGTGTACACTACTACAAGTTATACTATGGAATACTCTTAACTTATGGAATATTGCTTAACATTGACTCACATTGTGATTTGACACCGTACATACAAACATTAAATTCATGCAATACATCACATACATTACCTGTTTATTCTTTACATCACAGTGGGCGCAAATGGTACACATTTTTGCTGGAATAGGTATATTTTACTACATCTATAGTCACGGAATTTGATAGTTGACTCTTCCATTGTGAGGCTGCGTCCGGGGTGCGCGCGGGGCGGGGTAGCGGAATCCACTGCGTATTAATCAAACACATAAATATCGGCTGAGATATGGTCGGTATCAGAGCGGGGGCGGATTCCGCGACGACGACATTACACTTGTGAGTGTTTTGAGCAGGAGCGGACAGCTGCAGTTTCCGCTCCGAGTCAGTACACGTTTGTGATTTCTCTATAGTTTTGACGTTTCTCGAGTATTTCATAATATGCCCAGAAAAAAATGGAAATAAAGTAAAATCTCTTGTTAATTCAATTTTAAGCCATACGAAACAGACTTCCACGGCGAGAATGGTTTTAACTGTGGACACATTATGAAAGCAGCAGATCGCGACTCTGTCTCCGAGCCTATTCCGGACGCACCCTTACTCTGACATTGTAAAACAATAACAGGGAATTTTCGGTGGCACAATTTACACCTACATTTTTACAAAATGTATTTTATTTTTTTCGTAATAAAATTCTGCCAATCAATTAAAGTATCTAGTGTATTTTTATGTTTATTGTGTTCAAAATTAAAACTAACTTATTGTAAACAGAAACTTACTCTCAATGTGACCAACGATTGATAATAAATATTACTGTATATTATTTCCTTTCTTATGAACACTTTATTTAAACACAATGAAAGAAAAAAAGGTTCATTTGAATTTGAATATATTGCCCGCTTCATTTGTGTAAAAATAAAGGCTTTCCAGAAATCAAGATGGTCTATCTTTCATTATCAAGCCACGACAACCAAAAATACCAATTTTTATAAGCATCTCCTTGGAAATGCGATAATCAGACTGGTTAAAATTACAAGTTGCCTTGTTCTTTCAAAATTGCATTATTAATAATATATGCATTATGTTGATTTGTATTATAAAAATTGCATTTATTTGCAGCGATGTATAAATAGTTTTAATTTAAACTGAAAATCACTCAGCACGTCGCGCTTGCTGCACGAGGCAAGTGCAAATAGCCTAAGAATTTAGACACTAGTTGAACAATAACTATATATATAAAAAAGAATGTTTCTTTGTTTGTGCCGTATGCCTACCATTCATCCGATTGTGATGAAACTTTGGTGAGTTGTTGTGCGAAGGTTTCTGTATTAGTACTTGAAGACTACGCGAACGAAGTAGCGGGCAACAGCTAGTTTTAAATAAAATGGCTAATCACGAACACAAATTAGGTATTTTGAATGAATTTTCAATTACGAGGTGATCCCATAATAACAAAATAAGGTTATACCTTATGCGAACATTACTTTAAACGCAGGAATTGATTTGAAGTTATTTTATTTAAATGTCTTTTAATAGTTTTAACAAATGTAAATAGTTGAGGTAAAATCCCTCAAAGTATACCTAGTATATGTTACCCTCAAAGTTATAAAATAATTTTCAATGTACATTTGAAGTCCCTGCCTTTTCACATATCATCTTACTTAAACTTTATTCGTTAATATCTTTCTTTAAAATATTACCTTATTCAATACAATACGAAATGTTGCTCAGATTTATGTTTCTTTTTCATTTATATAAAATTAAGTATAAACTTAGATAAGTTTCAGTGTTCATGTAAAATTGAAATTATTGCGAGGTCAATTGTGATGGGTCTAGATTTGTTCTTGCAACAAATACAAACTTATTTGCAGATTAATATCAATATATTCAATTTACGGTTAGGTGGCGCCAGCCGCAAATACAATGTTGTAGAAGAACAAACCTTCTTTTTCGACTAAAGTAAAGAATATAAACAGTAAAATCATTGCAATTCTCTTACATACGCAAAAAGATTTGTAATCGTGAGAAAGCTCGATTGGCATTTTTTTAATAGGAAGAAGGCGACAGACGAGCAGACAGTCCATCTGATGGTAAGTGGATACTGTCGTCCATAGACATCCGCGGTGCATGCCAACACCAGTCCAGAATGACACATGTTCGCACGCCTCGGATGCACTGCCTACCTTTGGAGATTTAGGAATGGATTTGGAAAAAAAAATGGGAAATTGAAAAAGGATAGAACAGGGTGGCCTAGAAATGGGCTCTGGTATATGTAACTCACTACCGAAACCAGTACAATTCACGGTAGTCTCCTGTCAGAGTGCGCCCCTTCCCAAAATAAGCTAATGATTTATATACTTACGAGTATACTGATATGATTACATTGATTTTAAGTATTGTATATGATCCACTGCTAGATAGAGATCACTGCCAAGGCTCTCCATCAGACACGATCTTCCACAAGTCTCATTCAACCGCCACCGGTGAAATTCTTCAATTCGTTGGACCACGTGACCGGATGTCGTTCAACACTGCACTTCGCGGTTAGTGGCCGCCATTGGAGGACTCGTCTTCGGTTATCGGTCCAACGGTAAATATGAGGTATTTTTTGTTTACCGCAGAGCAGATATATCGCCAGAGCAGACTGGCGCCACACAGAATGTATCTAGAATGCGACACGACACACCACAATATGATAATTCCGTATTTATCAAGTGGCCAACAATGGTGTGTAATGGAAAATTAACCAGAAAATTTATATTAAACTTGTATTACTTGTGAAGCAATCGAGAAGTTTTTTTAATAACGTTTGTAAATATTAAAATAATACATTTCTTATTATTAATTATAACTTAGCTAATGACTACATTAAACAACATCTAAGTACTAACAAGTTAATATAACTGTGTTTAGAATGTAGACATTATCATGTGTGCTATTCACCGAAATTGTTTTACCCGCGAAATACATAAGGACTTTCTTTCTAAATGGCAATTTTGACATAATCTGAGAGAAAAGCCTCTATTTTCGGTTTTAGTTATGCAGATACAGACTTTCGCTAAATCATAAAAAAAAATATTTTAAAATTATTATGTTAGAGCATGATTCTATTGAGTTAGTTAACTGTGATTGACGAATATACTCGTCATGAAAGAATTGCAATATTTTGTGTTATTATAAGTGTACTCCTAAATACGATAAAAGTAGTTACCATTTGCTATTTAAATTTTAGTAAAACAAAATATTCGTAAATTTCAAGATGTGCAAAATATTTAGAGATTAAAACGAAAGGAAACGAACGAATAAAAAATATAAATATTTATGTGCTTGATGACTATACTCGTCATCACTTCATTTTTACGATACAATTTAGGATACTTTTCAAAGAGGCACCACAGCTTACTAGTTAAACCATATTGAGACAAGGAATTTTTAATTTAGAAAATATTAAACTAAAGTCTATAAGTGCATACCGACAATAAGGTCCCTTCGCTTAGATGACGTCACTATTAAGTACATATTCCGTTTGAATTTTAGATAGATCCTTAGAAATACCAATAGCTTCATATTCTTCAAAAGACTTCATAATACGTTTTTACCATATCATTAAACTATATTGACCACTGTGCTGTCACCTCCCCCTTATCATTAAAAGTACTAGACTGATTTTGATAAAAAAGTACCCAATATCTTTCAGGGATAAACACGCTATGCAACAGTGAAAATCGTAACAAAATCGGTCCAGTGGGTCCCGAGATTAGCGTGAATAAACAGATTGAAAGTCAGATATATGTTGTTCTTTATACAGGCTTAAATAGAAAATGCCTGCACCCTTAACATTGAATTTAAAACTAAAAACTTTTGTTCTACGACTTTTTCTGCACATGATATTTCCTCAAAAGGGTTTATTTTAATTTATATATTTCCAAAAATGTGGTATACAGGGTCTTAATTTGTATATTGTCATATTCTCCCATTGCTGGCGTGGTTAATATAAAGCAAAATTTAAATAAACGTAGATAATCAAATAATGATAGTTTTTAATACTAAAATGTATTATTAAGTAATAAAATGAAAAAATGACCATTAATAAGATTATCAATAAGATTATGTCAATTAAGAAAAATATCTTGCTATATTATACATTAGGTCTAAGTTCTAAATATTCTTTTGTGGAATAAAAACATTTTTACAACAACCAACCAAATATTTCTTAAATCTGTTAAGTGGTAGTTCTCTTTTATCTTTCTACATCTTGTATATCTATATATTTTATATCTTATTTAAATAATTTTGTTACTGTCTATTACACCGCGCTACATCGCTACTAAGATCGACAACGCTGCACGCTGCAAACAGTGGCCAATGGAACCGCTACAATTACTCGTAACTATGTAAATCGTTGCGAGTGAGAGATTGGCTCGTATGAGAAAAAAGTGCTGAATTTTAAACCAGTCGTATTTAAATAAAAAATTCTATTTAACCCTGTATATAGAGAGAAATTCCTCGAGTGTTTTATATAAAGACTAAATACTGATCATTAATTTATTTTTGGTGAGTGTAATTGATGCAATCACACTATACAAATTATATATTTAAACAATATTAGTGCAATAGACAATACTCGTAATATAAGATCTTCTAAAAAATCAACAATATCTGGAAGTGTATTACTTATTACTCCTATAATAACTACACGGCACTAGCTTTTATAAGCGTCGAATGTTCAGAATCTTTCAACAATTCTACATATATATATACAGAGATTGTAGCACAGAGATAAGTTGGGTAGATTGGGCACTAACGCTCGTAGAGCCGTATCACATTAGTGATTTTCGAACATAGGCAATGAGCGAACGGCAACGCTGCGGTATTGTCGCGGTATTTTGACCTAGAAGACGAGGCGATATCTAGGTCTTCTAGGACAAAATGTCGCAGCTACATAAGCGCTCACTTATGGCAAATGCTCGAAAATTGCTAGTGTGATATGACTCTTAGTACTCGAAAAAAATTAGCACAGCATCTTCTTCAATATATCTTCTTTACTGACTTGACCATTCTACCTTTTTATCTCTATAGATTATACCGTTAACTGTTTTCGAATTATTTAGGAACTACACGGATAATGGACCTGTTACTCTTATTCGTTTAACTCTATTCACAGTTTTAATTATATTTCTTAAATAACTGGCTATGTCCCCGACTTTGGTCGCGTCAACTGTTCGTTGTACTCCTACCTACATTATATGTCTTCTCATTTTAAATTGACTATTTTTCATATATGGCAATGGTGCAATTAGGACATTCTGCCAGTGTCAAGTTTTCTTCGTAGTCTAAAACTTATCCTATCAATGTCCAGTCCCGTCGAAGTAAGTCAGAAGTTGCTCAGTAAAGCAATAGCAGGTTTACTGAGGACAGAAGAGTACTCCTTGAAAGCACACGAGAAACGCAGTCCAACACTTTCATTTGATTATCACAAACACCGCGTACAAAAAACACTTGGATAGTTTAATAAACTATCATAAACCACAATTTAACGTCTAATACACAATTTTTACAATAATCAAACAGAAACTTTACTTCTCGAATTAAATTGACTTTTATTTAAACGAGCAGCAAAGAAAATACTAAATGCACAGCAAATCATAATCGAACGAACCTATTTTTAATAACTCAAGTAAATAACTTTAAATTACTCAGAATGCTATCATCAAGTCAACGCGGGACTCCAATTTCTTTATCAGCAGAGAACCCAAATCTAACCCACCTTTAAATATGCTGCCATCGATTTGCAGCTCCTTTCATTATATCTCTTTTAGTTTTATGCGAATAAAGTTAGACGATGAGATCGTGGTATATGGCCAGTGCAAGTGGCACTAATGACCAATGCCTGCCAATTACCAAACAATTTGCGTTTCATTTAAAAAAATAAAGTTAATGTAAGTGACAATTATATCTAAGTTTCTATAATATTCTATGTTTCATAAGCGTTTCCAAGTTCGTAGATGTGAGTAGTCAAGACGTTTTCAGTACAAAAAAAAACATATAAAAATATCTCAAAATTCTTCAGTTTTCTTTCAAAGTCGGGGGGCACGTCTCCAACGCCGCACCTACAAACAAAATTATGATGATGCATAATTAATTTTATGATAAGTTTTTGAAATTTATTTTTTTAAGAAAAACTTTTAGAATAATAACATCTGAATCTTTTATATATTCCCTTCGTTTTGATGAATAAAAAAATATTTTTTCCAAACCTTCTCAAAAGGTAAGTGACATATCCAGGGATACGCTAATATTCACCATCACGATTGATGTTGGCGTGTATCCACTTATTAGCAGGTGGATTGTCTAGTTATGTTCCATTTTTTTTTACCATAATAAAATACATCGTGACATTTTCTTATAATCATTGTTTCCTCTCGAGCACTCTCTAACTTTAACTAGTCTACTATCTTATACTATATATAACTACTCTACTAAAAAACTAAAGCAACTAGAATCAAGCATAAGAAGTTTCCCTTAAAACTCTTCTTAAATTTAGTATACAATTTAAAATCGCTTCTGCTAAAATCAATTTGTTATTACAAATACTTTAACATGATGCGAATATCTAAAATCGTTCAGGACACAATCTCACTTAATGGAAATAAACATATAATTTATTGCCGTCTCAATTACTAGACACTTACCCTTGAAATCAACCGTTAGAATTGACTTTGCGTCGGCGTCCCGTCAAATGACTCCTCATTGATCAGTCTCAATTTAACAGACTCTCTTCTTAGATTATAACTCGTAGAAATATGGCAATGCTTCACATCGACCATTAGTAAGTCTTCATTCAGTTCCACGCCGCTTCTCTCTACATCAGCAGCTGCACTTGGCTTTCTTTTATGCCTAAACGAGGTACCTCTCTGGGAGCTCGATCCTAAATAACTGTCAGTAGTCGTATTACCATTAAAAGTCTTCTCTGATGCGCCTACGCCTATCTGCTCTAATTGAATATTGCCTCTCAATTGGGTTGACGAGTCTATACACGGAATCAATAGCTTGAATTCCTTTCTAAAGTTCTCGTTCATCCACGCGTATATAAATGGATTGTAGCAAGTTGAAGACATCGCTATCACGTGTCCGATGAAGAACACCAAAAAATAATACTTCAAATGAATCGCGTAGATGTAGTAATCGTTACACAGATTGATCACATTTAAAGGCAACCACGATAACCCGAAAATTGTGACCATAGCAATCAACATTTGATTCGTCCTGCGTTTTCGATACTTGTCTAGCTCCTCTTTACGAGAGTTTTTACTGGCCGCTTTCGCTTTGGCTCTGTCATTCAATTTGAAACTGACGCAAGTGTAACAAAAGGCAATCACGATGAATGGTAAAACGAATTGCAGGATCGAAGTCACTGTACCGAATATTCGACGCAGTTTTTCAGTCGGCCACGTTTCGTCGCAGAACTTTCCGATTTCTAAATCATAGTAAGTCATGAACACCGCGTACGGCAGCGTTATTGTTATGGAGAAAGTCCATATCATTATAATTACTGTTAGGCAAGTCTCGACTTTCATTCTCGGTCGAAAAGGGTAAATTATTACAAAGAACCTATCGATAGCTATAGACATAAGCGTCAATGTAGATATGTATACGCTGCACCCTTGCGCGAAAGGCATCACGTGACATAAGAGGGATCCCCAACTCCACGCTCCACGGAAAGAATAGAGAGGCGTGAAGGGGACGGCAAAGATACAAAGTAGTATGTCTGACAGGGCCAAGTTCGTGATGAACAAATTGGTGACGGTCTGCATGGCTTTGTTTCTTATTACGACGAAGCAAACTAAGATGTTTCCCAGCAGACCGAGGACGAAGATAATTGTGTAGATAACGCAAAACACGGCTTGCACCCATTTGTCGTCAATGATGTTCTCGTAGCCACTCGTTTGAGGCGACGGATTCAGACTGTCTGGCGTCGCGTTTCTAAATCTCTCTGTTATGTTACTTACTGTGGTGTAACTCAAATCAGTTTTATTCATTGTCCCCAAAATCGGTGGTTTCTTCCGTTGTAAAAAGCGGTTGTAAAGTCGTAGCAATTTATTCTCGGCCTTAAATAACCGCTTTACGAGCTTCGATGGATTTAATGTTCGCAATTGAAGGCTGAAACAAAGTGTAGATTACAATTAACATTTCTGTTCCACAAGGTAAATGTTGGTGGCATTACTTCGAAATAGGGACATAATGCCTTTAACAAAGGTATCGTCAGTGATACCTTTTTGTCGGAACAGAGTAATAATATTTCCAAAATCTACATTGAAAGCGGCAATAAGCTCAGGTATCTATACCTGAGAATCAGTCTAGAATCGTATTCGTGAGATCGCAAATTCGTTTTCTGGCCAGTTAATTTTCAATAAAATACAGTATTTTCCATTATCACTCGACGGTTAACTAAACCATCATGCCTGAGAATGAAAAAAACATCTAAGTATTTTACTCGACCCGTGTGAAACTTCGTACTGAATGCAAGAGGCGTTTTTGCCCTGCAGTTAGGTGGCTAATATTATAGAAAAGTAAATCAACAGTAAGATAGACTTTTCATCTAGTAACGATACAAAGTTTAAACAATCAAGGCACAATATAAGCTATTCAATCAATATCAGCCAATAACGTCCCACTGCATAACAAAGGTCTCTCTCTCCTTTTAATTATTAGAGAGCTTAAAGGCCTTAAAATGCCGGACTGTCTATTCCTGCCCCTCTTGCATCACTTAGAAGACTCGTGTAGAAATTTTAAAAGTAACTCCCATAGCGACGAGCAACGGTTATACCGACGCCCTTCAGGAATAAGTTGCAAATTCGAGTTATATGAAACTCTACAATATACTTCTTAAATAAATAATCTTTCAATACTCGATAACGTCAGAGAAATTGTTTCAACATTAAAGTGATATCTCGCTATTCTAAATGAAAACCCAAAGATTAAAACTTTAAATTGTGGGCTTGAAAAACAGTTGATTTTCACTTATTAACTTAGATCCCGCCATGCACGGGTATATTATATAAGCCATTAGGAAAATTAGTTAGGAGTCCGTGACAATTTCTAAGCCTACTCTACTAATAGGTATGTTTTGTATATGTTCTCATCGGACTTATTAACAATAAGTTACTTAACTTATCTAACTCATCTACAATACCATACCATCAGCCTGTCAGATTGCTGGATATAGGCCTCTCCCAAGGACCGCCACCCACACACGCCACCAGCTCTCCTCAGCCAACCACTACCGGCGACTTTCTTCAAGTCGTCAGTCCACCATGCCGGGGGGTTTCCCGCACTGGGCATAATCCTCCCAATGAAAACTCTTCTAACTTATTGTTAATTCAGTAGATAGATGAAAACAATCCACAATTTGGTAAAATTTTTAATGTTTTCAAAATCTGTTTGCTCGGACCCCACAGCCATTTTATCTCCACAGTCAAAATTGCAACATAAATCTTATAAACCTTATATTGGGCTGCCGGAACGGAATAAATTTAAAAGCAAACATTATTTATTGTTTGCTCAAACGCGAACTTGGCTATTGACTGCGAGTTTTTCATTACTCCGAAATGCCCAAGTTTTATAATCTGGTGCTCAAATTTTGCGGCGGCCGAATTGCCTTCATAGCAAGTTCGTCCCTAACACAATATTTGTGATGTCACAACTTTCTGAATCACCAAAATATTTGGTATTTGCGGAATACATTAAAGCTTTATTTTTAGTAAGGTGACTATTTTTTTGAGAAAAGTGACGATATCACTTAGTATCTTAATACCTTATTCATTAGTTTGATATACAAAAAAGAAAATAAATACGTCTCTTCTTTAATATGGAATAAATTATTTTCTACTAGCTGACCCGACAGACGTTGTCCTGACCAAATTTCAATAATACAATAATTTCAATAAGTTCATACCAAAATACCATGGAACAAAGCACTTTCAATTTTTCCCGATTTTTCCAATTTTCGCAGCAAGTTTTCCAATTTTTCTTTTCCTAAAAACCTTATTCGGACTATTACGAACATTTAAAAAAAAATACCCAAATCAGTCCAGCCGTTCTCAAGTGATGCGCTTACCAAAAAACAGCGTTTAATTTTTATTTATATAGATTAAAGACAAGCTTAAATGGTACAGCGCATATATGTATAATCATTTGAGAATTTGATGCTTTTTAACTTTGAGAAAACACAGGAAGAGCCTACGATAAGAAATTCAACTGGACATTCTAAAATATTCCTTAATACACTTAATACTTTAACTTAATATATTTGACATTTGATAACATGACATCGAATATAATGTCACAACTCTAATAATTATTTTTTTAACTGAAAGCCACAGAAATATGTTATGCAATATGAGAGTACCTCTTATAGATTTAAAACAATCGTTTCAAGCCAAATAATGTCACAATCGTCGTCGACCACACACATCACACATTGGCCATGTGGCCGGCTTTAGAATATCGCCACTCCATCTTTTCTCGTGAGTGTTGTAAAAGACAACTAAGGGAACAAAGCATAAAAAAGTGGACTCGCGAACCAGCTTGGCCAGCTGTGTGACGTTTTATGGCCATATATCTCCGATACACAAAACAATGTGCTCATATCCAGCCGCGGACGATAAAAGGCTTTATGTAAATATTACAATGGACCGATAAAATAAATTGGGCGAATTCTTCATTAATTAAGTCTCAAATATGTTTTCACCGTCAACAACTGTAAACTCGACGAAACAAAAATTTACCGCCAATTTCAGAGAGGGAATAAAATATTTAACGGTACTTAATTTATTAATGTTATGTACGACGTAATCTATACTAATATAATAAAGAGGTAAAATTGTGTGTTTGTAATCTCTGACGTTTGTTTGTTTGTTTGTACGTTGGGGTTAATCTCTGAAAGTACTGAACCGATATATTGTTATTTACTTCTGTATATAAAATCACAAATTATTCTGTTTTGCCGTCGATATGATTTTTGCGATCGATTTAACGGTATAGAAGTTGATGTGCTGCAGCGCCATCTAGTGGCGAGTTACAATAAAGTCGATAGCACAAAAATATTCTCCGTGCTCAAATACCTATGTATATTATACTAATATAATAATCTATACTAATCGTAATCTATACTAATATAATAAAGAGGTAAAATTGTGTGTTTGTAAGTATGTTGGGGGTAATCTCTGAAACTACGGAACCGATTTTAAAAATTATTTCAGAAATAGAAAGCTACATTATCAGTATCTAACATAGGCTATATTTTATTTTGAAATTTTGAATAAACCGAATATAAACCGAAGCGAAGCGCGGGCGGGTCGCTAGTAATCATATAATATGACTGATAATATTCATACTATAAAGTACCTCGTCATGATGGAATATGTAGGAATTAGTTAATATTAATATACTCTTTACTGCCTCACGTACGAATGTTTCCCTAGAAACCCCTTTAAACTCACCTGGCATGGTACATTTATTTAAAATATTGCGCAGCGAGATGGAAAATTCAATAAATTTTCATTTGCCTCGGGGTACGTAAAAGAATGGAAACTATTCTTTATATAACTTCGGAGCCCCGTCACATAGAAAGCAATTTCTATGTTACTTTCCTAGTTAAGGCATTTTATATTCTAATCTGGTGGTTACATAACACGATTCGAGTTCCAGCATTTTTGAGCTCTACATATTGGTATTGTATTTATGTAACTTATTCGCTGTTGGCTAATGGCAATTCTGCATATTCAGCATTTTTTAAATATAAAGAAGGTGGCACAGTTCACCTGGTGGTAAGGGGAACTGAAGCCAGGACACATTGTTCCGGGACACTGACGAAACATATCAACATCAATCCAGAATGACATACTTTAACACGCTCCCGGATGCACTGCCTACCTTTGGAGATTTAGAAATGGTTTTGGAGAATGGGGAAAATGGAAAGGGATAGGATGGAATGGGAATGAGCTCTGGCATATTCCACTTAATACCGAAACACGTACGTACATTGAGAGAGGATAAAATGGAACACGCAGTAATTACGCAGTACACGTAGTACGTTAATATTCTATGAGAGAGTGGTGTTTCGTCCAGTCGAGTGCGGTAAGCCCAGCAGCTTGCATAATTTTCAGAATTTCAATGAACTGATTCAATGAACACGTTATTACAATACACTGAATTAGTTCAAACTATTTCGGGAAAGAAATTTAAAAGATAGAGATCTCTTTCAAAGGCTTAAAAGTTACATAACCGAGTCGGCAGTTAGCGGAACTGGAGCAGTTGGAACCGCTTGATCAGATAATAATATTTTAATGCGGGCTAAATGGAGCAAAGGAAATCAACATAATGTGGAAGTATAATTTTGTAGAAGTATTGGCGATGGTCCAACGAAGCCCATCGCGATCCAAGATTGTAGTTCAGAGATGAGTTTGATTACCCGTTTGTTCCTCATCTCTTTTTTTATATTAAGGATGTAAAGAATAGCGATTACCAGTAACCAAACCCACGCTAGTGTAGGTATAACGTAGATAAGTATCACATAAATGGTAAGCTTAACGTATTTGCTTATATGAGATGCGCGACCCTGTGAAAGACATACCTTGTCTTTACCAATCGGTGGAATGCTACGGGGTGACTAATGGACTCTTAAGCACAGGAGGGTGTCCTCTTGACTCGTATCTATCCACCCTCTAATGCTCAACAACAAAAAATAAACGTACCTATTTATAACAAAAATATTAAAAGGTCAATCCCATATTCTTATGGAAGCCGACGATAAATAGGCTATTTAAACATAGTCCGGTTATAAATATACGTATTTAAATATACACCTGGGAGCAGGCTAGACACGCAACCCTTTGATACACCCATAGGATCAGTATTTAGTAAATAATTATATAGCCAACATCCACGCGACGAGGGCCGCACATGATGTCTCTGTCTGGAATGCTAAAACGTTTAGACAAATTAATGTGAAACGCTAACGTTAGACGTTTAGACGCTAAACGTCTAACGTTCGCGTCTAACAAAAACCGCTTCGATGTGCTGGAAAGAATTCATTATTACCGTCATCGTTGAATCTTGTACTTGTACTTGATGACAATAAATCGGCCTATAACGTCCCACTGTAGGGCACAGGCTTCGCCTAGAAAATGAATAGTAGTTTTCTAATCTACCACGCGGGTCCATTGTGAATTCTCAACCACGATAATTTCCTCGAGATCTTTGTTTTCCTTCGCCGCCAGCCGAGGCAGTGATAATTTTCAAAATCCGTACTTAAGTAATTCTATCTTAATGTTACCACTTTGATAATATTACAATTTAGATTTAAAAAATATATTTTATTCATTTTTACACTTCATTTCACAATATCAAATAAAAGGCGAGCTTAATGCCACGAGGCTTTAAAATGACATGTATAGAATATAGATTTCTGAAATAAATGAATTATTATTAAGTAGATACTCAATGGTACGGGCCGAGTATTTGAATTCCGGAATTTGAGATATCACGGATACAATACGGTATAATTCATTACGCAATGATTAAATGATACAAATTTCAACCCGGCTTATATGCTACTCCATTATATTATTATAATCCTACATCCGTTTATATACAGATTAACACGTGCGTGAATAAATTAGTTGTATACTAATTCAAGTGATAGGCTCGTATCCTTCAGGCAGCATGTTAAGTGGTCCACAATCCTTACTAATAGAATAAACGGTCTCATAGTGATTAATGTTATTATAGCATGTATTATTAGTTAATCCAGCAAACATCGTAATTAGATACGGTTTGAGTGGATTAAACAACATATGAGGTAAGATTATGAGCTAGACTAGATTGCCGTGAAACTAATGAAAATTTTCGGATATGTTAGGTTCCCGCGTGGAGTTTCTGGTCTCCCATCGAGCGCGTTCCCTAATGGTGGATAAGGGAACGCCGTCCAGGTGGGAGGTACCGGGGTAGCGCGGCGCGAACCAAAACCAGAATGAGGCGGTTCTCTGCGTGTCCCTCTGACTAGCACTACCTCCGTCACAGAGCTAATGGTATTTTTCTACTTTTATCTCTATATTTATATGCATATATTATAAGTATTACATTTATATTATCTTATTCATATGTATGGTCTATATATTTAATATCAATTTTTTAGTACGTATATCTGTATATTTTATGTTTCGTTTCTCGACCTCTTGGGTCGGTAGTTACCGTTCCTTCCACCCTGAGTCCCTCAAGGAAGAGAAGGTTCGGCTCTCCCAATTTCTTCACCCAAAACTTTTGACACTATTGTTATTGTGTGTATGGCTGCTTGTTTTTGTAAAATGTGGGTATTTATTTTTGATTCCAGCATGTCACAATACCTGGTTAAACTTTTAGCAATCACACCGGTTGCTCCTATCACTATGGGGACTATTACTGTCTGTGTGTTCCATAATCTAGATATTTCTATTTTGAGTAAGTGGTGTATAATAAGTTTTTCTATTTCTTTTGGACCTATGTTATAATCTGAGGGTATTGTGACATCAATAAGGTAGGTTTTATTTTCATATATTTATAGTATAAGTATATCATCAATGCATTATTATATTATTATTATTATTTATAGAGATGAATTAAACTTTACTATAGGTATGAGTTCTTTTGTACCCGCTTAAATTTTTCACATTTAACCAAAGGTCGACTGGTAGAGAATGGTCCCGTCTAGAGGCGGGACCGAGGGTCTTAACTTAACCGCCCGGACCGCGAGGAAGACAAAACCTCTATAAAAAATACTCCGGCTGGCACCAGTCGTATGTGTTCAGCCCTGGGATTGTGCTTGGGTTGCCTAGGCACAGGGGGCAGTGCCTGGGTGGACAGAGTATTTCCCCCATTGGCCGGCAAATATTTGATCGGGGGCTGCTCAAGCGGGCCGCCACCGTCTGGGTCGCGGACGAATGCGAATAGCTCTCCCGTAACCCCAGCACAAGGTGACGAGGTGGAACACCGTGGGGGTTTTAGCCGGTAAAGGTCCGGCATAACCCTTTCGCCTCTTACCAGAGCGGAGGGGTATCCATGAGAATTTCCCCACGTATAAAAAGGTTAGGTTCGGTCATAACATAATAACTACAACATATATAGGTATAGAGAACTATAAAAATAAAGCGTAACTATTTTAGTTTAATTTAACGATATAAATTATCGACTAATCTAGCGTTCACACAAATAAATACTCTTTTGCAGCTTGTTATCAATTCTAATATATCAATAGATAATTTACTCTAAAAATGTTTTTTATTTATTTTTCCCTTAAACGTGATTGAAGTAGTGGATACCCTTTGAAATACGTATATACAAAATACTCATAATTCATTTAGTGGAAAGAAATGTAATGAAACGAGGAGTAACAGTATTAAAGATTTTTTTTATAGAAAAAGGCAGCAGACGAGTATACAGTCCATCTGATGGTAAGTGGGTACTGTAGCCCATGGACAACCGCGATACAAGCCAACTTCGGTCCAGAACGTCAAACGTTGGCACGCCCATAGATGCGCTGTGCCTACCTTTGCGGATTAAGGAATGGATTGTGAGAAAGGGTTGGGTAAATAAAGAGGAATAGGATGGGATGGGAATGGGCTCTGGCATATCTCACTCACTCTCCCCCGATGAATAAACAAATAATTATAAATAAACAACAACAATGTTAGGATAATATCAGCCTGTAATGTCCCAGTGCATGGTACAGGCCTCCCCTAGTAAATTACTGGTGGATTTTGGGACCATAATCCACCACACGTGCTTATTGGTGAGTCGGTGGTATCCTCAGGATATTTTTTTTAAAATCCTTACTTAAGTAGAAACTCAAAGCTACGTGCTGAGGATTTTAACTCAAGACCACACGAATTTGAGTTGGGTATAGATCCCTAGGCTGTATCATTGCTCTAAACAAAAAAAGCATAATTAAATGTTTTGACAATACACTGACGTAACTCAGAACCAACTCAGAACATGAGACAATTAACTCAGAATGAGTGGCCCTGAATATATCATAACAACAATATTACCTTACTAGGAAGAGATGACATATAAGGCAGAATAAATCTATACCTATACATAAAAATGGATGTTGGTATATCTGAGATTAATAGACTTCGACACCGTTTGACCGATCACCATAAAAGTTGGCACATATATGTATTTTTTCATGGAGAAGGTTTCTATGTTATCCACTTTATTGTAACTTGCCACTAGATGGCGCTGCAGCACATCAACTTCTATATCGTTAAATCGATCGCAAAAGTCATATCGACGGCAAAACAGAATAATTTGTGATTTTATATACAGAGGTAAATAAATATACACAGGCGGGACAACGTCTGCCGGGTTTTGCTAGTAGAATATAAAATTGAAAAACATAAATGTTCAGCGTTTGCCCGGAAGGTATCTGTGTGGAAGCATTAATAAATGAAAACATTGTAGGATGTACCTCGACGGTTGCGAAGACATTTGTTATTATGAGTTATTTTTATATATGCGTTTATTGTCTTTAATCGCAGAAACCGTGGGCCTAATATGGATTGGTGGATTACACAATACACATATTGCAGATTTTTCTTTATTTCTGAAGCATGCGGTTTCCGCACTATATTTACTCCTCATCGCCAAGCTAGTGCCAATTTTAAAAAAATCTATTCACATTGAAGCATTTTTTAAATAATGCCGTCTGACTAATGACGGTACAACTAAAGAATTATAATGTTCCGTACCACTAGTAATTTATAGAGTTAGCTGTCACAGCTATTTTATTGCTATAATAAGTATAGAATCAGTATCATTTCCATCAAATGATGTAATCCAACACTAGACAACAATAATGGAAGTTAGTAACTACGATTAAAAGACAATACAAAAATCGACATCATTTTCCCCTTTCCGCGACACTTCTCTACCAACCGGCTACTATAAAGTTATTAGATTATTTATACGAAATGACAGAAAAGAGTATTTACCTCAATATCAAAATGACATAAGTCACTAAACATAGTTATAAAGTTGTATTTCAATGTTATAAAGTCTGAAATCGCTTACAAGTAGATGCTGTTTATTTGTGTCCGTAAACATCTGAAACTAGCGGATCTTGAATGAAAGTTCTCAAGTCTTTTAATATCAGTCCATTACTTTATAACTTGATAGTATTCCAAAGTATTAAAGAGAGATAGAGAGAACAGTTATCGTTAAATAGCCTCTAGCTATGAGATATAGTTTGAGGAAAAGTTATGGTGATCTGCATTGTAGAATAATTAACACAAACATGCTATATAATTGTGTATGTATATAATTAAATTAAATTATTGGGTAACATTGATTTTGCCAGCTGAAAACCATGCAGTTATTAATAGATAGACCTAGTAAGGAATAAGTAATATATACGAAAATAAACGATTAGATTAAAATTTAAACTAAAATATCATATACATAAGTTTTTCTGAAAAAATGTTCTTAAAGTAAATTTCGGCTAAATATTACCTAAATTCTACAAATAAACGACAAATATATATATAGGCGGGTTGAAACACGTGCAGGTAACAGATACAATTATAATAACCACACAAAATGAAATAAGATACATCAAAGGTGATAAGATACCAAATATCTTTCAAAAGATAGAATAAATTACGATACAAAATCAATTATAATATTTGGGGAGACAACATTTTGAGGTTATTGATGTCAAGTAAAGGGCGAAAGGGTGCAGAAAACTTACGATAACGAGACGAAAATCGCAAAACTTCAAGGCATACTCGAACTAGCACTTCAATAAACAAATTATTGACATTCGAAATTGCAAACAAAATAGAATAACGTTTTTTAAAAGTATATTTGTTGTTGCCTGAGTTCGGAGGCAGTACGGCTCGGTGACATGCGCGTAATGATCTCCACGCATGCGCGTTATCACGGCTATAGGGGATGGAAAGCAATTATTTCTCTGAAATTTCCGCCTCGCCGATAGCCGTGTATCGGAATTTTTTAGGGTTTGGCCTGTTCCAGTCGCGTCAAAGTCGACATTGCGCAAATAAGCGTGACTTGTTACTTTTTCAACAAAAGCCAATAAAAAATGAGGGACATATTTGGAACTATTCATAATTTTAGATGAAGCTTATCACTCGTTTATTGTTTTTTCTTTCAACAACGTTAGTAATTTATTGAATGACACCTGCTACACCAGAAAGCATACGGGTGCGCCGCCGACCTTGCATTATCGTTGCTTAATGGAAAGACCTCTTGAGGCAGTTCGTTCCACAGCCTACAGGTTCGCGGTATAAAATAATTTACTATCCGAAATTAAATTTTAACAACAAATATCAAGTTCACGGTTTATATTATACAGAGTAATTAAAAATTTAGGCTTTGAAAACAATATTTCGACTAAATTAAATGTAAAACGAATTACAATATGCAGAAAAGTGGAATTATCAACAGTTATGTCATTTTCCTATATTCAAATTAGTATTTTTGTTATCGATATCGACTGTTACCAACTAGACGGGCCCGGAAGAGTTCGCAACCAGGCTATTGTGTACGCTGACAGCGGACGTGGCGCGGAAATCGTGACAAACTATTTTCCTCCATTGCGATATTGCTTTTACAACTATCTCTGCCTTACGGCGTTGTTTCTCGCTTGCCAACAAAAAGAAACAAACTTGTAAACAAATAACATGACCATTTTATCACCCACAGTATCTTCAACAGCATAGGTATATTAAGGGCGCATAACGCTTACATGAGAGCGCACTGTACCCGTCGTGCGTAGCGGATAAACTCGCGAATCTTTCGTATATGTGTAAGATGCTACAAATATATCCGGAATGACTTCTTAAATTCAGATTTATTGATAGGTTTTTAACCTAATGTTTTAAACAACCAAGGGCATAAGAATAAATAATAACTTATTTATTTTTAAACCAAGTGTCCTCCGGCCGCCCTGTTAAATGTTAATTTTTAAATCAAGGGTCCTCGGGCCTCCCTGTTAAATGTTAATTTTTAAACCAAGTGTCCTCCGGCCGCCCTGTTAAATGTTAATTTTTAAACCAAGGGTCCTCGGGCCTCCCTGTTAAATGTTAATTTTTAAACCAAGGGTCCACCGGCTTCCCTGTTAAATGTTAATTTTTAAACCAAGAGTCCTCCGGCCTCCCTGTTAAATGTTAATTTTTAAACCAAGGGTCCTCCGTCCTCCCTGTTAAATGTTAAGTTCCCCTTTATCCTTTAATGCAAGGACCATGTGTACCTACTCGTACATATTCCTTAGGTAGTATCCATAAGGATCGTGTATCAACTTACCAAAAATAACTACATTTAAAACTTCTTTAAAAAACTCATGCCTACAATGGTTAATTAGAAACATCAAAGTCATTGGTGTAAGACAGGTAAATTGGTGTAAATAAATGGTCCACGGGGTCCTTAGACTGAATTATAAACCTGTATTCAGCAAGGTATTCCGATTGTTTAAGATTTAGCTTAAATACTTCTTCAAATTCTTCTACTAGCTTACTGTGTTGAATGGTAGGGGGAGTGCATGCTGCATTCCCACAGCCGCTGGGCGCACTCGATTGACCACGTTACCCCTCTGTCATAGAAGACTACCTTGAAATGTATTGCATTTCCTACTTTATCGTATTTTCCCGATGTACGTACGTGTTTTGGTAGTAAGTGAGATATGCCAGAGTCATTTCTAATTCCATTCTCTCCCTCCCCATTTTTCCAATCCATTCCTTAAACTGGAAAGGTAGGCAGCGCATCCGGGGGCGTGCCAACGTTTGTCATTCTGGACTGATGTTGGCATGTATCGCGAATGTCTATGGACGACAGTATCCATTTACAATCGGGTGGGGCTGTATGCTCGTCTGCCGCCTTTTTCTATAAAAAAAATAAAATTAAAGAAATAAACACTACCCTAGCACTTTTTTAATCATAAAGTCATAGAAAACAATAAGCGAGTATTCTTGTTAACAACTTTTCTTTTAAAAGAACAATGCCTACTTCATTTTAAACTTCACAGTACTTTTCTCGCAAATGACCTAAAAGTACATTACAGCTCGGTTTCAGTTATTAAAGCGCTGTTGCTGCAATATACCCCACGAGACAATGATTTCAAATCAAGCGAAACTGACGATGTCTGTTTCTCTGTAATTTCTATAACTTAGACCAACCATCAGTCTACGTCTATCCATTGCTGGATATAGGCCTGTCTCAGGGCTCGCCACCACACGAGGTCTTCAGCTCTTCTCATCCACTCACTACCGGCAAACTTCTTCAAGATACCTAGAACACATAGATATTTATTTAATCTGACACGAAACCCTATCCCAAGCATATCTGACTCGCTCTTAGCTGGATTTAATTGCCCTCTACTTGTCACAATGGCCGTGAACTAACACCAAATATACAGCGTCATTTCAATTCAAATCAGTAACCTTGTAAGCAAAGGCTCTTCAACTAAAACCTTTTCAAATTATCTAAAATAAGGGTCCTAATTAACATAAGACTAAGTGTTTCCCCACAAAGGCCATTCTGATAAAATTCTGATTTACCAGACGCCAGGTGTCTATAAGATAGACTGCAGCTGCGGTAGTGCCTATATAGGCCAAACTAAGCGTACAGTTGAGGAAAGGGTCAAAGAACACATCGCAGCTGTAAGACACCGCCAAATTAGTAAATCAGTAATAGCCGAATACATTCTCAACGCTGGAAAGATGGTATAAACTGTCGTCGCCGTGGAATTTAAACCTTGCGATTTATCGCCGAATACGTCCGCGGAAATTAGGTAGTGTGTCGCAGCCTTTCCGAATATGAAGATCAAATGTAGGTATTGATGAAACTGTTCACAGCTCCCATCCTAGATTAACCCGCCTCTTCAGTCAACTCATGAAAATGGCCGATTTACAATAAATAAAATAATTATGATTAAATTTGGTCGCTTCTCCGCCATCAACCATTAAGTGCATGTGTACTGGAAATTTCTTTCGCACAAATTCTGTGACTTCTCAAATATTACGATTTCTGCGATAATATGACAGCATCCGGACCCAACCCTCGTTTTCTTTGACATGTGCTCAGTACTTGTTGCCATCGAGCAATTACCGATACTACAATGATGACGTCACTCTGTGACAGGCAGTGACAGGGGTCTTGCATTAAGTTTAATCATAAGTTATACCGCCCTTGCTTGCGCAGTATTCTGGTTCCAGTTATTATAGAATTATTTAAAACATCAGACGGGTGAACGGGAGGCAGAGGGTAAATGTTTTCTACTTCTATTTTATTGGCTTCATCTACTCATAGATGCAGGATCGTTTGCTGACTGCAACGACAAACATTTACATTGAGCGAGGAAGAATCAGAACCAATTGTTAAATTTAGGGTACCGAGATATTATCCCGAAATATAAATACAGTTTTGGAATCTCAAATTTTAACCGCTATTTGTCATTTTATACATTGACGGATCACTAACATTTTAAACATTGATCGGATTCTAAACATTTGCCGGTTTTTAATTTCAATGGACATTGACCGACTTTTAACATTTTGTTACATTGGCCGGTTTTTGACATTTTGTACTTTTTAATAATTCGCATTTTTGGTACACATTTTGTCTACACGAGTAGAAATAAAAGGTAAACAAAATCTTATAATTTTACTCGTTTAGACCCGATTTACAATATAAAATTTTGTACAGTGATGTTTTTGATTTTTTGAACTTTGACAGATTCTCAACGTTTTAAATGTTATGTGTACCTACATGTTATATTATGTTACACATATTTTGCAAAAAAAATTAGTATGTGTGTGTGTGTGTGTAACATACATTAGTGTGAGAGTATGTGCATATATGCTTGTGTGAAAGAAAGGATGTCGAGTGGGTTTTAGCGATTTTGTTTTTATCATAACATGCTGTAACATCTTATTTTCAAATAAATTAAAGAATCCACTAAAATATCATTATCAGTGAAAATAGACAATAAGGTCCCTTTCCTCCGATAATGTCGAAATATTTAACGACCGATTAGTTCAGGTGGTAGTGACTCGCTGTGTAAAAGGTCCCGAGGTTGATTCCCAGCCGGACATTCATTTATTTAAAGACTCGTTTTGTTTGTTTGGGTCTGGGCGGTGAGTCCGTTTTTGTATGTGTATCTGGACCCACGACAGCAGGAATTCTAATGTGGACCCATTGAACGTGGCGTTATTTAAAAAAAAACAGTTTTACTCATTACTCATGTGAGCTAAATGCCGACAGCAGCGTCTAGACGCCAGACATAATGTAATATCGACAAATGTTTTGGCATTTCACTCTACGACTACATAACGTAATTACGTACAAAAGTACGTATACTCGTAAATGGAGCTATTGTCCTTAGAAAATTCCCGACACACGTCGAATAGGTTCCATAAGCCCCACCTCTACGATTGTACATCACAAATGTGTGCGTTCATTAATCATCGCCTCGTCTCTGTCATCATCATAAATCTCTCCTATTGTGGCAAACGAAATTATTTCAATTTTACTCGTCATTGTTGAATGGTGCCTAAGACCTAGTTTACACAGTGCAATACTAACGTGAATATGAAAAAAAAACATTTGGAAAATGATTTTAAGATAATTGTAGGCTGTGATCATTTTTTTAAAATATATAGGATTCAATAAAAAAATGCCCGCATCTTACCGAATAGCCTTCGTGAAAACTGACAACTTTTTATTTATGTATACTTATACTGATGTATGTATAGGTATATTTCATATATTTTCTAAAAATGTTTTATATTTTTTTTAGATAAACGATGATAGCCTAGAGGTATCTATATTCGACTCACATTCGTGTGATCGTGAGTTCAAATCCTCGGCCCGTACAACTACTGAGTAACTATTTAAGAGTACGCATTTTTGAAAATGGTGAGGAAACCCGCTAAATCCAGAAATTTAAAAAAATCGAGTATGTGATCAACCAATCCGCACTAGGCCCGCGTGGTGGATTACAGCCCGGAACCCCCCCCCCCCCCCCCCCCCAGTGATTTACTAGGGGTGGCATGTGACCTGACGTTATAAGCTGATACAAGTATACAAAAATGTATACTTGTATCTAAAAAGAAGAAAAAGAAAAAGATATCTAAAAAGATAGAAGCTGTTTATGAATGGAATGAAGTTTGCGACGTTGCGGTTCGTAGCAGCGTATAATGAGTACTACAGAGTAAAAAAGTCAGAGATTTCATTTAAAAAAAATACCTTTTGTGGGGAATATATCAAGTTTATAAAAGGATAGTAAAACAAAAGTTATTACATGTACTGATAGAAACTCAGTGTTAAGAGTATGCAGATATTTATATTTATCTCTGTATAAAAAAATCACTGAAAGTAAGTTTATAATATAAAATAAAACATCTTGGCAAAATATTAATATAAAATTCACAAATTAGAAAGGACAGCTTTACTGTTATCACGCAATTAAATACAGTTGTATTTATCTATTTAAACGTGTCTTAACACGAATGTATACCTTATTTATTTTACCCGACGTTTCGGTTGGGTTTCACCAACCGTGGTCACGAGCTCACTGAAGAAGCGGTTAGTCGGGGTAGGCGGGTAGATAAATATGTGTGAAAAACGCAAAAATCTCAAATGTTATTCAAATACAATTGTTCCAATACAACCAATCATGAATAATGCAGAAAGTATTGCAGCACAATATTATTTTTTTCAATTTCGAGAATCTTATCTAAACACTAGTTATCTTAATTAAATTATTTGCGAACCGCAAGTATACTTGTAATTGTTCGAGAAGAACTGTTTAGCCGAGTGTTTACCTAAAAGATTTAATGTAAGGAATTCGAAGCAGTTTAATACTGACAAAACCCTCTAATAGTCTATTTCCTCCACATTGATTGATCGTTCAACATTGTTATTATTTAGCAATCGTTTATTTTCTTTCAAGAAGGAATCGGTTGAAGGTTGGAGATACCAACCTTGGTTGGTTTTGCTGGTTGGTTTTGATTGTCTAAAAAAGGGTATTAAAACAAGCAGCAAAAAATACTAAATAAACATGACACCACGATCAACAAAACCACCTATTTTGAGGGAAAAATGTCGATCGACTACGTCACCACGGGCTCTTGTGCCTTACCAGTGCAGATCGCTTCTCAGGTCACTCTAACTTACCCTCGTATCAGGCTAAGGTACCCGCTATTCTAGAGCGTGACGATGGCAAGAAACCGGATGAGATGTCCCTTGTTCCGTGAATTATTCGACGACCCCTAGTGTGGGACGCAACTTATGTAGACACCCTGGCTCCTTCCCATCTCCAGAGGACCGTGGATAAAGCTGGCGCTGCCGCAGAAAGGGTGGAAAATGCAATTCCCATAAATATAGGGACATCGGCACCAACTACACTCTTACTCCCTTTAGTATTGAAACCCTAAGCCCGAAGGGCCCTAGTGCGTATTGTATTTTTAAAGACATAGCGAAGCGCCTGGTTGACACCACTCGTGACCCCAGGGCCAGTATTTACCTCGCTCAGCGCATAAGCGTAACAATTCAACGGAGTAATGTCGCCAGCATATTGGGTACTTTGCTACAAGATTCCGAAGCTAGCCGATAGTCTCTTTATAAAGGTCGATGTGTATTACTTGCGGCCGGGAAATGTAATTGTTTTCAAAAAAAGCAGTTTCAGTAATTGTGTACTCGGTCTTAGTCCTAATTATTTTGATTTATTAGACCACGTACCGTGAAACGTATGTAGAGGTGTACTGACGACTTGAAGAAAGTTGCCGATAGTGGCTGGATGAGAAGAGCATAAGACCTTGTATAGCGTCGAGAGAAGGCTATATCCAGCTGTGGAGAGACATATGTTGATGGTATGGTAAGGAATTACACATTACACTTCTAATGGATTTTATTAGAAGACAGTTTACAAAATCTCAAATGTTATATCATTTGAGATTTTCGTTTTTTTTCACACATATTTATCTATTTAAACGGGTCCTAACTTAACGCCAACGTTTACCTTATTTATTTTACTCGATATCGATACATCGAAGTTGAGTTGTGAATAGGATTTTGCAAGGTCGGCGGCGCGCCCGCATACCCCCTGGTGTTGCAGGTGTCCATGGGCGGCGGTAACACTTACCATCACGTGGGACCGCTTGCTCATCCGCACACTAGTATATAAAAAAAAAACAACCATTGGTCATGAGCTGACTGCAGAGGCGACGTGGACTACCCCACGTCGAGAGTTGCGAGCAGTTTCATCAACTACCCGCATTTGGTCTTCATATTCCGGAAAGTTGCGGCACACAACACTTACATTATCAGAAGTAGCGTCAGACAAAAAGTCGCTAGGTTTAATTTTATTAAATTTATACTATATTCTTCTGGCGATTCTTCACGGCTGCGATATGTTCCTTAACCCTTTCTGCTACGGTGCGCTATGTTTGGCCTATGTATGAGCTACCACGCAGGAGAAGTTATCAGCATGATTCCATACATGTTCCATTTATTTTATCCATCTAATAAAAATAAATCAGTGTATAGACATCAGAAAATAGACTTTGCAATATATAATATAGCCTTACCGCTACAGCGATCTCTTCCAGTCAACCATAGTCACCTATAACAAAAAATTAAATTGTTATAATATTTACCAGATACCTACAGCATCAACCCCATCATTGGAATTCAATATAGGACGGCACATTTCTAACACATTTCTGATTGAATACCTATCCAGTAAATAGAGGGTCATCGCATCGCACAAAATGTAAGTTTTCGGCTCGATTTGGTCATTGAACACCTTTGGGAGATTTATTGACATTTCTCGACCTTTATTTATTTTTACGGGTAGTTCCAGGGCATTTCGGGAACTTTTCCTACAGATACAGAATCTTTCTAGACACGAGTAGGTATTCCAACTTCATTGCCAATTACATAACATACATAGTTCAGTAACATGGGTATGTCGTAGTACGAAAACGTAATGCGTATCTTCGCGATAATGAAAACTCAAAACATCACGTATATGTTGCCCGTTGACGGGGTCTTTCTAAAAACATCTATCAGTTTCACGAAAATATCTCAGAAAGTTTGCGAAAAAGAAAAATATGTTCTACGGGTTCCAAATGTTTTGTTTTACATTTTGAAATAGCCAAATAGTAGATTGACGCTTAGTTTCTGCATCATACTGGTAGATCCAAGATTCGTCATCTGTGACAATATTATACACGCACCGACACGACCCTGCTTCAAATGATCTTATCATATTACAGCACCATTCGACACGAACTAGTTTTTGTGCCTCGGTGAGGTTGTACGGCATCTAGCGCGATGCTCCTGACTCGTAGATGCCCATGTAATAATTCATACACTCTCCCCGATCTAATCTGCAATCAATCTCCTCGTAGGTAATTCACCTGTTTTCACAAATTAAAGTGCGACCGCTTCTTTCTTCGTCAGCCAAACTTAATGGACCACGCTTAAATTCATTCTACCAACGATACACAGTTGCCTTAGAAGGGCACTAGTCTGCAAATGTCATTTGAAGTCTAATAAAAGAATCTTCAGGTTTTAAAGAACATTTAAAATCATACAAAATTATAACGCGGTAGCTCCGCCCCGTTCCCGTCGAATATCCATTTTTAATTTGACACGATATTTTAATTCAGCTCGTAAAAAGATATGAAGAGGAATTTGAATTTCAAATGTTTTGTTTGTATGTTATAGATAGTCATAGTTTTAATTGACATCAAAACCAGCCAGTTTTCCATGGGTAAAAACTCTTTGCCGGAAAACTTTCTGAGTAGCCTGATGTGTATAAGATAACGAGAAGTCTATCAATTATGAAATAAGATATCTCAACGTCTTCCTCCTTAAAACGATGAACTGGTCGATAAATGTTAAGAATTTTAGGATTGTTCTATGACAAAACCAACTGAATATTGATTTTATACGAGTGATACGATTTAAACAATTTGACAATTTCATTGGTTACCCACTTTGCTTCCAGTATCTAACGTAGATTTTATCACAGCACTAAAAGCAAGTTATCCAAGTTGTACAAAAGTTGTAGAAGCCACAAGGTAGTAAACAAGTGAAGTCGAAAAGTACACAAACAAACAAAATCAAAGTTTAAATGCTCCTTATTGCTCCAACTTTAGTCAGCAACTTGCGAAATGTGTAAAGTCGCAAGCGTGTTCTTCACTCATTCACACTGGAATGCAACAGGCTTCAAACTAAACGTCTCTTAGATGATATTAATCAACTACCTATATTTGTGTTTTGAAAAGGTAAAGCTCGTGACCCATCGTGCTCACAGCTCAGACCTTGCACTATGTGACTTCTTTCTTTTTCTGAAAATCAAAGATATTATTAGAGGTTTGACATTTAAGGAACCAGAAGAGGCAGTGATGACTTTCAACCAACATGTTGATGACATGCTCTCAGGTAAGTGGAAAACTGAATCGAGCGAAAAGTGATAGAGCGAATGAAGGAATACTGACAATGGATCGTTTTAACAGATCGTGTGTGACGGCCATAAGAAGCCTAACAATATTAAACAGGGCGGTGCATTCGCTATGACGTTACATACCTCAAAGGACTCTACGACTGATGTACCTAACCTATAGTAACCAACTTACCATTCTGAAAACTGCCTGCTTTTACTATTCCAAAAAAACACCACATTATTAAAAGCATATTTGATGAAATTTCTACGTTCTGTAGATAAACATTTAGTAGCTACTTACCCGATCTTGACACCTATATTAACACTCATCAGGCCTTTTCGCCGAGGTCACAAAAGCTATTGGCAAAGTATCTAATAAGAGGTTGACATAAGGTTGATTGCCACCATCCAAATATGTCGTTATGAAATATCGAGTTATTGTCTTTTTATGCCCGGGGACGCCTTTTTTATGTACCTATTGTAACAAAAAAATACCTATCTTTACTATCTTTCTATGTTTAACATGTGTTCTCACAACAAGTGAAAGAGCACACGTTATCTCTGTTATATTTAAAATATGTATGTATGTGTATACCTATATATAAGTATATATATGTTTGTGTGTATATAAAATAATAATAGATTATTAGTATATAATAATTGTATTATAAAAGTAGTATTTATAGTCGTGTATTTAGGTACGCATTATGTCTGCCCATTTCATTGCTCATTAATCGCCAGGTTTGCTGGCAGAAATCCCCCAAGCACGCAAATAAACACGCCTTTTGTACGTATTTTCTTTTGTATCATTTGTGTGTACAATAAAGTATAAACAAATAAATGTTTAAACAACAAAAATAATGTTTTTTTTTGTTTAAACAAAAGAAAAACGAACGAGTATACCTTTAAAGAAATGTTTAAAGAGTGGGAATCGTATCCTTTACAGATAGAAGCACCAAAATGGGCTGACGGTCGTCGTAATATGATACTGAAGGGGAAATTGTTCTTTTGACTTCGAAGTACCCATCTGTACGTACACATCTCAAAATATTTAGGTACAATACTTCCAACTCGTGCAAAATTATATTTCTAAAAAGGCAAATCAATACAACCTAAGCAAAGCGTACGGGATAATAGAAATTTTAAACTAGTTTCATGAACTTCCTGACGAAGCAACGTGCATTGGATGAAGTTTTAACATAAACTCAATCTTTCAACTGTCGATACAAGACGAGTCAATGCTCGGAGAAGTTTCTCTTGTGGTGCAAGAGACTAACTGACGACAAAAAAGACGTTTGACTCTTCACTATAAGCACAACAGTAACGTAACTGTTTGAGAAAATCGACGGTGGAAGGGTTGGTCTGACTTGTACTCCATACGGATTAACCATTACCTCCACCTGGGCCGGCTATAGAATACCGATACCTTATTTCCTTTCGTGATGGTCATAAAAGGTGACAAAGGAATAACAAAGCCGCTACCACAAGCTCTGAAGAACTACACCATTTATAAAAGAGTGGACTCGCCCCTTGCTTGGCCAGCGTGGCTTTTTAAGGCCATACATTCGTCATGTATGAGAATGAAGTGAATGAATGAATGAATGTGAATGAAGAGGCCCCAAGTCCATTTTTTTAAAAACAATATTTTTTTATTTCTGTTTCATAAAAATCAGATGTTACAGTGTGTTTCTAATAACATAATCTTGAAATAACGGAAGTTTAAATTAGAATATCATTTCTTTTATAGGGAAGTAGGCGGACGAGCAAGTGGTCCCACGTGATGGTAACTGTTACCGCCGCCCATGGACACCTGCAATACCAGGAAGTGTGCGGGTATGCCGCCGACCTGACTAAATCCTATTCACAGCTTTCCTGAAGAACCCCATATCGTAGCGTAATGTTTGTTCCGCAGCCTACGGGATTTGCGGTATAAAATTTATTTTGCACCGAACAGTACGCAGCACCTTCGTATCGAGAAAATGCGGATGCACGGCACTTATGCGACGGGAGGTGCGGTTGTAGAAATCCGAGGTGGGAATTATATTCAACGATTCTTCAGAGCATTCCCCATTATACAGGCGGTAGAACACGCACACCTCTCCACACGCTTAGGGGTTCGCCCATAATCAAATCATAATCAAAATGAATAAGTCCCTGCTGACAGTAAAGGTGCCTTTGCTCAGATTACGTCACATTGTCATAAAAAATGTCGCCACCTCTTTTGTCTTCAACCACGTACCAAGTTAAAAAGTCAATTTGTTCCCAAGTTAAACGGAGTCAATATTAAAGGTGAGCCTCATTTCATGCCCCGACGCTGCTGAACTCACTGATTACAAAACGATGGCCTTTTGTGGATAGCTTGTTATATCAAATTGCATTAAAGCAATTTTGCAGTTGTAATTTTGACGGATTGATTTTTTCAATAGAAATCTGGTAGCAGACGAGCATACAGTCCACATAGCGAGCGGTAAGTGGATACTGTTGACCATGGACATCCACGCCAACATACATGCCAACATTAATCCAGAATGACAAACGCTGTCACGTCCCCGAATGAATTACTTTTAGCGAATTTAGAAATGAATTTGGAGAAAGGATAGAGAAAATTAACAGGGATAGGATATTATGAGATGGGAATGGGATCTGACATATCTCACTCACTACCGAAACACTTGTGCATTGGAGGAATAGGATAATGTGGAAAATGCTGTACATTTTAGTGTAATCTTCATTGTGTATTTGTACTTGTACATAATCATATTTTTTTTTAAACAAACACTCGTCGTTTCTTTATAAACAAGTACGTAACCTGTCAAACTCTCGACCAACCAATAAAGCCAGCAGTTTGTACTCAGTTTAAACTCTTAAGAACTCATTTAAGCATACATACAAGTTGCGGATTTAGTGCATATGTTAGCAGTTAGTAGAGAACATTAGGCGGACTAGCGAGGAGTTAGTACTAAACGACCTGCAAGCATTTACGATCGTTAGTGCAATGCTGACGAGGAAACAGATTTATGTAAGCGTTTTCTGAACTCATTTTGAGTAAAACCAAATAATAAATGGTAGATATTTCTCATTCCTGAGGTATTTATTTATTTATTATTGCGCTTCTTTTTTCAAAAAGTAATTCACCAGAAAATAAAGAAATATGTGTGTGTTTCATTTCCTAAACGGTAGAACTTACAATTTACAGTAGAAATACCGCTGGTGGAATGCACGAAGATAAGCTTCTTATTTATTATTTCCTATCCTGAGGGCGTATTATGTTAACTACGTTGGAATTTAGATACAGAACATAATTTTAAGTATGTATTTTGTATAAATTTTATAGTCGAAACTAAATTGAAATGAAAAGTTCCTATTATACACAATGTTTAATGCACCCAATTTTTGTTCACTGTCTAATATCACAATTTGAAACACATCCAGAAAATTAATAATTTTTAGTTGTAATTTAGATAGACGTACAATTTGACATTATCGTTATGCCAAATTCTGCCCACCTAAACTATCGTGTTTATTTCTAAAGTGATTTATCGTTACGTTTCTATTCTAAAGTTATGGTGTATTTTGGTATCAATTACACCCATATTCCCTCGACTCAATTTAACCTCAGTCTTTGATTTTTGTATTCTAGTGTCCAAATGAACTAATATAACACCTATGTTTAGTTATATGCACGGTGGGGCAGGTTTGGGCGCTTGCCCCCCTCTGGCATTTGGAAGAATAAGTAACAGACAGCATTACATTACCTCTATTTAAATAATAAAAAAATTGGTTGCTTTGCCCCACCCTGGATGAACCCGTACCCTTGGCTATCTGTACACTTTTTAAGAAAAATATAATAAAAAAAATAGGAGTACTCTAAATTTAATGAAAGTATTCGTCAATTAATCAAAACTTTTGTAATTATTCACGTCTCAGGACTCTCATAAGTCTCTACCTAAGCTAAACAAATTCCTTTAAATACAAGTACAAATATTTGGTAACTTCGTACCTTCCACAGAGTAATAAATAATGAAATTCGTGTACATAGGGACTGTGCATAAACTTTTGGTTAAAGCCAAAGGAACAATAGACACACAATTATAATAAAAAAGTAGATACAATTTTTCACCGTAATACTTTCTACTACTTTAAAGCCTTTTTAAAGTATCAATATAGCATGTTAAGACAACCGTATATAGCGCACTTTCAATGTCAACACTTTAAATGGCGCACTGTGTATCTTGTACTCATATTCTTTATCAGTGGATAAATCACTTTCAAGTACAAAAGGTACTGAGTATAATTTATAATTAGTTGGACGCATTAAATATAAAAAAATGGACAGTACAATATCGACACAGTAGTATATAGTAACATCAAAGTGAATAATGGAACTGAATTTAAAAAAAAATCTACAATGCATTTTAGACAATTTGCCTTCCTGTTTGCTTTTTGGACGATATACTCCTGAAGGTTCATAACTTTATAGATTTTTAATATGCCATCTCAACTAGCAACTAAAAATGTCACTGTTGTTAAACGAAAAACGCAAATCTACTTGATATTTGTACATAGATCTTACAAACGCGGCGTGTCACTTTCCGGCCCTAATACATCGACACCTCACATTTTGTTATAAAAATAAATGAGGCAATCCAGAAAAAAAAATTGGCACGTGAAATTTCACACACTTACTCCAGCAAGTACCAACAAATATATCCATTTCAGAGGGAGCCTGCCGTGACGGAGGGCATGACGAAACAAGTGAAAATTACAGTGTGTGGCCAGGAAGTTGACTATTCTACGTTATAAATTTTCTTAAATAACTTCTCAAGCTGGCCTTGTTGTCAAGCAGAATTTATTGCCAAGCTGATCGCGCTTTGATTCTACATTCTGACTGAGGATAACCGTCCAAATTTCCAATCAGAACCTCATTTTGGGATACGGGCTCATATTTTATGATATGTTTTGCTGTTACAATCAGATACATGTTGCAGCTGACAAGCGACGGTAACCACATAGTTTCTTTTTTATGGAAAAAGGGCTACAGACGAGCATACAGTCCACCTGATGGTAAGTGGATACTGTCGCCCATAGACATCCGCGATACATGCCAACATTAGTCCAGAATGACAAACGTTGGCACGCCCCCGGATGCGCTGCCTACCTTTGCAGATATAGGAATGGATTTGGAGAAAGGGTTGGGAAAATGGGGAGGGATAGGATGGGAATGGGCTCTAGCACATCTCACTCATTACCGAAACACGTACGTACATTGGTCATTTCCCGTAAATTTCCCTAACACAATTTTATCGTTCAATCATCATCAATATCAATGCGCGATTCATCGCTGATTCACATTCTCTCGTTTACTGGCCATCAGTTAAGAGTCTTGAATTGAAATATATTTTGATGTCTTGTTTTGTATAAATTTTAGATAACAGTCTCTATTCATGTTAAAATGTTTTTTTTTTATATATCTGAGAACATGTGTAAAAATATTATACTTTGATATTTTTTCTGATACTATTATTTGTATAATACAAAACATGAAAATATTTTGTGTTGTAACAAATACTCTACACATTATTTTGATACTATCTATAGAACTCGGAAAATCATGAACTATTTTGAACGCCTCTTATGAAATTTACTACATATTAAAAACTACTTGGCGCGGTTGATAGTACCTACTTTAGATGCTGTGCAAAAGGTCCCGGATTCAATTTCCGATCGGACATACCTTTGTTTAGAGACATATGTTTGTTCTGGTCTAAATGTCAGTTTGTGTTTGTCTCTGTGTGTGTGTCTGGGCCCACGACAAGGAATCCTAATGTAGGCGTTATTTACGAGTATGCCACTCACTGCTGAATAAAAGTCTCTCTCAAGATTTCGCGACCACATACGATCTTCTTTCCTTCTTCAAATCAATACCGCCAATTTTCTTCAAGTCATAGCAATCAAGACGATTACTTCAATTTAACCTTCTTCTTCAAAACCGTTTGTGTTATTATAACTTTAAAGTATGAACGGTTTGAAACTAACATGGGGAAAGATCTCTCAATCGAAACAGCATGGTTGAAGCACGTTGGTAGATTGTTACGCTCTTTGAGCATCATAAAAGAAAAAGTAGCAGGTATAAACCTGGCAGGACGTTCAGTACAATCTGCAATATTAGCAGACGTTGCAGATCACTAACAATGTGCTTTCTATTTGCCTAACGCAGTCTACTAGGAAAAAATGAAAGATGTAAAGGTCTCAATACATATCGTCATAGAAACTGTAGTTTTATTTATTTAATATTTATTGTGCCGTGTGGCTAACTATAGAATAGCACCACCCCATTTCTTCCCGAGGGTGTTGTAAAAGGCGATTAAAGGATAATAAAGCCGTTGCCATGAGCCCCGAGGAACTGCACCACCTCTGAAAGAGTGGACTCGGCAACCCGTTTAGCCAGAGTGGCATGTTAAGGACATATATCCCTTATGGACAGAACAATGTGTGTGAATAGGCCAATGTCCTGCAGTGGACTCTGAAACTGCTGATTGCATAGCGTAGCATTGCAATATTTATTGTTCAAGTAAAGTGGTAAAATTATTAATCCATGTAAGCATATAATAGATTAGCATTCCACTCAGCATCATCTACAGCTTGTTTCCACCCTCTGCTGAGTATAAGCATCATTTCGTTTAAATGCCACCCTCCTCAGTCCTGAGCTGTTGTCGTCCATATTCTTTCCGCAACTCTCTTCAGCGATATCGACCCGATCCACCATAACGTCAAGTGACCAATACTTAGGAAATTCGGTTTTTACAATGATATACCAACCTATTATAACATTTGACCAGGCAAAGAACTCTTGACCAAATAGAACCCCTAATACAAAAGATAACAGCAATGATAACCTAGAATGAAATCGGCCCGTACCATTGTGTTTTTACAGTTTTTAAAAATATATCTAGTTCGGCGTGAAGGAATACTTCGTGAGGAAACCCACATGCCCAACTGTGAAAAATAGTGCAGCCTGTATATCCATAACCCGCACTGGGCCCGTGTGGTGAATTATGGCTCGAGACCTGTGGCTTACAGTGGGACGTTATATTGATTCCATACTGATATGAAATAAGAAAAACGTGGTATTAATTTTGAACGTTACTACTATAAATCCGTCATTAATTGTTATTGCTATGAAACCTATATATACGTAATAGGTCCCTATGGTAGCAAACAAGACTTAATAAGCGTCCAGTCGGCGACACTCGTTCGGTTCCTTTTCACTATAAATCGACAAACGTCAGTAAATTAGGACAAGGATATTATCCGGGATTTACAAAAATGTGGTTTTACATTAGCCGATACGACACCGACACGGAACCGGCACCGACGCTAATGGGACGACTTGTGAAATATGACAATGCATAGAAATATGTCGATTGTAGTATACATTGAACATGGTTAAGTAGAACTGATTTATATCCAGACCTACTGTTCCGTAACAAAAAAACAAAGGGTTGAATCAAAACGTACAAATATAGAAAGGACTACATCTGTCTGACTGTTCGCGATAATCTCTGGACCCACTCTGGCAGACTTTGTCATAGTTTTCACTGACTTGTCTCTGCACGTTAGTGTCTATTACCGAAAGGTACAATATTTTCATCAAAATCGGTACAATATTTTACAAAACAACGGGCACGGCTCATCGGACCGACTCTGGTTATAATCCTGTATAAAATACCAGCCATAACTAGTGTTGCCTGTCGTCCTGCAAGAGCTGGGAAGTCCCGTTTCTAGGGTGCTGGATATCCCATATCGTGCTGGATGTTGGGTATCACTGGATTTATGACGGATTCATATTGATTTGCTGAAATGAACCTTCCGCTACTGCCGATTCTACAAATTTCATGAATAACAAATCCATAAAGACAAAATTGAGTCCCACATTTTTCAGCCCTTTCCCGCATTTAAATTGTCGATTTCCCGCAAATTAGTGTATCGAAGCTGGCAACCCTAGTCATAAACCTGCGACACCATTGGATAACACTTTAACCAGTGTCCACGATACTTATTTATAATATTAAAAACACGATGTCAATCATTATGAACGATTCAATAGATACCTGTTCGGCACCATATCCATGAAAAGTCCATGAAATATCAAAAAGGCTAAGCATAATATGAAGAAATTGTTGCTAATCTTTCACTGAACTGCCTAATAGCATTATAGTGGAGTTTTGCGAAAGGCTTCCAACTTCCATAAATCGTGTATTTTAGTCAAGGCTACTCGAAAAACTTGTTTTTGGCAAAAATGACATCAGCTCAACAGTCAAGAAGAAAACGGGTGCGACCTGCGCGCTATGGGTGCGCGGCATAATGTTAAGCGCCCTATAGCCAAAAGAACCGCTTAACCTGCTCGGTATCCCTAAATCTAGCTGGGGGGGTGGGGGGGGACACAACGACAATTAAGGACTACACAAATAAATAATACTTTATTATGAATACATACCTTCTTCGGTTAATAGGTCCACAAAATCCCTCTTTTTTTAAGTAAGTATCCTCAAAAGAAATGAATACAAATATAGAAAATACCTCAGTTCAAATTTAAATTATTATTAGTACTTTATTAGTCTTATTATTAGCACCAATCCGCCCCGGGCCGGCGTGGTGGATTACGGCCCGAAATTTAATCGACATTGTAGTCCACATGCGCGGCGTGACACTTTAGATAGCAAAACTCAAATTTGTATATTTTAAAAATTAAAAAAAAATGTTGAAAGTAGAATTTCTTAATGGTGTCTTCTTTTGTGTTAACATTTGTAAAAATAGAAAATACGTAGGAGAAAATAAGGACAACTACTATGAAAAATGTTTTTTTATTTAAGACTAAATCCCTCTGCAAATACAAAGAAAAATATTATGACAACAAAGTCTTGTGTTATTTTTATCGTGAACTTTAAATAAATCTTACCCATTGTCCTAGGAGTATTCGCAACTCGTGAAATAAAATAAATAGAGAAGTGAAAATAAAATACCTTCTGATCCACTTCGGTACAGATCTTTAATTTTTTCTCCTATTACTCGTAATCTTCATTCAAATAAGAGAACTCAACTCCATGGAGTCGTCATGGCCTCAGGATGTCTACTTGTATCTATTATTGCCTTACATTTTTACCCGACTACGGCAAAGCCTAAGGTTATGATTTCATCAGTCTATGTTAGTATATATGTGTTCATGTGGTCTCTCGTAGCTCCTAAAACACATGTCTCATTTTCACAAGTGATGTGTCGTTGGATTCGTCTTGATGTTCACGAAAATACACGTAGCAAAAAAAAATGCAGACAAATGTATCGCATTTAGTATCAAATGAAAGGCCTTCGTATGCACATTCCAAAAATCTATAATTTATGTATATAAAAAGGCACCATTTTCCCGTGAAGGTTGAAAAATAGTAATAATATAATAAAATATGAAAAATAAACATTACCTAACTCTTTATTTGTTAAAAATGTATGTAACCCCCTTATAGGTAGGTAAATGTGATGTCCTTTCTCAAATAAATAAGACAAACTAATGATGATGTGGGACTACGGCTATATCAATACCGATATTTATTTCAATAATGAACGTGGTAACTTCAAATGGTGTTTGAAGAATTTTCATAATATTAGAGTTAATATTAGATTCGTGGACAAAGAACAATTTTCTTTTGAGAGCGGATTAAGTACATTTTATCACACGAATATATTTGGTTCTTATTAGTGCCATTCTAATAACCACAGTGTAATCTTGTTTACAAATTTTGTAGAGACATTTGGAGTCGGGTTTTAGTTTATTAACTTTATTTTTTGAAATCGTGTAATATATTTATTTTTAAAAAGGTTGTATTATAAAATCTATGGAAAATAATTGTTACAGTATATTTTTTGTTGTGTCAACACAAAAAGACTGGTTTCCGATGTTTTGGCCGTCAAGATAAAAGGAGGGATGTCATGGTGGCAAACTAGACTATAAAATAGGAGGTTATGGATGATTCGGAGCAGACCGTCTTGTACCTAATTTGTATTAGAATTTAAAAGCGGTGTTGTCCATCATTGGATTCCTGCATTCTACAATCGTGAGTAGTAGGTATCCTCAGCGAATGCTCATTCCTACCCTATTATATCCTTCCCAATTTTCGCAACACTTTCTTCAAATCAATTCCTGTATCTCCAAAGGTGGGCAGCGCATCCGGGCCGCGCCAAAGTTTATTATTCTTGACTGATGTTGGCGTGTACCGTGGGTGTCCACGGGCGACACTATCCACTTACCACCAGGTAGACTGTATGTTCGTCTACCGCCTCCTTACTTAAAAAAAATTTTTTTTTACTTATTTTAAATATTTTTCAAATTCGACTAAATGAGACTTATGCACTTAAGAATAACTATGCAGAATTCTAACTAATGATTTTTTAATGAACTCCTGAGCAGAGGATGGGTAGTATGATTCTGGTACTTGTGACAAAATCATATAAATATGGATACACCCCGGGATTCTCGGGATTCTGAATCTTGTTGTTAATGATGTCGTACCTACTTGCAACTGTATCTATATTATTATCGTGTGTGTATCGGATTATCAAAAATAGATACCTTTTTATAGCCACATTAGTGCGTGGTTCATAGTTCGTAGTGAGGATATCAAGAAAACTGAAATAGGTTTTATAAAAAAGATATTTGTTACAGTTACATAGCGAAATAAACTTATGTACATAGCAAAAATAAATTAAAATGACACCCAAGAATATAAATCCCGGGAAAGGAATGTTCCGGAATGTCCATATTAATCTTTCTTACCGCAAGTACCAAAATCACACTACCTAACAACGACCTCTGTCAATGACAATGACTTTATGACATTAAATTGTAAACTATATTTTAAGCGTTTATTATTATTTATTTTATTATGTTTGTATACTTTATTCATTCCAAAATTTTATTTATTTTGTATAAATATACACTTGCAATTGTTCACTTCCACCTACCATACCATCACCATATAGCACCAAGGTTGGCTGGGAGAAAATGCTATGTGTAAATAAATCAATAAAAGAAAAAAAAATATGATTATTGTGCATTATAATTGGTACTAAATTTAATTATATAAACTTAATTATATTCTATAACAAGTGCAAAGTTTCAGGAAGCAGGTACTCGTATTTATAACTTTAATAAGCGACGAAAATACTGGACTGTGTGAAAAAGGTTTTAAACCCAATTAAAAATTAAATTACTCACCCAAAACTTCCCGTTTACCAACAAAAATATGCTACGACCGAGCCGCGCCGCATAGTGCCGTGAATTACAAATATTCTAAACTCATGTAAAAAAAATGTTTTAATAATGATTTTAATTTACTCGTATATAACTTTCCGAATATATTTTGACCGTACGTGTAGTAAAAAAATACAAGCTCCCATACTGACATTGTTTGAAAATTTTTAATTTATTAAAAAAAAAATCTAGGAATAGACAGAAGATTGTATCGTGCAATGATCATATTATAACCGCGTTTATAAGCAACGGGGAAGTGAGTTATCTTTACACTCATTTATACTCATAAATGCACGAGTAATGACTTGCACATAAGCTTATGGTATTCACTACACATAATGTCAATGTATTACTTTCTCAGTACACTTGTTTTTATTTCTTTGATTCTGTAGGTATACTTAATTGCGCATACGAAAAACCATAATGAATCATAACTTAATTAAGTTTGTAAATCATTGTAAGGGCATTGTAAATCGTAACTAGCAGAGCCAGCGACTTTGTTCGCGTGAACTTGATTCCCGTGGGAACTCATTAATGGATCTGGTTAAAAAGTACCCTAAATATTAACCCGGCACATAACTATGCCAAGTTTCAGACAGACAGGCAGACAAACAATAAAAAAAAATGTTTTTGGATCATATCAATCTTACTTTATATTGAATTCATTATTTTCAAAAAATATTTCATGTCCAGTAACGGCTCTGTTACGAATCGATTTTATTATATGGTCTAGTCTAGCCATAAATATTGTTACAAAGAAAATATTGATTTTTTTATTTTATTATAACATTTTATAAAGAAAAGCAAAGGACTTCATAAAAAACTCATCAATGCCATCGATTGACCGTTCATGTATTTTTCAAACTGTAAATATTTGGTGTTTTATATTGCCAAATGCATATTTTCAGAAGCGAATTGGTCTTATAAAAATTCTTTTGAAATAAGCCAAATATTAATATTAAGAAGATTGGAAAATATTATGATGTTATTTTTAAGTAATAAACTTGAAGTTATCTCTTTATTTTTAAGTCCTCACATACCTTAAAAATAAAATTAAAAATAAAATGAAGCGTCTTCTTGCAGGGTAATTTTCTTCAATGAAGGGTAACTGCAATGGGTCACGTGACTGTTATACGAAATTACAGGGCAGCTCAATTCACAGCGTAAATTGACTGTGCAGAGCTGTTAATTGGCCTTCTATATTCAGTGCTAATTTTAATATTATTCGATCTCAAAATGTCATTAATTATTCTCTTCGCAGGACACATAAGCAACCAGCAGTGGTGATACCATCAAATAGGTTGTACAAACTGTTGTAACAGTTGTACAATTAGAAATACAAAACTTGCCTTGTTTCTTGTCGTTACCATAGTCAGTTGAAAAATAACAAATTATTTGAACCGTACATCTCATAGTTAACGCCTACGGACCACTTTGCAATTCAAAACGATCAGGCGCGGGACGATTTAACAGATGCCCTGCAAACTCCGAATAACATGAATATCTTATGAGGAAAAATGCAATTAAAACTAGTTATGCAAAATTGATGGAGAATGTTAACATTTAGATTGTCATGCATTATTTTTTATAACGTGGAAGTAAACGTCAAAATATACCTACAACTGTAGGTAATATGTATGTATAATGCAGTTAGAAGTTGCAATGAATTTAATACGTAAATAATCTTAAAGCATTTACTATAGATCTTTGATTTTTTAGATTCGACCATCGACCATTGTAAGTTTCTTGGTTGCTATTACCAACAATGGCAAACGGTAAAATGTAACGCACCTACTTTAAATCTAATATAGATATAGTAATCTTTACAATATATAGGTATTACAAGTATTTCTAAAAGACTTTGTCAATTAATACCTAATATGTACCATATTGCTAAAATAGGAAACTGTGATTGTTCTTATTTCATTTAATTTTTCAAGTTATAAGAAGTTTCTTGAAAAAGATAACCATAGCCGACCGCAACAAATTTGTCAGATATGCACCCACCATTATTATTATTTTTATTTAAGATCTACGAAAATAATTACATTTCATATTAAAGTTACGAATGACATTAAACAAACTAATTAGGTTTGTCCTAATGCCATTATAAAAATGTAACATGATTACAAATAATTGTAAAATTGTAAAATTGTTAATAATAAAAAAAAAATCTAACAATTGTTCCAGAGTGAAAATAAATTAACGCTACCATGTATACATATACATATTGGATATGTGCGTATTCACTTTAAAATATAAACAATTATTATACAAAACAAAGTGACAAACAATTGAGAATAACCAAATTGTGCGTACCCAAACAAAGGGTTGCTCTTTTCCGAAAGAACTCTTATTGTATGGCAATTCATGTTTATAATAAAAGACCGAACAAATTTAAAGTTTCAACCATTGGCCACTATTTACGTGTATTTTATTTAATGATAACAAAATCCTTATATATAGACATATAATAAAGCAGTAAAAGGGTTAAGTCTATACATTAAGTTAATTCATGAAATATATATATAATTTCATGATCTATGATGTGGGGGGTGGGTATCTATCGAAGCTACAGAATCCAAAACAGTATTTTTTTTTCGTCCACAACATTTTTACAAGGATCCTTCCCATAAAATGTCAAAACCGTCTCGATTATATGTTACATTTCTATAAAAAAATCAATATTTAACGGCAACTTCTTAGGTAAGGTTTTTAGGTAAGAAACACAGGAATTGGTGTTTTACACTACAGGAAATGGGCTACATTCAGATAGCAATTGATGTGTTTCATTTTAAATTCGATGATTGCCAATTCCATTTAATATTGCAAATATACACCGATTTTTCTTAAATCGAATATTTAAGACCACACTCCCACACAATCACATACACACATACTTACATAAAACACACACGACATACATATTATACACAATAATTACCACCTGAATAAACTGTTTTTCTTAAATAACTGTAACCTAGTACTAAGAATAGATATAATGGAGGGCGCTGACAGCTGTAAAACAGATTACTCTGCTACAGATGCACACATTGTTCTTATGAATACCTACTTGTAAATTTGATGTTTGTTGTAAACTACATTATAAGTGACAATTACCGTATAGAAAATATTTAAATGCCTTAAATAAATAGACTATATAATTATAAAACCGTAAAACAATTTTTTTTAACTTGTATTAAAATAGGATATTTATTTATGGAAAGGTTTTGGCTCCCAAGATACAGATTTTTTCTAGTTCGGGAGTCAGGCTCATTATAAATTGTATCATGTATGTTTAATACAAATAAAGAATTTGAATTTTTTCATTAGCATTGGCACCTTATTTTCGTAGAGATAACTTGTCCCTATACTCTGTGATTCAATCTGAAGAGATAGGCAAACAAAGCAAGGAATAACTGGAAAACTCTGCTAACAACCTTCACTAAGCAAACGAGAATAAACTTTTACTAGATTCTTGATCCCAGTTACTTCTCAGCTATCATATAATTAGGAAGTTTACTACAATCAATCACAGTTGGGCAAATGAAGTTAGAAGTCGGTTTCACGTCAGTATTTCATTACTTGGCCCCCATGGACGAGGAAAATTGGGGGCCTGATTGATTCCATCATTCCTCGGCCTGTCACGTTTCTTGTACACTCCGCCGCAGGATGTTGGATTTTATATAAGGTCCTACAAAAATAGTGTAAAATATCCAGCCCGCGAAAGGTCGCTCACTGGGCTGTCCACAAGCGGAATCCCCCAGGTGGGCTTGATCGTGCGGGCGGCGTGAATAAAGAAGACCAAACAACAAAGGCTACTCTCAAGAGTGGCCACCCAAGGCCTAGGTAAAGAACTTCAAAGGGGTGTAAAATATTCTAATGTCAGCCAATACATTAAAACTATTATATGTAACGAAAAATTATAATGTATTTAATGATTTTTTTATGGTTTATTTACTCGTGTGTGCATGTAAGCCTCTGTAAATAAACGTGGTAGAATCGAACGAATTTTTGTTCAAATTCTTATAGATTTCCTATACCCATGACCAATATAAAATAGCCCGCATTTTGACTACATTAAAATGACGTGTGTCGTAGGTCTAGCTGTGTTCTAAATATATACAATACCTTAGCATCAGATTTTCTCTCTCGGCCGCTTTATATTGTTGCTCTTTTGAATGGAAAAGAATAATGTAGAGTTTGCTAGATAACCATAAACATACTACAATACTCAAGAATACGAAAAGGCTATCGTGTAATGAGACGAGACATCAGTCTGTTCGTTTAATCACGAACGTGTACTAAATGAATGAAAAATCTTAAAACCCCTATTTAAATCATTGAATAAATAGGTACTTTATGTTAACAGCAATAACGTTCAGAATTGTTGTCACATATACCACGTGTTATCGTTGATAGTAAGTAAAGTTTATTAAAAGTTGAAAAAACACTATTTGAATCGATATTGTAAATTAAAACTAAACATGAATTTGTGTTGATTTATATAGAGCGACCACAGGTGTAATTTTAATCAACTAAGTGTTACAATAAAATCTAATCAGAGTATTTAATCGTAAATCATTTGTAGAATGAGTACACATAAAGCATGTATACTTTATGTGTTCGTGAGGGATACATATACGAATTTGGTATATATTACGTAATGACATCAGGTTCACAATAACCTTTATAAAACAGATTTCATTAAAAAAAAAATTCATTTGAAGTAATGACTTTTCTTTAATTAAATAACTTGCCGAGCTTATTAATAAACTTCCCTGTTTTAAAATCATGTGGGACCATAATTATTTTGTAATTTAAAAAATATACGTAATTGATTGCACGGCCTACTCGTATACTCTCTCAAAGGCAACTAATTACGATTCGTGTAATTGCGAAAAAGCGACTAAGAAACGAACGTAGACGATAATGCACGATGGCTTTTTCATGTTCTCGAGTACTAGTATATGTAATGTAACTAGCAACTAGTAACTATATGTAACTAGCAAAACCCCGCAGACGTTGTCCTGCCATAGAAGTTGATGTGCTGCAGCGCCATCTAGTGGCGAGTTATAACAAAGTCGATAGCTCAAAAATATTCTCCGTGCTCAAATACCTATGTATACCAATTTTCATGGCTATCGGTTGAACGGTATAGAAGTTGATGTGCTGCAGCGCCATCTAGTGGCAAGTTACAACAAAGTGGATAGAATAGAAACCTTTTCCATGAAAAAATACATATACGTACCAACTTTCATGGTGATCGGTGAAACGGTGTCGAAGTCTATTAATATCAGATATACCAACATGCATTTTTATATAGTAGGTACATATAGAGATTAAATGTTGCGAACGTTTATAACGCAAACTTTATATTATACAGACGAGAGATTGACACACATTAGACAAAAAGGAATAGCAATGATTTGTTCAAAAATGATAATTTATTGGGTATATTAAAACCATTGAGGTTTAATAGATATTGGCCCTCTCAGGTCATCACTACACACGACCTTCCGCCCTTCTCATCCACACCTAGCCACAACTTCTAATTAAGTCATCGGTCCATCTTCCTTAAGAGCGTCACACGCTAGGTTTCCCCGTATGTGGTCTTCACTCGAAGGCGATATATGTACATAATAATAAGTAACACTCCCGTCAATCTTTTCTTTCTTATTTCTAAAAAACGCGATTTAAGAATATTTTTTTTCCTGTAACCCGACATGTAGTTAACTGTACTAATACGTGGTTGTATGCCCTTTCACTTATGGGACCACTGACTGGAATATATTCAATCAGAAGTATCGACCTGGACACGATGGGACGCGGCTAGATAGTAATAAGGAAGGTCAAGTTGTTAAAACTAATAACCTTTACCTAAGTATTTACATGCGCGTTCAATCTCTGGCAAGTTTTAAAAGACTCGCGAAAGAACACCATCTCTCAGATTAACAGTTCTCTTACGCCCAATATATTTCCTTTATTTTTTCTGGTTCCTTAGATATTTCTGTATGTATGAATGATTATAAAAACATTATTTCGTCTACACAGACTTCTGCTTACAAACCAAAGGTTGCCCGGAAAAAAATCGCTGCCGGTTGTACTTCTAATTAATTGTATTTGTGTTTCTTTATATGTTTTAGTGGACAATAGAGTATATCTATCTATCTAACCTTTGCCAAAAATTATTATAAAAAGGTCGAATAATAACTGACATCGTTCGCACCTCTTTTGTTAAGTTTTACAGTACCTATTGCAATTCGTCTTCAATTTAGTGAAACCTGAAAAAGCTTGCGATTTGAAAGAATTCAACACATTATTGAAATTTTAGAATTCCAAGTTTCATCATTTCCATTTCAATGGATCTTTTAATAATTATTATGAGACACGATTTTATTACATAATGCAATCGCGCGTAAAAATCTATAACATTATTCATCTCATTGTAATAACATAGGTTATAACGACGAGACACTTTCATTTCTATTTTTCATTTAAAAATTTTACCAAAAAAAAAAAACAAATTTGAGTGATATAAATGAACACTGAACGCTCGACGGTCGAGCGCTGTGTGAGCACCTTAGAATCGAGCGTTAAACACTCAAGAGAGTTATGGTCCAAGTTTTGATGACATGTCGCTCTTGAACTCTTGAGCTTAAAAGTTCAAGTCTAAAACGGTTAAGGTTCTTAGTTTCATTAGCGGTGACTATGTAAAATACGTGCCTAACTATAATTTAAAGGCCAGATCCTCAGTCAAACGAATAATTGTTCACTATTCTTCATCAAAAACGGCGAAAATGTTAGGAACATTTCTTTTTTCTTTCTTCCTGGTACTTTATGAAGTCATGGTCTACAATACTGCATTTTATGAACCCAGTAAATAAACAATCGTCGGTCGTAACAACAGGTAACAATCCCGTATTTAAGAGCACTGAATACCGGCGTAATAAAATGCACGACACTAAAATGTTTGTCGAAGTAGTTTATTTTATGTTAGTAGAAGAGAAATAATAAATAAATATAAATATATAAATAAATTTATATAAATCCTGTCTGGCTGACTCATTAAGGCCGAACCGAAACCACTGAAGCTGACTATATGACATTTGGACAGTAGCTTCTTCATAAATGACGTAAAGACGGTCAAGTGATGGTCAAGGCAAATTCAACCTCTAAAGGGGTGAAACGGGGTGTCAAAGTTTGTATGGAAAATATATCTGATGGTCCTATTAGTTTGAAAATTTGTTTAAATATTCTACAATACAAATAGTTTAACTCGTGTCTTATTATTAATCAAAATTATATAAGGAAGTAAAAATACAGCGTAGGTATATTTTGTAATGAATCACTTAAATCGCCAATATCTCGGTATATTTATGGGTTGAAGAAAAAACGCATAGGTACAAATCACCTGTATGTACCTATCAGTAATCCTAGTACGTATAGATATTATAGCTAAATTACAGTTTTCATATTTATTGATGTTTATATACGTAAGCTGGTTATTAAAGAAACATGACGACCGACCAACTACACTAATTGAAGTCTGACCAATGAGAGTCCGTTCATTGACAAACCACAGACTTATCTGTAGTTTCTCCCGATAATTATCGGGGAAACCATTACAATGAATGCCTTCCTATAGGCGGTGTAGAAATGGGTTTTAATCATGCTTCTAGGAAAATAACGAAACGTCTTTTTGTTACCCCGAAAGTAGGTCAAAACCGTTCAAAGGAATTTTACCGGCAGTTGGGTTAATAATTAAGAAAATAACGAATTATATTCTTTATTATATTATATTATTTATTACTAATAAGTAAACTCTATTTTATGGGATAGCGACAAAATTTCAAACGATCCTGCTGACGACAACGAGTTTTCCACTATCACACACAGATCGCAGCATTCTTTGGCTGGTACGCAAAGCCCAATCAATGTGCCCACAACATCCCTCACGTGCAGGAACTTCTGCCCCATAAAATGTTAACAATCGACTAGATATTAGGTAATCAATTTCAGTAAAGCGAGCAGTTACTGCAGGTATATCTTTAAAAAAATTCAAGAAAAATTGTTGAGGTACCACTCGCATGATTCCCGTACAAAGGGATAAATTTTATTCCCTCCTCGCATAAACGTTATTTAAATTTAGATAATCATTGCTTAAATTATTTGTCACTTTCTAACCTGTTTGAAGTCCTAATTGTTCGAAAAGGACAAAAGATTTTAATCAATCCTTAAATTTTAATAGCCTTTATGGAGTAAAGCTGTAAATGTTATTTTCTGACGTTTCTGGATGATTGTTATGATTTGTTACCCTACGGAGTGAATAAATTTCCCCGTTTTCAAACCAACGTGCGACAACGTGGCGTGGTGTGACCACGGATCCGTGGCGATATTTTCGCCCTGGTCACGCATAATATAATCAACAATAAGTACACATATTTAAATGTTTACTGATACCCCTGTTGTCCATGCAAGATTTTTGTATCTTTGACATTTTTCCTTTTGATTTTTAGACAACAATGAAATTTGTATAATGCTTTCCAAATAAAGGGTGGGTCCTGTAATTTATGTAGAGTGAGGTCCCAAATTAACTTTAGATTCTTGTTCAAAATGAGTACACATCATTTTTATCAGAGTGGCCGTTTGACCTTTCGTCGACAATGTTTGAAAGTACGGTCGTAGTCTGATTTTGTGGAATTTAAATAGATTTTTTATCAACATTCTCGTCGTTTTTGTCACATATAAAATGAAACAGCGAATACCTTTTATATCAATTTAAGCACTACCACAGATATCTAAGAAACACTATACTCTGTTCAAATTAAGAAAAAAAATTGGGTGGAGTGCACGCTGCATTCCCACAGCTGCTGAGCGCAAACAAAACCTATTGAATTGTATTATGTTAAATTGACAGATGACGTTATATTTTCTTAATGTGAATAGAGTAGACACTTTCTTATAAACTTTTACATTTAATATCTTTAATCAGCCGTTGTTTGTATGTATACTGATTCACTTGTCTTATGGTTTGGATCTACTGAACTGATTTTAATGCACTATATTTCACAGCTGTGTACAATGGTTATGGCTTTTATTAAATTTATTACATTTTTTATCTATCATCTGTACATCACAACCACCCCCCCCCCCCCCTACCCTCCGGGCGCGCATATGTAAACAAAAATAATTTCAGTCTCCTAAAACATTTCCGAACAATTTAATGTTTACCTACGGCTAGAAACAAGATTTTCTTTTAACACGATATACCGAATAATATATCTATTTTGTAAAGGATATAAATAGGAACGTAATAAAATAATAATTAGGATTTGGAATAATCACGAAGAATTTCCTTATTATAGCACATTTTATATAATACAATAATCGTACGAAAATAATTCTAAAAAGGATATTCTAAACAGATTTCTTTTAATAGCCACGCTTGCCGCACACTTTATTGCGAGTTACTTCATAAGACACGTTTTATATTCGATTCAAATTTACCGATTATTTAAAACTGGCCTATAGCACGTCCTGAGCATTTACTATATATGTACGTACGTAGAAAATGAAGAAGAGTAGATTCTTCACTCGTATTTGATGTTATTTTTAAAATAGACCTCCGAGTGCTAAATTGTGCTTCCGTTTAGCTGCCGACAAACTTCAATTCGCAAAAGACGCTTTACGCTTTATTTTAATGGAACTAGTATCACACCCTCTAGTCCGTACATAGATAGCTATACTTTATTGTACACCAGAACATACAGAAGAGAAAAACAAAAGTAAGTACAAGTTATTAGAATTAAACACAACCCTTATCGCTAAAGCGATTCTAGGCAACCTTTGTGTAGAAAGGAGAAAGTCGGTAAGCGAATAAAGGTAGATTCTTTAATAAAGATATATACCTATATAAATACGTAGAAAGACATACATATATATATAGAAAGAACTAAGGAACTAGAAGTAATAAAGGAAAAGATAGTGGTCTTAAGAGAACTATTAATCTGCGAGATACATACTATGCTATCTAAAATTTATTAACACAGAGCAAAGATAACCAGTAAATAAATCAAATCATTACCCCTTCCAGTCGGTTAGTAAGAATTTGGAGCATTCATCAGGGCGAATGGCCGCCTAGTCCGGCTCCTCAGCTATGAAGATTAATGGCGTAACATCCCGCGCTATCAATCACTAGTTGCCATAAGTGGATTTCGTCGGACCCAGCAAAGCGAACGTGTTCCTCAGTTACAGCAGTTTGACTGAACTTCAAAGGGTTGAGTTATTAAAATATGAGAATTAAAGTTCAAATTTAGTTTTGAGCACTGAGCACTCGGCTCTCGAGCACCGGGTTCATTAGCACTCACGAAACAAACGTTATAGTACAAGTTTTAAATGTTTGGTCGTCTTAGACATGTAGGGCTCGAGTCATAAAACTGTTGTACAACACTATACTGTCCTGCTTGGAAAGCGCAAGTGCATTTTGATGACATTCGAGAAAAATGCAAAATTGTTGGTAAAATGTTCATTAAATTAAAATCAAGCTAAAAACTTAGTTTTGCATAAAACAAAAAGAATAACCCACTGTTTATTTTTAAGTTCCAATAAAATAGTGCCAGACGTTATGTGAATACATTATGCCAGACGAGAAGTGAAGTTGAGTTATTGTTTGATTATTATATTGTGTATTAAGCGTTTCGTGGTTTAATAATGATGGTTTTTTAAACTTCAAAGGGTTTTTCGTGCGCGGTGTTTGTGATAATCAAATAAAAGCTTATCGTATGCTTCCAAGGAGTCCTCTTCTGTCCTCAGTAAACCTACTATCGCTTTACTGAGCGACTCATGACTTACATACTTCGACGGAACTGGACATTGACATGATACGTTTTAGACTTTAAAATTGTTTATTACGAAGAAAACTTAACACTGGCAGAATGTGCTAATTGCACCATTGCTATAGGTATATGAAGAAAATAAAACATGCTACTAATGCCTTTCCTTCTGGGGCAGTACCTATAGATAAATAAAGCGTACTATATCTTAATATTAAGTATGTAATGAGGTTTTTATTTATATATTTTTATAAAACGCTTATTAAAAGTACAAGCCAATGGAATTTAAATCGAAAAATTAAGTGAAAAATTCATGTTTCATTGGTGTAAAATGCGCCCGAACACATCAGTGAGTTACTTATGCCACAGATTATATAATATGTACCTACTGTCGTTACTCATGGTGATTAAGTGTATAGTGTTATACTAATTACTCATCAGTAATTAAAAGGAACACGTAATGAAGCTGTAACAATGTAAGTAAATTATTGGTTAATTAAACTGTGAACAATAACTCTAACTCTTTACATCAACAGCGCGTATATATTTTCCAACATAAACCTTATTCTCCATTTTATGTGAATTTATTCCCTTCCCAGTCTTCAATAAAGGTCAACATTTTATAACTTACTTTCAGACACCAGTATTTCGTATCATCGTGGATAGGGTTGCCAGGTGTCCGGCTTTAGCCGGACATGTTCGCTTTTACTTGTTCGCTTTACAGTCGTGTCCGGCCAAATATTTACTTGTCCGGCCTGTCCGCCTTTTGTTAGGCTTTTACTCAAATATATTTCATAAGATATATATAGGATTTTTTTTATTTATTTAATAAAACTTTTATTTTATTGTGTTTTGTTTGTTCTTCGATTTTATCTAGTCTCAAGAAGACTTAGTACTTAATAAATACTTAATTAAAATACGTAACCGAGTTTTTTTTACTATAAAAGTTAAGTCCAGCTTTGAAAAAGATATGTCCGGCCTAATATAGCGCCGAGTCCGGCTTTTGTATTTTAGGGCCTAACAACCCTAATCGTGGAAGAATCCGATGAGATTACATTTCTTACTTGAACGACTATTCTCGTCCATTTCATCTCGCAGTCTTGACATTTTATGCAATATCAAGGATTTCCAGAAACGTTAAGTTGGATTGAGGCAATCCTTTAATAACGATCGTTCAAAAAAATTGTGGATATAAAATAATGGCATCCTATCTATAGGTACTAATTATTAAAGAGAGAGTGCGAATTTTGAGAGTTTGTTTGTATGTGGAGGGTAATCTCCGGAACCACTGCACCTATTTGAAAAATTCTTGCACCATTTGAAAGGTATATTATTCCAGATGGACATAGGCTATATATTATACGCAAAAAAAATTGACGTACCTTTCGACTAATGTAGTGTCTGATGCCCTCGAGGTGGATTAATGACTTGAAGAAAGTTGCCTGTAGTGGCTGGGTGGAATTGCAGAAGACCGTGAGTGGTGACGGGCCTTTGGAGAGGCCTATATCCTTTGGAATATAGACCTCTCCTATATTTTGGAAAATATTCATCTATTTTATTATACACTGCCATCCTAATGAAGTTTTAAAAAATCACAGTGTAAATGGTTTGTTTGGCGTTGACCTTTTTTATGGTACTTAAAGGTATATATAATTCATAGTCATTGAAACTTTTATCAATATTTATATCGCCGAAATAGCTCAGTTGGGAGAGCGTTAGACTGAAGATCTAAAGGTCCCCGGTTCAATCCCGGGTTTCGGCAATACGATATCTCTTTTTTTTGTTGTAGGTATTCTGAAATAAATTTAAATAAATAATAATACATTTATATTTTGAATCTAAAATTAATCACAATAAAAAAATCTTTTTTTTAACTATTAGCTGAACAATTAATGTTTTCACTTTTTTACCAAATCACAACAATGATTTTAATCTAGTTAATATCTGATATCAGTGTATGATGTCCCACTGCATGGACGTTATAAGACGATATCGGACCTCTCCTTGAAAACACGGAGGGGTTTCGGGCCATAACCACACACTTGGACCTAGTGCGGATTGATAGAGATATAACACAATATGTCCCATTTTCTTAATACCCAGACATTACCTCACGATGTTTTTCCTCACCGGCAACCTAATTAAGTATAATTAATAAAATCGGTATCTTAATACACAGTTAGTGGTACGGGGCCGAGTTCGTACTCATGACCTCACGAATGTAACTCGAGAATGGATATCCCTAGGTAGTAGTAGTCATAATAAACAGTCATTATTATTAATACATTTAAATAAGCACGATCCATGAACATTATATATATGTATATCAATGGCCGCTTGATCGATGGCACGATTAAAAAATATTTTGCTTTTGTAAACGTGTTATGGTGATTTTAAGGTTCATATTCGTCTGACAGTACATTTTTCTACAACTTTTATTTGCGATTGGCTCCACCTAGCCGATTATTGAATAAATTGATAATGAATTGCAAAGAAGTTTGTATTTTATCGAGCGGTTACCTTACCTACCATAATTAGGAAAACGTTTCTAAACAAAATAATTATTTAAATTATTATTGTTAAATACAATCTAACCGTTTCAGCAACGTTAAATTTCGTAAATTAACTTAATAATTTACAATCGTTAAGGGAACTCCTAAACATTGCGTTATCTTGTTTAAAGGGGAAATTAAAGTATTTACTTAGTCTAAAATATTTTGATTTGATCTAGGTAAATTAGTTAGTTATATAGATACTTATTATCTATATAACTAATCTATAATCTATAATGAAAATGTGTACAATCTCCTTTAAATTTCTTATAAACATGAAGATGACGTTCAAATCCTACGACGTTATATAAAAACAAAACTTAAACGCGCCATCTTTACAAAAAATCTCTTTCTGAACAAAAACATATTTAAGGCGGCCCAAGTCAATTAACTACAAATAACGTGTTAATACTTTAACAATACGGAGATATTTTGACTAAGATTAAAATTGCAAACGGATGGTGAATTTGAATACCGTACATCCGGATACCGAATATCGGAAAACGTTGACCGGATAGCTTATAGCTAGCGAGGTGAAACAGTTCGGCGGCGGCTCACGCGATGTCAGTCCACTCCGTAATGACCCGTATATTACGCAGCCATGACATTTTCCTGCCATCAACACGTCTCTTTCCGGCGATCGTGTCCGTTATAATTAGTTGCAAGAGTTCGTATCTTGAAATAAACCCTCATTGAAATCGCTAGAAATGCCTTCACCACCACGAGGAAAATTCTTTACAACAAAAACTAACGACTACTAACGAACTATGCAATACGACTACAAAGCTTTACTACAGAAAGAGTGCTGTCAAAGTTCTGAATAGAGCCGCAGAGCTTCATTAGCAAGAATACAATACACTTCAATGAGACCGATACAAATTCATCTTTTAATAATGAGGGCAAACAGTTAATTAATAGAGTCTAGAGCAAATTATGAAAATTCATAATTAATAAGATGAAAGTATAAATATGTAGTTTATTTTTTATATGTATACTGAAACATTTATCATTTAGATCTATGTATTTATGAATGATATATATTTTGTTAGTCTTATTGTATTATTACATTATTATACATATTTTCCATTCACCTTTCTCATCTTGACCTATATTTACTTCACTTTCCCAGGTCCGCTGCAAGAAATCTCCTCAGGAGATAAGCTTGCCTTTTGTACATATTTTATTGTTTATTTCATGTAATGTGTGTAAATACAATAAAGTAGTGAAATAAATAAAATGATTGACTAAAAATACTGCCAAAATATAATATACCTTGTGTAGAACGGCATCATATATTTTAAAATGGTTGACCTGTTTCAGGTTTTGTTTTATTTCGGTGACACGTTATAAAATCTGATGAAACTTCAAGGTCTCTATATCGCCTTGTGACGGCAATGCTCTGTATGCAATTGCAATAAACCGATTTTAATTGATTAGTTGATTTGATTGAGAAATCTGATCTATACCTGTTTTTCACAAAACTTATTTATTTTCGCATAGTATGAAATAAACGTCCATATTGTAAGTGCATATAAAATAAAGGTAAATACATTTTCGCCATAAACATGAAAACTACACGAGCCTTACGCCTACTGATTTCTTGGGTTCTAATACAAATACTTACCTTTATTTTTTCTTCTATTGCAGAGTTCCCCACCTAATCTCAGAAAGCATCGATTTTTTTTATTGTTTAATTTTATTATAAGACTAGGTTTCGGCGGCGCCCCGCGGGCGCCGGCCTCCCCCTGAGAGGGGGGACGCTCCGGGCTTCGCCCTGCGCGGAGCTCGGCCTGCGGCCTCGCGCCGTGGAGCTCGGCCTTCGGCCTCGCGTAGATTACTCACTGGGAGGGGTCGCTGTAGTTTCGTCGTGCGGCTCCTGCGTGGCGGCCATCTTCAAAAATGGCGGAATCTAAATAAGAATTCAAAATCCTCAATCAGGCTCCCCTGGAGCCCCCAGATATCAATTTTCATTCGGTTTGGGTGAAATTGAAAAATGGCTGCCATCTTGAATTCGCCATCTTTAAATTTTTTCTGCTTCAGTATAAAGACATTTCCAAGATAAACAATATTAGTTTGAGCACCAATCCGATGTGTCTAACCGTTTTGGAGTTGTCATCCGAAGAATTTTGTGGGGCCGCCATCTTGGAAATAACCATTAATCCTTAATCAAGGTCCCCTCAGCCCCCCAAATGTCAATTTTCATTCGGCTCGGATGAATTTGAAAAATCCCCGCCATTTTGGATTCACCATCTTAAAAAAAAATTATCCCAATATGAAGACATCATCATGATAAACCATATTAGTTTGAGCACCAATCCGATATGTCTAACCGTTTCGGAGATGTCATCCGAAGAATTTTGTAAAGCGGCCATCTTGAAAATATCTATAAATCCTTAATCAGGGTCCCCTGAGCCCCCCAGATATCAATTTTCATTCGGATCGGATGAATTTGAAAAATCCCCGCCATCTTGGATTCACCATCTTAAAAAAAAATTTATCCCAATATGAAGAAATCGTCATGATAAACCATATTAGTTTGAGCACTAATCCGATATGTCTAACCGTTTCGAAGATGTCATCCGAAGAATTTTTTAAAGCGGCCATCTTGGAAATAACCATATGTCCTTAATCAGGGTCCCCTGAGTCCCCCAGATATCAATTTTCATCCGGATCGGACAACATAAAAAATTGCTGTAAAATGTAGTCCGGTCGCTCCGGGCTTCGCCCTACGCGGAGCTCGGCCTGCGGCCTCGTTAGACGCAGCTCGGCCTGCGGCCTCGCGTAAGTTACACAACGTGCACGGCTGGTGGTACCGTAGTCCGGTCGCTCCGGGCTTCGCCCTACGCGGAGCTCGGCCTGCGGCCTCGTTAGACGCAGCTCGGCCTGCGGCCTCGCGTAAGTTACACAACGTGCACGGCTGGTGGTACCGTAGTCCGGTCGCTCCGGGCTTCGCCCTACGCGGAGCTCGGCCTACGGCCTCGTTAGACGCACCTCGGCCTTCGGCCTCGCCTAAGTTACACAACGTGCGCGGCTGGTGGTACCGTAGTGCGGTCGCTCCGGGCTTCGCCCTACGCGGATCTCGGCCTACGGCCTCGTGAAACGCAGCTCGGCCTTCGGTGGTAAAGTTCGGACGCTCCGGGCTTCGCCCTACGCGGAGCTCGGCCTGCGGCCTCGCCGTATAGCCGCCATCTTCAAAAAGGGTGAAATACAAATAATAATTCCAAATCCTTAGTCAGGATCCCCTAAGCCCCCCAGATATCAATTTTTATCCGAATCGGATGAATTCGGAAAATGGCCGCCATCTTGGATTCGCCATTTTAAAAATAAATTTTCCCCTCAGTAGAAAGACATCATGATAAACAATATTAGTTTGAGCACCAATCCGATATCTCTAACCGTTCCGGAGCTGTGGACGAAAGAATTTTGTATGGCGGCCATCTTGGAAAATCTCGGCCCCTATCCTAAATCCTTAATCGAAAACCCCGGATGCAAATTTCCTCCCCGATTATCCACCTCAAAAAGTGGCCACAGAGGAATTTTTAAATTTCCATGTTTTTTTTTTTAAATTTCCGCCATTTTGTATCCGCCATCTTGGATATTTTTTTCTACCCAGATTTCCCAATGACCGAAGTTTCTAACGAGGGGGAATTCCGCCCCGCTCCCCCCGTCTAATTCGGCCTACCGCCTCGCGAATGCCCTCGGACCCCAAAATCGAAATTTCCACTTTGTATGGCAGCCATCTTGGAAAATGGCGGAATAAAAAAAAAGTTCCCAAATCCCAAATCAGCGTATCCTGAACCCCCCAGGTATTAATTTTCATCCCGATCGGAAGAATTTAAAAAATGGCCGCCATCTTGGATTCGCCATTTTGGAAAAAATTATTCATCCAGTGGAAGGACATCGACTTGCCCCCTCATATTAGTTTGAGCCCCGATCCGATATCTCCACCCGTTTGGGAGATACGGTCAAAATAAATTTGTATGGCGGCCATCTTGAATCCGCCATTTTGAATTTTTATGGCGCTCTCGTCAAAGTGCCGGCGGTTCTCTATGATATTCGGTCGAGCACCATACGACTACCTCTCACCGTTTGGGCAGGCCGTCGACCGTCGAGCTGAAGGTCCACCGGATAGAGACGGGCCCGCCCCCGGTGCAGCTCCTGGGCGAACTCGGCCTGCTGCCTCGCTCGCTGGTCTCGGCCTCCGGCCTCGCGGGAGTATTGGCCGATTTAAATTTGAAATTACAATTGACGGCCGCCATCTTGGAAATGGCGGGATCGAAAAACCGACCCGAAATTCTCAGTCAGGGCCCCCCCGACCCCCCGGATGCCAAATTCCACCCCCCTGGGACAAACTTGAAAAACGGCCGCCATCTTGAATCCGCCATTTTGAAAAAAATTTTTGCCCACGAGAAGACCCACCCCGGCCCGAATGACATTTGGTCGAGCACCTCCCCCCTACCTCTTACCGTTTGAAAACTACGAACGATTTCATTTTGTATGGAGGCGATGCTGGACGTTCGAAATTCAAATTTTCGCGACGCCCGCTGGCATCTGCCGGCGGTTCCCTACGACATTTGTTCGAGCACCCCCCGCGCAGGTGTTACCGTTTGGTCGGGCCGTTGTCATTTTTCGTCTCAGGTCACCAACTTGCAGAAGTCGGATTTTTCTGGTGGTCACGGAACCCATCCGCGTACTTTCTCATTCAAAGTTCCTCACCCACCAGGCGGGAACCCGGAGATCAACTATAGGTGAGTCAGTCAGTGAGTGAGTGGTAATCGAGCTTTATATATTATATTATATAGTATAATATACTAGGTTTCGGCGGCGCCCCGCGGGCGCCGGCCTCCCCCTGAGGGGGGGGACGCTCCGGGCTTCGCCCTGCGCGGAGCTCGGCCTGCGGCCTCGCGCCGTGGAGCTCGGCCTTCGGCCTCGCGTAGATTACTCACTGGAAGGGGTCGCTGTAGTTTCGTCGTGCGGCTCCTGCGTGGCGGCCATCTTCAAAAATGGCGGAATCTAAATAAAAATTCCAAATCCTCAATCGGGCTTCCCAGAACTCGCCAGATTTCAATTTTCATTCGGTTTGGGTGAAATTGAAAAATGGCTGCCATCTTGAATTCGCCATCTTTAAATTTATCCCACCTCACTATAAAGACATTGTCAAGATGAACAATATTAGTTTGAGCACCAATCCGATATGTCTAACCGTTTCGGAGTTGTCATCCGAAGAATTTTGTGGGGCGGCCATCTTGGAAATAACTATTAATCCTTAATCGGCCCACCCCGAACCCCCCAGATATCAATTTTCATTCGGCTCGGATGAATTTGAAAAGTGGTCGCCATTTTGGATTCACCATCTTTAAAAAAAATTATCTCAATATGAAGACATCGTCACGATAAACCATATTAGTTTGAACAAAAATCCGATATGTTCAACCGTTCCGGAGTTGTCATCCGAAGAATTTTGTGGGGCGGCCATCTTGGAAATAATCATAAATCCTTAATCAGAGTCCCCTGAGCCCCTCATATATCAATTTTCATCCGGATCGGACAACTTGAAAAATTGCTGTAAAATGTAGTCCGGTCGCTCCGGGCTTCGCCCTACGCGGAGCTCGGCCTGCGGCCTCGTTAGACGCAGCTCGGCCTGCGGCCTCGCGTAAGTTACATAACGTGCACGGCTGGTGGTACCGTAGTCCGGTCGCTCCGGGCTTCGCCCTACGCGGATCTCGGCCTACGGCCTCGTGAAACGCAGCTCGGCCTTCGGCCTCGCGTAAATTACACGGTGGTAAAGTTCGGACGCTCCGGGCTTCGCCCTACGCGTAGCTCGGCCTGCGGCCTCGCCGTATAGCCGCCATCTTCAAAAAGGGTGAAATACAAATAATAATTCCAAATCCTTAGTCAGGATCCCCTAAGCCCCCCAGATATCAATTTTTATCCGAATCGGATGAATTCAGAAAATGGCCGCCATCTTGGATTCGCCATTTTGAAAATAAATTTTCCCCTCAGTAGAAAGACATCGTCATGATAAACAATATTAGTTTGAGCACCAATCCGATATCTCTAACCGTTCCGGAGCTGTGGACGAAAGAATTTTGTATGGCGGCCATCTTGGAAAATCTCGGCCCCTATCCTAAATCCTTAATCGAAAACCCCGGATGCAAATTTCCTCCCCGATTATCCACCTCAAAAAGTGGCCACAGAGGAATTTTTAAATTTCCATGTTTTTTTTTTTAATTTCCGCCATTTCGTATCCGCCATCTTGGATTTTTTTTTCTACCCAGATTTCCCAATGACCGAAGTTTCTAACGAGGGGAAATTCCGCCCCGCACCCCCCGTCTGATTCGGCCTACCGCCTCTCAAATGCCCTCGGACCCCAAAATCGAAATTTCCACTTTGTATGGCAGCCATCTTGGAAAATGGCGGAATAAAAAACAAGTTCCCAAATCCCGAATCAGCGTCCCCTGAACCCCCCAGGTATTAATTTTTATCCCGATTGGATGAATTTTAAAAATGGCCGCCATCTTGGATTCGCCATTTTGGAAAAAAAAAATCTTCCAGTGAAAGGACATCGACTTGCCCCCTCATCCTAGTTTGAGCACCGATCCGATATCTCTACCCGTTTGGGAGATACGGTCAAAATAAATTTGTATGGCGGCCATCTTGAATCCGCCATTTTGAATTTTTATTGCGGTCTCGTCAAAGTGCCGGCGGTTCTCTATGACATTCGGTCGAGCACCATATGACTATCTCTCACCGTTTGGGCAGGCCGTCGACAGTCGAGCTGAAGGTCCACCGGATGCAGACGGGCCCACTCTCGGTGCAGCTCCTGGGTGAGCTCGGCCTGCGGCCTCGCTCGGTGGACTCGGCCTCCGGCCTCGCGGGAGTTATGGCCGATTTAAATTTTAAATTTCAATTGACGGCCGCCATCTTGGAAATGGCGAGATCGAAAAACCGACCCTAAATTCTCAATCAGGGCCCCCACGACCCCCCGGACACCGATTTCCACCCTCCTCGGACAAACTTGAAAAACGGCCGCCATCTTGAATCCGCCATTTTGAAAAAAAATTTAGCCCACGAGATGACCCACCCCGGCCCGAATGACATTTGGTCGAGCACCTCCCCCCTACCTCTTTCCGTTTTAAAACTACGAGCGATTGAAATTTGTATGGCGGCCATTTTTTTTTTCGAATTTGGAATTTTTGCAGCGCCCTCTGGCGTCTACCGGCAGTTCCCTATGACATTCGGTCGAGCACCTTATGACTACCTCCCACCGTTTGGGCAGGCCGGCGACCGTCGCGCTGAAAGTACACCGGATGCGGAGGGGCCCGCCCCCAGTGCAGCTCCTGGGCGAGCTCGGCCTGCGGCCTTGCCCGCTGGACTCGGCCTCCGGCCTCGCGGGAGTTATGGCCGATTTAAATTTAAAATTTCAATTGACTGCCGCCATCTTGGAAATGGCGGGATCGAAAAACCGACCCGAAATTCTCAATCAGGGGCCCCCCTACCCCCCGGATGCCGATTTCCACCCCCCTGGGACAAACTTGAAAAACGGCCGCCATCTTGTTTCCGCCATTTTGAAAAAATTTTTTGCCCACGAGAAAACCCACCCCAAACCGAATGACATTTGGTCGAGCACTTCCCACTTACCTCTTACCGTTTTAGAAATACGAGCGATTTACACTTTGTATGGAGGCGATTTAGGACGTTCGAAATTCAAATTTTCGCCACGCCCGCTGGCATCTGCCGGCGGTTCCCTATGACATTTGGTCGAGCACCCCCCGCGCAGCTGTTACCGTTTGGTCGGGCCGTTGGAAATTTTCGTGAGGTTTGGACAAGTTGCAGAAGTCGTATTTTTCCGGTGGTCTCCGACCCCGAGGGTGTACTTTCTCATTAAAAGTTTCCCCCCGCCGGTAGGGGAAGTGGGAGAAGAGCATGTCAGTCAGTGAGTGGTAATCGAGCTTTATATATTATAACTAGGTTTCGGCGGCGCCCCCCGGGCGCCGGCCTCCCCCTGAGCGGGGGGACGCTCCGGGCTTCGCCCTACGCGGAGCTCGGCCTACGGCCTCGCGCCGTAGAGCTCGGCCTTCGGCCTCGCGTAGATTACTCACTGGGAGGGGTCGCTGTAGTTTCGCTGTACTGCTCCTGCGTGGCGGCCATCTTCAAAAATGGCGGAATCTAAATAAAAATTCCAAATCCTTAATCAGGATCCCCTGAACCTCCCAGATATCAATTTTCATTCGGTTTGGGTGAGTTTGAAAAATGGCTGCCATCTTGAATTCGCCATCTTTAAATTTATCCTACCTCACTATAAAGACATTGTCAAGATGAACAATATTAGTTTGAGCACCAATCCGATATATCTAACCGTTTCGGAGTTGTCATCCGAAGAATTTTGTGGGGCCGCCATCTTGGAAATAACCATTAATCCTTAATCAAGGTCCCCTCAGCCCTATAGATATCAATTTTCATTCAAATCGGATGAACTTGAAAAATCCCCGCCATCTTGGATTCACCATCTTAAAAAAAAATTATGCCAATATGAAGACATCGTCACGATAAACCATATTAGTTTGAACACCAATCCGATATGTTCAACCGTTCGGGAGTTGTCATCCGAAGAATTTTGTGGGGCGGCCATCTTGGAAATAATCATAAATCCTTAATCAGAGTCCCCTGAGCCCCTCAGATATCAATTTTCATCCGGATCGGACAACTTGAAAAATTGCTGTAAAATGTAGTCCGGTCGCTCCGGGCTTCGCCCTACGCGGAGCTCGGCCTGCGGCCTCGTTAGACGCACCTCGGCCTGCGGCCTCGCGTAAGTTACACAACGTGCACGGCTGGTGGTACCGTAGTCCGGTCGCTCCGGGCTTCGCCCTACGCGGAGCTCGGCCTGCGGCCTCGTTAGACGCAGCTCGGCCTTCGGCCTCGCCTAAGTTACACAACTTGCGCGGCTGGTGGTAGCGTAGTGCGGTCGCTCCGGGCTTCGCCCTACGCGGATCTCGGCCTGCGGCCTCGTGAAACGCAGCTCGGCCTTCGGCCTCGCGTAAGTTACACGGTGGTAAAGTTCGGACGCTCCGGGCTTTGCCCTACGCGGAGCTCGGCCTGCGGCCTCGCTGTATAGCCGCCATCTTCAAAAAGGGTGAAATACAAATAATAATTCCAAATCCTTAGTCAGGAACCATTAAGCCCCCCAGATATCAATTTTTATCCGAATCGGATGAATTCTGAAAATGGCCGCCATTTTGGATTCGCCATCTTGAATAAAAAAATCCCATCAGCAGAAAGACATCGTCATGGTAAACAATATTAGTTTGAGCACCAATCCGATATCTCTAACCGTTCCGGATCTGTCGTCGAAAGAGTTTTGTATGGTGGCCATCTTGGGAAATCTCGGCACCTACCCTAAATCCCTAATGGGAACTCTCCGGAAGCCAATTTCCTCCCCAATTTTCCACCTTGAAACACGTTCGTCCAGGAATATTTAAAGTACCAAAGGTTTTTTTCAAATTTCCGCCATTTTGTGTCCGCCATCTTGGATTTTTTTTCTACCCGGTTTTCCCAATAACCGGAGTTTCTAACGAGGGGAAAACCCGCCCCGTACCCCCCGTCTAATTCGGCCTACGGCCCCGCGAATGCTCACGGACGCTAAAATGAAAATTTTCACTTTGTATGGCAGCCATCTTGAAAAATGGCGGATTAAAAAAAAAGTTCCCAAATCCCGAATCAGCGTCCCCTGAACCCCCCAGGTATTAATTTTCATCCTGATCGGAAGAATTTAAAAAATGGCCGCCATCTTGGATTCGCCATTTTGGTAAAAAAAAATTATCCAGTGGAAGGACATCGACTTGCCCCCTCATATTAGTTTGAGCCCCGATCCGATATCTCCACCCGTTTGGGAGATACGGTCAAAATAAATTTGTATGGCGGCCATCTTGAATCCGCCATTTTGAATTTTTATGGCGCTCTCGTCAAAGTGCCGGCGGTTCTCTATGACATTCGGTCGAGCACCATATGACTATCTCTCACCGTTTGGGCAGGCCGTCGACAGTCGAGCTGAAGGTCCACCGGATGCGGACGGGCCCACTCCCGGTGCAGCTCCTGGGTGAACTCGGCCTGCGGCCTCGCTCGCTGGCCTCGGCCTCCGGCCTCGAGGGAGAATTGGCCGATTTAAATTTAAAATTTCAATTGACGGCCGCCATCTTGGAAATGGCGGGATCGAAAAACCGACCCGAAATTCTTAATCAGGTGCCCCCCGACCCCCCGCGTGCCAATTTCCACCCCCCTCGGACAAACTTGAAAAACGGCCGCCATCTTGAATCCGCCATTTTGAAAAAATTTTTTGCCCACGAGATGACATACCCCGGCCCGAATGACATTTGGTCGAGCACCTCCCCCCTACCTCTTTCCGTTTTAAAACTACGAGCGATTGAAATTTGTATGGCGGCCATTTTTTTTTTCGAATTTGGAATTTTCGCGGCGCCCTCTGGCGTCTTCCGGCAGTTCCCTATGACATTCGGTCGAGCACCTTACGACTACCTCTCACCGTTTGGGCAGGCCGGCGACCGTAGAGCTGAAGGTACACCGGATGCGGACGGGCCCGCCCCCAGTGCAGCTCCTGGGCGAGCTCGGCCTGCGGCCTGGCCCGCGCCGCTCGGCTTCCGGCCTCGCGGGAATTATGGTCGATCGAAGTTTAAAATTTAAATTGGCGGCCGCCATCTTGGAAATGGCGGGATCGAAAAACCGACCCGAAATTCTCAATCAGGGCCCCCCCGACCCCCCGGTTGCCGATTTCCACCCCCCTGGGACAAACTTGAAAAACGGCCGCCATCTTGTTTCCGCCATTTTGAAAAAAAATTTTCACCACCAGAAGACCCACCCCAACCCGAATGACATTTGGTCGAGCACTTCCCACTTACCTCTTACCGTTTTAGAAATACGAGCGATTTACACTTTGTATGGAGGCGATTTAGGACGTTCGAAATTCAAATTTTCGCGACGCCCCCTGGCATCTGCCGGCGGTTCCCTACAACATTTGGTCGAGCACCCCCCGCGCAGGTGTTACCGTTTGGTCGGGCCGTTGTCATTTTTCGTCTCAGGTCACCAACTTGCAGAAGTCGGATTTTTCTGGTGGTCACGGGACCCATCCGCGTCCTTCCCCATTCAAAGTTCCTCACCCACCAGGCGGGAACCGGGAGAACAATTATGTCAGTGAGTGAGTGGTAATCGAGCTTTATATAGTATAATATATATATATCGAGCTTTATATATTATATATATAAATTCGGCGGCGCCCCCTGGGCGCCGGCCTCCCCCTGAGCGGGGGGACGCTCCGGGCTTCGCCCTGCGCGGAGCTCGGCCTGCGGCCTCGCGCCGTGGAGCTCGGCCTTCGGCCTCGCGTAGATTACTCACTGGGAGGGGTCGCTGTAGTTTCGTCGTGCGGCTCCTGCGTGGCGGCCATCTTCAAAAATGGCGGAATCTAAATAAAAATTCCAAATCCTCAATCGGGCTTCCCAGAACTCGCCAGATTTCAATTTTCATTCGGTTTGGGTGAAATTGAAAAATGGCTGCCATCTTGAATTCGCCATCTTTAAATTTATCCTACTTCAGTATAAAGACATTGTCAAGATGAACAATATTAGTTTGAGTACCAATCCAATATGTCTAACCGTTTCGGAGATGTCATCCGAAGAATTTTGTGTTGCGGCCATCTTGGAAATAACTATTAATCCTTAATCGGCCCACCCCGAACCCCCCAGATATCAATTTTCATTCGGCTCGGATGAATTTGAAAAGTGGTCGCCATTTTGGATTCACCATCTTTAAAAAAAATTATCTCAATATGAAGACATCGTCATGATAAACAATATTAGTTTGAGCACCAATCCGATATGTCTAACCGTTTCGGAGATGTCATCCGAAGAATTTTGTGGGGCGGCCATCTTGGAAATAACCATTAATCCTTAATCAGGGTCCCCTCAGCCCCCCAGATATCAATTTTCATTCGGCTCGGATGAATTTGAAAAATCACCGCCATCTTGGATTCACCATCTTAAAAAAAAAATATCCCAATATGAAGACATCATCATGATAAACCATATTAGTTTGAGCACCAATCCGATATGTCTAACCGTTTCGAAGATGTCATCCGAAGAATTTTGTAAAGCGGCCATCTTGGAAATAACCATAAATCCTTAATCAGGGTTCCCTGAGTCCCCCAGATATAAATTTTCATCCTGATCGGACAACTTGAAAAATTGCTGAAAAATGTAGTCCGGTCGCTCCGGGCTTCGCCCTACGCGGAGCTCGGCCTGCGGCCTCGTTAGACGCAGCTCGGCCTGCGGCCTCGCATACGTTACCCAGTGTGTGCTGCTGGTGATGCCGTAGTACAGTCGCTCCGGGCTTCGCCCTACGCGGAGCTCGGCCTGCGGCCTCGTTAGACGCAGCTCGGCCTGCGGCCTCGCCTAAGTTACACAACATGCACGGCTGGTGGTACCGTAGTCCGGTCGCTCCGGGCTTCGCCCTACGCGGAGCTCGGCCTGCGGCCTCGTTATACGCAGCTCGGCCTTCGGCCTCGCGTAAGTTACAAAGTGGTAGAGTTCGGACGCTCCGGGCTTCGCCCTACGCGGAGCTCGGCCTGCGGCCTCGCCGTATAGCCGCCATCTTCAAAAAGGGTGAAATACAAATAATAATTCCAAATCCTTAGTCAGGATCCCCTAAGCCCCTCAGATATCAATTTTTATCCGAATCGGATGAATTCTGAAAATGGCCGCCATCTTGGATTCGCCATTTTGAAAATAAATTTTCCCCCCAGTAGAAAGAGATCGTCATGATAAACAATATTAGTTTGAGCACCAATCCAATATCTCTAACCGTTCCGGATCTGTTGTCGAAAGAATTTTGTATGGCGGCCATCTTGGGAAATCTCGGCACCTACCCTAAATCCCTAATGGAAACTCTCCGGAAGCCAATTTCCTCCCCTATTTTCCACCTTGAAACACGTTCGTCCAGGAATATTTAAATTCCCAAAAGTTTTTTTTTAAATTTCCGCCATTTTGTGTCCGCCATCTTGGATTTTTTTTTCTACCCAGTTTTCCCAATGACCAAACTTTCTAACGAGGGGGAAATCCGCCCCGCACCCCCCGTCTAATTCGGCCTACGGCCCCGCGAATGCCCACGGACGCCAAAATCAAAATTTCCACTTTGTATGGCAGCCATCTTGAAAAATGGCGGAATAAAAAAAAAGTTCCCAAATCCCGAATCAGCGTCCCCTGAACCCCCCAGGTATTAATTTTCATCCCGATCGGAAGAATTTAAAAAATGGCCGCCATCTTGGATTCGCCATTTTGGAAAAACAAAATCATCCAGTGGAAGGACATCGACTTGCCCCCTCATATTAGTTTGAGCCCCGATCCGATATCTCCACCCGTTTGGGAGATACGGTCAAAATAAATTTGTATGGCGGCCATCTTGAATCCGCCATTTTGAATTTTTATGGCGCTCTCGTCAAAGTGCCGGCGGTTCTCTATGACATTCGGTCGAGCACCATGCGACTACCTCTCACCGTTTGGGCAGGCCGTCGACCGTCGAGCTGAAGGTCTACCGGATGGTGACGGGCCCGCTCTCGGTGCAGCTCCTGGGCGAGCTCGGCCTGCGGCCTCGCTCGCTGGCCTCGGCCTTCGGCCTCGCGGGAATTATGGCCGATCAAAATTTGAAATTTCAATTCACGGCCGCCATCTTGGAAGTGGCGGGATCGAAAAACCGACCCGAAATTCTCAGTCAGGGCCGCCCCGACCCCCCGGATGCCAAATTCCACCCCCCTGGGACAAACTTGAAAAACGGCCGCCATCTTGAATCCGCCATTTTGAAAAAAAAATTCCACCACGAGACGACCCACCCCGACCCGAATGACATTTGGTCGAGCACCTCCCCCCTACCTCTTACCGTTTGAAAACTACGAACGATTTCATTTTGTATGGAGGCGATGCTGGACGTTCGAAATTCAAATTTTCGCGACGCCCCCTGGCATCTGCCGGCGGTTCCCTATGACATTTGGTCGAGCACCCCCCGCGCACCTCGTACCGTTGGGCCTGGCCGTTGATAATTTTCGTGAGGTTTGGACAAGTTGCAGAAGTCGGATTTTTCTGGTGGTCACGGGACCCATCCGCGTACTTTCTCATTCAAAGTTTCCCTCTGCCGGTATGGGAACCTGGAGATCAATGATGTCAGTCAGTCAGTCAGTCAGTGAGTCAGTGGTAATCGAGCTTTATATATTATAATTATAACTAGGTTTCGGCGGCGCCCCGCGGGCGCCGGCCTCCCCCTGAGGGGGGGGACGCTCCGGGCTTCGCCCTGCGCGGAGCTCGGCCTGCGGCCTCGCGCCGTGGAGCTCGGCCTTCGGCCTCGCGTAGATTACTCACTGGGAGGGGTCGCTGTAGTTTCGTCGTGCGGCTCCTGCGTGGCGGCCATCTTCAAAAATGGCGGAATCTAAATAAAAATTCCAAATCCTCAATCGGGCTTCCCAGAACTCGCCAGATTTCAATTTTCATTCGGTTTGGGTGAAATTGAAAAATGGCTGCCATCTTGAATTCGCCATCTTTAAATTTATCCCACCTCACTATAAAGACATTGTCAAGATGAACAATATTAGTTTGAGCACCAATCCGATATGTCTAACCGTTTCGGAGTTGTCATCCGAAGAATTTTGTGGGGCGGCCATCTTGGAAATAACTATTAATCCTTAATCGGCCCACCCCGAACCCCCCAGATATCAATTTTCATTCGGCTCGGATGAATTTGAAAAGTGGTCGCCATTTTGGATTCACCATCTTTAAAAAAAATTATCTCAATATGAAGACATCGTCACGATAAACCATATTAGTTTGAACAAAAATCCGATATGTTCAACCGTTCCGGAGTTGTCATCCGAAGAATTTTGTGGGGCGGCCATCTTGGAAATAATCATAAATCCTTAATCAGAGTCCCCTGAGCCCCTCATATATCAATTTTCATCCGGATCGGACAACTTGAAAAATTGCTGTAAAATGTAGTCCGGTCGCTCCGGGCTTCGCCCTACGCGGAGCTCGGCCTGCGGCCTCGTTAGACGCAGCTCGGCCTGCGGCCTCGCGTAAGTTACATAACGTGCACGGCTGGTGGTACCGTAGTCCGGTCGCTCCGGGCTTCGCCCTACGCGGATCTCGGCCTACGGCCTCGTGAAACGCAGCTCGGCCTTCGGCCTCGCGTAAATTACACGGTGGTAAAGTTCGGACGCTCCGGGCTTCGCCCTACGCGTAGCTCGGCCTGCGGCCTCGCCGTATAGCCGCCATCTTCAAAAAGGGTGAAATACAAATAATAATTCCAAATCCTTAGTCAGGATCCCCTAAGCCCCCCAGATATCAATTTTTATCCGAATCGGATGAATTCAGAAAATGGCCGCCATCTTGGATTCGCCATTTTGAAAATAAATTTTCCCCTCAGTAGAAAGACATCGTCATGATAAACAATATTAGTTTGAGCACCAATCCGATATCTCTAACCGTTCCGGAGCTGTGGACGAAAGAATTTTGTATGGCGGCCATCTTGGAAAATCTCGGCCCCTATCCTAAATCCTTAATCGAAAACCCCGGATGCAAATTTCCTCCCCGATTATCCACCTCAAAAAGTGGCCACAGAGGAATTTTTAAATTTCCATGTTTTTTTTTTTAATTTCCGCCATTTCGTATCCGCCATCTTGGATTTTTTTTTCTACCCAGATTTCCCAATGACCGAAGTTTCTAACGAGGGGAAATTCCGCCCCGCACCCCCCGTCTGATTCGGCCTACCGCCTCTCAAATGCCCTCGGACCCCAAAATCGAAATTTCCACTTTGTATGGCAGCCATCTTGGAAAATGGCGGAATAAAAAACAAGTTCCCAAATCCCGAATCAGCGTCCCCTGAACCCCCCAGGTATTAATTTTTATCCCGATTGGATGAATTTTAAAAATGGCCGCCATCTTGGATTCGCCATTTTGGAAAAAAAAAATCTTCCAGTGAAAGGACATCGACTTGCCCCCTCATCCTAGTTTGAGCACCGATCCGATATCTCTACCCGTTTGGGAGATACGGTCAAAATAAATTTGTATGGCGGCCATCTTGAATCCGCCATTTTGAATTTTTATTGCGGTCTCGTCAAAGTGCCGGCGGTTCTCTATGACATTCGGTCGAGCACCATATGACTATCTCTCACCGTTTGGGCAGGCCGTCGACAGTCGAGCTGAAGGTCCACCGGATGCAGACGGGCCCACTCTCGGTGCAGCTCCTGGGTGAGCTCGGCCTGCGGCCTCGCTCGGTGGACTCGGCCTCCGGCCTCGCGGGAGTTATGGCCGATTTAAATTTTAAATTTCAATTGACGGCCGCCATCTTGGAAATGGCGAGATCGAAAAACCGACCCTAAATTCTCAATCAGGGCCCCCACGACCCCCCGGACACCGATTTCCACCCTCCTCGGACAAACTTGAAAAACGGCCGCCATCTTGAATCCGCCATTTTGAAAAAAAATTTAGCCCACGAGATGACCCACCCCGGCCCGAATGACATTTGGTCGAGCACCTCCCCCCTACCTCTTTCCGTTTTAAAACTACGAGCGATTGAAATTTGTATGGCGGCCATTTTTTTTTTCGAATTTGGAATTTTTGCAGCGCCCTCTGGCGTCTACCGGCAGTTCCCTATGACATTCGGTCGAGCACCTTATGACTACCTCCCACCGTTTGGGCAGGCCGGCGACCGTCGCGCTGAAAGTACACCGGATGCGGAGGGGCCCGCCCCCAGTGCAGCTCCTGGGCGAGCTCGGCCTGCGGCCTTGCCCGCTGGACTCGGCCTCCGGCCTCGCGGGAGTTATGGCCGATTTAAATTTAAAATTTCAATTGACTGCCGCCATCTTGGAAATGGCGGGATCGAAAAACCGACCCGAAATTCTCAATCAGGGGCCCCCCTACCCCCCGGATGCCGATTTCCACCCCCCTGGGACAAACTTGAAAAACGGCCGCCATCTTGTTTCCGCCATTTTGAAAAAATTTTTTGCCCACGAGAAAACCCACCCCAAACCGAATGACATTTGGTCGAGCACTTCCCACTTACCTCTTACCGTTTTAGAAATACGAGCGATTTACACTTTGTATGGAGGCGATTTAGGACGTTCGAAATTCAAATTTTCGCCACGCCCGCTGGCATCTGCCGGCGGTTCCCTATGACATTTGGTCGAGCACCCCCCGCGCAGCTGTTACCGTTTGGTCGGGCCGTTGGAAATTTTCGTGAGGTTTGGACAAGTTGCAGAAGTCGTATTTTTCCGGTGGTCTCCGACCCCGAGGGTGTACTTTCTCATTAAAAGTTTCCCCCCGCCGGTAGGGGAAGTGGGAGAAGAGCATGTCAGTCAGTGAGTGGTAATCGAGCTTTATATATTATAACTAGGTTTCGGCGGCGCCCCCTGGGCGCCGGCCTCCCCCTGAGAGGGGGGACGCTCCGGGCTTCGCCCTGCGCGGAGCTCGGCCTGCGGCCTCGCGCCGTGGAGCTCGGCCTTCGGCCTCGCGTAGATTACTCACTGGGAGGGGTCGCTGTAGTTTCGTCGTGCGGCTCCTGCGTGGCGGACATCTTCAAAAATGGCGGAATCTAAATAAGAAATCCAAATCCTTAATCGAGCTCCACAGAACTCCCCAGATTTCAATTTCCATTGGGTTTGGGTGAAATTGAAAAATGACCGCCATCTTGGATTCGCCATCTTTAAATTTATCCTACTTCAGTATAAAGACATTGTCAAGATGAACAATATTAGTTTGAGCACCAATCCGATATGTCTAACCGTTTCGGAGTTGTCATCCGAAGAATTTTGTGGGGCCGCCATCTTGGAAATAACCATAAATCCTTAATCAGGGTCCCCTCAGCCCCCCAGATATCAATTTTCATTCGGCTCGGATGAATTTGAAAAATCACCGCCATCTTGGATTCACCATCTTAAAAAAAAATATCCCAATATGAAGACATCATTATGATAAACCATATTGGTTTGAGCACCAATCCGATATGTCTAACCGTTTCGAAGATGTCATCCGAAGAATTTTTTAAAGCGGCCATCTTGGAAATAACCATATATCCTTAATCAGGGTCCCCTCAGCCCCCCAGATATCAATTTTCATTCGGCTCGGATGAATTTGAAAAATCACCGCCATCTTGGATTCACCATCTTAAAAAAAATTATCCCCATATGAAGACATCGTCATGATAAACCATATTAGTTTGAGCACCAATCCGATATGTTCAACCGTTCCGAAGCTGTCAACGAAAGAATTTGTTAGGGCGGCCATCTTGGAAATAATCATAAATCCTTAATCAGGGTCCCCTGAGCCCCCTAGGTATCAATTTTCATTCGGATCGGACTACTTGAAAAATTGCTGTAAAATGTAGTCCGGTCGCTCCGGGCTTCGCCCTACGCGGAGCTCGGCCTGCGGCCTCGTTAGACGCAGCTCGGCCTGCGGCCTCGCCTAAGTTACACAACGTGCGCGGCTGGTGGTACCGTAGTGCGGTCGCTCCGGGCTTCGCCCTACGCGGATCTCGGCCTACGGCCTCGTGAAACGCAGCTCGGCCTCCGGCCTCGCATAAGTTACACGGTGGTAAAGTTCGGACGCTCCGGGCTTCGCCCTACGCGGAGCTCGGCCTGCGGCCTCGCTGTATAGCCGCCATCTTCAAAAAGGGTGAAATACAAATAATAATTCCCAATCCTTAGTCAGGAACCCCTAAGTCACCCAGATATCAATTTTTATCCGAATCGGATGAATTCGGAAAATGGCCGCCATCTTGGATTCGCCATTTTAAAAATAAATTTTCCCCTCAGTAGAAAGACATCATGATAAACAATATTAGTTTGAGCACCAATCCGATATCTCTAACCGTTCCGGAGCTGTGGACGAAAGAATTTTGTATGGCGGCCATCTTGGAAAATCTCGGCCCCTATCCTAAATCCTTAATCGAAAACCCCGGATGCAAATTTCCTCCCCGATTATCCACCTCAAAAAGTGCCCACAGAGGAATTTTTAAATTTCCATGTTTTTTTTTAAATTTCCGCCATTTTGTATCCGCCATCTTGGATTTTTTTTTCTACCCAGATTTCCCAATGACCGAAGTTTCTAACGAGGGAAAATTCCGCCCCGCACCCCCCGTCTAATTCGGACTACCGCCTCGCGAATGCCCTCGAACCCCAAAATAGAAATTTCCACTTTGTATGGCAGCCATCTTGAAAAATGGCGGAATAAAAAAAAAGTTCCCAAATCCCGAATCAGCGTCCCCTGAACCCCCCAGGTATTAATTTTCATCCCGATCGGAAGAATTTGAAAAATGGCCGCCATCTTGGATTCGCCATTTTGGAAAAAAAATTTCGTCCAGTGGAAGGACATCGACTTGCCCCCTCATATTAGTTTGAGCCCCGATCCGATATCTCCACCCGTTTGGGAGATACGGTCAAAATAAATTTGTATGGCGGCCATCTTGAATCCGCCATTTTGAATTTTTATGGCGCTCTCGTCAAAGTGCCGGCGGTTCTCTATGACATTCGGTCGAGCACCATGCGACTACCTCTCACCGTTTGGGCAGGCCGTCGACCGTCGAGCTGAAGGTCCACCAGATGCGGACGGGCCCACTCCCGGTGCAGCTCCTGGGTGAGCTCGGCCTGCGGCCTCGCTCGCTGGCCTCGGCCTCCGGCCTCGCGGGAGTATTGGCCGATTTAAATTTGAAATTTCAATTGACGGCCGCCATCTTGGAAATGACGGGATCGAAAAACCGACCCGAAATTCTCAGTCAGGGCCCCCCCGACCCCCCGGATGCCAAATTCCACCCCCCTCGGGCAAACTTTAAAAACGGCCGCCATCTTGAATCCGCCATTTTGAAAAAAAAATTCCACCACGAGACGACCCACCCCAGCCCGAATGACATTTGGTCGAGCACCTCCCCCCTACCTCTTACCGTTTGAAAACTACGAACGATTTCATTTTGTATGGAGGCGACGCTGGACGTTCGAAATTCAAATTTTCGCGACGCCCCCTGGCATCTGCCGGCGGTTCCCTATGACATTTGGTCGAGCACCCCCCGCGCAGCTGTTACCGTTTGGTCGGGCCGTTGTCATTTTTCGTCTCAGGTCACCAACTTGCAGAAGTCAGATTTTTCTGGTGGTCACGGGACCCATCCGCGTACTTTCTCATTTAAAGTTCCTCACCCACCAGGCGGGAACCCGGAGATCAACTATAGGTGAGTCAGTCAGTGAGTCAGTGGTAATCGAGCTTTATATATTATAATAACTAGGTTTCGGCGGCGCCCCGCGGGCGCCGGCCTCCCCCTGAGGGGGGGGACGCTCCGGGCTTCGCCCTGCGCGGAGCTCGGCCTGCGGCCTCGCGCCGTGGAGCTCGGCCTTCGGCCTCGCGTAGATTACTCACTGGGAGGGGTCGCTGTAGTTTCGTCGTGCGGCTCCTGCGTGGCAGCCATCTTCAAAAATGGCGGAATCTAAATAAGAATTCCAAATCCTCAATCAGGCTCCCCAGAATCCCCCAGATATCAATTTTCATTCGGCTTGGGTGAATTTGAAAAGTAGCCGCCATCTTGGATATCACCATTTTTAAATCTTTCCTACCTAAATATAAAGACATTTTCAAGATTAACAATATTAGTTTGAGCACCAATTCGATATGTCCAACCGTTCCGGAGCTGTCATCCGAAGAATTTTGTGGGGCCGCCATCTTGGAAATAACCATAAATCCTTAATCAGGGTCCCCTCAGCCCCCCAGATATCAATTTTCATTCGGCTCGGATGAATTTGAAAAATCACCGCCATCTTGGATTCACCATCTTAAAAAAAAATTATCCCAATATGAAGACATCATCATGATAAACCATATTAGTTTGAGCACCAATCCGATATGTCTAACCGTTTCGAAGATGTCATCCGAAGAATTTTTTAAAGCGGCCATCTTGGAAATAACCATATATCCTTAATCAGGGTCCCCTGAGCTCCCCAAATATCAATTTTCATCCGGATCGGACAACATAAAAAATTTGTGTAAAATGTAGTCCGGTCGCTCCGGGCTTCGCCCTACGCGGAGCTCGGCCTGCGGCCTCGTGAAACGCAGCTCGGCCTTCGGCCTCGCATAAGTTACACAACGTGCGCGGCTGGTGGTACCGTAGTCCGGTCGCTCCGGGCTTCGCCCTACGCGGAGCTCGGCCTGCGGCCTCGTTAGACGCAGCTCGGCCTGCGGCCTCGCCTAAGTTACACAACGTGCACGGCTGGTGGTACCGTAGTCCGGTCGCTCCGGGCTTCGCCCTACGCGGAGCTCGGCCTGCGGCCTCGTTAGACGCAGCTCGGCCTTCGGCCTCGCGTAAGTTACACGGTGGTAAAGTTCGGACGCTCCGGGCTTCGCCCTACGCGGAGCTCGGCCTGCGGCCTCGCTGTATAGCCGCCATCTTCAAAAAGGGTGAAATACAAATAATAATTCCAAATCCTTAGTCAGGAACCCCTAAGCCACCCAGATATCAATTTTTATCCGAATCGGATGAATTCGGAAAATGGCCGCCATCTTGGATTCGCCATTTTAAAAATAAATTTTCCCCTCAGTAGAAAGACATCATGATAAACAATATTAGTTTGAGCACCAATCCGATATCTCTAACCGTTCCGGAGCTGTGGACGAAAGAATTTTGTATGGCGGCCATCTTGGAAAATCTCGGCCCCTATCCTAAATCCTTAATCTAAAACCCCGGATGCAAATTTCCTCCCCGATTATCCACCTCAAAAAGTGGCCACAGAGGAATTTTTAAATTTCCATGTTTTTTTTTTAAATTTCCGCCATTTTGTATCCGCCATCTTGGATTTTTTTTTCTACCCAGATTTCCCAATGACCAAAGTTTCTAACGAGGGAAAATTCCGCCCCGCACCCCCCGTCTAATTCGGACTACCGCCTCGCGAATGCCCTCGAACCCCAAAATAGAAAGTTCCACTTTGTATGGCAGCCATCTTGAAAAATGGCGGAATAAAAAAAAAGTTCCCAAATCCCGAATCAGCGTCCCCTGAACCCCCCAGGTATTAATTTTCATCCCGATAGGAAGAATTTGAAAAATGGCCGCCATCTTGGATTCGCCATTTTGGAAAAAAAAATTCGTCCAGTGGAAGGACATAGACTTGCCCCCTCATATTAGTTTGAGCCCCGATCCGATATCTCCACCCGTTTGGGAGATACGGTCAAAATAAATTTGTATGGCGGCCATCTTGAATCCGCCATTTTGAATTTTTATGGCGCTCTCGTCAAAGTGCCGGCGGTTCTCTATGACATTCGGTCGAGCACCATGCGACTACCTCTCACCGTTTGGGCAGGCCGTCGACCGTCGAGCTGAAGGTCTACTGGATGGTGACGGGCCCGCTCTCGGTGCAGCTCCTGGGCGAGCTCGGCCTGCGGCCTCGCTCGCTGGTCTCGGCCTCCGGCCTCGCGGGAGTATTGGCCGATGTAAATTTGAAATTTCAATTGACGGCCGCCATCTTGGAAATGGCGGGATCGAAAAACCGACCAGAAATTCTCAGTCAGGGCCCCCCCGACCCCCCGGATGCCAAATTCCACCCCCCTGGGACAAACTTGAAAAACGGCCGCCATCTTGTTTCCGCCATTTTGAAAAAAAAAATCCACCACGAGACGACCCACCCCGACCCGAATGACATTTGGTCGAGCACCTCCCCCATACCTCTTACCGTTTTAAAACTACGAGTGATTTCATTTTGTATGGAGGCGATGCCGGACGTTCGAAATTCAAATTTTCGCGACGCCCCCTGGCATCTGCCGGCGGTTCCCTGTGACATTTGGTCGAGCACACCCCGCGCACCTCCTACCGTTTGGCCGGGCCGTTTGAAATTTTCCTGAGGTTTGGACAACTCGAAGAAGTCAGATTTTTCTGGTACTCACGGACCCCGAGGGTGTACTTTCTCATTCAAAGTTTCCCTCTGCCGGTATGGGAACCCGGAGATCAATTATGTCAGTCAGTGAGTCAGTGAGTGGTAATCGAGCTTTATATATTATAATAATAATAATAATAATAATTATGTCAGTCAGTCAGTGAGTGGTAATCGAGCTTTATATATTATAATAATAATAATAATTTAGGTGAGACAAAAATATACAAAAACAAATAAAACAAATTTATTAAATAACATAACATTTTTGGGTTAACCAGGGTATTTGGGAACATCGGTCTTTTAGCAGTGGGGAAAAGAAGGAAGAAAGTTGATGAATACCAAAAGGATTTGACATCTAATTATAATTCATTATTGTAGCGAACGTGATTGAACATGCACTACACACGGACTGGTTTGTTCTTAAAATACACACATGAAAAGTGGTCGTGCTCCTGATTTTCTTATCTATAATTAAATTCTTTTCCATATTAACTACCTTTTATCTTCTACATTATTATCTATAATATCTATCTAATTACTTATCTTTTTTATCTATTCATTTATCACGCCTCTGGTCATACCCCTGTTTCCAGTTACTCTGATTAACCCTATAACAAACCTAATGATCTAAACAGTCTTCAACTTGCTTCACTTGCAAATACAAAGCTTCGCTGTTACTCCTAACATCTTTTTTAGTAATATTTTCGTCTGTGAATTGGTATCCCCGTGACATGAAGTGGAATAACGTTATTGAGACAAACATAAGGCCCGTGTATATGAAATATTGGGTTTCCTGTAAGATAAACAGTGAATTCATTTCATTTTTATTCTTCTCATAGAAATGAACTTAAATAAACACCGTTCTGAGAACACTCACTCTTGAATACTCACTCACCGGAATATTTCTTTGACACTAGACGGCTGATTTAATAATAAATATAAAGCATAAAAGTTTTTGTAATGCTATATCTAGTATTGATATTTAGTACTCTTATATAGTTAAAAGAAATGAACAGTACAATGTAAAATATAATGTCCATAATAAGAAAATCGCTTTATGTTCTTATTAATGAATAGTAGAATATCCGCGTTATTGGAGGAAAATCGTTATACTTCTTTTTCCCCTTTTTCCCAACCCGTTCTCCAAATCCTTTACTAACTCTGAAAAGGTGGGCAGCGCATCTAAAGCATCCCAAGCATTGTCATTATTGACGGATGTTGACATGTATCGCGGATGCATGGAGTATTACGCCCCAAAAGCGAGGCATGTGCAAGGCGGTAAAATTTACCGACCTGCCAATCCAGTCCTCATTTGGCGGCAAAAAACTACTAAGAACGTATGATAGTTTAATGTTTACGTTAATCTCAAATGTAAATCTTCAAAGGCAGGCAGCGCATTCAAGGCATGCCAAAATTTGTTATTATTGACTGATTTTGGCATGTATCGCGAATATCACAGGGTGATAGTATTCACTTACCACCAGGTGGACCTGTATGCTCGTCTGCTGACTGCGCGGGTTTTTCTTCTATAAAAACCTTTTTGCATTAACAAATCATCAATTCTTCTCAAACAAAACCTTTATTTGACCAGTCAAACGCGGTTTGGCCGAACACGACCATTATCACAAAAGAAAACAACTGAGTAATCCATTTACAGAAGTCACAAGTTTTTCAAAACCAATCTACGTTAAATGAAAAAAACGATATTGAAATAATTATCTGCGAGTGCTAAAAAATGAAATATCATTGGAAGGGTAGGCTATGGTTACAAGTTTGGGAATTAAATTAAAATAGTCTATCTTAGTAACGTGTAAGGTAAAAAAATACCATTAAAAAGTCAAATAGCTGTGTTTGCAAATAGGGTACTCAATTATTGAAGGTTATGCTTTTAGAGATCATAGGTTTAAGAGAATGTAGATAGATTCTCACCTGCCGATAACAAACAAACAATCGCGTAATGATGATGATGAGAACATTTCCAACAGCTTCGGTGAGTAAAAACACTGCCGTCATCACTGCTTTCATACTGTTAGGTGCTTCTTTAAACGCAAACTCATTACCTGTTACTCCGAATAATACCTACAAATTTATATGGTTTTCATTCTCTTTATAGAAAGATAAAATCGTTTTTGGTTCATTTAACTTTACATTTTGAAAACTTTAGAGATATTTTTTTTAAACGAAAATAATTTTCGTTTAATCATAATTGAACTATTTTATTTTATTTTAATCAGTACAAAACAGAAGACAGCAAAAATAAATAATTGACAATAACTTATTTCACAAAAGTTCTAATTGACCCCCCATAAATATGTAGGTACCTACTGATGTCAAGCTTACATTACAATTTCACCAGTCTAATGTTCAGTAGCTCTCGAATTATTTCATTCATATGTGTTTTGAAAATGGAACACGTAGTAATTAAGTTTCAAATTTGACTTTTGAATGATCCCTCCTCATCAATACCCTTGAATCAATACTCAATACATCAATACTCCCCCCCCCCCCCCTCCCCTTGAATATGCCAACCATTTGATTTATTTGATACGAACGTACGATGTGTCATGTAGTTTATTCCCATATCGATGTCCAGTACCTATACTTAAAATAAGACAAATTATCAGTTTTTCTGGTGGAACAAATCAAAAGCGTTCCTATTTTTAGCAGTTTCGTTATAAGATCGTCACAAATTATAGTCACAAAAAACACAAATTGAATCTTATAGGGTTGATTGTTAGACAAGTAGATTGAAATAGGAAATGTTGTTCCTAATAATTGAAGTAGGGTTAATCAGGGTAATTACCAATACCAATATACCAATTGTTCTCAATTTCCCTTTTTCCTATATTTTTTCTTTTTAATTCAATTAAATGATGATTTATCAATTAGGTTCCTTATCCCAACGCTGAAATAGAAACTTTTTAATCTGATTCTCTAAAAAGTATGAAATCTGTCTATCGGTCTGTTAGATGGTCTATCTGACTATTTTTAGCTGATGTGATTTTCAAACACTTATTTAAAATTATTAGTTTTCACTAATAACGTAATAACACAGAATACCATAATAACTTACCTCGCCTATGGACATTATTAGAAATTGCGGTAACAGTAGCGCCATAGTGATCGAATTTGCTTCCGTTATTATTATTAACTTTGATTCCTGAAACAATAGTATATAATTTTAATATATATTTTATATATATATATAATAATATTTTAATTAATATACCATAGCTTTATTACTATTAGGTCAATGAGGGTAAATCGAGAACAGGGTTAATTGAGAACGTACTTTACTATTACAGAAAAATATTCGAATTGATTAAAGCTCCCAATTACTCCTGTTTCTAAAAACCCTGATTAAGCCTAGATTTCTTATTATTTTTTATTTATTAGTTTTTATTTCTTTTTAGATTATGCAACGGATAAATACAAGTGAGAACTAATAAAGGAAAGAAAGTTCATGCCTATATAATAAACGTTAACGTGCATTACTTGAGCGCGTACTAGAACATACATACGAGTATATACCTCCTATGAGAGAGACTTCAATAAAAATTCTTGGCGCATGCATTTCCTTTTACTATTTCATTTTAACGTATCTCAATGGAACATATAATGAAAGTGGTAAAAAAGTTTGCAAAACTAAAAAAATATAATAAAGAAACATTGCAGTTTCTTTCAACACATGTTTGCCAAACCATATTCATAGGAACTCACAAAGGAAATGTTATTTTGGCATAATGGAGTATACTACGTAAACATAGTGAAAATATGTAATATCGACTTATTGTATGCGTTTTAAGAACGTTAGTGTTTGCTTCGAAATAAGTGAGGACCTCGGCAAAAACATTTCCTGGGTGATAGCTATCGTAATATGATTGACATTGATTGCGATGGAGATATTATAAATATTAATCATATACATTTTAGATAGAAATGATGATAATAATATGTGTCGACCTATAATATAGTACATAATAATAAAATACATTTACAGTAGCAATATTTGGAATTACATATATAGTTTATAATAATAATAGGGTGAAGAAAGGTAGACATAAGCCATTATGGAAATGAAGTATAGATATTATTTATTAAAGGAAAAGTATAATTATGGCCATTATAATTATAATCGCGATGGTGGTATATGTATATACACACATTTATACATATATGTGTGTGGCATCTACCCACGGTGGTAATAACGACAATGACCAATTTCACGTAAATAAATACCAACCACCGACGAATACTCACATATTTATCTCCAATCTTATCAACAATAGCAGCGTACACCCCTCCACTCTCAATTTCTAAACCGTTTGATATTATTTCGTCACCAACTCTTATACTATAAATTGATGTAAACACTTCCACTTGGAGTGACACTCCTTCATAAATATAAGTCTCTATTTCGTTCCTCCTTTCATTATATAATGTCATATTTGATACTTTAACATTATCTGATATCAGGAATCTGGAATTATGTGAAATATTGCTAAGTTTTTCTATGAGTTGGTAAAATCTTATATCTCATTTATGCAAAGATTAATGAGATTTATTTTCTCAAAGAATCTATGATCGTCAGAAAATGAGTAACGTCTTGATAAATAGGTGTTTTTTGGACTGTTCTTTGCTTGAACTTAGACCAAGTGATTGGAAAGATATTGGAAAGATAGAAAGAAACTGGAAAGATTGGACCAAGTCTCTATGCAGATCATATAAGGCAGCTCTGGCTAAACACGCCAGAGTTTAATGGAACAAGTTTCTAAGACAGATAACCATCTAATTATCTGGCTTTATACAAAAAATATATGACTGAACCTTAAGATAACTATAGACAAATCATTTAAAAATTAATATAATAGTTGACTGAATTTTCAATTTTGTGTAGATACAACCAATTGTAACCAATTTAGTAACGACTTATTGCATACGTAAGTAATATCAGGAAAAATGTTCAATTATGTGAAAGGGACATCTCATTTTAAAAATTGCTAACTCGAGCGCTATATCTCAAACACATTTGGTATCTGCCGCGATTCTAATAAAGGATCAATCGTACGTGCTTTTGAAATCAAAGAAGGGAAATTTCCGGTAAGTTGATTTGTATCAACCATTGAATGTTAGGAATTAAAAGAAAGAATGAAAAATATTACATTGTTTGATTTCTTGGAAACGGAACGATTATTTTTTGCGAAGGAAATATATATTTCATCAGAACATACAATTTAGGCTATGTTCAACGGGTAACTAGCAGATTAACGAATTTCCGAATTAATCGTATTTGATAACAAAAGAATTGTATGTCGGTTATATAAAGGCCATAATATACCTATATAATTAAATCTAATAAAGCAAACGTAATCTAAGATGACTATTGGTGGAATGCACTGATAGATTACGACGATAATTTGAAAATGTATTTTTTATTTTAAAAGTAGGTACCTATTTAGTTTATTAAAATAAAAACATAACGGTGACATTTTGATAATTGATTATGAAACAAACTTGATAGCCTGAATGATTGTAGGAAAGGGGCTTCTTTTAGGACTGTAGGAAAAATTTGGATTTATCTTACTTTTGAATTTGATTATTGATGTAAAATAAATTTGAAAAAAAATGTTTTTTTTTCCAATCATGGCTTATCATACATCCAATCGTGGGATGTATGATAAACATCTTTTTTTTTTAACTTTTAGAATTGTTTTCTTTTGCCAATTTTCTTGGCTATATTTTAAAATTGCTGAATGATTTGACTCTACTACAGTTTAAATGCCGGGCCGTATTAAAAATTGAATCTCTTTTCTGATTAACGCTTTATGAAAATCTCTGACCTTACCTCATCTCTGAACGCTATCATTATATTGAACGAAAGGTCGCAATTCCGTGAAAGATAAAAATATCGCTCCAAAGCATCTCTATTTTATTCCAATAACCTTTTCAAAGGTTGCAGTAAAATCAATCTAACGAAACCCGAACCAATAACTTTAGCGAAACGAAAGTGTTGCTGGTCAATTTCCTTTGAAAAGACGCGATTATTTTTGGGTTTCGTAAATCAATTTATGCGTAATAAAAACTGCTTGGGGGTTTTTATATCATCGTTTTTATACAACTGTGAAACAATCGAAATACGATTTATTTCTGGTAAGCATTATTTCTATTATTTCTACGGGGTAAATAAACAATATTTGCATCCTCATAACGATCATTACTGTGCTGAAAAATAAAAAATTTTGTTCTACGACTTTTTCCGAACTCGATATTTTCCACAATTTTTTTTATGTAGATTTTATTTTTGTCTAATACACAGTCCGCTTATAATTTTTTATCTTTGTCTAACACACAGTCAGTCTACAATTTTTATCTAATTTCATCTTTTATGTACTCGTATGTCGCCTTTTCGTTATTCAAAGCTCACAAAAATTGGTTTTCGACAAATATCTAGGTTATCATTGATAAAAAAATAGGTCTTACCTCACAACAGGGAATCCAGACTTGCTTTTATCGACATTATCGATAAATCGCGCCATATTATTCCTAGTCACAAAGTAAGACACTGCATTTTTCTCTGCCAACAAAAACTTCAACTCTCTTGGTTCAATACAATCTCCATATAATTTTATAGTTATATTCTTAAATTCATTTGTGGGAAAATCTTTTTTAACAAAATAATAGAAAGGCTGTATTATGTTGTCGTCGATAATTTTATCGTCACTTTCAATAGTTATTGAGCATGGGTTTCCATTAAATATTCTTAATTGCGAAAATCCAGCCTGCGGTAATTGCGGGTAGGTCGTCTGAAATAGTGCAATATAGTTAATTAAAACTCGTAATAAAGTATATGTTCCTTATTAAAATATCAATCTGTATTTGATGTCAAATCGTCTGCCGTCTATTCTATAAAAAAAACTTACTTTAAATTATTAAATACTAGCGACCCCGCCCTCGCTTCGCTTCAGTTTATAAAGTTATGTTTCTCAATTTTTTTTTTCAAAATTTCAAATTAAATTATAGCGTATATTAGACACAGATAATGTTAGCTTCCTATTTGTGAAAGAATTTTTGAAATCGGTCCCGTAGTTTCATAGATTACCCCCAACATACAAACACACAATTTTACCTCTTTATTATATTATATTAGTATAGATAAATACTTGATTTTTATTTTTATTAGTTTGCAAGCATTTATGGATTAAATTACTAAATATCACATATATTTATGTATATAACAAATATATATCATGGCTTAGTAATTTTCAAAATTATTGAAAACTAAAACGTTATAAAAACTTAACTAACTACGAGCAAGAGGGTAGTCAGGATTTTATCCAGGGTGGGGCAAAGCAAACGATTTGCTTATAATTTTCAATATTGAATTTATGATTTCAATTTCTATTTCAATATGATTTATAATATTCAAATAAGCATGTCTAAAATCCTAAAAATAAAAAATCGTTATAAATCGTAACGTAGTTATCAATTATCATTTTAACGCGAATATCAAAAAGAAAGTCAGACATTTTTATCCTTTAACATAGGTACATCGATTTCAAGTACTTTTTACCATATATGGTAAAAAGTAAATAAGTAGTATATGGTAAAAGTAAAAGGTAAAAAGTATGGTATGGTATGACAGTAACTCTAGTTATAACTAGAGTTACTGTCATATAACCAGAGAGATTTTTTTTATATAAAAAAAGGCGGCAGACGAGCACACAGTCCTTGATAGTAATCCGCGATACACGCCAACATCACTCCAGAATGACAAACGTTAGCATGCCCCCCGATGCGCTGCCTAGTTTTTCAGATTAACGAATGGATTGGGATAAAGGGTTGGGAAAATGGGATAGGATAGAATGGTATGAGAATGGCCTCTGGCATATCTCACTCACTACCGAAACACGTACGTGCATTGGGGAAATACGATAATGTAGGAAATGCAGTATATTTCAAGGTAGATCTAATGATATAGATTTATTTCTCACTTATAATGTTAAAATGTTGTCAAAACTTACCCTGAGATACATTTCTAAGACACCGGATGCTATAAAAGCGATTCCAGCTAAAACTCCTCCCAACGTCAATCTGTGCAGCGGGTTCCTTAATATGTTGTGTTTCGCCAAATATGGATATACGTACTACAAGGAATATTTTACTGTTAATAATAAAATTTTAAACAAATAAATATATAGATTAAAGAAAAATACATGCACGGGCACACACCTTTCGTGAAATGTAACAGCTTTTGTTAATAAGACTATTTAAAATTGAGCACTTTTTATATACCACATACCACTCACTCACTGTAGTATACACACATTCAATCAGGTAACTATTAGTAGTGGTTCGATTGGCAGCTGTTTATGAAAGCAGAGTGAGGCGTTGCCATTCGTAGTACAGAGTAATATAGTCAGAGATTTCATTTAAACAATTTAAGGGGAATATATCAAGTTCAGAAATAAGTTGTAAAACAAAAACTTTCAATTCAGATATTTTCTAATTAACCCCGCATAAGAATTTTATAATAGTTATATATATATTTACTAGCTATAGTATTCGGTGTGATTTTAAATGGTTTGATCTTTTCATTAAATTTTTTTTTCTTACTCTCTTCCATGAATAAGCCTCATGATGACTAAAAGGTTAAGCTTTACGAATTTGAGGTTTGTTCGCCAATCGAAATATAAATACGTATAAGTAGTATTAAATTCTTATATTGCAGTCATGTAATCCAGTAAAGCCATTACAAGTCCTTGCAATAACCCTCGGATTGATGATGAAGCATTGAATTAGAAAATGGAATTATTTGGCTATACATCAATCAATTTCATCAGTTCCACAATCACATTCAATCTGACATTTAAGCGACTACAATTATGGTTGATTTTGCAATCAATCCTTTTTTGGTTGAACAATCCAACCTATTATTGTCTTCCTCAAACAGTGACTAAACATAATAGGGTTCATCAATGCTGTCTAAATTATACAATAGATTTTTTTTTTCATTTATTTTCAATACATACTGTAGTAATTTCTTCAGATAATTGTTTAAGTGAACAATAAAAATATTGAGCAAATTGAATTGATTGGAGTAATATTTACCTTCTGCGAAAGAGGTATCAAAATGATACAGAATATCGGTGACAGCACTTGCATTTGATCCGGTTTGATAGTGAGAAATCCGAACCGACCATCCATTTTCGTCGCTTGTAGAGTCCATCTTGAACCCTAAAATAACAACCGTCTTATAAGGGGTAAAGAAAATATTGTACTGAGACTTCCCTTATTTTGTTACTATGTTAGACAAACACTCGTCTGTGTGCTTAAGTAATCTTTTGGTAAGATAGTGACTCATTATAACTTAATTCAGACCTTATTATAACTTAATAATGAACATATTCAGTTTCTCCCGGGATAATATTTGATTTTATACAAATTTTATCTTACGATGTGGGTATATTTTTGTATTTTGATACGTCTATAATAAAAACATTCTGAATAAATGATTATTTTATATCGCAATAGTGTTTTGATCGTAACAAAAACTAGATCGATTAATGTTGCGGCTAGGCGGCACCATTAATTAATCGGCACCGCGACCATAGGCAGTTGCCTACATTGTCCATATGAATAACCCGGGACTGACCCCAACTGCTACTAAGTAATAACAAAGCGGCCACCACAAGCGCTGAAGAACTACACCACCTCTTAAAGAGTGGACTCGCCAACCCACTTGGCCTAGTGTGGCGTTTAAAGGCCATAAATCCCCCATACACGAGATAAAGTGCATGAGGAGACTCATGTCCAGCAGTGATTACTAAACGGGCTGGTTGTTGTTGTTGTATTGCCATAGTTACTTATATTAATAAAGATAAATACTCGGATTATTTATTAGAATATATATATACTGAATACACTTGTACCTTACAACAGCTTACTTGACTACTGCACGCTGTTGTACTCTTGTTTTATTTGTCTTGTTGTTGTTTTTATATGAGTATTTCAATTAACATAAAAGGCAGATTCAAGATATTTTCAAATACATCTCTGAATCATCATTACCGTGAAATACATAATACCCCAAAATATTTTTTCAATACATAATAAATTTTATACGTATATATTTGCTTTCGTCAACCGTTACCGACCTCGTTTTAATTACCTCTTTATATTTAATTTTCAAAAAGGTATCCAGTCAATGTAATGATATTGTTATCATTACATTAAGTGTTCAATGTAATTCAATTAACACACATCCATCCATCACAAGATGGATGTCAAAATCCTTCATTAACGCCTTAAAAAGCCACATTATTGGCCACTGCAATTAACTATAAGAGTCGCTTTCATAAAGATGTCGATGAATTCAAGACAAGGAAAACCCATAAATAAACAATGGCCATTGCCGATGGCCAATGTTTTCGTAATGTATGTGTAGTCAGGTACTTGAAGACAAACTATAGAAAATATTATAAGAAACATGAAGGAGAAATAACTAGTTACCTGTAAAGGCGATATAAGTAACACTTGGGTTACATTTTTACAAACATTATAAACGAAGTTTGATAAAATTATTTCCTAAAGTACCTACAAAATATTTCTTGTACAAATAGTTCGAAGAGAAAAATGAAGCACGTTTATCTATTGAGATATTGCCCGCGGAGAGAGAATTAATGGCGTCGATTTAGAGCACTGCAGGAGCATCGTGTGCGGGTGCTCTCTGAGATTAATTTTTAAAAAATTGCTGCAGCCTTAAGGTGTACGTCACCCTTACTCTTTGAAGGTTGCACACCCACGTGTTCGGTGTAAATTTTCACATCACTTTTATTTTATGTGATAATAATAATGGCTCTAACATCTTTCGTTCTGTAACTTTGTTAATTACTAGCTTTTTGCCGCGACTTCGTGATCTACGTGAATAGAATCCTAATTGTTAATCGAGACTAAAATCTACAAAGGCCGTCAAGTTTCTATAAAATCGGTACAGCCGTTTCGACGTGAATGAGTAGATACTAACAAACATCCAAATTTTCGCATTTATAATCTTAGTGTGATATTTTTTTATTCAAGACTTTTTATGCAAAACCCAAAAAAGAAATATTTTTTTTAATATTCAACGTCTCAAAGGATCTCTCATACGTTGCATCTATTTTACCTAAGCTTGTGTAAGTAAATTATGAAAAGCAAGACCATTATTTAATGTCCTGTACCTACAAGGTAAGTCCTGGTGGGGGACGAGGGATTTACTCATGCTTTGGAATATTTTGACAGAATTTGTATCCATACTTTCTCACCACCTCCAGATACTTTATCCGAATACCCCTGATATAGTAACAGTTAACAATCTGCTATATAAATTATCTGCCAATTATTTGCCAATTAAATGTAGTTGTTATTGACTTTCTGATAAAGTTTAACTGACTTTCTGATGTCTTCTGATAAAGTATCAGGAGGTGGTGGGAAAGACCCTTAATCTTGCGATTTTTCGTTTTTCTCCAATGTTGGGGAACGCATAAGAAACACTTTGAAGTTTAATCAACTATTCAACTAATTCAACTAATTCAACTAATTCAACTGATTCAACCGATTCAACCGATTCAACAAATTCAACTGATTCAACTGGTTCAACTGGTTCAGCTGATTCAGCTGATTCAGCTGATTCAACTAATTCAACAACAAAACTCACAATACATATTTTTTATAATAATCAAACAAAAACGACTTCACTCCGCGAGTTTCCGCCAAAAAGTCAATTATCGAAACATACCATTTGATCAAGCAGCGCCCAAAACACCGGTAGAACTGTGAATAACATCAATAATGACAGAGTCTTCTTAATATCTTTTATGAATCTCTGGTCGTACTGATGCCGTGTGCTATCCAGCCAGTGGGAGTTGTCGGTGCCCCTGCCTTTTACTACGACATTCTTTAACCCCAACTGAAAATCAATACAATACTTTTAATACTCACCCCGGTACTTTTAATAGATCTCTAATACATACGCATAAGTGACAATATAACTCTGTCTGTATGTTCGCACTAATCTCGGCAACTATTGAGCCGATTTTTAGAACCGATATATTGTTTTAATAGATCTTTTTAAAATACATTTGAACTTAGATGACTTTTTAATACGACTTTAAATGATTTATTACATCATTTTATAGTATGTAATTAGATATGTTATAAAATTCGAACTGTATATAATGTATATAAGAGACATATATTATAATTGTAGTTTATATAATTTTTTGCAAGCTTTTTACAGTGGAATGTATAGCATCTGGAATGTATATATATATATATATACATATATTGCAGCAGTATGTATTGTATGTTTTTGAGGGGGAGAGTGCACGCTGCAATCCAACAGCTGCTGGGCCCGCTCGACTGCTACCCCTCTCTCACAGAAGACTACCTTGAAATGTACTGCATTTTCCCACATTATCTTATTTATTTCCCTAATGTATGTACGTGTTTCGGTAGTGAGTGAGATGTGCCAGAGCCCATTCCCATTCCATGGGGAGGGATAGCTTTCGGAAGCAAGGGCGGATCGCTAGTCTACAATATAATAAAAAATATTGTATAACATTGAAATGAGTGATGAAAGTTGTTAAGTTATACTTACAGCCACACATTTCACGAAGTCAATAAGAACGTTCCCTTCGGGTTTTTTCATTAAGTACCGGTTTCTGGCACTTACAAATATTACTGAAAAAAAAACAAGAAAAATAATAATTACAATAAACACTTTTCAAATGAAATTATTGAAACTCTTAGGGCCTTTCTCACCACTGTTAACAATCACGATTGATAAATTAACTGCCAATTAAATCTAGTTGATACGAACTTTCTGATAAAGTATAACTGATTTTCGGATACCTTCCGATAAATTACCAGAACGTGTTGAGACGTGTTGAGACGTGTTGAGAAGGCCCTTAATGTAGTTGAACAAGAATACTATAAGAATGTTATTGTTAGTACAAGCGTAAGCTTATTCTTCAAAGGAACCTCTTCCAGTTAACTTTAGAATAACTGAGAGAAGTAATGTCGTATAAAAGTAGACAAAAACGTACAATACGGAAGAGGAGAGATAACATCTGTATATACATAGGAGTAGTTAAGAATATATACACACATAGCATAACAACAACCACAAACCAATTAGCCTAAAGACTACGCATCTACAATAAATTGTTATTATATAAGAAAGTTCAGCAAATCTAGCGATGCTCGAGTGCGTTTATCGGTGGGGGGGGGAGTAATTTTGCGCCGAGTTCGTCATACTTATACGACCTATTTAGTCACATTCGTTTCCTACCCATTGGGTCTCACTTGCGGCGACCATAGGATAGTTGGTCCGTGCCAACAGCCTGTAACTCTCCGCTGTTCGATATAAGCCACTAACGAGAATCCACCATACACGATCTACTACTGTCTAATCCAGCCACTACCAGCGACTTCCTTCAAGTCGGACGTTCCATGCTACGTTTCCTGCCACACATTCTCCTCACGAACACTCGTTTCTCGTATCGGTTATCGGTCCTGTGATAAAAATGGATGGTCCATTGTCACTTTAGCTGAGCTACGCCGGCAACTTTTAGTTCTTCGCCGAATTTCTCGTTGTAGATTTTGTCCAGCAAAGAGACTATGAGCATAGCTCTTTCCATCTTTAACTTTGAACTTATGAATGAGGATTACCGTCACAGGCCATATTTCGGCATTATACATATTATACGTATAATTCACAAATACATATAACATATAAATACAACATATAACAATACTTAGGATATCAGTTGTTTTCATGAATTTTTAATTTCTCATGAAAATCTGGTTTTTTTGTTTTGTTCTCGAAATAAAAAATAAATTATTCGAAGGCATTGTTCAAAATAGTAACTGCCTTAAAAGGCTAACCAACCCCCTTAAACCATAAACGCTGTTTCGATTTCAAATTACTTGATTTTTTTTTATTCACCTTAGCGTCTGAAAGAGCCCTAATACTTACCTATTGAAATAAGGACTACAAAGCCCGGCGCGCCAAATGCTAATGAATAGCAATCTTTATCTCCAAAACAATGGACCTCAGATCTCAGAATAGGTGACACAGTTTTCGCTATCAAACTGCCAATACAATTTTGGAAATATAATATGCTGAAGAATATAGCAAGATACTTTTCTTGTTGCGGCAAAACAAACTGGTCACCACCAAAAGCAGTCACACAAGGTTTTATGCCTCCAGTTCCGAGTGTAATCATGAATAGCCCAAGTAGTGTACATAATCTGAAAAATACATTTTAAACAAAATTTTCTTATGTTTTTACTGATCCCGCCAAAAATTAGAGACACTAATCAGAAACGAATAACTTCCAAATAACGTTATTTAAAATATTGTTAAATTTAGAATTAAGATCCTTAATAAAAGCATTACTTTAAATAAAGTAATAATCAGTTACGAAAGTACTTTACCTAGCCGGCAGTGCTACTTGCGGTATTGCAGTAACTGCAACCAAAATATTTCCAGCTGCGTACACAAACATCATGTACAAAATTGTTCTAAAATCAGAAAATCATTTCAGTACCTACGATTGTAAAAGTATACTCTGTATAAAAACAACTTAATCTGTATAAACTACGCACCTATATTTCCCAAGATAGTTATCAGCTAAAATTCCGCCAATAATAGGAAAAAAGTACACAAATGTACTGAAAATATGATATATTTCAGTAGCTCCATCGTCCGAATAGTCTAATTTACTTCGAAGGTATAACGTTAAAAATGCTGTAAATGTATTGTATTTATTATTACATTGCTTTTCATATTAATTATTGCCAATAATTATAAACAGTTAATAAATAACGAAACAAAAGACAATTAAAATAAATTAAAATATTTCTTACCACGCATGCCAGAATACGAAAAACGTTCACAAAATTCTGTGAGAATTATAAAAATAACTATTCGAGGAAAACGAGCCTTTGCCTAAAACAATTCATCATTATTTGTGATTTAAAAGCGAAGCGTTAAGTAATATTTTATACCATAGGTAATCAAAATATACGCACCGAAGGCGGCAGATTTGAATAATCCGACTCTTTTTCCACTTCTTTAGACATTTTGCACAGAGACAATCACTTTTTAGAATGTAATCAATACCACTATATTAGGTAGAGAGTCGAAATAATGAGGTACGCTGTGCCTCATTAATATCTGATAGTACGCTACGGCGTGTTTTGTAACTTATATTGTTTTCTATTCGTATTTACTTGTTTTATGAGCAAATAACCCTATCGCATGATTATGACATTAATATTATTTTGGTACTATAATATATATACTAACACTTTCACGCAACATTACCCGGAGAAATATGTAATTTTCATACCGTAGATATATACCAACAAAATACGATTTATGCTAATGTACATAGTGAGTGGAAACATGTTCTAAAATTGAATTTTATCAAACAATGGTATAATACGGTACATACTGTCAATTTCGAAAGTTGCTGACTATCGACAACTACTTGTGAAAGAGGACGATATCCAATTTTGCTGGTGTTAAACGTTTTACTTTTGGATAAACAGAAGATTAAAGTTGACCAATATTTGATAAAATTGTATATCGTGTTGAATACGCATGCGCATAATGTGTTTTTTTTTTAATAATGTCACTGTGTATTCGGCCTAGGTATATTAAAGATCCATAAAGACTTTGAAACGCAACCCTTCGACAAGCACAATCATCATACAGAAAAAGGTCCATGGTAAATATCAAAAACCTACGGATGTATGATTAGAAGTTACACAATTTAACAGTGGTGAAATTTATTATATAAAAAAACTGATTTATCATTTTTAATATTTAATGACAAGTGTCGACAGCAGTAACGTATTATATTTAAATGATATATTGATATTATATTATATTTAATGATAACCCAGGCCATCGCTCAAATTCGGCCGGATCTATGCTGCAGTCATTGAATATTGGACATTTGAACGATGTCATATTCCATACATAATGGCCTTTCAAATAAAAAAAGAATTTCGTTAATACCTCACACACTGCTTGTTTTATTTCATTTCAACATCGACCCGCCCTTATTGGAAAACCCTTTATATGCATTAAACAAGAAGTATCAAAAATCTTTGGACTTTTTTTAGATCTCATAACATCAATGTAATTATTCGCCTAAAAATAATAAATATTATGTATATTATAGAGTAAAGAATTTAAAACAATGAGTGAGTATTGTATATATATATATCTATAGTATTGTAAGTATAGGTTATTCTTATATTTATGTATGTAAATGTAAAGTTTGCTGTTACGATAATTTTGTATGATTCATAATTGAAGTGCACGCTGCAATCCAACAGCCGGTGGGCACACTCGACTGGCCTCGTTACCCCTCTCTCACATAATACTACCTTGAAATGAACTGCATTTTCCACTTTATCATATTCCCCAATGTACGTGTGTGTTTCGATAGTGAGTGAGATATGCCAGAGGCCATTCCCATCCTATCCCTTCCCATTTCCCCAACCCTTTCTCCAAATCCTATCTTTCATCAACAAAGGTAGGCAGCGCATCCGGAGGCATGCCAAAGTTTGTCATTTTGGACTAATATTGGCAAGTAACGTGTATGTAGGGCGACAGTATCCACTTACCACCAAGTGGACTGTATGCTCGTTTGTCACCTTCTTGCTATAAAATCAAAATATGTATTGTTTAAGAATTGTCACAGAAGTTACGTATTGTAATAATAATTTTATATTATTATATTTAAAACAAATATTCCATGACTACGCCTTATTAATAAATGCATTGTAATATTAACTTCCAAATGCACTGTCTAAAAGTAAAATGCATGTCACAATAATAAATTCAAGAAAAATGTGTGATATCTTTTTTCCGATAGTTTAAATAAAATTATTAATTCGTAAGATGCATCTTCAATAAAAATTTTTTTGTGGGTAATACCCGTTTTTTTTTTTAATGTAGGTATTCGTATTCCTGTATGTTGAATAATAATATTTTGCAAAAATAATATTAGTTCTAAATCTAATTATAAACGCAAGGAAAATTAGTGACTTAACTTTATCTTATCTTACCTTGCAGTTTAGAGAGGTCACGTAATAAACAGCCACAATAATGATCTGTGTTTTAACTGGAGGTGACCTTAAGAACGCAAACAACAAGGAAAATAAAGACAAAATTCTATAGCTGTCGTTTACTCGTGTACCACCCTAACTAGGTAACCCCGTTGATCTTAGCATTCATAATTACTTTAAAATAATTACTGTTTATTGTAAATTATTACTTTATTAATTCAAAATTTTAGTTGTAATAAAGAAAGTACTTAATTATTAGATTTGATTCGATGTTAGCGTATGTCAAACCACTGCAAGGCACAGGCATCCCCTAGTAAATCAATAAGGGGATTGGGTCATATGCTACCAAGCAAGTCCAGTTAGAATTGGTGGATAGGTACACAACACATGCTTCGGAATGTTTTCAATTTCATATGCATGAATATTTTCATGGCTGCGTCCTGCAATGGTTTGTTATACGCTAATATCGAATCAAACCTTATAATTACTTTCTTTATTCAATTAAAAAAAGTGTATTTTTAAAGTAATAATTAGGTATCTACTTAAACTAAAGTAGATAATTATTACTTTTTTAATAATTACCTTCTCTGTCTTCGTCATCACAAGTGACTCCATTTATTTGTGACGTTATCTAAGCAAAGGGACCTTATTGTCGGTATGGCCTTTTTCGACTTTGGTTATGGTTCTATAGCTTCTGATTTTGTTTTCTAATTTTCTAAGTCAACAAACTAAATGGGTCTCAAAGGGCAAAAGCATTAAAAAAGGATGTCCAGTATCCTCTTGTCTATTCACCATAGTGATGAGTGAAGTGGTTAGAACACTGGAGGAAGAAACAGACTTTCTTAAACTGTATCAGGACAGGGTGATACGCCTCCCAACTAAGTACATTTTCATTTCTGAATGACGTAATAATTGTAACAAAAACAATTAGATAGCTATTATATATTTAAGGGTCAGACCATTGCTAGCTACGGTAGGACTAAAAATTAATGAAATAAAAACAAAAATCTTAATCCGTGATCTCACGGGTATAGAACAAAGAAAATTCATAAATCTAGCAGGTAGGTGGGTACAGTAAAAGAAAATGCTACCAGTAAAAGAAATAGTCGCAAGGACACTGTGAAGGCGAGATATAAGCAAACAATCAAACACGAAAAAGCCCTAATAAAAAACTAAAAAAATAAAACCAGTTATTAAAACAATTCTAGAAGATTTTGTATCTGTGAAGACATTGTATACAACAGTGAGAGTCACGCGTGACGTTGGTAGGTGTGTACAGTTCAAATAGACAGACACCGGTAGTCTATTATCACATTGTGTAAATATCAGTTTAATTTAGATATCGCGTTAGGCGTTAGGTATAGCAAAATATGATTTAGGGTTGTCAAAACAAATAAATCTCTTATAATTTTTATATTTGTTTTGTACGCCAAATTTTAATTGTGACAATATTTCGACTAACAAAACAAATATTTATATAACAAAAAAAAAATGTTTAAATTTGTCATACAAATCGGTTATTTCATAGGTAAGCACCTAATATTTTGTAATGTAAATCAATGAGTACCGTATAACGAAACACTTCCCTTTCGCGATTGCATGTGAAGGCCTATGCCTATCATGCTGTTTAATGAACGTTATATTATGGGTTAATTTCAAATTATTATTGTTATAACAACTAATAATCTAATACACGACTTTTTTAAAAAAACATTGTTATTGGAAGTTGTTGTTTTTGTCTTTTCATTTCAGTAATCAGACCTTGCAAAGGTATCAAGACTTCTGATATAGAGCGAGTAACTTCTAAGCTGCGTTCCATCATTAGGTCATAATTTATTATCTGTCCCTTTAATGTTTGGCCCGTTCGAAATATTGTAGAAAATTAGTAAATGCTTAAGCATGTTTCGACAAGTTTCAAACTTGTTTAAGAGCTGACTTCGCGCGCTTACCCGAACCGCGGATAAGTGAAACCGCGTAAACGGAGGCCCTACTGTATTTTGTTATTTATATCGTTAGGCACTGTTACGCTGTGATTAATGCATCACTATTTATGACGTTTCGTTATACACAATACACATACTCACCCGTAGCAACGGACCTAATTATTATTGTGCAAACCGCTTCCATGCATTTACAGATAACATTAAAAATTAAATTAATCAAAATTTTTGTATTTAACTATACATTAAATATTTTATAGCGGTAAGATTTATAAAAGAAACAATATTTAAAATATTATTGCGAGTTACAGGAAATACGTAAAACGGAACGTGAACGCTTTCAAACTTTTTGATTGTCAACGGTTTTGCAGTGACAAACGATTATTTTCACGCGTTCTTTATTTTATAACTGTCGCAATAGAAGCCAGTTAGGTGAAAGTTGAAGTTGAAGTTCTTTATTTTATTACAACTTATTATTTCAATGAAATACAATAGAACATTTCCAACATTGTGCATTTCCTGTGTTTACTTTTTGTCGAATGTCAGGTAAGAATTTCTTTTTCCAATTGCAAATGTTACACAAATATCGAACAACAAATGTTTGTTAACTAAAATGTGTTCTTTTACTATAGTTTACTAAAACGTTTACTATAGTTTACTAATTTGTCTAAAGCCTACTGGCTTTTATGATATTAATATAAGGCTAATGTTATTTTTAAACACCACAAAATGTTTTTTTTAGTTGAATTATAAAAGATGTCTAATACAAGGATTCCTTCACCGGCACGTTCCCAAGGCCCGTCATTCACTCCTCGGAAGTATAAGTCTCGACATTCGAGGAGTGTATGCTCACCAGCTCGTTCCAATGCTTCCGGTAGATTGACTTCAGTGATCACACAGTTTAAGGAGAGAAATTTTAACTCATTTGTATTGTCTCCCCTGAAAACACAATCGGTACTATCGGATAACACGTACATTGAACACCCTGGACGTAAGTATATAATGTATATTGCTATAACAGTTTATAATGTAAGTATATTCTCTGTGAAGAACTATGCTCACTTCTAATTCTCTTATACCTCCTTGTCTCTTGAGATTAATTAACAGCTACAACCATTCTGTAGCTATCTTTAGAAACACTGGCCACATTAAAAAAAATATGTATTTTATTACAAGACTTAATTTGTTTATGCATATTTATAACTTCAAAATTTGTCACATTTAAGATATAGAGGTTGAATAAAAATGAAATTTATGAAGTTTGTATGAAAAAAAGTCGCAAACATAGATGGCTTTATCATAATACATCTTATTATCTTCATGCATAAAACCATACAACTATTATTTATTTTATTTATTAAAGGTTTGCCAAAAACATGTTCAGAATACGTTGCAGATATGATTAATACATACAGCTCAAGATCATATGAACACTGTCATCAAGAAAAGCCTACATTTTACATAGAAATATTGTTAAATTATCTATACTCATAATTATTACAGTTTACCATGCCATATGGCCATACTATACCATCAGCCTATGTCTCTCCACTGCCTCTCTCATATAGGCCTTAGGAGGCCTTATTGGCCTCTCTCAAAGGTCACCACCATACACAAATTTCACCTCTTCTCACCTAAGTGAAATGACTAGCATAATTTTATGTTTGTAATTTGTTGGAAGATTATACAAGTGCCTCTTTAGATCATCAACACTTTATAGTTGGAATCTTGAATGAAATAGTTTTGAACAATGAAATAACATACAGACACACGCTCTATGCTATATAACATGCACTGGGTTAACTTGGAACTTAACAAACTATGTAGTAAAAGTATTATTCACTTGAAGTCTTGATTATATAATAGTAGTATATGTAAATAAATAAAACACATATCTAAATTGAATATTGAATTCATAAAAACATGAAATATTTGTTTGACCGATTTTACATACATTTATGATAATTAAGATGATTTTCAATTAGCGTTTAATTAGCTTCAGATTTTCTTAAACAAGTGTGGAAAAACCGAAAGGAAATAATTTGACGAAAATTCTGTTTTACAAACAAAACTGAATGAAGTCATTATTCTGTTATTTCATCGAAATCTCTCTCAGCAGATGATGACTGATCAAAATCAGCCCATCTCTTTTATATTCAGTACATGTTTGTATAACTTTGCCACATAGATTTTGACTGATGCCATAGCCAACCATTTAATATTTATGTTGTTTAATTAATAATTTTCAGGTCAAAGTTGGTGGAAGAAAATTGATGATAACTCAAGATGTGTGATGGAGTTGTTAGACAATAATAAAATGGACCAACACATTAATAATGTGTCTAAATTTGATGAATATATTGATGTGGAGAATTTAAGGTAATGATCAACTGATTTTTCTTTAATTTTTATTAATATTTAAGGCCTGCAAAATTGATAATCTATTTTAGTAATCAGTAACCCACAGTATAAAAACAAAGCTGTTTGGTAGGTCTTCTATTTAATTTTAGTTAAATAACCAAATATCAAAAATCATATTTATTATAGAAGTTTGTGTTTAAACATCCAGTTATGGAATTATATCTTAAGCATAGCATTCTCGCCAATGGCAGATTTTATACTTATCTAAACTTATAAATGCATGTGAGATTGCTTAATAAATTAAGTTTTTATTTATTCCATAGCCTTTCACAGTAGATAAGAAATTAAACCTTATGTGGGAATAAAATTTAAACCAAAGGTTGTGTTCACAAAGCCAGGGCTTTATTGACGTAGTAGTGTACAGTTGTATGAACATAACAATAATAGTGAGTATACTACTGTACTTCAATCAATCATATTCAATTGATAGCATAGATTTTTGTGATTAATCAAATAAATGGCCAGGCATTCAATGTTTAAAAGCAATTTAAAATGTGAAAATCCCCGAAATCTCTTTTTTGAAACTCTTCTAGGAGCTAGAATTCATAGGAATGTACAATGAGAGAGGACATAAAAGAATACTCCAAACAGTATTGTTTACTGCCTGCACTGCATTGACTCATTGACCATATTATGCAATCACAATAGATTTAGAAGTTACTTAGGAATTATTAATTGAATCTTCCGGACTACTTGGCCGAGGTCTTCTGGAATCTCTTCTCTTTCTTCCAAATGTTACGTCAACAACTGCGGTTGACATCTTCAGTGGCGGCTGCGTTCACTTTCGGAGAGATGTTATCAGTTGAACGTTCAGTTCAGCAACGAGAAGCCGAAGAGATAACATCTCTCCGAAAGTGAACGCATCCGCCACTGAAGAATTCAACCGCAGTTGTTGACGAAATGTTTGGAAGAAAGAGAAGAGATTCCAGAAGACCTCGGCCAAGTAGCCCAAAAGATTCAATTAATATGGACACTGGCCGAGAAAGCCTACATACACTCCACTATATTACTTAGGAATTAACCTAATGCTACTCTCAGTCACTCAATCATCCCTGGTGAGCCACTTACCTACAATTAGTAAGTCATTAAGTAAATCGTAGTGATATTTCCAGTGGTTACTTGTGAATTTCAATAAAAAATCCCCATATGGCGGAAATGTAATCCTGCAATATAATTCCGCTGGTTAGCATTTAAACATTTCATTGAAGAAATAGAATTATTTAAATGATACCGTGACCCTCAATTATTGTTTTTCAGTAAGGAAAAGAAAAATCTGATATTGGATTTGCCTGAACTCAGTGACAATGAATCAATCAAGAGCATACATCTGCCACAAAGAAAACTATTTTCACACAAAGATATTCGGGTGCAAAATAATTTTGACCAACTTGGTATCCAAAGGGAGTCATTAGGATCAAATAAAACTAATCCAGACATACTAGAAGTTAACATTGCTCCAAAAAAATTATTGAATAAATGTACAAAACCTTCTAAACCTGCCTTTCCAGCGGATCTGCTTAACTTATCACCAAACAAGACAGTTGCCAATAAAACTAAAGAATTTTTACTTAAAACACAAGCTGAATTCCAAGTTCGCACTCTCTTTGGCAATAGAGCGGGCGCTAAACGAAAGACAACATTTGCTGATTTTATTGTTTCTGAAAGTGAAGATGATATTCGCAGTAGTACCACTTCACGCGGTACTCGTGAATATTCGCCGACTTCAAGCTTTGCTACTGATATAGAGCCAGATGAATGGAACTTTTTACCCTCTTCTACGATGGTTGACAAACAACTTGAACATATTGTCGGAGACACACCAGTAAAAAAAACAAAATTGAGAATATCATCTCAAACTAAAGAGTCTGAAGATGGAAGTAAAACCAATGCAACTGTGAATAAGTCAAAGCATTCAAATAGATCTACAAGAAGTAATAATAATAATACAAGTAAACAACTATCTAAAAGTAGTAATATGGAAAAAGGTCAAGATGATATAAGTGAAAGTCGAAAGGCAGGTTCTAAGCAAATTGATGGCAGTAGAGTACAAAACAATTCGAAAACTGTTACAACAGAACAAAATTCAGATAATGATGAGAATTTTGTACTACAATATGTACATGACGAAGATCAAATTTCGGAACCTGAACAAATGAATAGAGAAAATGAGATACTAACTTCCAAAAATAAGGATATTTCTTTAAAAGTCGAGTATGTTAGTAGAAATTTAAGTAAAACGTTTAATAAAACGACTGCATGCTCAAGAAAAACTGTAGATGAAGAAATGGAAGGTGCTGGACAAGAAATTGATAATGATCATAATGAAGAAATTGAACAATATTTGGAAAAAGAAGTTGATGATGATGAAAAAAAAGCAATCGAAAATGATGATCAACATTTTAATGAAGAAATGGGAGATGATGAACAGGAGATTGACAATATTCATAATGAAGATAATGGACAAGATTTAGACCAAGAAATAGATGACGATGAAGAACAGGCAATCGAAAACGAACGAAATTTGGATGAAGAAATGGAAGGTGATGAGAATCAGAATGATGACCTAGATTTGGAACTAGAAATTAATAACGATGAAAAACAAGACTCATATGAACGAAATATAGATGAAGATGATGAACAAGAATTTGATAATGATCAGAATAATGAAGATGAACATGATTTGAAAAAAGAAATTAATGACCATGAGAAAGAAGACATCAAAAAATATGAACGAAATGTAAATATAGAAAAAGATGGTATTGAACAAGAAATTCACGACGATGAAAACCCAGAAATCCAAGATGATGAACCAAACATGGAACAGGTAACTGAAGATGATGAACAAAACGTAGACGATCATATACAAAGTGATGAACAAGAAATCGAAGATGACGAACAAGACGTGGAAAACCAAATGAAAGATGATGAAGAAAATTTAGAAAATGAAGTAGTAAGTGACAATGAAGTAATTGCAGAAGAACAAGATTCGGAAGACGGTGAAGAAATTGATCAAGATCAAAGTCAGCATATTGAACAAAACGAATCGAATGAACAGAATGATGAAGAGGAAATGTCTCAAGATGGAGCAGATGATGATGACAATGATGCTGAAGACATCCACAACGCATCAAACAAAAGTCAAGACGAAATTGAGTCATCTGATCAAGAATTACAAGGAAATGACAGCAGACACGACAATACAGGCCGAAACAGAGAAGAGATATTATCACCCGAAACAGTATTACATGATCATAAAAGCAATGTAGATTCTTTCACAGCTCAGGGCCGTAACACAAGCGTTAGGAAAACTAAAAGTATGATCAATAGAGTCAGCATAATGATGCCTGGTTTAGTCTCGGAAAGAGAAAGTACTAGATATAGTGATGGGACAAAAAATTCTAGCGCCGAACGTTCTGGATGGGATTCACATGGGACAACTCGAAAAACACTACGACAGACATTCGGCAAGGATTTTACACCCCGGAAATCATTGAGAACTTTGGTCATGGAGAAATCCGCTAAGAGACGAACAGCTTTATTAGAAGCAAATCAAAAAACTAACTCGCGTAAAATAACTGGCAATGAAGAGAATGAAGACATCACGAACATCCCCCGAGCTAATTCTACTGAGTTGCCAGAGATTTCATATAATGTTGGGGAAGACGAAGAATTTGAAGAATCCGATCATGAGGCTTCGAGAATTAGGCGACGAACGGCATTTGAGGAGGTCATGCAGAAAATACAGAGAGATAACGTGAAGATAAGGCTTACAGTTGTAAGTATTTTCTTATTGCTTTCTACTTTTTTATAGTTAGAAAGTTAGTTACAAGCAGCGTCGCCTATGGAACATGCCATGCCAACATGCCATATATTACATGCCAACATTTGTCAACAATGACAAACATTCACACACTCTCAGATGGAGCCCTACCATTGAAGATCTAAGAGTGAATTTGGAAAAGGGGTTGGGAAAACTCTTGTGTGGGGGAGATAGTTGTATTATTATGTACTCTTTACTGCCCATTCCACCTCCCCAATACAATATACAATGAGAGAATGATTAGTTCTATTATTATATACTTTTCACTCCCCATTCCAATTATTCTCTATTCATTATCGCATGAGGCAAAAGTTTTATAGAAATCACTTTATTTTATTTAAATTAGAGTCTAGACTTTAGTTCTTGTTTAGGTTTTATCTAACATATAGCCTATAACATGCAACCTTAACCCCAAAAAAATACTAGAAATTGGAATTAAGTTTTAAAAACTACTGCCTTTGTCTTGTGCTGCGAGTATTATGAATATGGTATACTTTTTAACTTGGAACTGAGGTTTTAAAACTGTGTACAAAAAGAATATCTATATTATACATATACCACTTACTCACAAATACTGATTAATCAATACATTTGACTTCCGTGGACTCTTTTTTTCTTTCAAATGACACTCCTGTTCTGATCACTACTTATTAATTTTCCCATTTGATTTTCTAAACATAAGCATTATATTTCAGGAGGAGAATGTCAGAAATTCTCTCAAAGACACAGCGAAAGTAAATAGAGACAATTTTATTTTCAAAGTACCTTCCAGACCTGCTCCTAGAAACATAATTAACGCACAAAAGAGATCTTCTAAAGCCAAGGAACTACCAATTGGATTACCCAAAGAGTTCTTGGATGATATGAAGTACAAACCTCCAAAAAGATTTCAACCTCGAAATGCACCTTGGATCACTAATAGGCTGTATAAGTTTTTGGAAAACAAGTTGGAACCGAGGTAATTATTTTCATTTAATTATGATATTTGTTGACTGTCAGTAAATGATAACCATTTTTTTATCTAAAAAGTTATGAAAAAAATTATGATATTGGTTTTAAAACTAATCCATTTAACTAGTCCACAATACCTCAATTGTTTTTTTTTTTTGTTTGAAATTATACTATATTACACTTGAAACTAAAATTTTTCTGCATATATACATGATTTAATGTCAAATGAGGTTTTCATTTTCATAAATCTAACATTACCGAGCTAAATTTATGATTTATGAAAATGTGGTTGGATGATTTGATCCTTTTTTGCTGAAGATATCTTTGTATTTGTGTGAAATAGGAAGATGTCTGACTGGCATTATTATTTATTATAATAATTATTTATTATTATTAGGAGGGGGAGAGTGCACGCTGCAATCCAACAGCCGCTGAGCGCGCTCGACGCCACGTTACCCCTCTCTCACAGAAGACTACCTTGAAATGTACTGCATTTTCCACTTTATCGTATTTCCCCAATGTACGTACGTGTTTCGGTAGTGAGTGAGATATGCCAGAGCCCATTCCCATCCTATCCCTGCCCATTTTCCCAACCCTTTCTCCAAATCCATTCCTATATCTCCAAAGGTAGGCAGCGCATCCCGGGGCGTGCCAACATTTATCATTTTGGACTAATGTTGGCATGTATCGCGGATGTCTATGGGCGACAGTATCCACTTACCATCAGGTGGACTGTATGCTCGTCTGCCGCCTTCGTACATAAAAAAAAAAAAAAAATTTAATTAGTAGTACCGTAAGTAACCAGCCCTTTATAGTTCACTGCTGGACATGGGCTTCCTCGTGCAGTTGTATTGCTTGTAGTAGCGACTTATTATCCTTCAGTCCCCTTTTTACGGCAGCCGCGGGGCGAGAGGGGGTGGTGCTATGCTAAGACCTGCCGCCACCACACGTCTCCAGTAGTACTGTAACTAAATTCGTAATTAGTTTAATTGTATACGTTGCTTGCGGTGCCCACGACTTCGTTGCGTGAACTTTAAAGTGAAACCCGTGGGAACTATAATGGATCTGGATAAAAAGTACCCTAACTGTTAACCTGGCTCTTGAGCTATAACTATGCGAAGTTTTATTAAAATCCTACCAGTAGTTTATGCGTACCGCGCGTTCACACACACAGAGCAAATTCTAAAAATGGTTGTTATGTTTTCTGTATCCGTAGAGTATACTGCGACATTTTTTACAAAAAAATATTCCATGTACAGCTTTGTTACGATTTTATTATATGTGTAGATTAATTTATAATTAGTATTACTGTAACCAGATTCGTTAATTCTTTAACTGTTGTCCGTAGATATAACTATAAAGCCCGCGTACGCGCAGAGAAACTAGTAGAAGCGTTATACGAATTCACAACAGTAGTTCGTCGACGGAACCACAGTGCGTCGCAATACACAGTTGACACATTAAAACACGAGATGGCGCGACTCAACATCGTCACCACCCACTTCGAGTTCTACCAGTTCTTCCACGAGTTCATGCCGAGGGAAATAAGAGTTATGGTGAGTTGATTGTCTTTATATTTAGGTGTCGACGGTGCATTCTGCAATTTTACAGTTGATTGGGCCCAACTGGGCCAGCAGTTTAACACATTTTTTTCAACAAAAAATATTCTATGATAAATACTTAAATGAGCAATAGAAAATACTGAATGAGCATCAAGTGGATGTTAGCACATTTAAAGGTGCGTTAGGTTTAGATTCTCTGGTGACAATAATGAAGAAGTAATTGGTTCCTCCTAGAAGAACCAATAATTTTTTCGAGTACTGTCTCTCCAGATTTCGGGCTATATTTCTGCCAAATTTCATTGAAATCTGTTTAGTAATTTAATCGTGAAGACAGCAAATTCACAGACCGCCTTCATGAATTTATATCGTACGTGTGGTTATAATTATGGGAAAATAGTGAAATGTCCTGTTATTACTTGTTCCCAGGTGAATCCGGACATCGTGAACAATATCCCCATGCCAAGGGAAGGAGTATTTTCTAATATATTACAGAGTGATACGTCCCGATCTTAATTATCGGGGTTTATACAGGTTTAAATAAAAAATAATTGTACCCTCTTAACAATGAATACAAACCACTCACTCGCACCTCGAGGGTCGAGAGCATACAGACAAGATCTCAAAATGACCACGTCATCAAAAAGTTTAGGTCGCATATTGACTGGATATCAACAAGACTAGGTGTCACAATAACTAGGTCGCTAGACGACTACGTCATAAAAAGACTATGTGCCAAAATGACTAGATTGTGTATTATTTTTGGAAGTACAGTTGCCTAAAACAGTACTAGTATACAGTATACAGTGCGCAGGCAATGACACTATAAGAAGAAGGGAAACAAGCAAATTGTTCCAATAGCACGTTAATATTAACACGAAAGCAAAACAATTTTGCAATGTACTCATTTTAGGACCAAGTCTTTTTATGATGTAGTCGTCTTAACGACCTATACATTCTGATACCTAGTTTGGTTGATATCTAGTCAACATGCGACCTAGATTTTTTGATGACGTGATCATTTTGAGATCTAGTCTTTATGCTCCCGACCCGTTCATTGGTAGTTCAAAGAGAGAAAGATTAAGCTCTCAACACACTTATTGGCTAGTTTGTGTTGGTGAATCTAAACACAATCGTGGCTACAACGTCATTACGAAGCGTAGTCGAGTAACGATCTCTATCTCGCTTACGTATCATAATAATTAGCAAAAACGGGACAGCAAGTTGATTGGACTAGATTTTGTACATGATTTTTTTTTCGATAGTTCGACCTATTGCTATGAAAGTAAAGGAAATAAAGATATAAAATGATAATTGTTAAAAGAACATCCTTGTATCCCAAAGAATACGTACTGTGTTCGCCTCAACTCTGAATGCACTGCTGTAATCGACCCTTTCTATTAGACCCTATACGGGCATTTTCAACCTTTTCTAATTCTCGTTAAAATTTTAGATATTCTGATAAAAGCAATGTTGTTACTTCATGGAAACATTGTACAAATATCTACATAATAATATATGAATACGGTAAGTTAACAATAAAATAAATAGAAATCAGTCACCACCTAAAGTTCGTCACATTATCAAATATGTGTAGCTCTGCCTTAGAAAATTTTGATTTTCATTTTGATGACATTTGAGGAAAATGCTGCTAAAATTGTCATTATCATGCAATTACTTGGATAAAACAAAAATATGTCCACTGTTTGTTCCCTTCGTTTGTTTTTATTTTAGGAATGTAATGTGCGTATACTTTCGTTAAAAATATTACTAATGCCTTTTCTTAGTGGGCGGAGCTGTTTGCCTTAAAGCCGCTTGTATGAATTATTTATTGTTGCTTCTTGGTACAAAATAAACATTCGTAAATTTGAAGTTGACCTTGTTTTTATTTTCGCCCGATCTGATGAAATATGTGATTATCTGCTAATTGACAAAAGAGACCTTATTGTTGGGATGACTTGTTGACTTTGATTAAGATTGAGTATTTTAACTTCATCAGAGCATTTAGCGAACATACGCGCCAGCATGTTTCCTGTTATAGCCAACGCCCTGCGTTCTCTGTCACAAATAGTTACAATCACCCGTCCCCTGAGGTCGTCCGACACGACATGACCCAGCTATTTAAACTGTTTGACCCTACTCAGATATGAACCTTTAGTTTCATCTCTGAAAACCAACAGTTCAACCCTTCTTAGGGTTGTATCGCAGGTCATGGCCATGTTCCACTGCCGAAGAAACGAATCCCTTCTCCTTTTCAGACTATCGCCCTATATCAA